>JAREYC010000003.1:166780000-167380000 GCA_030015325.1 Cryptoblepharus egeriae | reverse complement strand
AATTTCCCAATGCGTTTTAAATATAAATTATCTTTCAGTATCATATTGGTGTCAATCCACGTACACAGTAAGGGAAAGGCAACAGTTCTTGGAGAGGACAGCTATTCTATACATTCTCACAGCCAGCAAGAAGGGAGACATGCTGTCTGCATCACTTGCCTGCTAGTTCTAACTTCATAGAATTTTACTTGTTTATTATGTTCATTTTCCTGTATCATTCTTTCACTGAGTTTTACTGAATTTCACTGTGTATATAAAATACTGTACAGGACTACCCATGTTAGTGTGCTGCCTTTTGGTCCTTCCTTCACTGAATGCCTTGAATATATGCCATCAATGAAGGAAAGACCAACAGGCATTTATACAAGCAGCCGTGTGTATTTTATTGAGCAAGAAGAGAAGAGAATTTCTCCTGTTGAGAAAAAGTGTTCCCAACATCCATGCCACTTTGTTGAAGTTTAGGATCCAACCACTTATTTCCACAGTATGGTATACAGAATCATAGAATCATAGAGTTGGAAGGGACGTAGTAGGTCATCTAGTCCAACCCCCTGCCTGAAGCAGGAAATCCTTCTAGAGCATCTCCGACAGGTGCTCATCAAGAATCCACCACCTCCCTTGGCAATCTGTTCCACTGCCGAACTGCCCTCACCGTCAGGAATTTTTTTCCAGATATCCAACCGGAATCTCCTCTCTTGCAGTTTGTACCCATTGGTTCTAGTTCTGCTTTCAGAAGCAGCTATGAACAAATGAGCCCCTTCCTCCCTATGACAGCCCTTCAGGTATCCAAGTTCCAAGTTCCTCCAGCCTTTCCTCGTAGTAGGGCTTCCCTTCCATCCCACTGATTATTCTTGTTACTCTCCTCTGGACTTGCTCCAGTTTAGCTGCATCTTTCTTCAAGTGAGGTGCCCAGAACTGAACACAGTACTCAAGGTGAGGTCTGACCAATGCTGAATAAAGAGGAACTATAACTTCTTGTGACTTGGAAGCTACAGTCCTCTCAATGCAGCCTAGAATGGCATTTGCCTTCTTTGCAGACACATCACACTGCTGACTCATGTTCAGCTTGTGATCCACAGCAACTCCAAGGTCCTGCTCACATGTTGTGCTGCCAAGCCAAGTATCCCCCATTTTATACCTGTGTTTTTGGTTTTTATTTCCTAAGTGCAGAACCTTGCACTTCTCCCTGTTGAAGTTCATTCTATTTGTTACAGCCCAGGATTCCAGTTTATTCAGATCCTCCTGGAGGTTTCTCCTGTCTTCTGTTGTGTTTGATGCTCCTCCCAGCTTGGTGTCATCTGCAAATTTGATCAGGCTCCCCTGTATCCCTTCCTCCAAGTCATTGATGGAAGGCAACATTCAGAAACACATAAATATACTTTATATCCCCTGAAAGTTGTGTCCTTCTACAAAGGTAAAACATATATGCTGCTCTGGCCAGGAAAGATTATATTGATTTCTTTATCATGTTGTGTGGCAGAGCTAGGGTTAGCAATGTCAAGACTTCTGTCTAGTGTAGATTGTAAAACCCGTGTGCACATGTGGTTTGCTGTCTCTTGCAAAGAAAGAAAAGGGAACTGGAGCAAACATAAGAAAGTCATTTTGAGATTGTCTCTGTATTTGTTGTTCCTGTTTTTTCCATTGTTGCTTCGGTCAGTGGAAGAAATGTGTCAGAGAAAGAAAGTGGAGAACATAGCACCAATGAAGTCTTGGAGAGCGTGTAGGTTTTGCTGATAAAATGGAGGTGGGAGCACTTAGGAAATTTCAGGAGTCTTCTTGAGAGAGGGGCTAATGCAGTCCAAGTGGATGTGCATTGGCTTCTCAGAGCCAGCCTCATGCTCAGAAGCAGTAGATTTGCGCCAGCCCTGACAGATTGGCACAGGTGGAAGAGAGCAGTAGGAGGGAGGAATGGAGACAGGTAGAGACGTTTCTGGGCAGGATGGATGGCCTGGGGGGAGGTGGATGGAACCCAGAGTTGGGTTAGACTGGCCCCAGTGGTTCATGCCAGATCTCAACTCCATCTCTGTCCCATGTCCTACTTGGATTGCTAGCATTTGCACATGCAAAATCTTGGGTTCAGATCCAAGTAGCCCTATAGAGGACCCCATAGAAATCCCTTTGAGATTTGTTTCATCCTGCACCAAACCTGTGTTGGATATAGTGCAGCCTGTTCCAGGACAGTTATGATTGCAACCTGAGTGCAGATCTAAAAAGATTCCAGGGTGATTTCTTGCATGGCACTGTAGAAACTAATAGTATTTGCTTACTGTGGTTATTAAATGTTTGAGATGTATTTGTAGAGTTAGTGATCAGGAAGGAAGTCTTGGCAAGATAAAGTCCAGAACAAAAGCAACACATTTTAAAAACATACTCATTTCCTTAGTCTGCATATGAAAGTCCAAAGCAATGTGAATGCCAAAGCAATTAGAGGTGAGGACACATTTTTAACATTGACATGAAATTAAGGGAAGTAACCTGGGGTTGGTGATCAGTGTTGAGGTAAAAAGATAAAGGTGTCCCCCACTATTTATTCTGCTAGTCGTGACCAACTATAGGATGGGGAGCTCATCCCTGTTTATAGAGCCAGTGTTGTCCAACATTTGGCTTGCATGCGCATGGAATGCTGTTACATTCCCACTGATGTAGTACCTAGTTATCTACTTGCATTTACTGTACATGCTTTCTAACTGCTACATTGGCAGGAGCTGGGCTAAGGATGGAAGCTCACCCATCTTGTAGGACCTGGTTCTTGAACCCTGGCCTTTTGGTTAACAGGCACACTTGCGCCACCATACCCCAGTATTGAGGTATCTCACCATTAAGTGTCTTGGGTTTGCTAGTTGGAAGGAGGATTCTCTCACACAATTTTTTTTTGTAAAATAGTGCTGCAAGCACAATCGCCAATTTCCTAATGACTGCCTTTCATTAATGTTTTCAGGAAAAAGTCATGGGACATCCTGACCATAAATCTATCACTGTTGCATTTGTTAACCCCTATCAGAGGAACTCCTGATTTAACTGAACTGAGGATTTTGACGTTTTGCAGTAATTTTTTTCTTCTAATTTTTTTTCCCTAAGGGGTGGCTTACCAGTTGTGGTGGCACAGTGAAATGTAGAGATTTGTTTGTGACAGTTCAGCTCTTCTCAACACTAGCCATTTCCCCACACCCACCCACCCACACTTTCACTACCTGTGAATGTGATGATGAAAATGGGGGAGAGGATTTGGGAATGGAAAATGCAACCAGTATTTCCTTCAAGGCAAAATGAGAAGAGCTAAAGTAATTGAGTCATCATGAAGACTTTTGGAGGCTTCTGCAGACATGAAATAGTTGATGTTGGATGTGATCCAGGAGAGTGTGAGAAAAAATATACCAACAGAATGGTTTTTTTCCTCTCTGTTTTGCAAGCCTTCAATATAACCCCCTCCATAGTTTCTAAGTTGTCCTTAGCAATTGAGAGAAAAAAAAGAAACTTTGGTCTTTTGGTGACAGTGAGGAGTTGGGGTTGATTGGAATAAGACAAAGGCTCTGCTTCTGGACAACAAGCTTTTACATGTTGATCAAGAATCTCCCTGGATTGCAGCCATACTAATTATTAGGGAACATAATTCTGGCAGCGTTTCATCAGTACAAGTGTAAACAGAGCAATAATGGAATGAGGTCCTTTGGTCAAAAATAGATTTTACGTTAGTGTGATTTCATTTTACCAGCTTCTCACTGTGGAGATTTCTCCCAATTAAATGATATTCTAGGACAGTAGCCACCTGGGAAGATTCTCTGATTACATTTCATAAAATAAGTTTCCTTATTTCCTGCCTACCAGCACAATCCAGAGTATCTGTGGGAGCTCTTACGTTGACGTAAGAGACATTTATGTCGACATAGTTTTGGCTCCACCTGGTGGAAACCTATGGGAAATTCATAGAGCAATCCAGAGTAAATTTTTCTTACGTCAACGTAAGAGCTCCTGTAGTTACTCTGGATGGTGCTGTACTTTTCCGTGTGTCTGGAAGACTTTGGGGACGCTTTGAAATGTGTTGCTGTGTTTGATACATCTGGTTCTTCACACAGGCAGAAGATTAAAGGCAAATGTTCAGTAGCCTACTACTGAAGCCGTATTAAACCATATTTTATAAATAAGCCTTACTATTTTTTGTAGTATGTGAATAATTTTCCTAAGCAAACATAGGAAAAATTTTTCATTTTAAAATGAAAAAGACCAACATAAGAAATGGTTAGGTGCTTGGCATGTCCAGTCTCCTTTGACAAGATAGCAGAAACATATTTTGTTAATGATTGTACATGGATAAATTCTGAACTTTAAATATTAAATGATTGTCGTTGCTTAATCATTGGATTTGTTGACATTGAATTTATTCTGTTAGTATTCTCATAATAGATTCTGAAGGCTGCTTCACAAATTAGATTTGCAGGTTTAAGATGGATCCTTGGCATCCACCAGTCTTGAAAGACTGTGGTATCATGCTCAATGCTGCATATGCTGCATGTGAAGCATGAAGGCCTGGGTTAGATTGATATGGAGGATAGGCTGTTACCTAAGCAGCAAATCCCCCCTCTTCATGCCACTGAAATAGTCTGTGCTTCCAGGGGATTTTGGATCAAGTCAGGTGGACACAGGTCTTCGTTTTACTTCAATGTAAACCTGTACTGCGGGGAATAATCATCATCCCTGTCACTCATTATTTTGGCACATGATGAAATAAATGTGCATGTTTTCTTTGCACATAACAAAAACATATCCTCTAAACTTTTAATATACAGTGGCGCCTCATGTAACCAATTTAATCTGTTTCGGAGGCATGTTTGTTATGTGAAACATTCTTAACGTGAAGTGGATTTTCCCATAGGAAATAATGGAAAGTCAGATTATTGGTTCCACAACCCCAAAAATATTCATATAAAAAATATTAACTGTATGTAAAAATGATGACAAAACACTGGAATTGAATTCAAAACATGGGTTCAATGTGCATGATCCTATGAAGTCTACTTAGGCTGCAATCCTAAAGACACTTAGGAGGCTGCAATCCTTAAGACACTTTCCTGGGAGTAAGACCTATTGAAGACAATGGGGCTTACTTCTGAGTAGGCATGGTTAGGAATCTGTAATTCTAGACACTTTCCTGGGAGTAAGCCCCATTGGGGGAACTGTGGGTCTTCTGGGGGCGGGGGGGGGGGGTGGGAGGGTGTTTGGAGACAGTGGGGGGGGGGAGATTCAGGGAGCTGGGAGTAGTGGCTGCCACTTTAAAAGCCTGGCTCCCTGCAGAGCCAGCTGGAGGGAGGAGCATCCCCAGGCCTGCTCTCCAGCCTTTTCAAAAGCTCCACAGGGAGCCTGGGGTTGGAATGCAGTCTTTTAAAGTGGCAGCCACTATTCCTGGCTGCCTATATCTCCCCCCACTGTCCCCAAACACCCTCCCACACCCCCAGAAGACCCCCCAGTCCTCCCCAAGCACCTTCCCACTCCCTCCAGAGGAATCGACCTGCGTTACCTGACCTGTTCATTCAGGTAACAAGTGCAGGCTGGCAGCTCTTTAAACTTTAAAGAGCTGCCAGCTGGCCTTCTTTACCCAAATCAGCTTCTCTACCCAAGTCGGAAGTCCAGGGGAACAGTATGTTCTTTACCTGGAACATACTTTACCCAGGGCATTCTTTACCCAAGGTACCACTGTATACACAGTGCAATCTCCTCTGCCCGGTTTTGTCCCCTGCACCAGGCTTACCAGCTCTGTCAAAACCCAATGGAATGCTAAATATATGAAGATATTTAAACTCTGTCATGTCATGATGGTTGCCTGTATAATTAGTCTGTATTTCAGTCACTGAGTAAGTAAATGAAGTATCCATTTCTTTCCTGCATATTTATAGCCCACTGATGTAGTCAGGAGAAGGGGCTTCTTCCATGAGCAGATTAGCAATGGTAGTACCCCAGCAAACCCTCTATTACCAGTGCTGGGAACCGATGAGCTAGTCTAGCCTATTGTTGCTCATCTCTCCTCTTCCTTGCATTGTGGTAGAAATAGTGAGAAAGCGTATAGCAGCTCTTTGGAAATATTGTAGACCACTAAGTTGATGGTGTTTCTACAGCTTATCGAGCCCAGCAATACTATTTAACATTGTTGTCTGGTGAAGAATGCCATAACTAAAAAAGTATTCTCAGGGGAAGCTGCCCCATTAATCTGATGCAGCAGACACAGTGTATAACCTTAGGAGCTTGAAAACAAATATGTGGCATTTTTATTCACCAGCATATACCATAAGCATAATCCTAATCATGTCTACTCAAAAGTAAGTTTCATTGTGTTCAATGGGTCTTACTCTCAGGAAAGTGCCTTTAGGATTGCAGCCTGATTCCACTTTTGTTTGTGTGGATGAAATCAGGTTTGGCCTGTAGAATCAGGTGTTCAGGTTGTGCCAAAGGACTCTTTATCATTTGGACTCAGTCACAAAATGGATTACAACTGGAGGTCAGTATTTAGCTTTATTCATCACATCTGACGGTGCAAATAACTGCAAAAGTGCTAGAAATATTATGGGGGAAGTGGTATTATGGAGCTAAAGAGAGAGGAATGTATACCCTTCTTACTTTGGAGACTGCAGGAGATCAATATGTAAGTCAGTTTGAACTTCTCATTGGAAAAGTTTGGTATAAGCAGAATAAGCAATGCAGTAGTAGTTGAATTTTAACAAAAGGCAAGGGCTGTTGAATTGGATAGTTGTCTCTGATCTGTTTTGTGCTTGCCTACAATGATAGTTTAACTTGAGCCAAGTTGTCCTCTGTGAAAACTGGATGGCTTGTTAGTGCGAAATTTAATAAGTGACTTAGGTTTAAGCTCTTCCAAGTTCCAGTTTGGATTTGGCTCCCCTCCATAATGTTTTCAGTGAAGATGATTTAATGTTGGCTTTGGGTCAAATTCTGAAAGTCTATTAATGGGATTTTACAGTCATACGACCTGATTACATCGATGAGTTTGGAATAGTGCTAAATGCTGTCCTCCTGCAAATGCCCTCTGTAAAGTGTCTGTGTTAACGAATTGCTAATTGCAGCTTCACATTTCTTTTGATAAAATAAGAATTACGTTTGAGTCCTCAAAGCATTTTAACCCCAACCTCTTGTTTAGTTTAGAGCAACTTGGGGAGGGACTTACCCCCAAATCCAGAGTAACTACGGGAGCACGTAAGAGATTTTATGTGCACCCATAGTTACTGCTCCATCTAGTGAAAACCTATGGGAAATTCATATTGGAATCTAGAGTAACTTGTTCTTACACCGGAGGAAGGACTCCCCGTAGTTACTCTGGATTTTGCCCTTAGTCTAACAGTTAAGTACATGATGTGCATGCAGAAAGTCCCAGGTTCAATCCCTGCCATCTCCAAATAGGAGATGCCAATCAAACTTTAAAAAGCCCCTGCTAGCTTTGGTAGATGATGATGATAAATAAAGATGTCTTGCACTCTTATTCCTGCTAACACTTAACTCTGTTGATGCCTCAGTCCTCTTCTTGCTCATTTAAATAACAGCAGAAGAAATTTTGGTAGATCAGATCCTACAAAATTGGTAGAGGTTCTGTTCAGAGATAGCTCCTACAGTTATCTTATTCTCTGTTTAAATTGCTATTAGCTGCCTCAAGTTTCTAGTTGGGAAAAAAATAAATAAGTAGAGTGTTGGTTCCCAAAATGTGGAACAGAGATGTTGAGAGTTTATGGCTGTAATCCTAAATTCACTTTCCTGACAAGACCCAGTGAACACAATGGGGCTTACTTTTGAGTAGACATGGTTAGGATTGTTCACTTTGTTACAGTGAGGTATGATGAGACTTTGCTCTTCTAAACAGAAGTATAAGGGGATGTGTTAAGATCAAGAGCTGCAACCCCTGAGTGTTTAAAAATGGACTGCCTGTAGGGAAAGGAAATTTGATTCTCCCTCACAGACTTAAGTATGCATATTTACAAAGTAAATTGTAAAAAAAGGAGCCAGCTCTGATTCCTTCTCTCTATTAGCTCCTATTGTGATGCTCTTTATTCCTGCAATAACAAATGGATCATTTTTGTGTCCTGGTTCTCAATGTTATTTTTGCACTTGGACCACAAAACAATGGTAGCTTATTTTGAGTATATTTCCTGTCCAGTTATGGATGTAATTCAGCCATGCTGATGAACTATTCAAAATAAAGCATCTCCCAGGGTTGCCTTTCAGAATATTAATGTTTCTAATGGTTGCTGTTACCCAAAGTGTTTTCTAAACAGTGGTGTAGAATTACATGCCATGGGCTTTTTAAAAGTTAGAGAATGCACCGCAGTTGATCACCTCATGTACTGGAATAGAAAGCAGTGCATCTTTCTTCTCTTACACATTATGGCCCAGGTAATGGATTCATTATGTTACATCTTCCTTTGCAACAATGGCCAGAAACTGTTTGATAGCGCAGTTCTAACCCCTGATTAGGCTGGCACAAGTTCCATGCTGGCCTGGGATTTAAAGCACTTCTGCACCACTCAGGGAGGGGGGATGTAGGTCACTGCCCAGGCACATACTGACCTCCCACACCACTGCAGGAATGGGGAGATGAGTGAGTTGTGCTGGCCAAAAGTATTTAGGATTTGCACTTACAGATTTGATTGTGAGAAATTGCCAAGAAACCAATAGTTATGGAATTTTTTAAGAGATCCCATACCCTAAGATGGGAGTCATCAATTCAGGTTTGTACAGGAAAAAAGGAAAGCACCATCAGTTTTGGACCAGTGCTATAAAATTTGGGATATGGTCAGTGCCATAAAATTGATTTATAAAATAATTTGCCAAGGCAACAGCTTAGATGACATAACAGTTCGTTATATCACGTAAAATCAATTTCCTAATTGTTTCTAGGCTGTGAGTTATAAAGTTTAACTTTATAACCTTAACCAGCTTGAGCACTTCATATTCAGGCAGTCCTCCTTTTTCTGTGTTTGATTTGAAATTTCTTCTGAGTTCTATTATCCACTTTCAAGGTGCATGGAATAATAGTCAGGGGGACCAGGAATTTACGGCTCACTATTCTAGAGTGGAGGAAAAATAGTGGCTGTTTTCTATGCGTATGCTATTTGCAGTCAATGCACTGCATATGAATTTTGAACTTTGATATCTATTATTTTTTGTTCTCTTCCTGAGTACAAAGGTTAAAATCTAAACTGACCCAGTGAAAGTTCTTCTGATTCTTCCAGCTGTGCTATAAATTCAGCCAACAAGGGGTTGGACAGATATGCTGCTCGAGTCTTTTTAAGAGCATTCTATTTCTGCCTTGCACTGGGAATAAGGTCTTGGTACATGGTTTAATGAGCTTGGTTTTTAATTATCACTTTGTATTTTGTTATGAAATTCAGTTTGAGAGATGGGGTGACACAGTGGTAAGTGACAGTAGCTGCCTTCTGAAATAATTCCCTGCAGGTTTACTGCTGACCTCAGACCCCTGACACTCCCACTGTCCCCTATGTTCATTACAAGAGATTATGTAAGAAAAGTGGTTTTAGCTGCTGTCGTAAACATGGCATATTTTCTGTTGGCTTATTATGTTTAAGCTTAATTAAATGGCTTAGAATAGTTCTGACAAATGCCTTCAGGAACTAGAAGGAACTTCTGCTTGTGTGTGCATGGTGGGGGTTAGTAATTTCTTCCCAACAACATTCCCTCTTCTTCTCATGAACTATTTTGGAGTGTCCAAAATCCTCTAAAGCAACTTAATGGAAGGGATTGTTATGTGAACGGAACACCATGTGTGGTACTTTAGTCTGTGTGGTACTTTAGTATCAAGCCAATGTGTGGTACTTTAGTATCAAGCCAATGTGTGGTACTTTAGTATCAAGCCAATGTGATAGCAATCATAAAAGAGGATGTAGATGTGGTACCATTGGTTGGCTAGTTTGGTCATTGACAAAGAATCTATCCCTATTAGAAGCCTACCCATTTGGACCATGCCTTCAATGTCCCCAGTGTCACTTCTGTGCCACTTTCTCTAATGCAAAGGCAACTTCTTCAGTGTTTGTCTCATGTGATGACAGGGTCAACTTTTTGTGGATTGGAGTCATCCAATCCATGATGGACATGACATGGGGAAACCTGTCAAGTCTGTTGTAGGGGCCTATCACCAGAATTTTGCCATTCCCACTGAAGTGGTACTTATTTATCTACTTACATTTGTGTGTTTTCAAACTGGTTGTCTCCTCCTAGGTTGCCAAGAGCTGGGCTAAGGACAAGAGCTCACCCAGAACTTCGGTCAAGCAGTGTTCTAACCCCGTCATTCTAACCACTGAGCCACTGCAGCTGTTGCACTTTCCCAAAAGTCACTATATAAGGAGCTCCACAGGATCTTCTTATTGTCCTCTCCGCTAAATTGCAAGAGTGGCATTGTTGGAGCACCTCAGTCCCAGGGATACGCCTCCTCCTTGCCTTACAACACCCTCTTACCATTGCAATGCAGCAGCAGACTTGGGCTTGATCATCCTTGGGCATGATCAGCAGCAGACTTGGGCATGATCATGCACACTCCTGAATTGTTTCCAGGATTGCCATTTGCAGACATTTGGAGCTTTGGATGGGCAGGAGAGCCACTCCTGCTTAGGGAAGACACTGAGTGGTAGAAAGAGGAAGCAGACAATGACACTGAAGAAATCCACAGTGACAATATTCTTCCCACCCTCGTTGGCATTAGGGCACAATCCAAAGCAAGTTCAGCCTGCTCTTCCCTAACTGCTCTCTCCTAACTATTCTGAATCCAGAGCAGTAAGTTATGCTGCATCCAGAGAGTCAGGAAGCCTGGGCTGCCCTAACTGCTCCATAGCATGCTAAGTAATTGACACATGGGGAGGACTTGCTCCTGAGGAGACACCCCTTGGATCACACTGAACAAGGAACAGCTGTGGTGCCTACAGTGGTAACATGACTCTGTGCATCACCCAGTGCGGAAGTCTGTGCGTCACACCTGGAATGCACGCACCCCCCACCTGGACTGCGCAGTTGCCAAAGTTGGCGCCTGCGCAGTTGTTTCTGAAGCCAACTGGCTTCAGAAAGAATACTGCATAGGCACCATCTCTGACGCCTGTGCAGTTCTGTTCATGTCTTTCAGCTTCAGAGGAGACTGTGCAGGCGTCAGAGTTGGGGCCTGTGCAGTACTCTTTTTGAAGCCATTCGGCTGCCGCTCCATCTCCTTAGCGAGGCCGAATGGCTGTGCAGAGGCACAGACTTCCTCCACTCTAAAGAAGTCTCCTCTGAAGCTGTTCGTCATGCTCAGTGTGTTTCTGCGCAGTGCACCTCAGCTGGCCATTCGGGCCAGCTCTGAGGACAAGTGGTAGCTTCTGGCTGCTGCTCTGCCTTGGAGCAGGCCTGAATGGACATGCTGATGCCTGGGGCCTGCCAAAGGACAGTCAACACCTCCGGCACATCACCCCATACGGAGCGCATCACCCAATGCAGCCCACACCAGCTGCACCAGTCTGGTGACGCCACTGCGTGCCTGCCTTATAAGGAGTCCCTGATGAGATGCCAGTACATTCTACAGTGAATACAAGGGGCTTTTTGGAGTGGCCTGCTGTATCCTGAGGTTTGTGGGCAGCCATAGTTTGTTCCATATCCTGAGGATGAGAGGCAGGGTTGCAGCTAGGCTGGCCAAGAACTCAGATTTTTGGTCAACACTGCCATTCTTACTCGGGCCTTATCATGGACTCCTATGGGTGTACTCATTACTATACCTGCTCCTGAGGAGGTATATCTCTGAGGAATTGGAAGAGGGCATTTCTGCCTTGAAACAGGCTTTGGATACAGAGTAACTGCTCTGCCCTAGGCAATGCTAAACATGCCCTCAACATGCCTCTCCTGAGCTGCCTAGGCTACCCAGTTAGGGCAGAGCGGGTCCACCTCTCTTAGGGCACCCTATGTTGCCTTGCTCTACCCTAAGCCTTTTCCAGAGTAACTGGGGTGGAGCATCTTGCAGTTGCTCCACCCTAGTGATAGATAGGGCAACCCAAGGGCTCTTATGTGGACAGATTAGTTGCTCTGGATTGTGCTGCTAGTCAGGATGTAGCAGTTTTGGTGATGGGATGGAAGGAGCTGGCACAACTTGATTTCTACCCATTCCCCGTTGGTGAGAGGTGAGAGGAGCTGCTACCTGCCAGTAAAGTTGGCAGCTGAACATGAGGATTATTTTGCCCAAGATTCCTGTAGAGTTTACCACCAGCACTGACAAAATGTCTCTTTGTCATTATGTTATTAAGAAAAACTTACAAGCTTTTTACTTCAATTTATACAAATTGAAGCCTTTCCGAAAAACACCAAAGATAGGTCTGAACAAATATTTTTCTCCCTTCAGGGGGGAAAAAAACTAAACTAAACTCTCTCATGCTTATTTGTAATTTTCTAATAAGTTTTTAGTATGAAAAGGTGATTGAAGTTTTAAATGTACCCTCTGGCCATCTTTAATTTCCCTTCTCTAATTGCCTAATTCTCTAATCAAGCTTTTAGTATTTTAAAATTCTTTCTATACATCTTATTTAGGATTATTATTTTTATTTCTGATTACACAAGAACATGCCTAATTAAGTAATCATTGTCTGATCATGATTCAAATGTATAATCTTCCACAAATGCTCTGCAGTTGCTTAAAGCAACACAGATTTTTTAAAAATAAAAAATTTGCTGGAATAAAATGGTAGACGGATATTACACTGACTTACGACTTTCTTTTCTTTCTTTTGTAATAGGACTATAGACTGTTTTCTACTTCAGATGAAAACGTGTTTATTTTATTTGGAAACTTTTACTCATACATTATATCAGTCAAATGCTAAACAAGCTGTAAAATGTAGTTCAAATTACAGAATATCAGATAATACGTTAAAATTTTCTTACAGTAGTTAGGCTGCACCAGTTTTGGAACTTTATACATTATTCCATCTGGGTGCCGTTACTAATCTTCCAATAAACACTGTAATTATAAAAATTATAATTTTCCCTTCTGGCAGCACATGGCAAATTGGACACCATACTGGGAGAGTGCAGGTGCCAAATAACAAGCAGTTTGGTGCAGTGTAACAGGCATCTTTGGGCAAAATCCAGAGTAACTACGGGGAGTCCCTGCTCTGGTGTAAGAACAACTTACTCTGGATTCCAATATGAGTTTCCCATAGGTTTTCACTAGGTGGTGCAGTAACTATGGGTGCACGTAAAGTCTCTTACTTGCTCCCGTAGTTACTCTGGATTAGGGGGTTTGTGTGTGAATAAACTTGAATCCTCATTCAGACAAGGCAGAGGTGCTGCTGATCAAAAGATGTACTCCAACAAGTTCTATACAATGTAATGATGCTTTTCTTGAAGGTTGGAGGTATTTTAGGACTTTGAATTCAGTGTTGCTGCTGCGATCAAGAATACACTTGCCCATTTCTGCTACAGCATCAACTGCATCTCTTTTTGAAGTAGGGACACCTGCCAATTGACTTATGCTGTATCATGTGATGGGAGAGCAGTCACAGAGGCCTCCTCAAGGCAAGGGAATATTTTCTCCTTTGTCTCCGGCTGCGTTATGGCTACATTGGCACTGGAAAGTTGGATAGGATTGGGCTGTTTTTGGGAGCTGAGCCATAATTTCCAGGACTAGTCAGGACTCATCACTGGTCACTCGGGGAAAAAGTCACGGGGAATATGAGAAAGGAGAGCAGAAAGAGAAATTAGTAGTTCTTATATTCTTATATTAGTGATCTTTATATATCTGTTCTTATATTATTTTAGGGGAAAAGGGTCCATATGTTGCACCAAAGAGTAATTCTCAAATTCTAGAAGAAAAAAGAATGCACACAGTCTGGAGGTCATGAGCTGCTGTTTTAAGGAGTCTCATCTGAGAGAAGCTCATCGTGGATCATTCTTTTGTTCTGAGATAGCTTCTGATGTGGTTCCCAGGGCCATATTTGACACCTCTGGACTAGATGGCTTTGGAGACCCCTTCCAAATCTAGGATTCCATCCAACAATCATTGCTTTTCTTTGTTACATTAACTGAAGATTCAGCTCATAAAATCAACTGAATCAGGGAATGTGGGCAATTTTCACAATCCCCATTGTTCCTGTTGGCCTATGCAAGCAGGAGCCTGGGCAGTCCTTTAGATTGGCAGATCCCCCCCCCCCCAATGGCTTAAAAAGTGAAGATTTTAAGTGTGCCGTAATTCAAGCCAAGCCTTGAAAATACAAAATCATGAGTTTAGTGTTGTTTGCTGTATGTGATTCCAAGAGGAAGAATTGTTGCCTTATCACCCAGTGTCACAATCTGGTTTTGGTTTTAATAATTATGTAGATACATTGTCATTATGATTATATAAGCCATTGTTGCAATTTGTATTCCTGCATTAACAGACAAGCTGTCCTATCAATTATTACATCATTATTTCCTTTTATATAATTACCTGTTATCATTTTAATTGAAACTTTGATAAGTTTAGGCATAACTATGGGTGTGAAATGAGTGAAATCTGCTTGTATTCGATATGCTTTCAGAAGCAAAATTGGCTAAAAGGAAAACTTTAATTCTTTGGAAGGACAGTGACTTGGAACACAATGACCTGGAGAGATGCAAACCAGTATGAAAGAAGAACATGCTTTGTTGGATAGGAAATAGTTGGAACTATTTCACATTTCTTTTCACATTGGTATGTTGACCAGCCAGAAATCTCTTTCTCATCCTGTTCAAAGTCCAGCTTGGAAAGGGAATGAGCATGACATTAAAACGGGAAGTAATTGATGCCGTAGTGCAGGCTCTGGAGGTGGCCTAAGTCTGTGTAGACCCAGTGGGGGGGGGTGGGGCTGCTGCCCTACCACGTGGCAGGGACACACCTCCTTTTCCTTGGGGTAGCTTGGCAGCAGTCCCAATACTTGTGCTGGATTCAGTTCAGGCTGGGACAGCATGCCTGAAACAATGAAAGTTATGATTGCCTTGTGAATTTCTTAATGTTGTCCTTGTTTTGCCGCACTGTAAATGCCTTTTTCATGTGTATATCAGTCCTGCTGCATGATGATAACTTTTGGTGAAATATTTCACCAGAAATTGCTATATGTATATTGTTTTTTTATAATGCTTTTGCTGGTGGTTTGGAAATTTCTGATTGCTGGAAACTTTCGATTTTGTGTGTATGTTATGGTAAAGGTACTAATTTAGGCTGGCCTAACTCACCTGGCATATCTTCCTATGATGCTGTGGTATGGTGCCTGATGCCCGACAGGGATGCCCAATGGTGCATGGTGCCCAGTTCCTGGTGGTGCATAGTGCTGCCCTCTACCAGCTTCCCTACACACATGGAGATGTAGGGAGGCAAGCATTTGTCTGTGCACTGGCCTATCCCTACCCCTAGGAGTGGGTCAGAAGTGCCTTATGGCATTTTTGTGACACCCCCATGTCAGCACAGGACTTATGCTGGCCTAGGATTTCAGCCTAATTCATAAAAATGTAACTAGCGAAATGTACATGCATTGCAGGAGTAAAATACCCCCTTGTGCCCCATTCACCATATGTGCCATTCCCCCATTGCACCATCCCCCAGTGAAACGTCCCCCATGTGCAACCCCCCATGTGGAATTTCTGAATTCTTAGTGGGTGCCTACATCATGGAATGAATACCTTTCCCAAATTTCACACTTCTAGGTCCAGCAGTTCTGGCTGGGTGTTGGTGGGTGGGTGAGTGAGTGAGTGACTTTTCAGTTTTATTTATATACTAGTGAAATGAATTGGCTGGATATTGATCAGTCTTCAGTGTTAAGTATAGGACAAAAACACATTTCCCCCCCTTTTCACCCCATAAGAGTTAAATTTCTCAACATTGGTTCTTGGTGGATGTTGATGTCACAGAAGGAACACCTACCCCAAATTACATACTTCTTGGTCCAGGGGTTGGGGCTTGACTTGGATCAGTCAGGGATTCATCAAAATATAGGGTGGAAAACGCGTTGTGCCCATTTTCACCTCCTTTTGATTGGAATTTCCAAAAACTGGTTCTTAGTGGGTGCCTCCATTATGGACACCCTTTCCAAATTTCACGCTTCTAGGCTCAGCAGTTTTGGCTGGGTGAGTTAGTGACTCAGTGACTTTTAAATTATATTTATATGGATCTATACAGTGGATGTAATGTAATGTGAAAGATTTATTTTTTAATGAGAAGAGCAACTAATGGTATAAAAGTGCAAAAGGAGGCCTTTTGTGATCAACTGATTCCCTGTGATCCATTGACATTCTATTGAGATAAATAAACTGGGAAATGTAGGATGCTTCAATTGTCAGATAGAGGCTCAAGGGAAAGATAAAGGAGAGGTGTCAAGATTTAATGTAGATGGCTGTTAGACTTTAGATGTCAGTATGTGGCATGGAAATGAGACTAATGTTAATACTCTAATAAGGTTACTGATGTATTTAAAGTATGCCACACAGATTGAAGTCTGGTGGGGCTTTTTTCCGCTTCCACATGTCATTGCTTTCCTTTCATTTGTGATTTCATTCAGAATCAGAGCTTGTGATTTCATTATTGCACTGTGATTTTGGATTAGAGGAACAACTGTAGAAGTAGACCCACTTTCAATTTGGTGTCTTATTTGTCTATTCAACTAATTTAAGTTAATTTTATTTCTTGATGAAAACAATATTAAAGAGCTCACGTTTTGCATTTTAATTGTATTCTGATTTTTCTCCAAATGCAGCTTGACAAAAAGCATTAGTAAAAAGTTAATTATCTCGTAAATAACAGAGATTTTCTACTGTAATGAGAAAAGTAGAAATTAATTACTGATTAAGCACCTACAGATGAAGGAGCCTGTTTCTTGCATATGTTCATGGACTGGGGAGGGGAGAAGAACACATCAAATTCTGTGAGATAAATACAAATGAAATAAATTAAGATCTCTTGACCAATTGTATAGTATTTATTAATATACTAGCGAAAAGCGTACCTACATTGTGTGAGTAAAATTCCCCCGTACGCCATCCCCCCGCAGTCCATCAATCCCCCACACACATCAACCCTCCATGCACATCTACCCCATGCGCAACATCCCCATGTTCATCCACCCTTTGCACATCAACCCCTGATAAGCAACATCCCCCATGCGCAACATTCCCCGTGTTCATCCCCCATGCACATCATCTCCCCATGTGCATCAAACTCCTATGAACAACATCCCCCCGTGCGCATGAAACCCCCATGTACATGAAACCCCATGCACATCAACTCTCCATGTGTATGTCCCCATGTGCAGCATCTTCCCCAGTGCAACCCCTCCCTCTGAACAACACCCCCCCCCCAAGTGCACGAGGCACTGAGCACCAAATTGGCTGGATGTTGGTCAGTCTTCCATGTTAAGTATAGGACAAAAACGCGTTGCACCCCTTTTCAGCCCCTTAATAGTTAAATTTCTTCACATCAGTTCTTGGTGGGTGTTTATATGACAGAAGGAACACCCTCCCCAAATTTCATGCTTCTAGGTCCAGGAGTTGGGGCAGCACATCCCTCAGTCACCAATTCATCAGTGCAAAGTATAGGGAGGAAAACGTGTTGTGACCCATTTCACGCCCTTCTGGTAGGAATTTCCGAAAACTGGTTCTTAATAACTCCCTCCATCATGAAGGAACACCCTCCTCAAATTTCACGCTTCTAGGCCCAGCGGTTTTGGCAGAGCATTGATGAGTCAGTGAAGGAGTGAGTCAGTCAGTGACTTTTCTCTATTATATATATATATAGATGATTTGCATATTTCTAATCAGACACCATGGTACTTGAACTTTGACTTTTTTTGTCACTGGCATATTTCTAGGTATGTTTACAAAAAAGTAAGTTATCTGAGTTCTTTAGGTCTTTAGGTCAGTTTGTTCAGACAGCAGCCAGAATTTTCTCAGGTAGGGAACAGCTGGAACTATGAGAAGATTTTTTCCATGTCCATTACTTGTGTGTAAAGGGGAGAACTTCATGCTTGGATAATGGAGAGAGTAACAATATTTGCCACATGAACAAGAAAGATCCTTCCTTGATTGTAAATTATACATTTGCCTAAAGATGAAGAGTTATTCTCGATTTAATCAATTTTTAAAAAACATTTCATGATTATGAAATACAAATTTACTGTCACTGCATTCTCACAAAAACATCTTGCTGGAGGTCAAGATACCAGATGATAAAGGTTCAACTGTTCTGTATTGTACATAATGCCAACGTGTAATTTAATAAAATTGAAGTACTTTTGAGAAAAGGCAACAAAGTTCTAGTGCACTACCTTATATTTGAAATATTGATACTGCACAGAAGAGTGCTTTTGTGTTCAAGTCTACACTGCCTCCAACTATGCATGAAAGTGCTTATAAAAAGACAGTGTTAGGGTGCAATCCCAACCTAGGCCAGCACAACTTATTTGGTCTTCCCATTCCTATGGTGATGTAGGAAGGCAAGCGCATGTCTGTGCACTGACTTATCCTCCCCCAGGAGTGGTGCAGAAGTGTCTCTGAACCACTTTTGTGAAACCCCCTGGCCAAGTTAGGATTTATGCCAGGGCTTAGGCCAACCTAACTGGAGCTTAGGATTGCAGATTTAATATTTTTTTTCATTTAATTTCCTTCCAACATTGTCCAACTTCAGACTCTCTGAGGACAACTTGACATGGTATATTTTTATTTGAAAATGAATGTGAAGCTGCAAAATGAAACAATTTCCTCTTTGTTAAAAAAGAAAGTTTTTCTTACTGTAGACTTCTTTTCCAGTACGAAGGAATGAGGGCGTTCTTGACTCATGGGTTGTTGCCCCTCCCCCATTAGGAGGCTGGACAAAGTCAGTTCTCCTCACTGAGGGGCGGCACCACGACTCAGTCTCAAAAGTCAAGCTCAGTAGAAGTACCAAACCCCGACTATGGGTCTGAGATCACAAATGGCCAGGACAGACCCTGCAACTTAGATAAAAGCTTTAACACATAACAAAGGGAAGAAGGTTAGAAAGAACGAGTCCCCCAACTTTTCCCAAGGAAAAACCACACGACCAACAGTTAAACTTGACACAGCCAGGAACCGAGGGTCAGAGAGAGGTGGGCAGAACGCCCTCCTTCCTTCGTACCGGAAAATAAGTCTATGGTAAGAAAAACTTTCTTTTCCCTGTACTCAGGAAAGAGGGCGTTCTTAACTCATGGGATATAGCAAACCCGTATCCGTCTGGAGGAAGGGAGGGCTGACCCGAAGGTCCTAAGATGTCACTACCCTTTGTAACACCCTCCTGCCAAAAGCCGCATCTGCGGAAGCTGCTTTATCGATCTTACAATGCCCAATAAAAGTGTTAGGTGATGCCCATGTAGCAGCCTTACAGATAGATACAATGGACGTCACACCTTCATATGCAGCAGATGTAGCCACACTCCGAATAGAGTGAGCAGGAATACCAGCAGGAGGGACCCTTCCTAAGGACGAATTGGCTAATGCTATGGTCCCCTTCAACCAATTAGCCAGAGTGCTCCTCGATGGACGCCTGCCCATGGCAGGCCCCTTGAAGAGCACAAAGGGACAGTCAGTTTTACGAAACGCTTCAGTGTGCTCAATGTAGTAATTGACAGCTCTCCTAGCATCTAACTTATGCCAGCCCTCTTCCTTGCCATTCTTGGGATTAGGGCAAAATGATGGAATAGCCAACTCCTGTGCCCGATGATACCAGGAGTTGACCTTGGGAATAAAGGCCGTATCTAACTGCAAAACGACCTTGTCATCATGAAAGATGCACAAGTTTGGAGTAATTGACAATGCTCCAATCTCAGACACTATCTAGCTGAGGTTATTGAAACAAAAAAGATGGTCTTAAATGTAAGAAATTTCAACTCAGCACTATGTAATGGCTCAAAAGGAGCCTTCAGTAACGCTGACAACACCAAAGGTAGATCCCACGAGGGGAAGTGATGAACCTGTGGGGGACTTAACTGATTCACCCCCTTAAGGAACCTGGTTATGTGAGGGTGGGATAAGGTCGCCCTACCTGAGGAAACCCCCAAGGTGCTCCGCAAAACTCACTTGTCAGCATAATATGCTGGTGCTAAGTCAAAGCCATCCTGCAGAAATTCCAACACAAATTTGCATTCCCCACTGGGGATGCCTCCTTGGAGTCGGAATTGTCATGAAGTCTGGGATCCCTTGGCGGGCTTCCCGCAGAGGAGGGAGCCGGACCAGGACACTTCTTGAACTGGGTCTCACTCCTGTCCCACTTGGGCTTGGAACGTTGGCCAAAACCCATGGCTTTAAACCCCGGGTTAGACTGATGAAAGGACTGTGAATGCTTGGGCGGTTCTTTCTTGGTGGTGGGAAGCACTTTTTGCTTCTCCTTGTTCTCCAGTAACAGAGGCTCTAAGGCCTCTCCAAAGAGCTTCTCACCCTTAAAGGGAAGATGTAACACCCGAGAAGCTAAAGCTGCGTCACCTTCCCACTGACGAAGCCAGATCTGTCTCCTTGGCAGAACCCCCATGTCTAAGGCTCTGGCAGACAACTGAAGCAAATCATAAGTGCAATCGGCCACCACCGCCACCGAAGCGAGGGCGATCTTCTTTGCCCTTCTGGTGTACAGGCAGGCTGGACGAAGTTCTGCTTTATCCCTGGTATCATCTGACGCAGTCAAGGACTCTACCAGAACAATTGCTGCCCCCTAAGAGGCAGGACTACCAGTTTAATAGTGTATTCTGTATCAACATCCCAATGCCTAAGCCAGATATTAAAAATGGTACCTAGGTAAGGGTTTATTTTTTTAAAGTATACTTCCCAGACTTGGGGAGAAATTAACCAGGCCAGATTGTGAGGTTGCTCAGGCCTTGAACCACTGTTCTGCAGACCTTCAGACTTACAGGTGTAGTGGGTTTTTTGTTTTGTTTTTGTTTGTTTTTAGAAGTACACCCTTACAGCATCTTCTGCTGAACAATTTGCAACTCTGGACATGGGAGTTAGTATCCAAACCCCTAAGCCCAAATAAGAAGTCATTACACTCACTCAGCATGACTTCAACTCTCTTACTGCATGGGTTTTCTGGACTTTCTTCCTGAAAATGCAGCCACCGGGAGTTTTACTTTGGAAATCTGCAACGGCCAAAGTTACCTGAGGTAAATAATAAAGCTTACCGACCAGTTTTGGCATGTGCTCCCCTGGTGCAGCCACTGTTCCTTTTGCTTTCATGATCAGTGTAACTGCATAAGAGAAGGGAACCTCTGCCAACTTGGAAATGCCCTGAAGAGACAAAAACTTCAACCACTGGCTTTGTTAGCTTGTTGGAAGAAGTAGCAGGCTAAACCTTGGGGCTATAAAGAAGGGAAGCCATTATTACAAAGCAATGTTGCATGAGGCTTGATACATTCAGAGCCAGTCTCAGCCAGTTTGTGCTGGTTTAGGCTGGTTCTTCTGTGCATCAGGTTAAGAAATATGGAAAAGGCAACAGAGGCCTTGTAGTTCTCTTAAGTCAAGAACCCAGCGAGCAAGGCTCCCATGGAGGCCCTGCTGCAGGACATAATCTTTCTATCACAGCTTTTCCAGAAGGTTCTGGTCCCACAATGTCACATATGTGCGGGCTTCCAGAGGGATGGGGATTTTGCTAGGCAAAATAGAAGTAAAATAAACTGAGTAGTCAAACTCTGCCCTCCCCTGAAGTATTTGAGGCTAAGCCTGCACAGTTATCTGAGACCATTGCCAAGGACTTACCTGAAGTAAAACCAAGCACTTACCCAACAGTTTTACCTCAGAAATGTGGGGTAAATTACTGAAGCTTGCAAGTAATTTCACTTTTGCTAAGACAACAGCCATGAGGCATGAAGTCTTGAGCTCATTTTGGTCACTGCAGAATGTGGAGAATGAGACACTTGGCACCTCCATGTCTCTTCACCATCTTTGCCTTTGCCGCTGGTCAGTTTTTGTTGGAGGAGGGATATCGTCCCCAGACTCTGAATCTAATCTGGGTTCTGGTTTTAACACCACCGTACTCCTCCTCCTGAGAGACCATAGTGTTCCTGAGGTAAAGAGCACTGGGAACACAAAATGGCACCTTGGAGGGAAAATGGAAAGTGAAACAAAATGGCACCCTACAGTCCTCACCACAGAAAGGCCATATCTTGTTTCCTCTCACTAGGGGGCACCCGGACCTTTCAGTACATCCGAAAGCAAAACTGGAGGTCCAGGAACCCCTTTGAAGATTTCAACTACCTAATTCTAAACTATATTTGACAGAAGTCAAGGTAGTTAGTAGACAAAGTGAGTAGAGACACCTGAAAGGATAGACGAAGCTAGGTTCTGAATGCCCTAGTCTGTCTTCCCAAACTGGACCTAAGGTTGTCCAATGCATTGTTCTTCAACATACACGTTGCTCTGCTTTACAAGGACTCGTCTGCCGCCAGCTCCTTAGCCCAGATGTATGCGGATCTGGAAAAGACTGAACTGGTTAATGCCACCCGAAAATCTTGGGAATTAGATTTGAAAGCCCTCTTTAGAGAAGTTTCCACCCTCTTGTCACACGCATCCCTCGGTCCCGATTCACCCTCCGAGGGGAGTGTGGTAGCCGAGGAAACTGCCACCACCGGTGCACCCACTGTGGGGACCTTTAGCTTAGCCATGATGGGGTCTGGCAAGGTATACAGCTCATCAATTAGTTTGCCATGTTGCTTAAAATGATAAAAACTGAAGGGCCTCAGGAAAAGGCACCAGTTGAGGTTTGGTTGGACCTCCGATTTAGTTTACTGCAGATTGGAAACCAACACTTGACATCCTCAAAGGACCTTCAGATGTGACCAGACATCCCATCTAGAAGGTCTTCTGAATTGCAGAGGCTCTACACACCTCAGAGTGGTTGTCAGAGTCTATGCTTCTAACAAAACCAGGAGATTCCTGTCAGAGGCTCTAGCAGGCACATTGACTTGTGTGGAGGTTGGGAGATCTCCTACACCCCAGAACACAGTCAGTCAATCTCATTAGCTGCCGTTTTTGGCATTCACAGGGAAGAATCATGATAGGACTCCTGTTTAGACATTTTAAAGAAGCCCTTGTGCTTTTTAGGAGGAGAATCAGACTCCTCAGAATCTGACTCAGAAGCCTCATAAGAATGTCTGGTCTTACACTGAGCCTTCTTGTCTGTGCAGCCTTTGGGATCTGAGTGGGTACAAGGTCCTCCAACTGCTCCTGCAAGACCCCTTTCACAGCTTCCCTCATAAGCTGAAACAAGGAGGATATGGTCAGAATAGGGTCTCCCCTGCTTTTAGGGGGGTATGGGGTTCCCCAGTTGGCATCCCCAGATTTGTGCCCTTTTGCCTCCATTGAGTCCTACTAACAAAATGGCGCCTCCTGCGCCAGAAGACAGAGAAAATGGCGGCCGGTGGGAAGCCCTGCTGCCGCTACTGGTTCTGCTGGCCCGCCCTGAAGAGCAGAGGTGGGAGGCGCACAGTCCTATGTGGCTCTCCCTGTAAGCTGCTAAGGGCGAGGGTCAGCTGCGTCCGATGCGCGCTGCCCGCTGCAGCCACTTCTGGCTGCTGCCCGATACACACGCTCTTCCCTGCGGGCGCGTCCAATCACCCTCTCTCTCTGCATCCGGCTCCTCACTGCAAGGTGAGGGCCTTACTAGTGCCGACTGGGGTCTCCTCCTCAGGCAGGAAGCCGGGGAAGCCCCTTGCTGGCCTCTGTGGTCGGGGTGGAGAATGAGGAGCACAGCCAGGAGAGGAGGAACAGAGAGAGAGAGAAAGAAAAAGAGAGGAGAGAGAGAGAGGAGAAAAGGGAGGCAGAGCTCCCTGACTTTGTCCTGCCACGATGCGAGGCTGGACGAGACTGGGTCGTGGTGCCGCCCCTCAGTGAGGAGAACTGACTTCGTCCAGCCTCCTGATGGGAAAGGGGCGACAACCCACGAGTCAAGACCGCCCTCCTTCCTGAGTATTGCAAATGCAAATGCAAAATATAGAAATGCTTTCAATTTCATTCCACTTCACCATGATCACTTGCTCCACTGATGCTGAAGTTTTAAGGCCTTTCCACATCCTTTGATGTAGGTAGGTTTGTCATGCATCAGTGAAAGAGAAGAATCCTCCAGATTTAGAAACCTGGATGCTGTTTGAAATTCATTGCTGTTAGCCACCTTGGACTTCCTTCTTGTTAGGAAGAAAGGTGGGCCATAAATTGAATAAATAAATAAATTGTTGGTGTTATAATATTTTAAACATTTTATTATACTGTCCCAATGGGGCAATGCAGTTTAGCAGGGGAAGGAACTGTTGCTGAATCTCCATTTTACTATTCCTTCCCATAGTCTTACCTAAGGACATTTGATACCTAACCACATCTTATTTGTGGGTTATCTTTTTTGTTGTAATGCTCTATTTGTCTACTTTGGGTTTGTTTTTCCTCCACTGTGCAGGGCAAAGCTCCTTCCTAGTAGAAGACGTTCTTTCATTTTGTCTCAAATTATCAGTTGGTTGAAAGCCAGTAAGAGATGCTGATGATTTAACAATGCCATTATTTAGCTGTCAGAGGCCTTTTAAAACCAGCACCTTCCTTGATAATATCTATGATTGACCAGTGACTAGTCCTGGAAAACCTCTGAAAATGTCTGCAATCAGCTGTTGCTCGATCAGCCATCTCCAAAAAATGTCTGTGGGTTGCAATTACGAAACTGTGGGAAAGCTTAGTTTCTTTGGTTCAACTAGTCTGTGAATCTAGAGAACAGTCTTCTGTGAAGCTGCACAAAGGATACTACAGTATTTTAGGGTGCAAACTACTACAAAGTCAAACAAATTTTGTAAATGCTGCATGAAATGACCCATTTTTTAAAACATACATAGAAGATATCTTTTTATCTCTTATGTTGCTCACACAGTTTATGTCGAAATTACCAGTGCCATTTTTATCAGATCATTATAAAAATCTTTCTAAACTCACATGAATAGTGCACTTTCAGCACACCATTTCAGATTTATAACAATTTTTAAAAATGCAAAAAAAAAATTAAAAATTGTTTTGTGTTCTTCAAAAGCCTCCAGCTGTTTAATAAATAAAACACAATTTTAACGGGGTGGGCTTAATTTTCTCATCTCTAGATGTGCACATGTGCGTAGAGCAAGATTGTACAATTTTATACATTAAATGTATAAAGGATTTAAATTGAGCTTGATCGCTGAAAACATTATTTGAAGCTTGTACATTAAACATGTTCCTCTACCTTGTCCCATCAGTCTTTGTGTAGGGTGGCAGTTGCAGGGCCTAACAGGAGAGGAAGAATTGTCTCGACCCACAGTTTTAGAAACACTAGTGTGTTTATTGGTGTTGCAGGATGCAATCCTAACCAATTTTCCAACTCAATACAATACAATACAACTTATTGTATTGTACAATACAATACATTGTATTGTACTGTATTCAGTGGTGGGCACCAGCAGGTTCGCACTTACTCTATAGAACCGGTTGTTAACAAGAGATAGGACATATAAAGTTTAAAAATAGCCATTTAAAAGTGGGCAGAGAACCGGTTCTTAATTTCTTTGAAGCCCATCACTGACTGTATTGTACAATACAATACAATACAGGCAATACAACTCCAAGGTAGAGGAACAAAGATTCCTTTACCTGGAAGAGTCTTATGTGATTGCCCCTGACTGCATGATGCAGCAGATGGCCCACTGGCATAACTGTGCCAATGCTCAAATGTTGGATAGGATTACACCCACATTTAGTGCCAGTGGCAGACCTCTTTCCTTTTCTTCTCTATCCCCCAAAGGAATGGGATGAGCACCGCTTCTCAATGGATTTATATACTGATGCATTGAGACTTTTTATTTATGTTAATTTGAAAGAGTCTTAACATGACTGTTACACCCCCAAAATCTTCCCCAAGCACTGTGGCATATTCCCAAAGGGGACAGATCTTTGTCACTACAGACTGCACTTTTTGCCTCTCTGGCTAGTATTCTAAACATCTCTTTGCAGAATGTGGCATTACCATTGCTAAACTTGCAGTGGAAATGGATGAAACATTTCTCTTTGAAGAAATGAACATTAAACTTAGGACAAATTACTCATACGCAAAGGAAAAAGAGAAAGCATAATGAAATATTTGCTGGAGGCAAATTTTGTCTCATATCCTGGTGCAATTTTGGGAAAAGGGCTAAATTTCATATAAATAAGTAAAAAAAAAAAAAAAAAAATATATATATATATATATATATATATATATATATATATATATATATAAAGATATATATATATATAAAGATATATATATATATATATATATATATATATATATATATATATATATATATATATATACATATACATATACATATACATATACATATATAAAGATATACACTTTCTATCACACAGTGTGATCTTCAAATCAGTTTATAAGCTCTTTCATACACACAGAGGAAGTGTGCACAGCTTCCCCGCCATCAGAATATCCTCTGGAGGTGAGAGGAGAAGCACAGCACCCTTGCCTCTGGAGGATTATATGGCTTGCCCATGGGCCAGATGGAGGAAGCTTGCTGCAAGTCACATGGAGGTTTGCCATGGGCTGCATCTTGCATTTCAGCCTCTTGAGCCTATTATTGTTGTACTTTGGTCCCCTTTACCTTTACATTGTTGATTCCCAAGGCATCCTAAGTTTCTAACTTCTGAACAAAATCTGCCACCACCAACAAAATATGATTAACTTGATGCATGTTGTAGGTTCCACCTGATGATCCATTGAAAATTTTCTTATATCATGTCTGCATTTGTAAAACATCACACTCACACTCAGTAACCAGATAAACTGCTGTGAAAAATCCCTTGGTGGGATCTGACCCATCATTTTCAAATAAAGTATAACTGGCATTGCCATTATTCCAGATTAAGAGCTATGTTAAAAAACCATCTTTCCAAGTGTAATTCATTGCTGTTTCCAGCTGAGCAAACCTTTCAATTCTTCTTTATTATATTTCTAATACAAATTGAAGTGAACAGACCTTCTTTGTTCCTAATGATCACACAACAGCAGTGTCGTGCACCTGTTCACTGCTGGGATAAGTTGATAATTTGTGAAAATCCTTTATGAGTAGATTCAGGAGACATGTTTTATTTCATCTGAGCAAAGTATATGTTTATTTTTACATGTGCTGTGGATTGTCTTGTTTTTGAGCCTCTGGACAGAGGTGCATTTTTCCAGTGAATAAGATTGGATTACGGCTTGAGTCCTATTGATTACAATGAGCTTTCTTCCGAGTAAATAACACAATTTTCAAACATTTCTACCCATGGATATACAACTGAAGGAACAAAGGGAGTTTAATCTGTTATCCAGAAGTTTGAACCTTCTCCTTGGGATGGGTTTCTCCTTTTGGTCATAATTTTAAGTGCTGGAAATTAAATTTATGCTCAAATAATTTAACCTATTATTTAGTTTTAGAATAGTAAAGTCTTAGGCTGCAATCCTAACCTCCACTTAAGCTGGCTTAACCCTTAGCACAAGTCCTGTGCTAGCCTAGGAATGTCACAAAAGTGCTGTAAAGCACTCCTGCATCACTCGTGCGCTTGCCACCCTACATCACCACGGGAATGGGTGTACTGATGAGTTGTGCCGGTGTAGGTTAGGATTGCACCCTTCAAATAGTAAAAATAAGTGATGGAAATTGCTTCTGAAACCAGAAATGCTTTCTGATTGCTTCTTTTTACTATTCTCAGGTTTGGGGAGCCCTGTTCAGTGCGGTTCTCCACTGCTTTCACCTGTGAGTAGAAAATTCCCTGGCCTCCAGTAGCAGTACAAGCCAGGGGATGTTGTTGCCTTAACTCTTGTTGTTGCCATAACTCTTCTCCCTCCTGCTAAGGGACAGAGGCTGAAGATCTCAGGCTGGTGCATTGCAACACCCCAGTTTGAAAACCTCTGCATTAAGCAGTATGGCCACTGAAAGATGATGCTGAAGCAACCCTGACTGAGATCTATCTGAGGTGATCATGAGGGGTGGATTCTTGGTGGCTGTCATCTGCAGGAACACAGTCAAGTAATCTTAATGAACAATGTGCAAAGCCATTAAAAACTCAATTATGGCTCTTTTTTAAAAACTGTAGATGTGAGTAAATGCAATCATAAAGTGCTGATGTGTAAACACAATAGGCGCCATCTGCTACCAAGTAGCATTTCAGCACTGAAAAGAGGATCTATGTTGCAGATGCATCAATAATAGGAGGCTTATCAAGGCATCATTATGCACCAAGGAGGGGAAAAATGAAATTTATGGGCATCTTGAGAGTACTTCATGGTTTAATTCTCCAATTTTAGTTGTATGCTGAATAACTGCAGCAATGCGAGGACCATTTTATGCTCCCTGTCATTTTAGTAGACCTTTTTTTTAAAGGAAAAAAGAAATTTATCTATCACTTTCCTTAATCCATGCAGAGCTATGCACATAAAATTCACTCTTTTTGATGTTCAGGAAACTGGCAGCAAGATATTAATTATGTGAACCTGTTGATCAAAGCACATTAAATGAAGCTGACCTGATGTTAAATCTGCTTTAAGTATTGTCATGCCCCTACATTGACATTACTAAGTACAAAACAGCTTGGCCTTTCACAATGTGCAAAATGTTTCCTCTTCCTCAGCTTTAGGCTAACTTTATCTGTAGCTCTTGACATATTTGCAAATTTACAAATGAAATCGCAAATGGCAGTACGGATGGATTAATGTTTAATTAAGGGGGAATAATGATAAAACAGAGTTGTCTTTTACAGTTGCCAGTGTTCCAGAAAAACTACAGTGCTGGGTATGTAAGGAGAAATGTCCTTTTCTGGATATTTCACCCATAAGGTTATAAAGACAATGTGTTGATTTTAGAATATTAAAACAAATTGATTTTCATACACACTTCGCCCAAAATTTTGGTTTTATAGCTTCAGGAAGTCTGTCCCTAACTTGTTCAATTAGCTTTTTGAAAGAATGTGCATTGGAAGCCGAGAATGTGCATTGGCTCTGCCCACTGATGGTCATACCTTCTGAACAAATACTGATTGGTCAAATAAGGAACCCTGAAAAAAGCAGGATCCTCAACTGGTTTCTCAATTGGTTCCTATTGCATGCATACAGTATCTTCAGGAGCTGTGAGGAATTAACATTGGTGCCAAGACTGTTCCCTATGGCTGTGTGCTGTACAAGAGGACTATATCAAATTGCCTCATTTGCACCTATCTTAACTTCATTATGAAGCCACCAGTTTCCCACCTGTGGTTGAGATCAACAAATCTATAGCCTGATGAGTACTTGGTGGATGCAAATCCTGAGTTGTACTCAGTGATGGGATTCAAAGAAATTAAGAACCGGTTCTCTGTCCATCTGGCAGCCACTTTTAAATGGCTGTTTTTAAACTTTATATGTCCTATTTCTTGTTAACAACCGGTTCTATAGAGTAGGTGCGAACCTGCTGGAGCCCACCACTGGTTGTACTAAAGAGACTTGGACTGCAATCCTAAGGACACTTTCCTGGGAGTAAGACCCATTGAACACTATTGGGCTTACTTTTGAGTAGACATGGTTAGGATTGTGCTCCCAGGCTGCAATCCTAACCTCCACTTAGGATGGCTTAAGCCCTGGCATAAGTCCAGTGCTGACCTGTGGGTGTGACAAAAATGTCATGAGTCATTTCTGCCCCACTCCCTGGAGTGGGGCTGGGTTAGGCCACCTAGTGTGACCATATAGAATAGAGGACAGAATGCCTGTATCTTTAACCATTACGTAGAAGAGGGAATTTAGGCAGGTGCTGCTTTCCCCCATACGCCATCCCCCCAGTGCACATCATACCCCCATGCACATCAACACTCCATGCAGATCAGTATTCCCCCATTGTGAATCATCCCCCATGTGCATCAACCCCCATGCACATCAACACTCCTCCACTGTGTATCATCCCCCATTCACATCAAACCCCATGCGCAATACCCTCCCATGCGTGCCATCCCCCCATGCACACCTTCCCTCCCGGTGCATCAGCTGGTTGTTGATCAGTTTTCAATGTTAAGTATAGGCTGAAAATGTGTTGCACCCCTTTTCAGACCATTAGGGGTTAAATTTCTAGAAATCAGTTTGTAGTGGGTGTTCCTGTCACAGAAGGAATACACGCCTCAAATTTCAGGCTTGTAGGTCTGGGGCTGGGGCAGTGTGGTGATCAGTCAGTGATTCTTCAATGTAAAGTATAGGGAGGAAAACACATTGCACCCCTTTTACACCTCCTTCTGGTTGGAATTTCCAAAAACCGGTTGTTAGTGTTTTCAGTGTTGTCATTGAAAATTATCATAGTGTTGTCATAGTGGTTTCAATGTTGTTTCAATGTTTCCTCCATCATGGAAGGAACACTGTTCCCAAATTTCACACTTCTAGGCCCAGTGGTTTTGGCAGGGCGCACAGCAGTATACCCTAAAATGGACTCTTCTGTTCAGCATGTACTTACGTGTTGAGAACATTTACCCCATTCCTTCACCTCCAAAAGGAATTGGCTTGCATAACAAATTGTACAATTAAAATGAGTAAAAAACAAACAGTTCAGTAATTAAACAGTTCAGTAATTAAAACAAATCATCTAAAAAACAGGAAATAAAACATACGTCCCCTGTCCCCCCAATAAGCCAGGAAAACCAATTAACAAGCAGCCAATAGATCAAAAGCTTGCCAAAACAGTAGCGTATCTTGCTTTTCTATTTTGGAGTCAGTGTACATGATTTGGAAATGAAACAAACTTTATCTTAATAGCAATGATTCTTGAACATCGTAGCAAAGTTTGAAAACGGCATGCTGGTTCCACATGGTGTCACTTGCATCTCTCCTGGAAAGGACATTTATGAAATTGCTTCAAATTTACAATGCAGTAAAAGTTTTCTTTATTTGGGCTCTGTTGTATTGCTTTAATGGGAAGTAATATATTTCCAGATTGCCAAATGGACAAAAAAACCACTTGCGTCTAAAAATCTTCTTTTATCTACAGTCGTTCAATCAAAATGGCACTTGTATTTGGTAGTGATTTTGGAAGTTCTTATTGATTAAGAGTACAATCCTTACTAACCTTCTAGCACTGGCATAATTGTGCAAGTGGAATATCTGCTGAATTCTACAACTTGGGGGCAGTCACAGAGTCAAAAAAATAAGGCAATGTTTGTTCCCTTCCCTCAAAATTGTATTGCCCTTTCCTGGATGCTGGTCCAATGGTTAGGATTGTGCTGTAAGATGTACTGGCAGGCTTTTCATATCTGCAGATCAGATATCCACAGCTCCAGGGACCTCCCACCAGGGACAGCACTAGAGGGTATGGCCCCCACCAGGTGACATGCACTGGGGAACCCCAAAAATGCAACTTCATGATAGTGCAGAAAACCCCATCGCGTCATATACCATTGGATGTGTATTTAAGAGCAGAATCCAATGCAAAAATCTGTTTTGAAACAGCACCTCCTACCAAAAGTTATTGCCCAAACACAAAAATATGCACTGAACTCTATGGAAAGCGAAAGTGGCCCATATAGCCACTTTACTTGTGAGCAGGCAAACATGCCATAGTCCATTGGAAAGGGCAGGCTGAGAGGAATCCAAGGACAATAGAATTGGCCTGACTGTTCCTGAATTGTCCTGACTGTATCCTGACACAGACACCACAAATCACCCAAGAAGGAGGTACCTGATGATTGCTTTGAAATACATTGAAAATGAAAGCACAGCTGTGTTTACCAGTGAGTAAGCACACATGCCTTGGCTGGTGTGGAAGGTCAGTCAAGTGGAATGCAAGCCTTCCAAAATGCTCCCGATCCGCTATGTCACTAGGGTGTTAGAAAGGTGACACCCTTGCGGGGGGTGACTCATCATGACCAAAATGGCTAACTATAGTTTGTAGAAATAAGCCCATCATATTATATACTGTTGCAAGTAATCTTGCAGCAGAATGCAGTGAAACAAACCACTTTGAAATATCTTTATTCTGTTAAAATGTGTGGCTAAAAATCCAATGGAGGCGGTACAGTGGCACATAACCACACCCACCATTCAAGTTGTTGTACCATCTGCTGTATGGGTGACCAGGTGACTTCACTGGGTGACACAAACCCTAGTGACGCCCCTGTTTCTAACATCTATCCCCCACAAACAAAGCTATTAGTATTTTTTAAAAATCTTGCAGGTCTTGCTTTAACAGGTTGCTTACTAACTTTCTACTTTAAAAATTGAAAACTATTTAACATGTATGATTAAGACCCAAATACGTAAGACGCCCTCAAAGCAGTTTATAGCAACACAATACATGCCAGTGACTTCAACATGCATGATCCTGACACGCTCTCTCTCTCTCTCTCTCTCTCTCTCTCTCTCTCTCACACACACACACACACACACACACACACACGGACACACTCATACACACACTCACACACACTCAGGGGGGTGTACTATGCAGTGTTGAACAGAGACGGCGCCTCTCTCTCTCTCTCTCTCTCTCTCTCTCTCTCTGCCTCTCTCTCTCTCTCTCTCTCTCTGCTAACTATACAAACCTCCAAAGCATGGAGGCGACACCAGAATGCAGCTTTCTTTCAGCATAACACAACTCTCAAGTGCCTGAGAACTTGGGCTTTCCTGCTGCCCTTCACTGTCCACATTCCACAGAAACACAAAAAGTAGTGCATATACACAGCCCTTTCCTGCAGCCAGTTTGGGAAACTGTGGGAGTTAAAAGATTATATTTGGAAACCACCTAAAACTTTGTCCAAAAATGTGGTACACTCTTAATATATCTTGTCCCTATGCATGTTTTATACAATATAATCTATAAACCTCATATATTCATCTTGCAAATATAACATGAGAATTCTTATAACTGGTGATTTAATTGTTCCAGGATCGTCATCCCAAGTATGCAGCAATCCATTCTAACAGTCCCTGCCACTTCTTTCTTATATGATTTTTCTGTGCGCCACATGCACACGCTCTTTCTGTGCTGTGATACTGTACAGTGAGAGACAAGCATATTTGGGCAAATGCCGTCAGTGTCCCTTCCGCTAAACAAAGTACATTTAGCTGCTCACTGAGCAGAATTGATCAGAATGTTTATCTGGCTCATCTGCTGCCTGTCACACTACTGCAGTGTGTCTTGGAAAAGGACAGCAAACTTTAATAGGTTAGAAGTGAGGCAAACCTTTCCAAATTCGCTCCTCAGTGAACTGCAAGGAGGACTGGCAGGGAAATGTATTTGTAACATGATTTCTTCTCAGTTCCATTGCTGCTGCTGTCAAGAGGACTCCACTGTATATGATAAAAAATTGGATGTCTGTTGAAATGGATATTCCTCCTTGTCCTTTGCTACCCTCTCCTCTAATCTCTTAATCTTGCTGTTATTTCTCCTGAAGGCATGTGGAACACACAGTGGATTTATCGAACATTTATGGAACACACAGTGGATTCATATAATAATGGATTCACACTAATTTTCACATATTTTCATTATATTTTTGGTTAGAAGGATTGTTTTCTCTTTTTGCATTTATGCAGTATAAAGGGGAGAACATTGCATCCCAAAACCAACATCAAAATTACATCCAGAGAAAGCAGTTTTCTCTTGTTTCGTATTTTGATAACAAAAAAGCAGATGACAAAAGTGAAGCAAGATAAATTAATAACAAGTTTAAAAAATCATGTCAAAGCCAGCTGTTCTAGTTTAGGGCATAAAAGAATACAAAATTTAAAGATTGTTGTTTCTTAAAGTAATATTCTTCAGTATAATGATTCCTATGTTCAAGAGCTGTTAATTACTCATTGTAATTACTGATTGTGTGCAGTTTCCAGAACTATAACCAGATCTTACTTTTTCAATGCAAAACACAACCTAGGCCAGCACAACTCATTGGTCTTCCTGTTCCTGTGGTGTTGTAGGGAGGCAAGAGCATGTGTAGTGGCCTAAGTCTTCCCCCACAAATGGTACAGAAGTGTCTTACATAGAGTTGTCCCCATGCAAATATTTGTCCACATACAAATAGGGACAATCTATTTGTATGTGATTTGGGGGGGACAATCTGATTTGGGGGGATTATGTTCACATGCTGGCAAGTGTGACAGAGGGTCCTGTCTCAATTTTGTGGAAGAGAATTATGGTAACCCTAGTCTTACAACACTTCTGTGATTCCCCTAGGCCAGCATGGGATTTGTGCTGCATTTTCGGCCAGCCTAACTGGGGTTAGGATTGCAGTCTTATAGACGTACCCCAATCTTCCAAATTTTTGCTCAGATACTTTGATTACATAATGATTACAATGTTCTCGATGTTCCCAAATATGAATCAAACAAGAGTGTTAGTACATTTAAATTTTGTCCAGTTATACAGAAGATTACTCTTATAATATCCATATTCACAGATCCTGTAACTAACAGTGCAATTCTAAGCATGTCTACTCAGAAGTAAGTCCCATTGTGTTCAATAGTCCCATTGTGTTCAATAGTCCCATTACTCCCAGGAAGCTGTGGTTAGGATTGTAGCCTCATTCTGAATAAGCCTCTGGAGTGGCTTCTGATCTTTATTGCCTCTGCTGATCTCAGAATCCGCTCCAGAGGCAAGTAGAGCAGAACTCCCCTCATATCCAGAAGGGAAGCAGACCCCAGACCATGGGAACAGGCACTCACCCATGGTTTCACCTATCTGTGGAGGGTTCTGAATTGGAACACTCATGTATAAAGGGGCACCCCTATACCTAATAATTTTCCAGAATTGTTGACTATTATTCCCTTCATCTGTATTTGTATCTGAGTAACTAATTCATAAATCCAACACGTAAACAGATTCATAGTTATCAGTATTCTAATGTCTTTGTGGGCTCAAATATCTTACAGTATTTTAAACTGAAATCTCTTTGATAGGACAGGATAGTAGATGTTTTAATCCCCTTGTGTATTTGTGTCCAAACACTGTCCATTATGTCTAATCCAAAACCTTTCATATAGATTCATGACCTGCTTTAACAATGTTATAAACTGATTGAATTTTGGTAAAACCTTTTTCCCCTACTCCCTCCTGAGTTTAGAAGATTTCAGATTTAGTAAGCTGCTCAAATATACAGGTGTTAAATCTATGAGTAACAAAATGTCCTAACCTCAAAAGACTGAAATTATGGAAATTGTTAGTCATCGTAGTAAAAAATTACTTTTTGGAAAATACCTTGTTAACAATTCAGTGTCTACAAACTGTGGCTAGATTTATTTTGCACAAATGTTTCATGTTTAAATATTATAGGAAAAATACCAGAACTTGTATTTAAAGCAGGATTTAAGACTTTGAGAGAGGATCGGTTTATCTCCCTCGGTATTTTAATAATGCAAGACAGTCCATTCAGTTGTATAGTAAATATTTCAATTTTTTGTTGATAATCTAAAAGAGATTTATCCTTGTGAAACCATACAAGGAAGCCATTAAATCTGTCTTGCCTCATGATATACCTGGAGTGAGATACTCCAGACCACTTCTAGCAAATATTGAATGCCTGCAGAGTAGATATCTTCATCTTAGAACACTGACCTGTCTACACAGTCTTAATAAAAATATTTTCCTAGCCTTTATTTCTCCAAAGTCCAGACTAGTTGGCAGACCCATCGACTGAAGGAGTAGCCCCTGCCAGACAGCAACAGCCATCTTAATCCAAAGTATCCCTGGAGTCAGTCTGATGTTACTAGCCATTCCAGAAATTTGAGGGGGTATGTAATGATATAATCACAATGCCCTCAACCTTCTGGGGTACTGTATTGTTTTAAATGTGAAAAGTCTGCCTCCAAGCTGCACATGTTGTGCAATCTTTGGCTTGTTTCAGGCCCAATCACTTTGTGTTCTTGCTGGAGAGTGACAAAAGTATGATAGATGGTAAGGGTGCAAGGTATTTGGGCCTAAAGTGTAGTGTCATCCATCTAATGCAGCCTCCACCACCTATACCCCTATAGTGATGTCACTGATGTCAATAACCATCATTCTTACTAACTATGATAGCATGAGATGCTTTCATCTGTCTATACTTTCTTTATCTGCTCCCGTATATGTTTATCATTTCTATGGAACATTCCTAATTGTTACCTGCAGTGAAGATAAGCTTCCTGCTGTATTTGATCCCGGGGCAGTGCTTGCTTTGCTATTTTAGGCAGGTGAGAGTCCAAGATCTACTTTGGTGAAGGGGTTGATATTGATTTTCTCCCTTTCTGTAGCTAGCTTTCCCTGCATGAGACATTTCCCCACTCTCAAGCATGAACTGCATTTTGCAAGGGAGTGATTGTGAGTTCTGTGCAGGTAGGGGAGATTAATCATGGAACTTTTCAAGGATGTATTATAGCCAATTAATTGAGAAACGTAGCCAGTGCCATGGCTCTTGTATAGATAGTGAATGCTTGATAATTAGAAGTTCACACCATGCAGTGGAGATAAGTGTGCTTCCTCTGCTTGTGGTCAGTTTTTTATCACCAGTCTCTTGAAATTCAGAGAAGCAAATTTGAAACTAGTAATACATCTTTAGATACATTGGTTTTTCTTCGTCATACTGTTTTTAGTGGAACAGAGAGTCCTGACTAACCTTGCTTTCACTGTTGTGTTCATTCTTTCTCTTTTTCTTTTCCTTTTTTAACACCTCTAGGCTCCTTCATGATGGTGAACAGCTCGGGGAGGGCATCAGGGCAAAAAGCTCATTTGTTGCTACCGACACTGAAGGAAAACGATACACACTGCATCGATTTCCATTACTACCTATCCAGCCGAGACCGCTCCAGCCCTGGATCACTGAATGTGTATGTGAAAGTTAATGGTGGACCTCAAGGGAACCCTATCTGGAATGTATCTGGGATTGTTACAGAAGGTTGGGTGAAGGCTGAACTTGCCATCAGCACATTTTGGCCACACTTTTATCAGGTGTGTTTGTGATTTTTATTTCTTTGTTGTGTTGCCATCAACTGGTGTGCAAAACTGGAATAAGAGTTCCAGTGCTGAAATAACCTCTTTTCCATTTTTCTCCGAACAACATTTTCTGTCCAACAACTTTCTCCTAGAACTCAAACACTATTGATTCTAGGTAGGGTTGCCATAATTCTCTTCCACGCATTTGAGACAGGACCCTCTGTCACGCTTGCCAGTACATGAACAGAATCTCCCAAAATTGGGATTGTCCATGGTTTTTGGGACATTTTGGCAAACGTAGTTTTGAGTAAATAATAGCTAGTAGTATTCAGAGTTATCAAATTGGCAAAAGAATTTGCAAAACTTTGGTAGCTAGTGGAGGATAAGTGGCCTGGTGTGTGTCAGTCCATGAGTTCATGAAGAGTCAGACACAAATTAAGGAGTAAACAACAACAACGTGCTACAGATGGCTGCAGCACAGGAGAGAAGCCCACTGAAAAAAATATTCATACTTAACAATTTTCAAACATACAATGAATGGGAAGCACTCCCTTGTAAAGGGATGAGAGAGAGTATAATGTGGAGTGCCTTTCCTTGGCAAAGTGTCCTCATTCCTCTTGTGCTGCAGAGCAAGGACATCTGCTGCCTATGGAAGGTTTAACTCCAACCAAGGGCCAAACCAGTTGTTACCGTATGTTGAACTAGAAATCGTACTGATGGACGAGAAATTAGGAACATGATGATTTCTACTGATAGCTGCCATTTTTAGAAGATGTTAAAGACAGGTTGTAGTTTAGTCCAAAGGCTTTCCAGGTTACAGACTCTCTTCATTTTGCTGTTCTTGAAAATTCAAATCATTGAATGTTGGACTGGATGAGGGTGAACAAGCTGAGATTAAATCCTGATAAGACAGAGGTTCTCCTGGTCCGGAAGTCCTCGACTCGGGTATTGGAATATCATCCTGTTCTGGATGGGGTTGCACTCCCTCTGAAGGAGCAGGTTCGCAGCTTGGAGGTTCTCCTGGATTCGCAGCTGCTCCTGGAGTCCCAGGTGGTGACTGTGGCCAGGGGAGCCTTTGCTCAGCTTCGGATGATCCGCCAGCTGCAACCATACCTGAGTTGCTCAGATCTGGCCACGGTGATCCATGCCCTAGTGACATCGAGACGAGATTATTGTAATGCGCTCTACGTGGGGCTGCCTCTGAAGACGGTCTGGAAGCTGCAATTAGTCCAGAATGCGGCAGCCCGTGTGGTTGCTGGGGCTCGTCGGTTCGACTCTGTCGGGCCACTGCTTCAGCGACTACACTGGCTGCCCATTCGTTTCCGGGCTGAATTCAAAGTGCTGGTCCTGACCTTTAAAGCCCTAAACGGCTCGGGTCCAGGGTATCTGTGGGACCGCCTTATTCTGTACAATCCGACCCATCACCTAAGGTCATCTGAGGGGGCCCTACTGACTGTGCCACCACTTATGTGGCACAGATGTGAGATGAGAGAGGGCAGAGATAGGGCCTTCTCGGTGGTGAATGAGCATTTTAAATGGGGCAGAGGTGGGGGGGGCAGTTGTTTTTATTGTTTTTTACTGTTTTTAACAAATATTTTTAATCTGCATGTTTTTTATTTAATTTAATTGTATTTTAATTATATTTTAATGGTGTTTTAATCTTTATTTATGTGCTATTTTAATGATGTTTTATTCCCTGATGTTAGCCGCCTTGGGCTCCCCCTTGCGGGGGAGGAAAGGCGGGATATAAATTGATTAAATAATAATAATAATTGCTTGGATATCCACAAGGTATTTGTTGTGGTACCCATGAAGGAAGCTTCAAATAAATGGATATGTTTCAAAGGTCCATACTGACTGATGAGGTAGGATTTTCATGGCATTATTCAACTTGCAAGTATGAGATTGTGTCCTAGAGCTGTAAGAGTAGCTTTCCAGCATTCTAAAATGAACTTAGAGGCAGGTTTTTGTTACGAAAATATCAACTGACACATTTGTGAAAATGTCTGCACAGGAAACAGATGTTGTTTCAGAAATGCACAGGAAACTGATGTGGTAAATTGCCTTAGATTGGCCTTTGCCTATCAAAAAGAAACATAAACATCAGTTCTATTTGGCAGGTTCAAATTTTTGCAATCCGTGGGGATGTTCAGCTGCTTGAGGAAGACCAGGTTTAATGTTTCTTTTCTAAAGTCAGAACATAACTGTAATTTGATTTGCTACCAATCACCCTTTTTCATTTTTCTTCTGGGTTTTGCAAGTTTTCCATGAGTTTCAGCCTAATCACAAATCGGATATCAGATTCACAACACTGCCATGTTGGTGCATTTAAAAATCCAAAAGGATGATTTATGCTTCATATTTACATAAATAACTTGCAACAACATAATCCCAACAGTAATATAGTAAACAATTCACCTAAATTGAAAGAAATATTGTGTGTTACATCAAATGCTTTTTTAATTAGGCATATGCATATGAGTTTAAGAAATGAAAGATGTATTCATTTCAGTTCTGATTATTAATTTTCTATGCATAATTACATTTTGACAGCACATTAAAAGGTTATTTAAAGAAATGAAAAAGGTGACATGTTTTTTTAAAAAACCTAAAAGGACTTCATTTATGTATTTTTTTCAAATAATCTCATTCCAAACACAAGAGTATTTATAAATACATTAACTTGGAATTGTTATATTTTTAAAAGCTTTTCACAAGGTTAATTGGCAAACATGACTTATCCTTTTCTGCAAAATTAAAGCCACTAAAGGTAGAGATACAGCAGTTTGGGGGCAACAAGTGAATTTGCTATCTTGGCTTGATGTGTGTTCGAATGACAGCATAGAGACCTTCTGTGATCTGTCTGGAATACATTCTTTGGGGTGGAACAAGATGGAAGACATAGACGGAAGACACAGATAAAACCATCTTGTCCAAGTTCTGCCTGTAACATTTGTGGAATTCATAGCTTGTTGATCGCATTAGCTTTCCCCTTCCACCATGGCTGCCAGAAAATGAAGTGAGCCAAGTCTCACTGCATGATATGGCATGCATGATGCTGATCCAGAGATAGATTTGGCAAAGTGCCTATAGCTGAAATTCATAGGTTTTGTAGGTGTGGGGGAGCTGGGAAAATTTAATGGAGGATAAAAACAGAGTAAATGACGTGGTGGACAATTCCTGCAAAATGTTTGCAATGGGGGAGATTCATTTGAGGGGGCAGAAACATTTATAATTTTACATCAAGTGGAAATATCACACCTCTGCATGGCGGTGGGTGGTAGCAACACCTGTTCCAATCAGACAGCTCCTATCCCTAGATTCAACTAAAGCAGTAGTTCTCAACCTGGGGTATGTATACCCTAGGGATACTTGCAGGACCTTTAGGTGTACTTGCAGGACTTTTAGGAGTACTTGAAAAAGAACTGAATAATGGTGGGAAAAGGCAAGACTTGTTGAGGCTGGCATGGAAGGAAGGAAAGCTGATGGCTGACTGTGAAAGTCCCACCCACTGCTACTTTTCTTGTCATCAATTTGTGTATGATCAGATATGGATCAGTCATTGAAAACATAAATTTGAAATAACAGCAACTATATTAATTACAAACATTTGGCTGATATGAGGTGAACAATTTATGGAAATGAACTACCAAAGGGTATACAAGTGAAAAACCTTGGGCACCACTGAACTAAAGATTAATAATATGAAGTGTTATTCCTGGTTTGATTCTGGAGGGAGGTGACCCCAAAACATCATTCAAACTCAAGAGGTGCAACATTTTTCAATTAAAAACAGAACATGCTGCCACCATTGCTTGCAGTAAAGAGAACTCTGCTTTTAAACATCCTGAATGCAAGCATTGTCAACATATGTTATGGACTCTTGAATTTTGCAGAAAACTCCCCCTTTGCTGTCTATGAAAAGGGTGGTGAAAACAGGAAAGGAAGGGATTCAGACCATCACCATACTATGAATTTCACTGGACATTACAGATACTTGGAAGAGAGGCATTATTTTCTTGCACAACCCTTGTGTTTCCAGCAATACCTAGTTGCAGTCTCACTCATTTACTTTGAAGGGATAGCTTTGCAGCCTAATTTCCAAAATTCCAGTGGTGCTTTTCAGCAGATATTCTTCCATTTTCACTGTTTTCTTGTACTGTATATAATCTAGCCACTGCTGGTACCAGGATGCTGGGACCCCCAACAGAGTCCTTTGGGTAGGCCTCCATGATGCAGGCCATGGGCACAACCACTGGTTCAAAGTTGCAGGGGAGAAGGTGCCAGGTGAGCCCCTAATGAGTGTGAGCTCTCAAGCAGTGCCCAGTCTGGCCAGCCTGGAATCATCCCCACATTTGTCATCAATATCCTGGTACTCTTATCTATTCTTCTGAGTAATCAGTTCAAGTTAAAACATGCTGGTTGAGGATGGAGGTTTTGTCTTGCTCCTGTTCTGTTTTCATTTTCATTGGTATTTATGTTCATAGGCCAGGAGTGGCTAAACTTCCTTTAATAAGATACTGCATAAGATAAACTTCAGACGTTTGAAAGCCAAAATATTTAAGAAGCATTTCAATTCTTAAACGTTTTCACTCAACAATAAACTTTTGTGTTAGTTTAGTGGACTGACAGGTTATTCTCAGTACATGATTATGAAGCTTGAGTCACATAATCTGTATAAACAGCCATATGTTATACACCACTCACAAGCGGTGGTTTCACCATCTCTGTTCAAAAAAATGAAATGGGATGATGAAGACAGACTCAGATGCGTACCACTGAAAAGATATGTGATGTCATCCCTCATTCCTTCCTCATGTCATCCACCTCAATCCTCATGTCGTCACACATCTTTTCAGTGGTACATAACTGAGTCTGTCTTCATCATCCCATTTCATTTTTTCCTCCCATTTTTAAATAGCAACAGGGATTAGCTTAGATAGTTTATAAATAGTGAATCCAATCAATATGGTGACTATGAACTCTAACTATGGATGCCAGAGTCCTAATTTAAAGGTCCTCAAATTTAAAACCAGTCACACACTTATATGCAGCCACACACAAATTTTCTGCCAGAAATCTGGCATTTTGGATGATTTGAGCTTAGATTATATGACAGTCACTTCACAATATTTTATCTAAGAAGCTTGTTCCCCCCTTCCCCCCCCCCCCCGTGTATTTCAGGTGATATTTGAATCAGTTTCATTGAAGGGACACCCTGGGTACATAGCTGTGGATGAAGTTCGAGTCCTTGCCCACCCATGCAGTAAGTATGCTTTTTCCTCCCCATCCATGCTGATCCAGAGTAATATGCTACATGTCAAGAAGAGCAACTAATCCAATTCAGTCTGTTTTTGAAAATCTTCTTTTATTCTGCCAAATGCTTACAAAGTGGAGGTGATTGCTCCTCTACAAATACATTGATGCTCAAGTGCTGCAACAATCGAAATGCTATGAATATGTAGTTAGTGCTAGAATCCTAACTCAGTGGTGGGCTGCAGCAGGTTCGCACCTACTCTATAGAACCGGCTGTTAATGAGAGATAGGACATATAAAGTTTTAAAATAGCCATTTAAAAGTGGCTGCCAGATGGGCAGAGAACCGGTTGTTAATTTGTTTGACGCCCACCACTGTCCTAACTGATTATTAAAGGATTATAAATCCTGGATATTTAGCTCTGATTCATATCACAAAAGGGGATGAATGTGTTCTGAAGGCATTCCTATAAAAATTAGGAGGGAAGCAGGAGTGGGGGAGCCGAGAGGATGGCAGCCTTCATGCACACAACTCAGCAAATCAGTGTACATTCATTTTTGAAGGAATGCCCTGGAGTGCCTTTTCTTTAAAGGAATGTAAATCATTTCAGTACCACTATGAAAGGAGTTAAAGAAAATATATTGCTTTCAAAGCACTTGACTCTTACTACTGTGAAGTAGAAAAGTAAGTCAAAGGTTGTTCTTTTATGTTCCCTAGACTAGTGTATTTTCATAAATATGTTTTATGATCCAGATCGATTTTAAAAGAATTCCTTTAGATTTTGGTTTTGCTGTTGTTAGAGTTGTTCAGTTTGTAATATTCACATACAAATTGCCCAGATTCAGTGTTTGTTTCAGATAGTAAATTAGATTGCCATCTGTGCTCACAAGACCTGTGTGGCATCAATATTCCTGTGAAAAGTGGTAAAAATTTGGTAAAATACAGCTAAAATAAAATGCATGGACATATATGACTTTAGAAATGTTAATAATTCCAGAGCAAAAACAAATTCTTCTGTAATTGTGGTTCAGCAAAGGTGAACCTGTTGTGGACTTTGAAAGGGCTCACTATATTGTTCGGAAGGTGTGCATAGATCCAGAATGTTCCATCTTTGAGTCAGGTTTCAGAGGACAATGCACAACAATGACATCAGATATGGCAGGGTCTAAGTTGCCTATACAGTATGATCATGGCATCCATGAATCCCACATCCACTCATTTGACTAACTAAGGGTTCCAGAGTCCTAATTTAAAGGTCCTCAAATTTAAACCCAATTACATGCTTATATGCAGGCACACACAAAAATTGAGTTTCCTATACTGGTGCACCAAAGATACTGGTGCACCAAAGTTTTTAAGGGTTAAAATAACTTGGAAGACTCACGTCCATGTCTGTACTACATTCAGCCACTAGAGGTCTAAATGGACAGTATCATGTTGCAACATAAAGCAATAATTTAACTCTATTCCACTCTGTTACATTCAGCTTTATCAAGTGGCTGAATGTGGAATATACCCAGAAGTGGGTAATTAGTGCTAGTGGGCAATAGTGGGATTCAAATAAATTAACAACTGGTTCTATGTCCTAATAACATAAATTAACAACTGGTTCTATGTCCCATTAGTAACCGGTTCTCAGAACCAGGCGCTCATTAGCAAAGAGTTCTATAGAACCTGTGAGAACCCTCTGAAGCCCACCACTGCTAGTGAGTGTTTAGAGCTTTGAAGTTTTAGTTTCAGTTTTATTTCTGAGATAATTGGAAATGGCATAGTTTTGGCCAGGGCTTTTTTCTGGGCGTATTTACCGGTACACAGTACTGGCACCTTTTCCCACCTGCGCCCCCCTCCAGGAGCTAATTAATAATTACTCATCTGGGGATGACCTGTGGTGAGTACCAGCACCTTTTTTCTCCCATAAAAAGCAATGTTTTTAATTTTTTATTGGGCTTTTTAAAAAACCCATTTTTATCATTTAAAAAAAATTTATTTAAAGATTTTTAAATCGGTATCCCTGTATCAGTGGATTTCCGTATCTACAAGGGTTCTGGATTTTTGTTCATGTTTTAGGCATTTCTGCTTTGTGAAAGTGGATTGCCTCAAATGTGCTCTACCCTCTAACAGTCAGAGCATCCTCAGTGTCCTCATAAGATCAGCCATGGTGGTTAGAGTGCTGTTGCAGCATTAAAAAAAATTAATCCCTGGAATGCAGCTCAGAGTCATCAGCCTGCATCCGGAATCATTGGCTGTATTATTTCTTTCCTCTTCTTCTGGTATCTCCTTCCTTTGTTCCTCTACAAAAGCAAAAGGACTCATAGGGCAAAATCCATAGCAATTACGGGTCCACGCAGTTACATCACCCTTTAGTGTTATTTTATGGAAAGTCACCTTAACTGCTCCGGAGCAAGGGGCTTAATTTCAATTTAGGATATAGGCCATAATAGCATTATTGTCAATTACACAGACCCATTTTGATGCAGAAAGGAATGGAAGGTACGGACTATCAAAACTGTTTGCTAAAAATATATTTCAGATGCAGTGTTGTTTTGTACCAAGGCCTTTCCATTGCGGGTGACAGATCTATGACCCTGTCTCTGCCGACAGCTAGTACATCAATAAATTGTGACATGGATAAACTACTGACCGGCTAAAAGGGATGGCAGAGCACTATTTACCTCAGCTGACTGAGCTTGGTACTTCAAAAATGTAATAAATACTGTTGGTGAAATACCAGCTTGTCTCTCATTATTTTACCCGTATATTTTCAAGAGCAGTTTCAGATATGGGGAGTTTTAAAATGGAAAATTCTTTCGAGGATTTTTAAATTTTCTATCAGCAGAACTATAGCCATGATCCCAGCCCTTCTTCCCTAGAACTCCATGTGTTCACAAATATATGGGAGATCATGATTATGGATCTCTCTCTGTTTGAATTGTAAACCTGCTGGCAACCAGCTGGGTCTCTGTGACCCTGTCGGAAGTTAGTGCTGTGTTTTTTAATGGAATTTATTATTTTTGATAAGAACTTGTGACTTTTTAACTGCTAATTAGACATTTATAAACCAAAAAACATGAATTTTTTGAATTTACATTTTTTCTGTAAATTCAAATTATAGCATCAAATACCAACAGGTTCCATTAGGCACATGTTGCTCTTCACTGGTTATTCAAAATTTTGCTAGCTAAAATTCATAATTTCACAATATTTCACAATTAAAATTAGTATAAAATAATTATACTAAAACTTGATGCAACATTTATTCATTATATGTACCAAACTATACTGCAGGTTCCATTGGACCCTGGAAGTAATTGGTGATAAAAACTTCATGCTTTTGGATTTAGAGACACACACACACACACACACACACACACACATCCCAGACACAAGTGCAAAGTCTAGCTCTGCTTTGTTAAGTCACTTGGGCTGAAATCCTACACACATTTCCCTGAGTGTAAGGGCAAAATCCAGAGTAACTACAGGGAGTCCTTGCTCCAGTGTAAGAACATCTTACTCTGGATTCCAATATGAATTTCCCATAGGTTTTCACTAGGTGATACAGTAATTACGGGTGCACATAAAGTTTCTTACATGCTCCTGTAGTTACTCTGGATTTGGGGGTATGTCCTGTTAAAGACAATGAGACATTTTCAGAGTAGACATGCATAGGATTGTGCCCTTGGTTTGTGAGAAGTTTTGCACATTCACGTTCTTGAACGAAATGCCTCTGAATTATTGTTGTGGTGCTTTACCCAGGTAAAATTTTATAATTTTGTTAGGAAAAGCTCCTCACTTCCTGCGACTTCAAAATGTGGAGGTGAACGTTGGACAGAATGCTACGTTTCAGTGCGTTGCTGGAGGGAAGTGGTCTCAACACGATAAACTGTGGCTGCAGGTAAAACTGCCATGGTGGCATCATTTGATGTTTTTTCAGAGGTTGCAATGCATGCTGAGTGCTCCAAGGGCTCCTCCGTTCTGTTCCATGAACATACAGATACTCAGCAGTCTTCTTGATGTCTTGGTGAATCCCTGTGTGCATTCACAGCATTTTCCATCATATCAAGGAACAAAAAGTGTCTTCTTGTTTTGAACAATGTCCTCAGAAGAGATGTCAGCAAAATCCTTCCAGGCCAGACTCAGGCATAAAAATTTTAATACCTCTTCCAAAGAGAGGAAAACTTCACGTGTTCTGAATTCTTTTTTGATTCTAATAAAAGCCAAGTAAAAAGAATTACTGGTTCTCTTGCTTCTTGTAATTTAATTCTATGGCTCAATTATACGAAATGGGAGATTTTTAATGGACCATCCTCTAAAATTAAAAGGCAAGTGGAAGAAAAAAATTATTGTATTAAAGACTGCATCCTTTCAAATAGAGACTGGTGGGAAAAGAACTACCATGCATATTTCGCTTAAATAGTGAGTTGGAGGAATAAAAATGACTGCTAATTTTCAAAAGGACTTGATGGTAACATTTGCAACAAACTGTTGAAATATGGATTCGTCACAAGGCCATACTAGGTCACAGTACATAAAGAAACAAAACTAATCAAGTTTATGGGTCTGATTGTGCATTCTGTAGTTAGGCATAGCCTTCTTTTATTTCATATAAGTCTATGAGTTTTGTTTTGAGCGCTAACGTTTGCTGAAGTGAACCCTTGAGGCACTGTGGTAGTGTCAGAAAGAAATTAAAATCATGCATCTTGGCCGCTGGATGAACTTTGATATGCCATGTATTCCTCATGTTCCCAGACTTTTGCTGTGTGCAAATCCAGACTTACTAGTTGTGATTTTTCATGTATGTAAGGATTTTATGCCACAATACTAAAGGCAGTAAATTTTCAGTCATTAAAACTACTTAGGCTAAAACAGGGCTTCAGTGAAGTGAATTGGGGCCAAACTGGATGTTGGTAACATGATGATTATAGAAGTATTTTCATTAGGATTCTGCCATTAGTGGTAATACAGGTGCTCCCACTTTGTGATGGTTTGTTTTCTGACAGTCTTATCAACACCTTTCAATTATACCTAGAATCTATTCATTGAAAACATGCTCTACTCTTTCAATCTCTCTCTCTCTCTGTCTCTCTGTCTCTCTCTCTCTCTCTGTCTCTCTCTGTCTCTCTCTCTGGTCTAAAGGCAAAAATTGGCTTTCTTTATGTTAATTTGCATGCGACATAGGTAGGGTGTAATCCTTACCTAGGCTTCTACGACTCATCAATCTTCCTGTTCCCGTGATGATGGAGGCAGGCAAGTGCATGTCTGTGAACTGGACTAACCCTCCCCAGGAAGTGTGCACTGTTTGTGACATTTCTAGGCCAGCATTGGACTTTGCCTGGGGCATTAGCCAATCTGTCTGGAGGTTAGGATTGCAGCCATAGTGATCAAACTGTTTTTATCATTTCCTTATGACTTTCTTCAGTAAATAACTATCATTTAAATTCATAAGATATTCATTCCTCACACGTGCCTTTATTCATTTTACTGTGATCTGTTGAGTATTTTGGCTATGTGTTAATAAATACGTGTTATTTAGGCTTTTGCAAGTGATATTTTTTATTTTACATTTGCCAGCTGAAAAAGACTGGGTTTTACATATCAATTTTTCACTTTTGGATGGTGCCCCATTCCTTAATCCATCCAATAAGTGGGGATGCCTGTATTGCTATACACAGTCATATTATTCATCTTAAAAATTACTTGCAAAAAATTACAAAAGCTTTCATAACATGTCAGTCTTGCAAATGGTCCTGAAAAAAGACTAGAATTCTTAATGAAGAGAGCAACCCGAGAAAAAAATCCAAATAATTAATTCTCTCTCTGTTTCTCTCGCTCTCTCTTTCTTTGTGAGTGCAAAAGGGAGAGATGGGAAAAGTAATGCAAATGCATCTGGAAAAAATTGGCATTCACTGAATTTTTTATAGAGCATTTTTCCCTCAGACCACATAAATTGACCTCCAGATCACTCAGACAGAATCACCTCCTAATTGCTAAAAGTTGGTTTAGGAAAACAGTGATCAAAATGAATTTTCAGTGCAAAGAGCACGTACAGTAAGTTTTACATTATCAGCTATAGGCCTCTGTAAATATGTACTTTTTCAGATGGATTTTACACAGTGGTATGACAACTGTGGGTGTGGTGTGGGTAGTTCAAGCAGTTAAGATGCTGTGCCTGTTAACCAGCAGGCCAGGGTTCAAGACCCAGGTCTGCCCCACAAGACAGGGTGAGCTCCAGTCCTTAGCCCAGCTCTGCGACGCCAGCTGGATCCAATCGTATTGGCTCTGCCTTTCCATTGGACTAATTCAGTGGCGTGGAGAGGGGGGATTTGCTGCTTGGGTAACAGCCTTTCCTCCATAACAATCCAACCCAGGCTTTCGTGCTTCGCATGCAGCGTATGCAGCGCTGAGCACGATACCATAGTCTTTCAAGACTGATGGAGGCCTGCTTTATGACAACAGATAAATTTAAGTGACGATCATCAGCAAATCAACTGGGGAAAAGAGCTGCAATCCTAATCTCCAGTTAGGCTGGCCCAAGTCCTGGCATAAATCCTGAGCTGATTGCAGGATGTAACAAAAGTGCTATTAGAACCACTCATGGGGGAGCGTTAGGCCAGTGCACAGACTTCCACTTGCTTCCCTACATCCGCACAGGAACAGGAAGATCAATCAGTTGTGCTGGCCTAGGTTAGGATTGCAGGATTCCAATTTCATTGGAAATTGTGTGACTTGCAACAGATTAAGTATGGATTGTGATTGTGCTCCACCATCAGTATGCATTATTTCACCCTTGACGTGCCAAGCATATAGGGCTATTTACATGACATGGTTGAGGTGAGGAGTTCACTGCTTGACAGGGGAAGGAAAAAAGTGATCACTCGGTTATCTAGTACTGTATCTAGTACTGACCCACTGTCAGGGTCCTTGGCAAATAATGCTTCTTGAACATGCATTCAATCTCTCATCACAAAATGGGAATGTCACCACTAAAATGTTTCCACAAGTTAAATTTGGAAATTGGAAATTGGTACAGTCTGCTGACCTGTCTTACCTAGGAGCAAATCCCCTTCATTTGGGATTTACTTCTGAGTAAATACATGTGATTGTACAGTTAGTAGATGAGATATCTAAGACATTTTGATGGAAGCAAAAAGTGTTTTGATAAAGCATGTGGCATTCTTCTGAACAGTTCATATGACACTGTGTCACTCCTGAATGCTGGAGACTTTCAGCTTTCAAATAACATATTTAGGTACTACACTGAGAAATTTGAAGGAAGTAAAACAAGTTGCAATTAGGATTAATTTAGTAAACTGAAGCAGGGCATCCTTTTCCATCTTCACATATTAATTCTTTGGGTTTCTCTGTTCCCTGAACAGCAATGGAATGGCAGAGACACAGCTTTAATGGTCACCAGAGTGGTCAACCACAGACGGTTTTCTGCCACAGTCAGTGTAGCTGATACTTCTCAGCGCAGTATCAGCAAATATCGATGTGTGATTCGTTCAGATGGAGGATCTGGGGTTTCAAACTATGCAGAATTAATAGTAAAAGGTAAGTGGAAGGCAATGTAACATTTATTCTTCATGTATTTTATTATTTCTATTCTTCTACATATTTTATTATATTTTCTTCTTCATATGTCCTTTTGGTGGAAGAAGTGTAGTAGAAACCACGTACATGGCTAGAGGTACTGTGTGATAACCTTTAAAGTTGCTCAGAGTTGTCTGATTCAATTCTTAGATAGCATGTCCAGAAATCTCTCATGTGTGGAAAGAATACCAACCTGTGTGAGAAGGAAAATCAATGGAATCAATCCATTGGTCAAGAAGGCAAGCATTGGTCACTGTTAAAAAATGTTACCGTCTGTGCCTTGACGCTAATGTAAGCTGTAAAAAGTGATGAATGGCCACCCAATATATAAGACATTGATAAATTCAGTGTTGGAAATAAACAGATGGGGAGGTAGGGAAGTTATTCTGGTAGGCAGTGCTGATAGAGAGGTCAAGATAATTGAGTGTAAAGTATTACAGAATTTTGCCAGCACCATGTTTTCACCGTTTCCCCCCATTGACCAGGTAAATTTATGAGTACTTGATGTGTGGTTAGTCTAATGAAGAACTGTTGTCTCTTTGGAATTGCATGGATCAGTGCTTTGAGAAAGGTCTGACTGATTTTATGAAGCCGATATCAAATTTGCAGTGGTGATCATGCACAGAAGCTAAAAGCAAAGTAAATTAGAATTGCTTAATTCTAAAGAGCTGCTTATTGAATTGCAGTAATGTGTTTGGATATGCACTGAATTAGTTTGCAATTGAAAACTAGCTCAACTGACAGTCTTGTCTTGAACCTAGATCAAGGCACAGTCAAATGCCCAGCTCAAGCAAATGCTTGAATTCAGATATATGTTCAAAGTTTTTTCATCATGCTGGACTGAAGTTTAAATCTCAGGTAAAATACTAGAAATTCTGTCAAAAGTGAAGACGTTGTGCAGTTTGTGAGAGGATCACATTGCTTCAGAAGAGTGAAATCACAATGAAAATATTGCTGAAAACATATTTCATTTTCTCCTAATGTTCAGTTTTGCTCTGAGGTTGTGTGTGTGTGTGTGTGAGTGACAATGTGCCGATTTTTCTGTTTATCTTGTCTCTGTTAGGGATTATGGAAACCAACTAATGGTTGAAACCCCCCCCCCCCCCCACATTTTAATGGACTTTGATTTACAGACTTCGGGAACAGCAGATGTTTTCTGCCCCATTAAAAGCTAGTCATATACGTTGGGATTTAACAGACTTTCTGCATTAACAGGCACCCCTTTGTCCAGTAAATTGAGGGTTCACTGTAGTATTTTTTTAATATATGGATAAGCATCAAGGATAGAAAAAAGTCCATATTTTCAAATGGGTACAACTTTTGAAAAAGCTGTTCACAAGATAAGTAACACACATTTTCAAGATTTGTTGTTATGGTTACACCTCTGTAGCTGCATCTGGCATCCAAAGCTTTTGGCATTTTCTTTTCCCTTTATAGAGCACCATCACTTCATATTGAGTTACATGCAGGGAACAAACTAATTTTGTTTGAAATATTTGTATGCGCAGGGTAGGGCTGGGCAAGGCAACAGTTTTGGCAAAATTGACCTAATAATAAATTATTTCTATTAGAAGTACATTTGCTGTGTGATGAGCTCTGCAGAACTCCTTTTGTACAGGATGAAAGATTTACAAAGTAAATGCATTCCAAAAATGTGTATCAGTGACACAGGCAAAAATGGTTAAAATTGTTTTTAAGACCAAGAGACGCTTTAAGAGTCACCCAATGATTTTGGTAGGCCTTCTCCAAAAGTGTTGTACTGTTGAGATGTGCAAGCAAAGAGTGAAGTGTACGTTTTGCAACAGCACCTGAAGTTTGGAAACACCCTATTGATCCAAGAAAACCACTAATGAATTGCCAAGCTATTTCAGACACAAATCGCTCAGAGTCAAAAGTCCTCATCCTTTCATCTTTATTGGCAATGTACAACTGTGTAAAGAGAATGATGCTTGATTATGCTCAGTTGAAAGCTTTGTTTCAGCTGAGCTATTCAGCGCAAGCCAAATCCCCCTACCCTGCAGTTCTGCAAATGAAGTTGTACAGCTTATTAACTGCAAAGAACAAGTTTCTTACAAATCAAGCTGTAACTAAGGCTTGCCTTTTCACAGTGCCATGTTTCTGATTTGAATTTTTTTAAAAAAATTTTTATAAACATGTTTATGAATCAAGTTCATGTATTAATTTAAAATGCTTGGCCATGTCATGCCCTTGGCAAATTGCTCCCAAAAATAAGAATTACGCTTGCTCTGCCGTGTAAAAAGAACACATGAAATGTCATCTGTATCCTGATTATACTAGTGATGAATTTCTAAATGTGCACAATGATTCTATATATAAAAAGGCAACTTCTTCAAGGTTTGTCCCATTTGGTGATGGGCCAACTTGTTCTGAATTGGAGTCATCCAGTCCATGATTCTGTATGATAGATATCTATATCAATCATTCTATATCATTTAAGTGTGCAATCCAGAGTAACTACGAGGAGTCGTTGCTCTGGAGTAAGAACAAGTTACTCTGTAAGGCAATATGAATTTCCCATAGGTTTTCATTAGGTGGTGCAGTAACTATGGGTGCACGTAATGTCTTTTGTGTGCTCCCATAGTTACTCTGGATTTTAGCCTACGTCTGTGGCGGCAATCCTAAAGACACTTTCCTGGGAGTAAGACCCAGGGGCTTACTTTTGAATAGACATGGTTAGGATTGTGTTCTTTATCTCTTTTCTTCCTGAGAGGATAGACTAGTTGGGGCCAATTCTGCATTGCACTAAAATTATCTTAAGCAGCGTGTTTAAAAAGGCTCACCATTTATCATTCTTTAAGAAAGAGCAGAGATATAGACTCTGATCAGGATCAGGATCATAGCACAGTGGGAGGAAGTTAAAACGTTTTTACCATATACCATATTTGCAGTCACTCCCTGTCTGAAAACCAATACTAACTCAGTTGGGCTAATAAACTTAACTAGGGATTTGTGTTCATTATAGCTAAATTTAACCTGTCATCAGCTGTCGAGTTACATCCACTTTCATTAGGAGGAAAAATTGTATTTTATTAACTTAAAGCATTACGTCTGTAGTCCCTGATTTTGAGAGAGATCTTTAGGTTCTTCTAATTAGTTTATTCTTTATGATTGGCCCACTTTTAAGGTCAGTTCTTGCACATGTACGCTCTATTATCACCTCAAATCATATCCACACCTAAATATAATTTGGGACAAAGTGCATTTCTGCTCAGGTTCACCTTCATAGACTGAACTTTTATGCAGGAGGCTGACTTTAGAAAAAAAAAATACAACTCACTGTCTTAGAGCTTAAAATCATAATACTGTATACAGAAAGGCATAAATGCAATGGACTGTCAATGCCATTTCAAGATTTCTGGGCATATGTGCCTTCTGGCTAAAATAATGTGATACAAAATGCAGCACTTTCCATAAGTGTCTTCAGGGATGCTTATACATTTGCAGTTTCATTGGCATCCTCCTCTTTCAAACCTCTGCCAAAAACAAGCTGGAAGGCTGGTCACCAGTTCTGTCTCTAAACAGCTTGACTCTTGCATAGAGGTCTGACTCTGTGCCTGCCTGTCTGCTCTTGGGCCTCTTCCCTGCTATTTATGTGCATCTGTTTTGAAATATTTTTTTTTAATCTTGCCCCAGAGCTTGCCAATTTCCTTACCACCTCAATGATCTTGGACCTTTTGTCTTTTATTTTCACTCCAGACCAGATTTTGCTCATCACTTTCTGATGTTGCTAGGCATGTAATGCTTTATACACTGTCATATGAATTAGCATACACAAGTGTGCATATTCAAGGTTTAGAGTCAGATTTACAACCAGTGAGAGCAACCAACTTTTCACTGTCTTCAAGTGATCAGCAGGGATGGCTTTAAACCATTTGGACATTGTCTAATCATATGGCATCTAATGGCATCCACAGTCCTCTACAAGGTGATTGAAAATTAACTCCCTATTTAAAAATACTCATAAACTACAATATAGGGAGTTACTTTTCAATCACCCTGTATATTCTACTCTAGATCAATTTGATCTACATTCAGTTTGATCCACATTCAGTTTTTAAGCACATTCAGATCTAAGATCTAAGATTTAAGATCCATATTCAGTTTTTAAGCACACATTTGGCTAGATTCAATTCTACCATAAGGCTATAACTATAATAAATTTTATTTATATAAAATATAAACAGACATTGCCTTATGAACCTGGGATCTTACCTGCCTCCACAACCCAAAAAAAGTTTCCATTTAGGCCCCAGAACTCCTAAGGCCAGCCCTGATGATCTTGACAATATTCATAAAGCCTGATCCTATTTTGTGCAATGCCTGAAGCTGTCATGCTGCCTCAGAAAATTCCATTTCAAAAGTGCTAAAATGTATTGGTGGCCTTCCAAGCCTTGGCAGTCCTACTTGGAAGTAATTCCACCAAAGTCAATGATTCAATTAATGGGCAAATAAATAAGCTTATTTACATATGTCATTTTGCTGGTATTTACCCTGGTGACTTAAACCCGATGGATAGAAGAAATGTGGCAAAATAATTTATTTATTTATTTTATTTATATCCCTCCTTTTCTTCGAGGAGAAGGATATCCAAGGTAGCTAAATAAAGGTTTTACAATTTTGTGTAGATGAAGGGCCAAACTACTTATGATAATAATTTCTCTACAAGCACTCTAGTGCGGCTTCTTTTTGTAAGTAGCAAATGTACAAGGCCCCAATCTGGATTGTGAGCAGAAGAATCAAACTGTTACTGACCCTTCCCCAAATTTCCCTGCTATGATCCCAGTCCAGATCAGGCCTCTGAGTGTGTGCTGTTAAAAAATGGAAAATAGCTCTGATGTGCTTTTGATGATGATACTAAATGGTACTTTCGACATTATACTTATTCTTCCTTGTATCTGAGGTACTTTTTCTATTCTTTTTGCCTTTTCTCAGGCACCCTTTAGCTCAGCTATGTGTGTTTTTATTATGGGATTTTCTTTGTAAGTCAATAATAGAAAATATTTCAGTAATAGTCTGTGTGTGCGCACGTGCGTATATTTGAATCAGATGCAAATAACATAAACCTCTCTGAGACTTAAGAAAGCACAAATGAATCGAAGCAATGTTGACCATTTTCTTCAACTACAAGGGGATTGTTTGTCATGAATATGCTCCACATGGTCGGACAGTAAACAAGGAGTATATTGTGACTTGTTGTGGCATTTGTGGGATGCTCTTTTGTCGGGAAAGGCCAGAATTGCATGCAACCGGTGAGTGGCAATTGCACAATGACAACGCACCTGCCCATTCAGCGCAGCTTATGCAGCAGATTTTGGCCAAGCACAACATCCCCCCGGTCCGACAGCCACTGTATTCCCCAGATCTCGCCCCTTGCACGTTTTCCTCTTTCCAAAAACCAAATCCCCCTTGAAAGGATTAATATTTCAGGATGTCGAGGAAATCCAAGTTAATACAATGAGGCAGCTGCTGATTATACTGGAAAACGAGTTCCAAGAATGCTTCCATCAACAGACACAGTGCTGGATTAAGTGTGTGGCTTCCGAAGGGGACTACTTTGAAGGAGAGTAAATGCCAAATTGTTATATGTTTTAGTTTTCTTTTTATAGTACCAGTCCTGATAGGTATTGATCACACCTCATATATCATTTCATATTTTATCAATTGGCACAATCCAGAGTAACTTTTGGAGCAAGGGAGTCCTTGCTCCGACATAAGAACAATTTATTCTAGATTGCAATATTAATTTCCCATAGGTTTTCGCTAGGTGGTGCCGTAACTACATCGACAAATGTATCTTACGTGTTCACATAATTGCTCTGGATTGTAGGGTAAGTCTACTATCCTAAAGACACTTTCCTGGGAGTAAGGCCCATTGAACACAGTGGGGCTTACATTTAAGTAGACATGGTTAGGATTGTGTTCTTTATCTTCCATGTGAGGAAGATTGAGGTGACAGTGGCTGGCTCATGATCACTAACATAATTTTATGTGGCAGAATAGGAATTCAAAACTAGATCCTTTCAGTCCTAGTTTGACTTTTCTACTAATACACCTTTCTGGTTCTAAATACATAGCATATAAAGATCCTATATATAAAGATCCTACAAGCATCCTAGAACCTTGAACAGAATCCAAAGAGCTCACTTCAATTTAGGAATCTTTTTTCCTCATCCTAAACATGCACACCACTCTTGGTTAGCTTCATGTCATTTGTTAGAGTAATAAATATGAAAATCTGTTGGGACACATATTTACACATATCACACAGTTGAGCAAAATATCCCCAGAATGGGTTTGACAATCATTACCTGCCAAGCAGTAAGAAGAGATTTACAATGTATTATGTACAGTTGTACTGTAAAAATAGTTACCTATAACCACCCAGAGACAACTGAAGCATAGACAGACGGTACATGGGGTTCTACAGGATGATATACGGTTGTATTAAGTGACACATCAATCCACCTTTCTGAATGACCCCATATAAAATTTACTCTGACATCTCCTCCCCTGTTCCTCCCCCCCCCCCACCATAAACAGAAAGAGATCCTAATACATGTTTGTAGAGAAAGTGTTTTTTCCTTAGACAGCTCTAATTGCTGCCCATTTGTAAATAGAAATCTAATTATCACTTTTAGTGGATTTTGTCAGAGAAAGGGGGGGGAAACTAAACACATTATCAGAGATTAAATCACAAAGGACAGTTACAAATGCTCTATCTTAAAATAGAAGGATTATTCAGACACCATGAAGTGGATGATTCAGGGTGAGCCAAAAAAGCCCAAAGGTGCTCAACTTGTTACAGTCCTGAATTCCATATATTAGAAATCATATAGGAAACTGTGCTAATAGAGTTCTGTGGTAGACTGCCGTAGTTTGTGGTACTTTCCAGATTTTCATGTCAGTGCTTTATATACAGTAGTACACTGTTATATGCTATTCAGACAATTACAGCCCAGTCCTGTCCTTGTGGCCCCCATTCTACCCATCAGGAGAACATTGCCACCAAAGCAAATGCCGGAAAGCCTTCACAGCATCCTGAATCCACACTCCCTTCTTTATAGATCTGAGGAGCCTCAGAGGAGACATGTTGTGACTGGGGTGTGTGTGCAAATAAGTATGGCCTGATTCCTGTTTGACACAATTCCTGGCCTGATTCCTGTTTGACACAGTGTATGTAGCAGAATTTGCATTGGCAGTCCTAATTCAAGAACAGTGATGGGAGACAGAAAAGCCATGTATCAAGAATTTACCATATGTAAATATGCTCACAAGATCCTTTCAAGGTTTACTGAAACCCATGTACTGGCAGATGTGTTCATAGCATTAGCAGTCTATCAGTGTTTCCATTCATGCTTCTGATAATCTCTAAAAACAGTCCTGAGGTTTTTTTTATTATGGTTTTGTCAGAGACTTGTGGTTATGACAGAGACTTGGTTGCCAAGGTACTCGTGTATGGTTCTTTGGCGTTGGTTAATTTTAGCAGAATCTTTAAGCGCTACAGAAAACTGCATGATATGTTTGATCAGTGATTGTGGCAGCTCAAGATGACTCTGTTGTGCCAGTTCACACAATCTGATTTTATAAAATAGTAGCAATAATAACGGTGTTTGGGTGAAGTGTGTTTTTCATGTTTAAATGCCTGTAAAACTGCACTGCAGAAACTGAATGTAAAATGTATATTCCGGCACAAACACTGCAATTGGTCGCAAAATGGATAGAGGCAACAAGGCATTTTGTGTTCAAAATGAAACAAGAACTACTATGCTCCTTTGCAATATATGTTGCACAAATTTATTTTAGTGGCAATACACCATTCTCTCTCTCTCTCTCTCTCTCTCTCTCTCTCTCTCTCTCTCTCTCTCTCTCTCTATGTGTGTGTGTGTGTGTGGGTGTGTGTGTGTATAAGAAAGAATGGTGGCTCTATGAAGTATTGCACTTCTTTCCCTTTCTTCTCTGACTATAAAATTCATCCAAACCATTATCATGTTCATTATACATAAGCACCCTCTACATAAGCTCTGCATTGACAATTCAACTAAAAAGCAGGCCTCCATCAGTCTTGAAAGACTATGGTCTTGTGCTCGGCGCTGCACATGCTGCATGCGAAGCACGAAAGCCTGGGTTGGATTGTTATGGAGGATAGGCTGTTACCCAAGCAGCAAATCCCCCCTCTCCACGCCACTGAATTAGAGCCCACAACTCAACTACTTTCAAAAAAATTTTACCACCCAAAATATATTCCACAACAGAGAGCAAAATAATTGATCTTTCGGTCGAACACTCTGTGTGGTCTCTTATGGGGAAGCAAACAAAATTAAGAAGCATGTTCCAGAGTTTAACTTTGAATAGAAAATAAGCACTTGTACCGGGAAGAACCCAGGGAAATATGCTCAGAAATGATCAGCACTGTGTTTGAACACTGTGCAGTTTTTAGAACTAGCTACATGCTTCCTGAAACACAGGAAAACACAGCATATAACACTGTTATATCCAGCCAACAACCAACTTGTAATTAACACCCTCTCTCCTGATGCAGCCAACAGTGTGTGTGTGTTGCATCCTGTATTGGGGGTACTCATGGAGTACTCTCCTCAAAGTAAAGGGTACTCTCCTCAAAGTAAAGACCTTTGTTTCCTTACCCTTAGGTAAGCCTTTACTGCTCCAACAAGCCTGTTCGGATCTGTGCTGGCATTTTGCTGAGTCAGAACCAAGGAGACTAAGGAAGAAGGAATGAGGGAAGAAATGTGGATAGGATCATGGTGCATGCTAGTGCCACCAGAATCTACTACCCCCCGCCCCCTCTCTATTCATCCCCTACCCTTTTTTCATCCCACTGTCAACACCCACTTCTACTACCCCCATTACTGTAGGTAGCAGTGAGTGGCTCCTGCAGTGCGCTGTATGTTGCTGCCTGCCATGTTATACATACTATTAAAGTAACATTCCCACCATCGCAGCATTCTCTGCTGGTGGAATGTTTAGGGCACCACTTGTGGTGGAAGAGGGAGATGACTAGCCTGTGGATCGGATCCTTTAAATACGGGGATTTTATTTCCCTTACCCCAAGAAATGCCTCAAACTGCCGTGTGGGCTACATGGATCTGCACATGCAATTTTCTGGTTTTAAATCTGAAAGGCATGAATATGCCATTCAGGATGGGATTGAGATCCAGCCTATGTGCTATGGCCACTACGACTTCCCTCCTGGGCCTGATCCACCTCCCCTATCCTTCCCTTTGTTCCTCCCTTCCATGGGCTGGATTGCATTGTCAGAACTGGGACCCAATTCATGCAACTGGATGAGAAGTTGCAGCGTGAATTCATCCTTTTTAGTTTTTAGTAGTAATCTTGTGAAAGCATTCCTCACAAAGATTGATTTCTGTTTGTCACAGCCTCTAAAACACTATATTTTGGTGAATACTTTATGAAGTGTTGTAAACAGTGTCCTTATCGCATGTTCTTGAAATATTAACTTTCATCCTACTTCAATAACACCATATTTTCAGTAATCTACCTTTCTTGTTCTTATCTGTGAATAATGTTTTGGATGTCACAGAGAGAAGCTGTTAGAGAAACAATTCATGTTTTCTAAGAAGGAGAAAATAACCATTATTGTTGTCTTGCAGTGCAATCCTAACTCTCAGGCTGGCACAAGTTCCAGCACAAGTCCTGGACTAGCTTGGGGGTATCACAAAAGTGCCATAAGGCACATCTGTCCCACTCTTGGTGGGGGGTTAGCCAGTTCACACACATGCGCCAGCCACCCCATGCAACCGTGGGAATAGGGAGATACATGAATTTCTCTGGCCTAAATTAGTAAGGATTTACCTGTGCAGCCTAAAACAAGTGTCTAGTGCCTCTGATGAGGCTGCCCTCCTGTAATGCCACCAAAGCGAGCAGTTTTCTATCATGCGTAAATTGTCCGTCTGTCTCTCTCTCTGTGTGTGCTTTGCTTTACAACTGGCACCTAATAAAGACCTTTGGAGACTTGGACAGGTTGGTGCTCCAGACGTTTGGCCTGAACTTCTCCAACTTCCTTTATGGTGATAAAGTTGCACTAGTGCAGTTTCTGTTGCATCTTATGGCAGAGTTTGGCTGCTGGATGTCTCCTCGCTGTAAATGGACATTTGCCTTCTTGCTTCAACAGCTATTGTGGGTCACCCAGGGGTGGGCCCAAGCAAGTTCGGGCCAGATCACCCGAACCGGTTGTTTCCGCGACCCTGCCACTACCGAACTGGTAGCTGTGGGGTGGCAAGAAACCCCAGTGGTACGTTTCCTCCAACTGGAGGAGACACACTGCACACGCGCCAACCGCGGAACCCTGCGCACGCGGGGGTTGGCGCATGTGCAGTGCGCCGGGTGGGGGTCTGCCCCTAGCCCTGCCCCTGACCCTGCCCCCGCCCCCTGCCCCTGGTCCCGCCCCCAACTTCCGGCGAACCGGTTGTTGGGCGAGGCGGGGCCCACCACTGGGGTAAACTAGTCCTTCATTGTTCTGTGTTGATAGTCTTCATTGTTCATAGTCCTTCATTGTTCTGTGAAGGAGGATTATGGTCAGGAAGGGGGGAAAAGGTCGGTTTAAAAAAATCCATGACAATTCTACACATTTTACACAATGCAGGCTTGCCCCAACTCACTGCTTCTGCATTATTTACATGCTCAAAAAAAGTTTCTTTACTGCCTGATCCCAGCCAGGAATCAGGTGACCTAGATGCTTTCATGACACCCTATAATGGATGTGAGTGGAGCATGATATATTCTCATTGTCCAGGCAGGTAGGTTGATACGCCCCGTTTTACCACATTGTACTGGCAGTTTCATTGACCGTGTCATCATAAAAATATAGCCCTGTAGTATTTGCTAGCCTGTACTTCATTGAGTTTTTAAGCCACTGCAAATCATGTGTTCATTTTTTTTCAGCGCTTGATAAGAAAATCAGTATTAGGCAAGTAAGAAGCTTGGAGATGCTGGTGTATCTCTCAAATCAAAATTGAACTATTTATTAACAGATTTTGGAGTTTTTCGCAGCAGGCCGCAATGCTGACACCTGGTAATTTCGGTTTTGTAGGGATAGTGAAGTAGAAGTTATTGGCAAGGAGCCAGGTGATATGCCTTTCCACTTGTTCACAGACAAATACTGCAAGTATAGGACTGTAATGTGTACTGTAGAGAAGCTTGAATGTTGATTCAAACATCTGTTAAGAGCGCAATCCAGAGCAAAGTCTGCTTGCTCTGACCTAACTACTCTGCCCTAACTATGTTATATCCTAAACACAAAGTTATGTGTGAGGCAGAGAACTTAGGTGTGCCCATAACTTAGGTCTGCCCATAACTGCTCCGGTGCAGTGATCCACATAAGTTACTCCATTGGGCATGCTCAGAAGGCAGCCTGTAAGTGCTACATGGCCTGCAGTTACACACGAGTTGACCTGCTTCCACATCACTCAGAATCACTAGCAGCTGTCCAAACTGCTGCTCTCCTGATCACATGGGGAACCAGCTGACAAGATGGGGGGAGAGTAGCTGTTAAGCTGTCAGAGTGCCTCCCCAGTATGGTGGACAGGACAGGGCTGTCAGGGGTAGAAATGGGAAACAAGCTGCCCCCCCTGCACCCCCAAACAGGCAAGGTGCCCCAGGAAAAGCCCAGGCATCAGCAGGGGCAAGATGCACAGAGGGATACATATGTGTGTGTACTGTCAATAAAAACAACATCAACAGATAAACATGAGTGTCCTGTGGTCTTTGGCAACAGTCCGGAGGAAACATCAGCATTAAAGGTACAGCACGCCAGACGCAGGGTCCACACTCAGGTGGGCTGGGAGGAGAGGGAAGACCCCATCCAGAAGGCAGAAGGCCCAGGAAAGAGACCCCCTTGCTGACTCAGGCAGGGGAGGAGCAAGGGTCCCCCAAGCAGCTGGCAGAGCAGGGTCTGCCAGGGGCATCTGAGGGGAGGGAATCCTGGAAGAGGGGACAGGAGCCCACCTGGGTCTGCCAGGGAGCAAAAGCACATCCTGGGGCACAAGGGACCTGGGGCTCCCACAACAGGGCAAGGGTGTCTGATCACTTGTGGGGCCACTGCCCACCCAAAACCTCTTACTTCACAAGCCTAAGGGGTGACATCAGGCCCCAGGAACCCTCTCTCTCAGCCCACCCCAGTGACTCCCAGATGGCCTTTTGCAGACACAAAAGGGGGGTCAGTTCACATGTGTACTTGTTCATATGTTTGCAGTTGCTCCTGCTCATTCAGAGGGCCACAGGGTAGGGGGGCTTCCAGATACAGAACAGTCTCCAGTGAGGATGCAGTGGGACCCCAGAATCAACAACATTCAGATAGAGCACATGGAAGGGATGACACAGTGCCTGCACCTTTAAACAGTGCCTGGACCTTTCAGTATCTTCAGACTGTAGGCAGTTTGAACACAGCACTGGCATCTGCCTGAATTCCCTCATCTCTGCAATGCTCACAGGTGGTCTCACTACTTCCATGTGGCCTCTTGTTGTGGACTATCCAATGCTAAGGAAGCTACAGGCAGCCCCCTCTCCAGAAACAGAGGACCAGGTCTGGATGCCATTGGGGGTCTACACTGAGGATGGGCACCCCAGTGGCTTGCACTCCTGAATACACTTTCCTGGGAGTAAGCCCTATTGAACACAATGGGGCTTACATCTGAGTAGGCATATTTAGGATCGCACTGTGTCTCCTTCCCAGTGGAATGGCAGCCTGCTGCCTGTTAGCCTCCTTGCTGGTGAGACACCATCCTGAAAAGACAGAAGCATCACAGGCAAAGCTTTCATTGGTATTGGCTGAGCATGGAATCAGATCAGCTGCTATGCCCCTTGGCTTGCCGTTTGCTGGCAGGGATGAGTGGAATCAGCACCTGCTGGCTGTGTGATCTGGCAGTAAGTCAGAGGGGCTGCAAGGACAGAGACCACACACACTTTTGAGGGGTGAGTGCCCTTGTTTCCTGGTGGGTCTGTGTGTGCACCCCTTCCCCCTTTCACTCTACAGCCCCCCCTTACCTTGGGGGACCAGTTGGGTTGGAAGGCAAACCTACAGAGGACCTCACAGCGTTTCCCAACAAGTGGGCAAGCCCATTTCCTGGTGAAGCAAGGCCCCCCCTTTACACAGGTGTAAGCCCCACTGAGTATACTGGGGCTTACTTTAAAGTAGACATGCAAGACTGGAGGAAGTTTAGTAAGGTAGACTTACTAAAGGTAGACTTCCTCCATCATCTGGTAGTAAGGTAGTAAGGTAGACTTCCTCCATCATCTGGAGGAAGATGAAGGAAATTTAAACAAAAGAGGTGCTTCCAACACCCCCCATGCAGCCCCCCTTACCTGGTTGGAGTAACTCTGGGGAAGAGAGAAACAACAACTTGCAGAGACATAAATATGGTATTGGTAATCATCATTGCAAGATTGCCTGTATAGGTGTTTTTGAGTTTTTGAATGCAAACTTTGCTCAACACCCCCACTTATCTGATTGGGGTACCTGTGGAGAGGGAGAAAGAGAGAGCAACAAACATACAAAAAAACTGCAAAGTCTACACTCTAATCATATATCACAGATATCATATTGTTTCATATCACATCTATATCATATCAATATATCATCATATATGGACCTTATGTGTTCATGTGTTTGTGGGGAGAACGCTCCCCAAGAGCAAAGTGCCCATTGAGAGAGAGCAGAGTGACATGGTCCGTGGCCAAGCACTCTGCTTCTCTGAAAGGGAATTGTGGGTCTAGGGGTGGGCCTTTTTATGGGAGGGTAGCTGTGAGGGGATTGGTCGGCCACTGGGGTGACCCAGGTACTCCGTATCCTCAAGTAGGAAAGTACTGCCCATAAGGTTTGGTGCAAAAATTTTTCAAAGTCCCCACTTTCCCCAGCCCCTACTTCTCCTTAACATGGAGACCTATGGGTCTCCTCGTTACTAAACTACCTCTTGAGGTAGTATAACTCAGGAGGCATTTACGTGTGCCCATAAGCCTCTGAAAATGTTCAGGATACAACATAGTTATGTGGAAGGGGGAGGAACCTAAGACACGCCCCCGAAACGCCCCCTGAAAAAATAAAAAAAATCCCTCCATCGACGGAGTTACATCGACAGAGGGTTTTCATCGCTCCGCCGACGTTGAAGTAATTGCGCCAACGGAAACGTCGTTGCGTCGCCGGAGAGATGCGCCGGCGTAATTACGCCAACATTATTGGCGTTTCTGTTGACGGAAACGCCGTTCCGTCGGCGCAAGAGCCCTTGCGCTGACGGATTAGTTGCTATAGATTGGGCTGCCCGTTAGATTGGAAACCTTTTCCAAAACAGATAATTTGAAGCACTTTGTGAATTCTAATTCCAGTCCTGACTCTGGCAAAAAGGCACCCGAGAAACTGAGAGATAAGAACTGAGGTAACTTATAAATTAAATTAACCCTTTTAAAGTAGCTGTAGCTGCTCATTCATACCATTCTCTCCACCCCCACCCCCTCCAAGCTCTCCGGTTTGTGGAACTCCAGTTCAAACATATGAACAAAAAAACAGAGTTGAAAATATCTGTGAAATTGCTGCAAACTCTAGTCTGCCCATTTTATACAGCAGTTACTCTTCTGAAGATGAGAATTCCATGGTTGCTCAGTCCCAGCAATAAAGGAGCCTTTCATGGCATCATCGCATGTGTTTTGATCTATGACACTGGCATACTTGTGATTTCTGTGAGCTTGGAATCACAGAAGTCTCCATCCTGACTGCATCTGAGCATTTTACCCAGGGGTGCCACACAAAATCCTCCTCATTCAAAAGAACATGGGGAGTCATGTTGTCTGCATGTCAGAAATGTCTGCATCCCAGAAAGCTGCACAACAGAACATATGGACAGATGTGACTGCTAGGAGTGCACCTGTCCTCCAGTTGATGGGGGACTTCATGCAGTGCATGGGCAGAACCAAAAGGTCCACTCACCAAGAAGATGGATGCACTTAAACATGGATTCATTACCTGGGCTGGGTTTTCACAGTCCTGATCTGTGACATAACTTTTCTTGGTCTGAACACAGTGATTCCTAAAATAATGTCCTATGAGAGGAGCCAAAATTTGTCACTAAATATTTAAGCTGCTGTTTTACATTCATCCGCTCCTCATCACCTTTTGGATCAGCACTGATACTCTCTAATGATACTTCAGCACTGATAAGTCTGTCTGTTTGTCTGTCTGTCCCAATAAGAAGGCAACTGAAACATCTCAAAGGAGATGACAGGTACAAGTGAAACAAAAGCATCATTTGTTGGAATTGGCAAGGAGCAGACAAATATCTAGGAGGCCAGAGATCGTGCCACTACTGGAGACAGGAGTGGTTGAAATTACTAGTGGGAAGTTTTAACTTCCCACCACAAGCATATACGGTCTTTTTACTGTATAGTATTTGTGCATATTATCCACTTGTGGAGATTTCTGCAAGGTGGAGACATGAATTTAACTAGTTTAAATTAACTAGACATGAATTTAAGTCGTTATTGTTTTGTTTTTTAGGAAATAATTTTTTAATTTATGTGAACAAATATCAAGTAGTAAAGGGGTTAAATGAGATTTAGATTTTTAAAATACTGTATCAACAAAATTTTCTTCTATAATTCGCAGATGTTTAGTTTGTATTGTCTTGAGTAGTGAAAGGCACGAAGGTTTTTAAAAATTGCCTTTAAGCTCTGCATGTCACTTTGGATCAATTAGCATTTTATTTCTGAATTTTCAGAAAGGATTGCAAATTTACTGTAGTTAGTCAACAAATTCATCCCCTGTTCCTTAAAGGAAGCCTTAAGGGAAGCTGTTTTCATTTAGGTTAAAATTAGATTTCAGGATTTTTAATAAGGTCAGTTTGAATATTATTATGGTTTATTTTAATACCAAGATGCTTTCCTACAAATTGATAAATGAAACCACCAAACACCTCATTAAAATTATATCACATTTAAGGAACATTTTAGTGGCTAGTGTGGAAAGGAGAGGAAATATTATTTAACATATACATATTCCCTACAATCCAGAGTAACTACAGGAGCACCTAAGAGACATTACGTGCACCCATAGTTACTGCATCACCTAGTGAAAACCAATGGGAAATTCATATTGCAATCCAGAGTAAATTGTTCTTACACTGGTGCAAGGACCTCCTGTAGTTACTCTGGATTTCGCCCTAAATTACTTTGCCATCTATTCTTTATTTTGAACATATAAAGAGTTGGATTTGAAAAACCTAACTATAACTTTAAAATAATGCCGGGGTCCTCTGATCTAATTTTAGGGATGACTTTATTCCATTCCACTAGATATAATTTCTGACAGTCTTCCTTTTCCATGGGGTGTATTGGATTTGTGAGAACAAACACTAACAATAACTCAACTATTGCTGAGAGTGAAAAAGCCTAGACAGGCACTTAGGGAGAGAAAATGCAGGTTACCTCTGGGCTATGTCTGGTTCCTTATCCACCTGGACGTAGGGCTGTTCTGGTACCTGAGGTGGCCAAACAGGCCCAGCCACTCATAATAACTTCTGCTGCAAAACTGAAACAGTTGCACCAGTTTTCTCCGTGATCTCTCTCATCCTGAGGCCTTCTTATCTTTCCTTTGAAAGAGGCATTTGCTATAGTGGGTATTTATGGCCTTGATAAGTTTACCCTGGAAGTTTCTGGATAAGTAGGAGTGAATGTTAAAAAGTATATAAAGCTCAAAGGTATACTGTTCTTTATATTTAAGAAATCTTGACTGCATTAGGGAAATCCTTTAGATCTCCAGATGGATGTTCTTATTCAATGGGTAGCTCTCCATGCATATAGGGTTGCCATACTATGGAAAAATCAGGTCCTTTCTGGTTTTAGGGGTCCAACCTTGTACAGCTTGTACAAGCCAGAGAGAGGGTGCTGGTACGTGAGGTGAGAGAGGGTGTTGGTACGTGTGGATGTGTGTGGTGTAGGTGAGGTCAAGAGGGCTGTCCCCAGCTGCTGTCGCAGAGGTGACCAGGGAGAGATGTGCCCATAGAGGCACTTTGTTCCTGGGAGTATGCCCCATTCACTATAATGGGGCTTACTTCTGAGTAGACATGCACAGGATTGTGCCCCCCCACAATGCTTTCATATGCTTTTGTCCTGGTTTGCAGCAGTTTTGTGGAAGGGAATTATGGCAACCCTACATACATATAATACTTTACTTTATAAAACTTATGGATCCAGAGCAGGCAGGTTAGTTAGATGCAATGCTAAATAACATTGAACTGAAACAGAAGGACATATTTCATGATCATTTTCTCTTCTATGAGCAGTTTTCCTCATAGGGATGGAAAAGGATTGATAGTGTCGACAGAACTTTCCTTACCTATAGCCTTATGCCCTTTTGGTACCTCTCTCCCTGGAACCTTTTATGTATGTCTGTCTGGGAGCAGATAAAGCATGGATCATTTAAAGAGAAAGGAAGAAAAAAATCCACAGCAGTAAGTGGATTTGTCCATGTCATACAAACAATGTGGAAGAGGGCAAATCATCAGAATGGTGGACTAGAGGTCAACTCTAGGTAATCAAGCTGTGCAGTGAGTCAAGGAAAAACAAGCAAAATACAGAATTGGTCAGGTAGAGATAAAAGGCAGGAGAACTACCTGGACAGCCCTGAAGCTGAGAAGAATCAAAATCTGGAAGGCAAAAGTAATCATCATAGTAATCATCAAGTAATTGCAGTCACACATCTCCTTAGCTACATATTATGGAGAAAGGAGTGGAAACTCAGGGCCATTTTCAGTGGCAACTGCATGATTGCTTGCTGTTTCATCCTGTTCCAGTTCAAGAGCTCTTCCTGCATACAGGAATGAATGAGTAAATCCTGTATTTCTTTCACAAGAGCCCTGCAAGTGTGAAAGAGTGCCCCAGAAATTGTTAATATGGACATAAAATATCCATGTTTAGTCTCTGCAGGCTAAAAGCCCCAAGAAACGGATATTTTCTGAACATCTGGTGCAGTGATGGGACCAGCCTGGCCCAACAACTGGTTTCCTGGAAGTGGGTGGGGCCGGGTTCAGGGGGTGGGGCCAGGGAGAATTTAAAGAGGAATTTTTAAAAAAACTAAAAATTAAAAAAAATTAATTTTTTTTAATCTAAGTTTTTGTTAGTGCCCCCCAGCAACCCTAGCCACTCTTTCCTGGGAGTAAGCCCCATTGACTATCATGGGAGTTACTTCACAGTAGTCAGCATAAGATTAATCTCTCAGGCTGCAGTGCCAGCAACAATTTCCTGGGAGTAAGTCCCATTGACTGTCATGGGACTTACTTCTGAGTAGTCAGCATAGGATTGATCTCTCGGGCTGCAGTGCCAGCAACAATTTCCTGGGAGTAAGTCCCATTGACTGTCATAGGACTTACTTCTGAGTAGTCAGCATAGGATTGATCTCTCGGGCTGCAGCTGGCCACTGGCGCGGCAGGTAAAGGCTGAAGCAGCCGGCCGGGCATTTTTAAATTTGCCGCTCCTAGTGGCAGCAAAGCCTCAGCGGCCGGGGAAAGGATGGTCCGGTGCTGAGGCTTGTGGGGTGCTTTGCTGGGCTGCCGCTAGGAGCAGCAAATTTAAAAATGCCCAGCCAGCTGCTGCCGCGTGAACCGGTCCAGATGGTTTTGGGTGTCCCCCACCGCTACCAGATCGATAGCGGCGGCGAGATTGGAACATCTGGACCCCAAGAAACGGACTGAACCAGCCTCAGCTCACCACTGATCTGGTGAAGAAAGCCAGAGCTGTCAGATTGGCATTTTCTGAAATGGAGGTGTCTGGTATTGAATCCTGGCCTTAAATGAAACCAGAAGTCAGCTGGACAATTGATTTTAACAGCCAGGTATAAAGCTTTAGAATGAGTTAATTGTAGTAACAGTAACATTATTAATGAGTATATGTGGAGTACATCACTAAAGGAAAAACATACATTTCATCTCTACTCCACTCATTTGGAATTAAGAAGTTTGTGGTTGGTTACCAGTGGTGCTTTTAAAACTCATATACCATGCATGTTATATGTGTAGAAGTGGACAACCTCAAAATGACAGATGCAGGGGTGTAGGGGAGAGCACCTGGATGCACGTGTCTTATGCGCTCCCTGAGGCATCAAGTGAGCCACTGTGTGATACAGGAAGCTCGTCTAGGTGGGTCTTTGGCCTGATCCAGTGGAGGCTCTTCTTATGTTCTTATGCACAGATGGAAAAAATACGGTGAAAGGGAAATCACATCCATAATCCTATCCTTCCTGACAATTCTAGGTAAAACAGTGCTGAAATGGCTGCTGCTGTATTCAGAGGAGCCAGAGAGGACACCTCTGCCGCCGGTGAAAGAGGAAGGATGAGAGAATAAAGCCTAACCTACATATGAAATTACTAGTGATTATTAATGCATAATTGCATTCCATGAAGATGATCAGACAAATTTGAAAGTATAAAATGTGGGTGGTGGACATTAGGGCATTGCCCTAAGAAAACATTGGGAGTAAATAAAGTATTAGTACGGTAATAGAATAGTTTTTATTATGATAAAATTTTCTTGGTTGTTGTAGTATCACAGAAAGAACCACTCCTCCACCCAGGGGGAATGAACCATTGAGAGATTCATGTGCTGCTGCTGTTTTCAGAGGCAGGTCCCATTCCTTCCCCCTAAAAATGCTGATTTATTAATTTTTTTCTGCAGATGTTTTCTCTCCTAATGATTTGTTTATTTGGATGTGTGTATTTTATAGTTGCAATTCTTACTGCACTCTTTCGAAGTTTTTCTGACATTTAGTATCAATTTTTTAAAATATGCAAATACAATAGAGTAAAGGAAACAGCATCTGAGTGTATCTTAGACAGACAGACAGAAACACAAACACACACACACAATCCCAACAATCTTCATGTCCCACATAGTGATGTTGATAAATGCCAACTCATTGTAGGTATCGCTTAAGTCAGATTGGAGATAGCATATTAATTATTCTGATTGTGGCAAGGATTTTGAAAATGCTTAAATCCCATCTTCAGAAGCCTTTTAGGAGCTTAACCCACTTACTGCGGAATAATCCCATAATTGGGTCTGAAAGCCTTCAAGCCACGATGAAGTCATTTGAACTCTGGTTAGCAAAGCCAGAAGTACTGAACTGCAAATCTCACAGAAAGCCATTGGGGCTAGGTTTTAAAGTTAAAAATATTACAGTATTGCATAGTGTGTGCATCACATCAAATGAAATGGGACCCATGTTCTGCCTGCAAGGAGTCAGCAGTCGAAAAACACATGCGGGGGTCTTAAATATTGCAGCATAATACAGTGCTGAATGTGGGCCATATAATTTGTGAAATAAAGCTATGTATTCTGAAATCCTAGAAAGTTTGGACTTGCAAAGGTACTATAAGGTGCCCAGCATCGCATTGCATTGGCTTCTGAAGAGAAAACTGTGTAGATATAAGGATGGAGGCCTTCACATGGGCCATTTCAAAGTTCTGCCGTTGCCATACATATGTGAAAGACATAATTTTTTTATACCTCTACTAGCTGGACAAAGGCACTTTTCCAAGTGGTGTTCTTATATTTAGTGTTTGTGAAGGGGGAGGGAGAGGGAGAAACCGTTCCTTTTCACCTTGGTACCATGTCTTTTCTTGTGGCTGTTTGCTGGTGTTCTTTGGTGTGTTTTTTACTGTATATTGTGACCTCCTTTGGGACAGGGAGCCATTTAGATATTTAAGTTTGGGTGCAGTCCTAACCCAGGCTGGCACAACTCATCTGTCTTCTCATTCCCATGCTGATGTAGGGAGGCATGCGTGTTCATATCTGTGCACTGGCTTAACCCTCTGCCAGGAGTTGCACCGAACAGAATGTCTTACGGCACTTTTGTAACACCCCCATTTCAGGACAGGGCTTACGCTGTGGCTTAGGCTAACCTAAATGGAGATTAGGATTTGCAGCTTTTGTCTGTAAAGTGTGTTTTTTGAAAAGCAATAGTAATACTTGACTTAACACATGTCCACGTGCACATAACAGTCAGGATTATACAGCAGAAGGAAAAGCATGAGAGGAGAAAGTGGAAGTGGTTCCAAGACTGTGACTGTAGTTGGCTTACTGCTTTCAACCCAAAGGATTCAGTCAAGGGGTGAGTCTGTTGGCGGGCTGTGAAATATTTTCATTCGCTTGTGGTAGGAAAACTAGTTTCTCTCACTGTGCAGTTCCTCTTAACAAGCACTACAGAAGCTCAAGGGAGCTTCTTCCTTTATATTGCTAGGTTGGCTGGATGATTGAACATCCTCTGAGACAGGGGTGGGCCCAGCCAACCCCAAGATCCGGTTCGCTGGAAGTCGGGGGGAGGGCCAGAGTCAGGGGGCGGGGCTGGGGTCAGGGGGCAGGGTGAGGAACGGGACCCAACCCCACCGCACTGCACATGCGCCAGGCTTGGCGCATGTGCAGTGCGTCTCCTGAAGCCAAGCTCTAGGAGACGCAGTGCGCATGCGTCCAGCTGGACGCGTGTGCACTGAGTCTCCTGGAGCTCAGCCCCAGGAGACTTGGTGTGCGTGTGTCCAGCTGGACGCGTGCGCACTAAGTCTCCTGAAGCTCGGCCCCAGGAGACTCAGTGCGTGTGCGTCCAGCTAGATGCCTGCGCACTGCATCTCCTGGAGTTCGGCCCCAGGAGACGCAGTGCACGCGCGTCCAGCTGGATGCATGCACACTGCGTCTCCTGAAGCCGAGACATGTGCGGCTGCTAGCGAACCGGTCCCCGCGGTTCTGGCAGCCGCGGCTCTGACTGGCTCGCGAGTAGGCCCAAACCAGCATCTGTCCACCTGTGCTCTGAGATGATTAAACGTGTTCTCTGAAACAAAGTGCTGGGGCTTATCCAAGGAAGGGTTACCATAATTCCCTTCCAAAAAATTGGGACAGGATCTATCACATTTGACAATATGTGAACAGTGTATACTAGAAACAGAGAGCCTAGACTTTCTCTTTCTCTCATACATATGTACACACAGAGCACTAGCACAGAGGAGGAAAATGCTGATAGAGGCACCAAGAATGTTGTCAAGTTCCCGTAACACATGAACAGACATCAGGGGTCAGTAGAAAGGCTTGCTAAAGCCCAAGTTACTTATCCATGTCTGCTGCCTTAGTTGTGAGCACTGCTGGAAACAAAGGAGTTGGTTGCCCAGACTAAGGAATCTTCTGATTCAAAGCGGGGCGGAAAGGAACTTGTGAGGGTTGAGAGCATATCTTGAGGACTTCAAGGGCTACACCAGGGATGTCCAAACATTTTGGCAGGGGAGCCACAACATCTCTCTGACACTGTGTCAGAGTCCAGAAGAAGAAGAATAAATTGATTTACATTTCATATTTGAATAAATTTACATAAATGCATATATTAGAGACAGAACCTAAGAACAAATGAATATCAGTTCATAAATGCTTTCCAACACAGAAAGAGGGGGTGATCTTCAAAGTTGATAAGCACCTTCGTACTGAGAAAGAGGATGTTTGTACAGCCTCTTCAGCCCTCAGAATACCCTCTGGTGTGAGCTTCCCTCACAGCCAGAGGATTACAGGACACTAGCATCCCTGGGCCAGTCTATAGCTGTAGCTTGTTCCAAGGTGTGTAGCACAACAAGCAAGTCAAGGTTGCTTTCCTGGTAAATGGACATGTTGTAAGACTGACCACAAAAAAGTAACTGGATTGTGGGTTCTGGTATACTAGTTTTTGTGATTTAGAGTGCCTGCTTAGTAAACTAGTAAAAGTCTGGCACAGTTTTCTCTCACTCCCCCCCCCCCCTTAATTTAAAGAAGTGACAGATATTTCATTAATTTCTAGTGCCTGTTTAGTTGGCATTAGAGTAGTAGCTTCTCAGTTATGGCAGAGAAGGGAAAAAAAGGGAAGGAAGACATGAAAGAGAAGGGAGCAGTCAGTTACCACATTCTTACATTAATTCAAATTTGCACCTGTTGGTACTTCAGAATTTATAATTTAAGGCCATTTCTGTTTCCTCAAACAGCAGGACCCCCATATGTATGCTTTGGAAAGGAAGCAAAATCTGAATTGGTTTTGGCTAGTCAATGTTGCCCTGCAGTCTTAATTACCTTAATATACCTTCAAAGTGCCTAGATAAATGGCTGATAATTGACAATCATTATGATACACGTAAACTGCATTATGCGAACATGAAAAATCTTGTCAAGTGTTCAAATATAAAATATGAAGATAAAAATGCTCATATTTTCCAATTAATTGCATCCTCATTTTTTAACAGACACCATTCAACCATCAGGTTCATCTTTCTCAAAAAATAGCAGACAAGCACATTGAACCTGTTTCAGGAATAAAATTTCAAGAATATTCTTCAGACTCGGGCAGCAGCTGCCACTGGGTTGCACTGGCACCAGGCCACAGATACCAGCGGGAACTGGGCATGACAGACACCTGGCACTGGAAGGTACCAGGGGACAGCAGCAGGGAGCAGTACAAGAGTACCTCTACCAGACAGCAGGCATTATCAGGCAGCGGGTACCCCTGGCACTACCACGCAATGGCCAGCAGGCACCACCAGGTAGCAGACGGCAGGAATCCCTACTGGGCACGAGACACCATCAGGCAGCAGGCACTTCTGGGCAAGCAGTGGGCACCAGGGGCACCATTGTGCAGCAGGCACCAGCGGGAGGTGGGCACTGGGGATCCCTTCTGAGCACCAGGCTTCCTTACCAAGCACTACTGGTCATTGGAAACCACTGCTCAGTGAGCAGCAAGCACCACCAGGCACTGGATATCCCTACTGGACACCAGGCATCCTTACTGGACACCAGCAGGCAGCAGCTGACAGCAGGCACTACTAGGCACCACCCGGCACCAGCAAGCAGTGGGCACCTCTGGGTACCCTTACTGGGCACTGGACATCCCTGCTGGGTACCAGGTACCGAACCCATCACGTGATGCCTATATCATGGAACGAATACCCTCCCCAAAATTTCATGCTTCTAGGTCCAGAAGGTTTGGATATCTATGTTTGGGTTGGGTTTTGAGTCAGTTAGTGAAACAGTCAGTGACTCTTTGATTTTATATAGGTAAAGCCTTGTTATACACAGATTTTTTTATTTGACTCAACACAAATGGCCACTGCAAATCACAGTCATAAAAACTGTGATTTCTACTGCTGTAGAGAGGCAGTCATGTGAACAGTCATTCCATTCTTCAGTCCCAGAATCAAACCCTCTTCAGATATTAAGGCACTACCTTATTCCATTAGCTGCCATGGAGGAACAAGAAACCTGGAAGTGGGTCTTTCAGTCTATTTTTCCATTGTTTTTTGTTATACGCAATTTTTTATCCATCAGAGGTTCCAGAATCCTAGTGCATAATGAGGTACACCTAGACAGGCAATTTTGGTGATTTTGGCATGTTGTCCTAGCCTGGACATGGGCTGTATGCCTATACTTTCTTTATTGAGCCGAATTGTAGAAACACAGAACAAAAGGGAGGGCTTTGCTCCACATCTTTATTTGTACCTTTCTTTTTGGCTTTCAGACCCATTGAAGGGCCAATTATCAGCTGCTTTGTATATGCTGCCTACGGACAGGGTTTCCAGATCCCCCTGGCATTCATTGGATCATTTATGTTGGTTCTTAAAGTATATAGAGTATTAATGTCAATCAGAATAAAAATCAGAAAATATCTTTTTCAACAATATTTTATATAGCCATATTTTTCTTGCATAAAATTCAGTTTATCTTATCCTGTTACTTTGTTCAGCATAAGCAGTTATTTATTTATTTGATTGATTGATTTATATCCTGCCTTTCTTTTACACCAAGGGGACTCAAGGTGGCTAACAACTGAGCATAAACATAATAAATAAAAATACATAAAACAATTAACATAATGAAAAACATTTCAACACCCTGAGTAAAATCAATTAAAAACATAATCACATAGCAGCCTCAGCATTTGTTAAAAGTTAGATCTGTGTTCTGAAGAATAGGAAACTTGCTCACAAATACAGAGTTATATAGGTTTTCCCAATTATTTTGCTCAGAGAGCAATTATTACATTATCTCTAGCATCTTCTTCCCTCTTCTTTCAAAGTTCCCACTGAGCCATTAAACAAATTAGTGATCATTCCATTATATCCTCATTAATGTAGACTATAAGGAAGTCAGGTATTTTTCATGGGTATTGTCTCAAAAGCCAAAGATGTGGGCAGAGAAGGATTCTTTGAAGAGCAGTAACTAATCAAATCCTCTATCTCTGGGGAAGAAAATAAATGCATGTTGACAGTCCTAACCTTAAACATGCTCCTGTTTCTGCAAAAAACATCATTTCAGATGTTCTATCCTTGCAAGTCTTTAAATGATATGGAGAAAAATTGAAATGTGTGTGTGTGTGTGTTTCAGTCATAACAAGAGAGCTTCAAAATTCTTTGACAAATAATTTTTTGTCAGTCATTCAAACTAGATGCAAATCTATAAACAAGCACCTTGTTGTTTACGAGCTGGGCAAGAGGCACTCTCTCAAGTAGGTGTTCCTCTTTTATTTGGCAGGGGACAAATAACTGGCCCTCTTCACCACAGCAATGTCATAGTGGCTTTTGCTGGTGTTCTTTTGCATTTTAGATAAGAGACCTTTTGGGACAGGGACCCATTAGCCATTAATTTGTTTTTCTATTTTCTTTGTAAACCGCTTTGTGAACTTTTTAGTTAAAAAAGGTATATAAATACTGTAGGTGGGAAGGCAGGTTTTGGAGGGCCACAGATTCAGAGCCAATCTTATGCATTCCCTTCCCACAACAGCAGCATCACCAAACTTGCAAGTTCTAAATCCATGAAGGGGGCAAGCTAGGAACTGGGTCAGCCCAAGTTTGCCAGTGCAAGTCAGTGGTGAAGAACAGGGTGAGAAGGCTTTTGCCTGAAGGGACAACATCCATCATGGGCCTCTTGCCTAGATCACCCCCCTCTCATGACTTCCTCACCCTTGTTGCACCTTCCTCCCAACCAGAGTTGATCCCTCCCTCCTGTGTCCTGCCCTGCCTCCCCCATTATCCTACTTTCTCCAATGATTGGTAATTCAGTTGGTGGTGGGAGAGAGAAAGCACATGCTAACTTGATGCTATCGGAGCACTTTCATGGCTGCTTTATGGCAGTCAGCACAGTTGGGGGAGCTACACTGCCATTGGATGGTGAGGGAAGATTGGGCCATCAATGTAATATAGAAGCAGATGGTGGAGATAACAGTAGATTTTTCCTTTCTTCTATGAAATACTTTTATCAGTGTATGGAATGAAGAATCTGATATACCCCATTGGTTTCTTTGAAACTGAAGTCTTGAAAGGGTTGAATTATTTTCACAAATGAACGAGGACTTTTGCTCCCATTTTGTTTCTTGATTGCTCTGAGAACAACAGAGAATTAGTAGAATCTCTTAAGTGCAGAGATCAAATAGGACAGTTGGAGATGGCATTTTAACAAAAACATTTGTTTCCTCCTCTTGGTGTAGCTCTTAGCATTGCTCTTAATCATTCTTTCCTTTTTCTTAAAGGCTCTTTTCTGTTTTTAATATTCTCTGATGTGGGAGGATTCCATCCACAGGGCTTCTTTATAGTTTCAACATTGAGAAGAAATTTCAAATTTTCCAAAGTTTTATAGTTTTTTTAAAAAATAAAGGTTACTTAGGTTATTTGGGTATTCTCATATAAAATAATTCAGTTTAAATATAGAACCTTATTATTGTACTAGATAACTCAGTATTGTATATAAGAACTTTTGTTGCAGGAGTTTTCAAGCATAATTTAGCACATATAAATACATAGAGGAAATCTGTGTGCATGTAGGTGCATGTATGTGCATGTTCGTCCGTGCGTGCGTGCGTGCGTGCGTGCGTGTGCTTGTGTGTGTGTGTGTGTGTGTGTAAAATCATCTGTAGAGGATGGCTTTTTTCGAAACAGACTATCAATACACCTTACATATGCAGGTTCATTTAAATGAATATCAGTCGCCATCTTTCAAATAAGTGGGATAACATTTGCTGTAATGAGTTTTTTTTAATAAGCATTATATTTATTTTGAAATAGATATAACTGTTATAGGAATCTTTGTGTTTTGTTGTAAAAAGTGTAAAAAAATTATTAATGCTGTACTACATATGATATAAGTTGCTTGTTAAACCTTTTCATGTCCCTTTTGCTATGTTGTTGAAATTCCAGATACTTTTCTTTTATGAGCTATGTTAACATAGTCGCAAATGAAATCCATAAAGGCTTCCTTCTAGTCTCTGTAGTCTACTTAGCTCAGTTTTATGTCTGCGGCTAAAGATCAAAGTTTTATGTCTGTAGCTATAGATCAAAGATATTATTTGCACATAGAGGTTTTCCAATTCAGGCCCTGATCACCTGGCATAAAAGATCTTGTGTAGCAGCAAGAAAATATTTCTGTCTGACCTGTAGAAAAGCCACTATCAGTTGAATTGGCTTGTTGAGTCAGTAGTCTGACTCCATATAAGACAATTTCATATATCTATACAGAACTCACACTTAGGTGTATAAAGGTAATGTGTATAATATTGCATTAATGTGCATAGTATACATTTCTTACCAGGACAGGGCAGCTCAGTAAATGATAGTAAATAGTAAATGGCTGTGTATTACCTCCCTGCCTGAGGGCGCAATCCAGAGTAACTACGGGGAGTCCTTGTTCCAATGTAAGAACAATTTCCTCTGGATTGCAATATGAATTTCCCATAGGTTTTTCACTAGGTGGTGCTGTAACTACATCAACGTAAATGTCTCTTACGTGCTCCTGTAGTTACTCTGGATTGTACGGTAAGACACTGTCCTATCTGATATTATATCCCCAGGGTAAGGGCAAAGCAATTCCAGGAGGGATCAAGCAATTCCAGTAAGGGAACAAGCATTGCCATTGCCTTACCTTGAGGAAGCCTCCATGACTGCCCCTGAACTGTAGGATGCAGTACATGTCCCACTGGTACAGCTATGCCAGTGTTGAAAAGTTGGTTAAGATAGTCCTAAGAGACTTACCGGTATCGCCTCTATTTTGCTAGGCATGAATTTTAGGAAACCACCTTGTTATAATCCCAGAACCTGGATTATTTCTGATGAAACTTTTTTGATGCAAAAGCATTTTAAAAAGGAGCCTACAGCAACCAAAACCATGTGTTGTCACCATGGTCCATTGATACTTATTCTTGTGTTGTCACCATGGCATGATACTTATTCTTTTCTGGACTGATTTGCACACCTAAGTTGGAAAGAGGAAATTACTCTGTAGTTACTCACCAGGTGGCAGGTGATGTAGTTTCAGGTTGTTAAGTAATACCTACAATTACCAGCTTGTGTATCTAGTGAGTGAATTTGCCCTGTGGAATTTTCAACCAGGGTCAGGGTGATGTAGGCTGCAATGCTAAGCTGGACGGTGTCAATGCTTTTCAGACAGGGCTCCCACATGACAAGCACATATGAATGTATTCAATATAATGGCTGCAATTGCTGTGGGTTACAGCTTTCTTAACCTGAAATGAACCCAAGTCTCTCTGTGAACAGCTCTGCAGCAGCAGTCTGTGAGTTTGCAGCACCTCTCAGCAGGGCTCTGGCGACTAGGATGCTGTTCAAAAACTGTAGCCTCTGCTGCTGGACTTTAGCCAGAGAGGGTTTTTTGTGTCCATAATCTTTTAAGAAATGAAATCTGCTGAAGGCTTGCTGCCAAGTCAGCATTTGAGCCATCTGCATACTAATTACTGTGTAAATGGCAGGCAGGCGTTATTGATCTCTTGAACAACTGATGTTTCGCATGAAAGGTAACATGACACAGTAGTGCCCAGGGATGCAAGTGGACAATTAGGCATCATCACTTTGTTTTGTCTGTTGAATAAACATGATATTCTAACATTTAGACAACCAACAAATCTGGAAAAGACAGCACATTGAAGAATCCGTTTCCTATTGCGTGTATGATGTACATGTTGCACTATCGCTTTTAAGCCTACAGTTGTGAGAAATATGGGAGATCAGCAAAGTAGCCCTCTGAACATCACATTTCTGAGTAAATTAAGCTGAACCAAAAGCTGATTAGTATGCTTTAAGCTAACACTTTGTGGATAATCGCTCTGTTACACACTTGATAAATTTAACGTGATAGATGCTGATTGAGAAGCAGGTGAAACTTTCTTTGACTGAGGGAGATTCTTTTACTCTTACCTTAAGTTTGATTGTGAAATAAGGACCTAATTTTAATATGGTACTGTGTACATGCATCTGCATTGCCTCTTTGATGTCCAAACAGAATGCTTTCTCCCAACTATTTGGATAACTGAAGTGGAAGCTGAACTTTGCAGATTCCATTGCTAGACTTTAAAGGAGAAAGTGTGTGATTCAGAGATAAATTAATCTAAAAAAAGTAATTAACTTGTATCGGATGGAATTTTATAAAGCCGAGTCTTTCATGTGACAATTTACCTTTCATGTGGCCATTGTTGGTCTCTTGAGAGAGGATATTGATTTGAAGAGCTGGCATATAGCTATTAAATTAAGTGCAGAGGTGGCAGCGTACAAATCAAAAAGGAACATGTGCATTTCTAACATGTAATTTATGTGAAATCCACTTTAAGGATACTTTCAGAAGTCATTTAGGTCAAGTTTCTCAATTATGAGTGTTAGCTTATGGAGTGCACTTTGGCCAAAGGGTACTGGTAGTACTTGATTTCTGTGGGAAATGTGGTGCTACCATGAGAGATTTGTGCTCAGATATGCTGTCTGCAGTTTTGTCTGTTTCATTTTGAGTGCAGAAAATCCTGTTGAATGATTGCTTTTGCAAAATAGGTTTTGTGTAGCAGGGCCCATAAATTCCTCCCAAGTGCCTTATTCCTTGAGCTTTGTAGAGATGTACTAGGTGAGTTGTTAATAAGTGTTTGGCCTACATTTTCTGCCAAGCCAGCCTCTCTTTCACTTCTGCGCGATCCAGTTCTTCACACAAAGGGGTGCTACGCCAACTAATAAGAAGTGCTTACTTCCTTTCCTACACACAATTATGCACGCACAAAGCAGTCAAGTATATATTTTAAGCACAAATGGCAGCAGAAGAGGGTTGGAAAAAAGGGATAAACTTCTGAAAGCTTATCCTTTCATTTCACAAATCCGTAATCCTTCTCTGGCTAAGTAGAAAGCAGGGCACTCTGGATGCTTTTATATGTGGCTGAAATTGGCCGCTGGCAGCATTTATGGTCTGGGATGTGTGCATGTCTTCCATAAACAAGAAGCAAGATTGTGACAGGATGGTGCGACTGGAAGTCATAGGTTTACCTCAGGAGTTCACAAGATGGTAAGAAAGTACACTGCAGTCATAGATGGGATGGTTCTTGTCTTTCTCAAACTCATTAAGTTAAACCAGAGGTCTCCAAACATTTTGGCCCAATTTTTTGGCCATCAAATACTTGGCACAGTGTCAAAGGTCAGAAAAACCTTTTAAATATAAAATTTAAATAAACATATTAGAAATTGAATTGAGATTAATGAATAAATCCTGGTTTCAAATACCCAGGATTTCTGCAAACAAAATACACACAGGTATTTATATACCACCTTTCAGGTCATCAGATTTATCCTGTGCCTTTCTTTCAAGGTGATTTACTGTACATGGCTAGGATATCTAACCCTTGAGAGGGTTTTACAATTGACAGAACTTTCAAGAACTTTCTACATTCTAAGGTGGCTCTTTTTATGTCTGAAAGCACCAACACAAAGCACAGAAATAAAGCATACACTTAAATGCACCCCCATTTCCCCCTCTCCAGGATCACAGCTCCAGTTGTGTTTGGTCATCTGGCTTAGAGGCTCTTAGGGGACCAGAGGCTGGTTGTGGGCCAGTTAGAGTCTCACTGAGGGCCACATCAGGCCCCACATCAGGGATTTGGAGGTTCCTCAGTAATGGCTGAGTTGGACCATGAGTCCATTTAGCCTAGTATGCTGATTCATACCAACTGTTGAGTATCATAAGCAATGAGAGAGTGAGCCTGGCACTTGTTCTTTTGACTGGCTCTTATATATGCTTGTTTAAAAATCTACCCACTTTTCTCCATGAAACACTCAAAGTGGCTTATAAAAATGAATCAAATTTTTAAAAAACTATATCAGCAACAATACAAACTACAGAGTATGGCGATTATTATCAAACTGAGCACTGATCATATGTGAGCATCTTCAACATTCACTGCAATACAGATGAGTAAGGAGAAAATTGCACATAATTCAGTAATGTATTCCACATGGTAGGAGTCACCACAGAGAACACTATCTCACATGCATGCTGGTTAGCCAAGCCTAGAAATCCTAAGGCACTCATAAAGGGACCTCCCCACAATATTTTATGGTAGAGGTTTCCAAACTGGAGTGCCACAGTGCCTTAGCCAGGAAAAACTGGTCACAGCCCCCTTATGGGGCATGATGATGTTGCTGTGGCAGAAAGAGTACCCTTAGGATCATGTTGCCACCATGAAAATGAATTTAAAAAAAATAGCTGGGTGCCAGCAGTGAGGTGACAGATGCAATGAGGCTGTGGACCCCTCTGTGGGCATCTCTGCAACCTAAAATAGTACCCTGAAGCAAGAGCAACCCAGTTCTGGTTTCACAACAAAAACCAGAAGTGGGTTGTGTTTGCTTTAGGGAGCTGTTTTGAGGTGCAGGGAAGCTTGTTTTTTTTTCCACACCCCACAGGATCTGGTGGTGCCCCAGTAAGTGAAAAAACCTGTTCTATGGTGGCATAATCCTGGGGTGCCAACTTGCCAACCCCGTAGTAACATATAGAGGTCTAAGTTCTGCCAGAGAGTTTGGGAACTTCTCTCTGAAGGAATAGACAGACTTTTATGGATGATGGTAGTTAATTGCCTGGAGATGCAAGAGATTGAAACTGGAACATTCTACATACAAAATATCTGCTCTCTTACAGAGCTATACCTCTTTACACCTTTTCAAGAGAAAGTTTAGGAAAAAAATCCAGGCATAATATGACATTTAAACATGCATGTGCATATGCACATTACAGACAAAGCACAATTGCACTTGGCATAGGGTGACCATATATCCTGTTTTTTTGCCCCAGGATGGATTTTGGCCTTCAGTACTGGAAAAAAATCTTTTTGTCCTCCCTTTCCTTGTAAGCAGATGCCATGTAGCCTTCTTGAAATTAAAAAATTACATGTAATATATGTAATAGTTTTTTTAAATTTAATAATAAGTAATAGAGTGTTTAAATTACCACATGAAAGCAATATGTGAATGCTTTTAGGTTTTATTTTGTCATGTCCTACATGTTTCTTGGGTGTCCTGCACTTTGGGGTGCTTTGTCTTCTTTTTGTGGTTATGACTTATGGTCATGTTAACATGGGAAGATGCAACTGGGGTGGGGAGGACACCTGAAAAAGAGAACATTGAGTGTGGAGAAGCCTTGCAACTGCAGTGTTGCTTTGTTCTCTTCCATCTTTTAAGAGCAACACATGTAGTGTGGTTCTTCTATTTTTCAGATCTTTCACTTTGGGCTGCTAGAAGTGAAATATCAGAGTGAAGATGGGCAGGAAATTTCAGTGCAGCTATTCTGTAATAAGTACAACTAGAGCCATTACATTTTTAAAAAAATCCTATTGTACTCAGTTTCCTAACATGCCTTGTTTCACAGGGAAAAGTAAAAAAAAGGTACTGCAAAGTGAATCAATGCAGTGGATAGAGAAAGAGTTCTGCAGTGTGAGATTCTCCCTCATATTCACTAACACACACAAGCTAAGGCAGTTATTCTTCCAGGGATGTTATGAGTGTACAGTGTCACCACTATCATCTGAAATGTTGAAAGGTATATGAAAGCATTCCTGGCTTGAGTCAGTGTTGGTCTGCCCAGAGTTAATGTCATCTGACTGATAGTGACCTCAGACTTTACTGCTGAGACCAGTGATGAATGGCTGAATTATAGAGGCCAGTTATAAATTTTCTTGGACACCTTTCCTCGAGATGTTTTTAGACCACATACATCAATCTCTTCTTTGCCTGCCTGAATCATCTGAACTTGGCATGCTTCATGTCCTGACCTAAATTCATTGCATGGTCTAGCTCAGAGGTGGGCAAAGTGGGCCACTTTAGGGCACCTGGGCTTTTAACAATTGTACAGAAGAGGGAATTTCAGCAGCTGATGGTAGTTATTGACGATTCAAGGTAGAAGGAAGAAGCTTAATGAATGTGCTCTGCCAGTGCAGACTGCTGCAAACATTTCATAAAGCCTTTGTAGGCTAGACCTTCCTGCTGGCACCAGCACAGGAAACAGCATTCTCTACATTAGATAATTTCCCTGCTGAGTGCCTCAGGCTGTAATCCTAAACTTCAGTTATGCTGGCATAAACTCCTGCATAAATCCTGTGCTTGCCTGGGGGTGTCAGTGTTATAAGGCACTTGTGTCCCACTCCTGGGAGGGTTAGGCCAATGCACAAGCATACGCCAAGCTCCCCAGAACACCCCAGGAAGATATATGGGTAAAGATTACTTAATTGGCTAAGACTGCGCCAACAATGACTGTGGTAGGATCTGTGGTGCTAGAACATGCTGAATCTTTTCCCCTTCCACAGGGGAATCATAGATATGATTCAATTTGGATTTGGACCAGTGATTTCACTGTTTTGATTCCAAGCAGACACATCATGCTGACTGGGACCAGAATGCTGAATTCCCCCATAGGATGTGGCATAAACCATGCTGGTGCCACTTTACAAGTGGGGAGGAATGTACATTGAATTGGGATGATAGCTATTGACTGTAAAGGCTTTCTCAGTTTCTCTTCCTACATAAGTTGGTTTGAAACTTTTGGTCTGACCTTGAATCATTCTTTTCTTTCTCTGATGTGAGGAGGCATCACACACAAAATGTGGCAATATAAAAGTGCTCTTCTTTATAGACAAAGTGATGTATGGAGAGCAAACAGCAAAGCCAATTGACAGCTTCTTGCCCAGAGTCTCTGAGATTTGGCAGGATATTTCTCATCATTTGTGGGATGGGAGTCTGTCTGTGTGATGAAAAGTGTTTTTGTGCTACTGGATTTGCAATAAGTTTGACACTTGGCTTTAGATTTGGCATTTTGAGGAAAGTTTTTGGTAATGCATTTATAGACAATTGAAATGATTTATATGGTGCTGTATAAGTAATATTTGGAAGTGTAGGTGTCTGATGGTCTATAAATCACAGGATTTAAACACTAAATCCATACTGACAGGTGTGTGTGTAAAATTTTAAAGAGACCCTACAATCATGCTGATCACTCTGAGATAAACAGCACTACTGCCAGGAAGGGGATGTGGAAGAGGCCTGAATCCAGTATGTCAATGTCTGTGCTATTACTAGCTTTTTAAAGGGAAAAAAAACCTTTCTGCCTGTACTATCTATCAATAAATGTTTCTTTGGTATTTCATAGAATCATAGAATCATAAGAGTTGGAAAGGACCTAGTAGGTCATCTAGTCCAACCCCCTGCCTGCAGCAGGAAATCCCCCTGGAGCATTTATAGTATATTTGGACAAGAAAATTTGAGAAATAAAGCAAAAAACAAATGTATTATATTACAGTATTATATTTCAGATGTCAGTATTATATTTCAGATTCTAATGAATGCATGTGGCAGGGGAATGTGAGAGGCAGCCTAACATACATTAGGGCCCCAATATAACTGTTTATTACTCACTTTTAGAGAACTGTTTCAGAAGAGATCTTTCTCGGTATGATCAGGTAGCCTGAAAATCCTGTTTTCCATTTATACCGAGATAACCTTAGTGTAGATTGTTGGATTGTGACACTCTCCAGATGCATTGAGGTCAGAGTAGAACCAGCTCCCTCAATTCTCCCTGCTGCAGCAGTCTCACTTGCCTCATCATGGGTGTTTTTAATTAAACTGAGCCCAACTGAGCTCCATAAAATTTACTTTTGAGTAAACAGTCAGAGTATTGTGCTGTGAATCCATACACATGTTTTTTTGAAGATGACATTATGTTTGATATCTTGATAGTTTCTTTAATTTGAGCTACTTTTTTCAGTTGCACTCCATTGCTGGGTCATAACTGCTCAGTTATGTTCAGTTAGATTTATAATTGCTCATTTATATTTTGTTGAGGGCTCGCCTGGAGGTCAGGTCAAGGAATCAAAGGCCTTCCAATCAGAAATTGTTAAGACATGGATTATAAATATTAAAAGACTTAGGATCACATGTTGTAAAGTAGATAGCATAATATAATATATTGCTTTGGCGACTCTTTCTTCAATTTGCCAGAGATACCCCATAATTTCAAAAGTGCTTCATGTTGTTTAGTTTTAAAAATGTATTAAAGCCATTAGAAAGCTTGATTTGCTTTCAAATGACAGATAGCTTTCCATCTAGCGCTTGATCACAGATGCGTGTGCAGTGGCTTTAAATCACCATGTGAATTCATGGCACTCTATCTTTTTGCTCAAACAACTTCCAATAAAACATTTATAAAAATAAAGTAGAACTGTCAAAGAGATTGCCAATGGGAATTGCTGCAACTCAGACAAAACATGTTAAAAGGCTGTCAACACCTTGTGAAAATTTATGGAACATATCTTTTTGGGAAACATATCTGCAGCTTTTTCCAGCGTGTTCGGAAATACATTCATTAGCACATTTAATTGCCCAGAAAAAATTATATTAAACCCAATTATTTTTTTCTTCTTAAGAGTTTCATTGGTACACACATAAACAAGGCTCTTGGGTCCAATTTTTCCAGTCATTCTCTCTTATGACAAAATTTTCTGACCTGGTTAGACCTGATCTGGTCTGATTGAAAAGGATCTGATCAACATAAGGACAAGAATACTGTACATTGTATGCCAAAACACTTAAAATCTGTCTTCATAGTACAATATGGCCCTTTCTTACTGAGTAGAGACACACTGAGGAATAACATGTGAAAACAGCATGCAAAAAGTCACCACAAGGTATAATTAACTGCATGGGCTGGATTGAGTATCTCATTAACTTTGGTTGTGTTCCCAGATGACTAATTTCCAGGTATCTGCCACTACTTCCCAAACTCCTACAATGGGGTTGGAAGCACTGTGTCTATGAGCACAATCCTAAGCATGTCTTCTTGAAAGTAAGCCCTATTGTGTTCAATGGACCTGACTTCCAGGAAAGTGGATTGCAGCCTATGTGGCTATGGCAGTTGGATGCAAAGTCAGAAGTACCCATTTTTTCTTTTCCTTTAGACCTGATGTTTGACACCTTATAGCAGTTTATAATGACACCTTTGACAGTATATAATGTATGCATCACTGCAAAACACCTGTAAATTATTTACAGTATGGAAACATGGATGTCTGCTCCTTGCTGCAAATCCCAAATCTAAGTTTCAACAACAAACAAAAATCTTACTGGTTTGCTGTGTACTCTGGGTAAATGTTTGCCCCATGTAAAACTTCTCAATGTAAAAATGTCCTATTGTCAGATTCATTTAGTAATGTATGTTTTGTGGGTTAAAGTGTAGCAAATTCTAGCTTTTCTGAATGATCTGCAGCTACTTTAACCATTTCTTGGCCCTATTTGTAGACTGAGATTTCAGACCTCTGTAGTAATCTGTTTGACTGGAAGATTTAGCCAGTGAATATCTGTTAGATAGTGTGGATGTACATGAAGTATTTTTAATTACTCCTCTTTTGAAAAAAGAGAACATATTCATAACCCCCTTTCACTCTTTTTAATTCTTGGGACATCCTGGGCTATATTTCCAAATGTCAGCATTTTAAAATTCTGTTTTGAAATACAGTGGTGACTTGGTTTGTGAGCACAATTTGTTCCAGAAGCATGCTTATAATCCAAAACATTTGCAATCCAAAGCGGATTTTCCCATAGGAAATAATGGTAACTCAGATGATGGGTTCCATCGTCCAAAAATAGTTATATAAAAATATAAATTATATAAAATATACCTGTTAACCACCAAGCCAGGGTTTGAGACCCGGGTTGGCCCCACAAGACAGGGTGAGCTCCTGTCCTTAGCCCAGCTCTGCGATGCCAGCTGGATCCAGTCGTATCGGCTCTGCCTTTCCATTGGACTAATTCAGTGGCGTGGAGAGGGGGGATTTGCTGCTTGGGTAACAGCCTATCCTCCATAACAATCTCACCCAGGCTTTCGTGCTTCGCATGCAGCGTATGCAGCGCCGAGCACGATACCATAGTCTTTCAAGACTGACGGAGGCCTGTTATTTTTAATATAAAATATAAAAATGATTAGAAAACACTGTAATAAAGTAAATCCATATAGTACTGAACTGTACTATCCTTTTGAAAACCTTCATTGCAATTGTAAGGGAGACAAGAGAGAGGAGGGATGACTAATTTTGTAGGATGACTTTCATTATAACTAAGACTGCTCTCCTGAACACACTTTCCGGGGAGTAAGCCCCATTGAATATAAAGAAATTTATTTCTGAGTAGTCAGACATAGGATTGCACCCTAACAGAGTCACTGCTGTCCATTTGCTCAACTGAATCTTTGGCTGCAATCCCAAACATACTTTCCTGGGAGTAAGGCTCATTGAACACAATGGGGCTTACTTTTGAGTAGACATGGTTAGGTTTGTGCACAAAAAAGTTGCACAAAACTTTTTGCACAAAAGTCTTTTTGTGCAACTTTCACATTACTATGTTTCTGAAGGGGAGCAGCACTGGAACATTGATAAGGCACACCTTCCACACTGCCATACAAAGATCCCACACTCACACCTGGTTCTCCCCCCCCAGATTGCTCCCCCCAGATCCTGCTGTGAGTTCCCTGGCCATAGAATCCTGTTCCAAACTTCCTCAGAAGTGCTCTTCCTCCAAGGCAGTGCTCTTAAACCAAGTCAAAATTTCTGAGAAAATTTTGCTCTTAATCCAAAATACTCTTAATCCAAGTCACTCTTAAAACAAGGTAACACTGTACTTTAATTGTGGGGTATGGATTGAATACAGATTGAATATATTGGGGGGATTTTTTTATTTTTACTGTTATTATGGCAGCTTGGAGTGCATGAGTATCTAAATTTCAAGTCTTTGCCTTACAGCAAGTACACTGAAAACAATGGAAATGACTGAATCAGGGAATGCTCAGGAATAGATAAAATAGAAAATGTTTCATATTTCTTACCACGTAATATCTCAACTGCTATCCTATGAGGAATTTTAAGCAAATGTGGTATGCATAGCATGCTGTCAAGGTCAGAATTCTGCCCACTGCAACATACTCCTCATGATATAAGTAAATGATTGGTTTATTAATCACAAATTAGAATGGGGATTTAAATACTAAATTTCAATTAGTAAAATCTGACAAATTATGAATACGTTAAGACCTTCTATTTGCAGCAGAAGCGATGGGCTGAGCATTACATGTAACACATGCTGAATGCAAATATTTACAAATGAAATTAAAGGCTCATTTTGTAATCTGTGAGTTTGCCAGGACGCCCAACAGAATATTCAATTTAAAATACTGTAACACAACCCTAATCATGTCTACTCAGGAGTAAGCCCCATTTTGTTCAATGGGTCTTACTCTCAGGAAAGTATGTTTAGGATTGCAGTTTAACTTCAAAACTGTTTGCCATGCATATTGTCACAATTTTCTTAGTCAAGACTGTCGAGAAATCTTACCTTATGTTTAATTTGTTTGATATTTATAGGAATGGGTGGGTGGGGAGGTACTTGCTGGCAGAGAGGATGAAGACCAAAAAGTAGACCAAGCAGTTGATTTTTTTTTTCTTATCTGAACCATTTCAAAAACAGTGGCAGGGCATTCGCAGCAACCACAGTCCCATTTGATGTTTTGAAATGGCTGCAGGCCTGTTCGAAGTATGTTTGGGCAAATTGAAGTCATCAGAAAAAGTGCTCTGAAAAAATTGCCACTTTTAGCTGGCACATGGTCAGGGCTAAAAGGGCTCACTCCGAGGTGTTTTCTGAATCATCCTGGGCAGTCAAAATAATGGAAAGCTTTAGTTAAGGTTTTTACTTTTTTTCTTTTTTGCATTTTCAAACTTAACTTCCTTGAGGGAATTTTCAATTGGTGTTTTAAAAGTCCAGTCAGGTTAAAACACCCTGTTGCATTTTCTCTTTCATTCGACAAATCTGAAAAAAAGGTCTTTTGGTATTTTGCAGAGCTAACTGACCAATATTTGGCCGAACAATTTATTTGGTGGTCACAAATGTCTGGTGTCCAATTTTCACACTGACACAGACATAACCATGGTTAAATAAAATTATGGTCCAGCTTCAGAAAGTGTGCTCCAATGAGTTGTAATTGACAATTCCAAACAATCCAGTAGTATAGCTAATTATCGATAGCCACGCCCAGGCTATTAAAAATGTGAAAACCACCTTCCCCTTTCCTTCCACTATGCACTTGTTCAGCCGCCTCCCCCCCAGACACCCCTGTATTAACACTTTATTGGTTACCTGCTGTATCATAATAATACCTAATTTGCTCTCAGAACATCAGTCTCATAGTTCAATTTTGAGTTAAGAAAATCTAGTTTTTGTTACATACTACATGTTGTATTTCCTGGTTATTTAGCTATAAGTCTTGATATAATGGAGATTTTTGACACAGTTTGTTTCATTGCATTATGCACTAAATTCTGCATGACATGATGGTAGTATTCCAAAATACAAAGGTTTCCACAATTTTGGAGAGCACGGTTGTTGTCTCCCGTCAAGCACGGGTTGTTGTCTCCCGAAAGCAGGAATCTTCAAACTGTGGGTTGCAACCTCTTTGGGGAATCACAAGAGGACCTTGGGTGGGCTGCTAAATGTTTGTGACAGCCATTTTTTAAATTTTACTTTTTCCCCTTTATCTCTCTTCTGTGATCCTAGAGAGGAGGAGAAAAATGGCCAAAATAGAGGAGAGACCAAGCAATGGCAACCCATAGCAGCTCCCCCAGCCAGGTTGGAGTAGGGGAGGGAAACTGGCTAGAATAGAAGTTAGCCCCGCTTCTGTTCTGACCACTTGCTGTTTTCTGGGGGATCTGCGGCTTCACTGTTGCGTAGTGGGCTTCAGTAGGCAACAAGCAGCCCAGCATAGCTACAACAGCATTTATTGACTCAAACTGCAATTGACGAACAGCAGGCAAATGCCCATAATGTATACACTAGGCACACAGAGCTTTAACCAGTCATAACATTTGAAAAGCCCACCCAAATATGAATTTTCTAAGTTTCCCTCCAAAATAGTTGGCATTAACAGTTACAGTCATCTACAGGTTAGTTTCACTTTGCAGGGCTTAACACAACTATATGTATTCAATATATAACTTGCACCATGGGTCTTCTGTTCTGGTCACCCAGATCTCTGACCAGCAGAGGTTGCCACTCATCTAGAGACCCTCAGGTGTCCAGAAGACAAGCCATGGCTCCTCTGCTGCCCTCCTACTCATTGAGATCACATGGGGGAAACTCCTGGGCAGGTCTTCCAGCAAGGGGGCAACCCAGGAGGAAAGCCACCGCTCCTGTTTCTCCCCCATTCATGAAAGTCCTCTGTGGGAGCCTCCCTGATCGGTCCTCCAGCAATGGGGCTCCTCTGCTGCCCTCCCCCTACTTGTGCAGGATCCTCCAGGACAGTGTGTGTGCGGGTTGGGGGGTAAGAGAGGGCAGGACCAGGGTGGCCATATGTCCTGGTTTTCCAGGACATGTCTTCTTTTTTAGCACTGTGTCCTGGATTGGGAGTAGCAAGTTTGACAAGAGGGGTCCTGGACAGATTTTGAAGGTTGAAAGGGGGTTCCAGGCCAAAATGGCCAAAGACCACTGCCTTCAAGGTTGTTGTCTGGTGCATTTGCCACTTCTTGCACCCTCTTAGCTTTGCCACTACTATGACCTGAGTGTTCTGAGTGGGTGAGTTGAAAAATAAATGTCATTGTCTGTGAGGAACACTTCCATTAGTGTTCTTGAATTTATGACCATAATGATTTTCTGTATACTGTTGTAACTAACTTGCTTCTTTCTATTAAAATCTATGCCAAGCACATTAAGTGCACTATCATTTGAGAACTGGAAACTCTGACTATATTGATCTGTTCAACAAAAAGATGAGAAAACAATAAACACACTATCTTCATGTAGTGTGTTAATATTCTGCTGTAAAAATGATTTAAATGAATTTTAAAGCAGTAAAAATGTAATTTGTATTAGTACATTCTGCTGAATAGGAACAGATTATAAAGTCATACTTTGGCTGCAATCCTAAAGACACTTTCCTGGAAGTAAGACTCATCGAACACAGTGGGGCTTACTTTTGAGTAGACATCGTTAGGATTGTGACCTTTGTCTTTTAGAACATCATGGTACAGATCTAGTATGCATACTCTGAAATAGGTTCCAGAAGATGTCATATTTTGCCTACTATTCAATTCGTTGCAAAATGCAATCTGTTGCAACAGACACTGGCATGGGAAGGGGGTGTTGTGCAATTCACCATATAACTATAAATGTGCATGGAAATGGTAAGGCACTTGTCCTTTCATCACCTCCTTTATTGCAATATTTTACAGGCATGCGCCATGCAACATTATTTCTCCCAGAGACAGACAGCTGATGCAATGCCGGTACAAATGTTCATGGAGGGTCATAACTGATGTACACACTGAGCGATGGAGGTTCTAATGATGCTTCGACCACCTCTCCAAATAATCCCTCAAGGGAAAAGTGCATTTCTGTCATATGAACCAATTTCTCTCCCATCCCTTGGCAGACCTGCTCCTTCTACCTTTCTGGAATCTACTCTGCACATCTTGTAATGAGGGGCACATTTATAGAGCATAACTCAGCCAGCAGCTATAGTGCTTTCTACTAGGGGGAGGATGGGAGGCAAATCCCATCTTCCCTCTTACCACACATCCCCCTTGTGAGTGGAGAGGAAATCTCCTATTGCTCACTCACACCTCATTGGCTGCTGAGCCATATGTTCTTACGCATACCTCTTGGCTGCTGTTGCTCTCCCTTTAAAAATAGATCATTTCCTTCTTTCCTTCCTTCTTTCCTTCCTTCCTAGAAAAGAAATAAGAGAAGCAGAGTGGTGGTATTTCATCTTCTGTCTTCAGCAGAGCATCCATAAGAGAAAGTATAGTCTTGCCATCTCTTGGCAGTGGACAACAGCAATGGCAACCTTATGCCTTTTTTCCCCAGACACATTCTGGATAATAAATTCTATGTACTGTAATAGTTTTATATTAAATAAGTAGTATAGTGTTTAAATTAACCACATGAAAGACTATGACCACAATTCTAACCATGTCTACTCAAAAGTAAGGTCCATTGTGTTCAATGGATCTTACTCCCAGGAAAGTGTCTTTAGGATTGCAGCCTATGAGTCTTTTTAGCTTCTTATTTTGTGATGTCCTACATTTTGGGGGCCTTGTCCTCTTTGTTGGTTATGTCAAATGGTCACCCTGACCACAGCCAACTGTCTAAACTAGTTTGCTTTATAGATAGAATAATCCTTTCTTGTGTACCATTTTTTGTGTACTTGTATATTACATTTTTTGTGTACACAAGTACACATATTACACAGTACATTTTTTGTGTACTTTACATTACATTTTTTGTGTACTTGTATATTACACAGTAAAATTAGGTGCAATTCATTTGTACTCAGCAAACATTGAAGACATTAAACATTAAAACAAAATTATAAAATTATCCAGCTTCATGTTAGGATTGAACCTAAAAACAAAGGAAGTCGCCAGCTCCATCAGGCCAGAGGTCCATCTAATCCAGCTTTCTGTATCTTACAGCGGCCCACCAGATTCCTTAGACTAGACCACATAAACCAGATACCTACATCCTTCTGGCACTCCTTTGTACCTGGCATTCTGTGTAGCCTACTTCTGTATTCAGGAGGATGCTCATACCCATCATGCTTATAACCAGTGGTGGGCTCCAGCAGTTTCGCACCTACTCTATAGAACCGGTTGTTAACAAGAGATAGGACATATAAAGTTTAAAAATAGCCATTTAAAAGTGGCTGCCAGGTGGGCAGAGAACCGGTTGTTAATTTCTTTGAAGCCCATCACTGCTTATAACCTGTGATAGACTTTTCACAAGAAATTTATTCAATAACTTGTTAAAGGCATCTAGGTCAGATGCCACCACATCCTGTGGCAAAGTTTACATATGCTAATGACAGGTCAACTAAAGAAATACTTTGTTCTAACTCTCCGAACACTCAGTTTTTGTGAATTTCCCCTTGTTTTTGGTGTTGCACAAAAGGGATAACATTACTCTATCCACTCTATCGATCCCATACGTAATGCTATACATCTCAATCATATCCGCTCTTGGGCACCTTCTTTTTACCTGAAGAACCCCAAACACTGTAATCTTCCCTCATAAGGAAGATACACCAACCCAGTAATCCATTTGGTTGTTCTCTTCCACACCTTTTCTCGGTTGGCTCTGAGGACTTCCTGTGGAACCCAGACCACATAGTCAGCTGATACAAAAACTTGGCTTTAGTTCCTGCATGAGTACTTAGCCTTAAAGATCTTCTGTATGTTTGTTTTCGAGTTTAATAGATCAGAGTGGACTTCATGTTATCTGCTTTAAATTGTGTAAGCCACCTTATAGACCTCTGGGCATAACAAAGAAATGAATGTACCTTGGGAGTGTATCTCTGCCTGAATGGCTACTATTTGTCGTCCTCAGATCTCAGGGAATTGTGGAGTTCTTTCCATTTGTCTTTTCCTCCCCACCTGTCTGTGTTTGGCAGACTATGAGTGAAGAAATGGAAGTAGGGACAAAGGAAAGCTAGTTATACCTATTGCCCTAGTTAAATGAAGCCTGCCTTAGAGCACAATCCTAACCATGTCTACTCAAAAGTAAGCCCCATAGTGTTCAATGGGTCTTACTACCAGGAAAGTGTCTTTAGGATTGCGGCCTTAGGCTTTTAGCTGCCAAACTAGCAGGTTGTTATGGATTACGCTGACTAATCAGTCCAGGCAAAAGTATCTAAAGAACTTTTGATATGATTACCTCCAGTCCTTTGCCATCTCAGCAGCTTAGAGACTGGCATTCTGTCCTTCTGCACATAAGAATGTGCCATACAATGAAAACTGTATAAATTGCCTCTATAGCTGACCCTTTAAAACCTCACTGCCTTAACTGTTTCCATCCTTGTAAACAGGTAACATAGCAACTGATGAAGCTGCCTGAACTGAAATTGACCTGAAATTACATATTTCACAGCTTGCATGATTTTTATTCCTCCCTCTCCCTGCCATGTCCTCCTTGTTCTGTACAGTATAGTGTGGTCTTTGAGTGTAAATCGCCAGTACCTGGGGAGATTAACAGCTTGCTCATGCAGAAAGCTGAAATGGATTTAATAGCATATGATAGACAAGCCAGAGGAGGACGCAGTGTTAAGAATATGAGCCACAACTAAAGCTAGGCCAAACTACTTAGTAACGCAAAAACCCTTCCTTTTGCAAGGAAACCAGTGCCATTTGGGATTATATTAATCCACTCCACACTAAGCTTGGCAGCTTTATTGAGTGTCACTTATGTAGCGCTGCAACTGGGTTAGCCTGCTATCATGATTCAACAAAATCCTTAGAAGGTGTCTTATAATGTATACATCGGCACAGACTGCAGTTGACTGTAATTTTTTTTAAAGATGGGACTTTAGAGAGCTTGTTTCTCTATAGAAGCAATTTTCAACTTTTCATCTCATGGTACACATAGTGCTAAAATAGTCAGGGCATGCCATCAGTTTTTAAACAATTCATAAGGCATCCTGTATTGCTGGCCGCTCACATCTACCAGTGGCTGGTCTAATATATGACATTCCCTAAATTCTTGCAGCGTATCTGCAGACCATTCACTGTGCTGCGGCTCAGTGGTTGAAGGTGATTGCTAAAACAAAAGGATAGGGAATATCCTAGAAAAAAATAGGACATAAGGTCACCCAGGTGCATGCTAAGTGCGGGGACAGTTAGCTCCACTGTTACAACATAAGGCAATACCAATTAGTAGAAAGAAGCATCTCACAAAATATATTCATTCCCACTTTATGTTATCACTGTGAAACATAGACACTTACAACAAAACGCAAGAGGAGGTTATTTACAGCAGAAATGATTGGAGTGTCAAGAAGGGATAAAATCAGGAACAAAATAATAATGGAAAGAATGGGAACAGAACCAATTCTACATTATATAGAAAGACAACAAATAAAATGGTTTGCTCACATGGAGAGAATGTGTTGGGAAGCCATACCTTATAAGGTTTACACTTAGAGAGAAGAAGGACAGAGACCAAAAGATAAACCCAAAGTATGATGGAGAGATAACATCAAAGACATTCTGCAACAACATCAAATGAAATTGGAAGAGGCCGTTAGAAATACAAGTTCCAGGTCCTTACATCTACCTCCTCACCCAAAGTGGTAAAAGAGGAAGTGAAGGAGGAGGTGGAGGAGGAGGAGCAGCAGCAGCAGCATCCCTTTTTGGTTCACCTACATTGGCACTGGAAAGTTGGTTAGAATTGGGTATTAGGTTTCTTTAAATGTTTCAGTACCATTTTCAGTGGTGTATACCACTGGGTTAATGAGGGAAAAATACCCTGGGTTTGAGGGTGGAGTCACTCCCCATCACCACTGATCTTTCTCTACTGTCTGGAACGCTGCAATGGGGTTGATAGCAGCTGTGCTCCCATAGCCATTGTCAGTGTGAGTCTGTGACCATTTGCAGGGTGACCATATGACTGGAAAAAATCCCAGATTTGTCCGGATTTTTAGCCTCCTGTCCGGGTGTCCTACATTTTGGCTTTATTGTCCTACATTTTGACTTCGTTTTGAAACTTCATGATACTGCTCAGTACTCCATCATGCCATATGTCGTTGGATTCGTATTGAAGATCACAATCCAATGCAAAAAAACAGTTTTGAGATATCTCCTTCCTATCAAAAGTTATTGTCAAAAGAACTGAAAAACAAAAACATACCTTTTTTGGAAATTTTTTAAAGCGGGTAGGAATTTTGGCCTGGGATTAGGAATTTTGGCCTTGGGGTTCAGGAATTTTGGGTTCGGCATCTGATCACCCTGCCATTTGATGCTTGTCTTCCTCTCTTTCCCCCTTCTTTAACTGGGAGGAGGGAAGGGTGGCCCTCAGATCAGTGGGGAACCACACTGATGAGGCTGTGCTCCTGCAGCCATTGTTGGTTCATTTCCTGACCGTATCTGAAGGCTGCATTCCTCTCCTTTAAATATATTGAAGAAAAAGAGGGCAGTGCTCAGAATAGCCGGATAGCTAGTTGGAAGTGGTGCTCTGTACTACTGATTTTGGAGGAGATGGGCATATCCATCTCTTCTTGATAAGGAGCATTTTGTGCCACTTCTAAGTGATGTGAAAGACTTTTTCAGAACTTTTTTGTGCTTCAGGAAGCAGTGCCAAGGTGGTGAGTGCAGCATCTGGGAGGTGGGCAGTATTCAGCTGCTGGCACCACTTCCAGTGGCAAAATAGGCTCCATCAGAGCCTGAGTCATCTCCATCTTCCACTGATTTTTACAAAGGGGAAAAAGGAGGAAGTGGCACAGAAGTATTGTAATTAGAGTAACAATGTCATCACACCAGTTACTTCTGGGACTGGATGGAAAAGTGCCAGAACTGCCAGTGGGCCTATTTGATGTGTGCTGGTGTGCTGCAGATAGTCATCAGGTATGCGATCAGGTATGCGGATCAGGTATGCGGATAGTCATCAGGTATGGAATTTGGGGAGTGTCATTAATTAACAGGAAAACTGGGATATTTAAACAGCCTTGTGTTCCTTGTCAATGGTAAAAACAACTGATGGTGTGCCTTGATAATTTCAGTGCTTTGTTAGTGTGCTGAGAGATGAAAAAGGTTGAATATCACTGTTTTATCTCTTAATATTTTCATTATAAGCCATTATCTTATCTTCTAAAGCTATCATTTTCTTCTATATTTCAGAAATTTTCATTCCTCATTTACTTTAAATCTCTCCAAAGAATAAAACAGCTGACAGACAAGTTATATCATCTGTTTCAATGTAGGACTGTCCTCTTAGTTACTTTTAACTATTACTACATACAGTATGTCTCTTCCTTTTCTAAAAAAAATCATAATACATCTTTATCTTTTCTTGCCCATTAATTTTTATGCTTTAATTTCAAATCCAATTACCTTATAGTTGCTCAACTTGGAGTTAATTTCCTACATGTAAATTCCAATTTAATTCCTTCAATTCAAAGCAAGTTCATCAGTCTTTATCATAATCACTTCAAAACAAATTAATCAGTTTTTACCATAATTATATTCCTCTAATTCTATCAATTCATTTAACATACTGTATTTTACTAATTAATCCACTTGTTTCACTTCCAGCTTTATTATGTCTTATAAATTAACTCACTTGACTTAATACCATATTTTTGCTTATACCAATCCAGTTCAGAAAAAAGAAGAAAAATAAATAACTCTTAATTACAGTCCTGTAAGGACCACCATGTTACAAAATAATGTTTTTTGTAAATCTGATGATGTTAATACAATGATGGGGCAATGAACCCGCTACCCAACCACAATGCTGTATAACCTAAGAATAAAGGCTCACTTTGGAGCCACAACAGAGGTGGGCCCAGGCCGGTTCAGATTGCCCGATTGCCCGAACTGGTTGTTCCCAAAACCCCGCCGCTACCGAACCGGTAGCAGCGGGGGGGCCAGAAAACCCAGTGTGCCGGTTCGCACGCTGGGATGAGACGCACTGCAGGCACGCCAACCTCAGCGCACGCGCAGTGCATCTCCTCCAGCTGGAAGAGACAAGTGCATCTCCTCCAGCTGGAGGAGACGCACTGCACAAGCGCAGCTGGAGGGGACACACTGCGCATGCGACAACCCCCGGCGTGCGTGCAGTGCGTTTCTTGGAGGAGACGCACTGCGTGTGCACAGGTATTGGTGCATGCGCAATGTGCCACGGTTGGGGCCCACCCTTCACCCTGCCCCCTGACCCCCGCCCCTCCCCCTGACCCCCGCCCCACCCTCGAACCCGCCCACACTTCTGGCGAACCGGTTGTTGGGCGAGGGTCAGCCCAACTCTGAGCCACAACCTTGAAGTATATCCTACTTTTTAACTGCCTCCCATGGAAAAGTTCCACACATTGCTTTGCAACAGGTTGGAGACTACAGTTCCAATGACCAGGGGTCTTGTTGCTGACCCTTGCTATCCAGCCTTATGCCTGGCAATAAGTGCCACAACTGAGCCCATGGCCCCCTCATTCTTGGACAGTGAAGCATGCACAACAACTTGCTTGTGAGGGAGTTTCTAGGTGCCCACCCCCCCAGACTTCTGAACATGCTTGGACATGTTCAAACTCCTACAACGTTTAACAAAATGCTATATTGAAAAAAGCCATATAAATCTCCACAAAGTTCTAATAGTATTCCAGTATTTGAACCTTTGTAATGACCCTGGTTCCCTCCAAAGAATCTTTCCAAAATTAGGCTGCCCAAGACCATATAAACAGCTGCTCCCCACACAAGTGAAGCTCACCTGCTTGCAGCCTGCTGTGGCCCTTCAGAATCATGCTCTGGCCCCTGAGAAATGTGTATGTGTAACACCTGCTGGATTGGTATGAACACAACCTGTTTTGGCTTAAAGGGCTGCCCATCATCAAATACGTGGAGTGTACAAGCATGGAGGCATGCCTTTGCTGTCCTGATACTGCTCACAGGCATGACCCTGTGCTCCTATGCGAGCAACTGGTTTTCTTCATTATTCCCTCCCCTTCCATCAACTTCTCATATTCCTTCTTGAGCCCACACCCTCAAGATCCAGAGCAATAGTTAGGTGCTGTTGTTCCTTGTTTTGATTTGCACAGACCAGGACAAGGAAAATGAGAAGATGCCACCCTAACATGAAGGACTTCATTATTCAAAGGCAGGCATGACTAGGTCTATTGAAATAAATTAAACAAGTTATTAATTTCAGTGGGATTTAGGGTCTAATCTAACCCTAATCTGACCCAAATGTCAATGCAAATTAAAGGGGGAAAATGTTCTCTTACCTTAAGGTCTTTGGGACTTCTGTACCTGTGCCTCACCACTATAGTGCACACCCTTTTGGCACAGCTGTATTAGTGCGGCAAAGTTGAATAAAATTGGGCCTTCAATCATGACTCACTTTCTTTGGTTACAGCCCAGAGCTTCTTCTTTCAGGATAGAAAGTTTGGAAGGAAGTAAATGATATGATTTCATGTGGAAGCTACGGCACGGTGTTTTGAATTTTCAGTTCCATGTAGGCGTTCAGTGTGCATGGGAAAAAATGTGATAGCTCCTTCAAAAAAGTACAGATCTCATTATGATCACATGCCTTGGTGAAAGAATATAATTAAACTGGCAAAATTTACCCACTGTTGTTGATAACCCCCCCAGGAAACTCCCCCCACAGCAACTCCTCTGCACAACATGCCTCCCACTGCATGCTACACTCCCCCAGTGCAACACCCCCTATGCACCACCACACACAACCTATGCACCATCCCGCTGACTGTGGCACCCCTTCAAGGCAGGTGCAGGGTTTGGGGCTGAGTTTTATCAGTCTTCAATGTTAAGTATCAATAGCTTCTGTCGGCACAGTGTCAGATTTTTTCAATGTAGACCATTCCCTCCTTGAAGGGATGAGTGGACAAGACATTTACATCTGATTTACTATAATTCTGTGTATTGTATGCCATATGCTAAATAAATGAATGATCACATCTGGAACCTATTACAGCAGTGGTTCCCAAACTGGTGGGCCATGACCTACCAGAAGAACCCAAAGAGGGCAATTTGCTAATTTTTATGTGAAAACTGGAAGTGTGGCTTAATCGTCAATTGGATAAGATAAAAACCCTTGCTCCTGATGTTGCGGCAATTACTGTAGCTTTGTCAGGACATCTCTACACTCCAATGCTTCCTTCCAATGCTTACTGCGATTCCAGTGAACTTAGTAGGAACTGCTGAAGTACAGACATTCATGTTATAAAATTTCTACTGTAATGTCTTCCCTTTTTACTCATAAAAGATGGATGGTCTGAGTAGGCCAGGAACTATTTGTCAAAATGGGAGGTGAAGACAGCTCTGATGGAAGTGTTGAGCCTTTGCCTCTACCTCCCTGGCAACCCGCTTCCACCGCTGCACTAACAGGAGCGATGAAGCTGTTACAAGTCATTTAGGTTCTTTGCACTAAAACAAAAGTTAGGCCCTCCTTTCTCCAGCAATCTACTTTGCCTTGAATAGTGGTTCTTGACAATTCAGACGCCACAATCATTCAATTCAGAGAAATGTCTGGGAAGACCAGGATGTGCAGCAATGCTGTTATCCTTTTTTGGAACAGCACCCATACCATTGACACAGACATGCTTTTATAAATCTCATGCATTTCAGAGATAAGTTTGGTACAGCAAATGATCTGCTGTTTAAAAATAAATGAGAACAAAAGGCCTATAGAATTTCTGTGCACATAAGTAAAATTATTCATTGGATAAGGAGAATAATGATATCATCATTACTTCTGCATGTAGATATGAATGATATGAATGTTTTTAAATTTAATTTAAATTTTAAATGTTTTAAATTTTGTTGTTTTTATCATGTTATTGTTATGTTATTGTTTTTGTCATGTTGTAGCCGCCTTGGGTCTGCATAGCAAAGAAAGGTGGGATAAAAATCCTTTAATAAATTTCATAAATTAATATGTACTTTTATGCCATTCTCGGTAAATTTTCAGTGCATCCTTTCAAAATGTAGCAGAGAAATCTTTGTAAAAAGTTTCCCAGTTTTTGCACATTGGTGCATGCAGTCACCAAAGATGCTTCTGTCTTTCTATCAGGAGAAATTTCCTCTGCAAGTCATAACTTTGCACTAGTGCTGGCACTGGGACTGGTCATCTGTACTCTTTCTCCAAAAGCACAAATAGTCACTCCAAAAGGATTTTTTCCATTTCAATCCTTCCAAGATCCATATTAAGCTCCACAATTAGAGGAACATGAATTCCATCTAATTCATTTAATTTGCACTGGGAAATGAGATACAATTCCACTAATCCAATGCTATTTTCTCCTTTATCAAGAATGAAAGCATCCTCCAAAGCTCTGTTGGGATTCAGAATAAATCTTTTCAGAGTAAAATAGCACTGAGCGGCTAATGGAATGGCTTGAAATAATTCACACTTTTTCCAGTTCTGTGTTCTATGTCCAACTTTAACTTGTTACCCCAGTGATTTCCAGTCTTTTTCTTTTCCTGACACACAAGACAAGGAACTAAAATTGGCAAGGTACATCATCAGTTTTTGACCACTGACAAGGCATACCATGCTCCAGGAAGGGAGCTTAAGCCCTCCCCTCAGTTGCCCAACTAATAAAAGAGTCTTCTCATATAAAAAGAGCCTTCTCTAATAAAAGAGTATTCTTGTGGCACGCCTACAGACCATCTATAGCACAGTGGCGCTGCTAGGTCATTTGGCACCTGGGGCCCATATTTTCTTACACACTCATATGTCGAAATTAATTACTTATCAGTATTAATTAATGCAATTAGATATGAATTAATATTTTTATATTTAAAAATTACCTTACCAATTAAGCCTCTGTTTTATGTTTTTAATTTTTTTTTTTGGGGGGGGGGAAGGGTGAAGCTGCCTTCTGGAGCACTTGTTGAGCTCCACTTTCACCAGATGGGGACCATTCTGGTGGATTTGCATTCCTCTATGCATGACCTGAACATGAGCCAAAGCACATTTGCTTACACATGAGTAAATATGACTGTGTAGCTCAGTTCTGTTTTTCAAAGGATCCAATTCAATTATCAGGAGCTTCCTTCTGGGATAATTTTTCTTCCAGATTGATTTTCCTTCTGGGTTGATTTGTGGGGGCTGCATTCATTGGATCAGGACCATTCTGGAGGCAATGGATTCCTCTCAGTGTGTCATTTCCAGCAGACTGAGAGCACAATCCTAACCATGTGTACTCAAAAGTAAGCTCCATTGTGTTCAATGGTCTTACCCCCAGGAAATTTTCTTTAGGATACAGTCTTTAGGATACAGTATGTTTGCCTACTCATGAGTAAATCACAATATGGCTCAGTTTCACTTTTCATAGACTCTGTGCATTTTTTTAGCCATAACATAAATATAACATATACATCTACATTTCTCATGAGTACAGGGATTGCAACCAAGGTTGAAGTGGGGCAAGAGAGGGGAAGCTTGGGAGATAACTCTCTTCTGTACACTTTTAGATTAATTCAGAAGTGAAAGTCATCTGTGGACCTGTTTGAGAAAATAAGTACCTTCAAATTAGCCCTTCTTATTATTGTGCATGTACTGGCATTGCTATAGGGGTGGTTCTGTTGGTGCTGGCCACACTGCATGTCATCCTTACAGGAGTTTCACCACACTACCGGAGCTCTGTTTTTTTATTGTTGATCAGCTCTCAGCAATGATCATTCTTTCAGTTCTCACCAGTGAGAACACAAAGTGACTGGCCCAAGGATCACCAAACAGAGTTGAACTTCTTACATTTAAGGCAAAGCAATGGCCTAGACAATTGGGGTGACATGATTATGTCATTAAATCACATCCATATTTTCAGAATGCCTGGCTTTTCCAAGTTAGGGATGTACTGGGCAATAACTACCAAAAGGGTTATTCTGCATACATACCTATGCCCTCAATGCATTGGTCTACTTTTCATTATCCCTCTGGAAATAGCTTGGACAATGTCCCAGTATGAAAAGTGGAAAGGTGCACCTAAAGAGGTAACAGATATGGGCAGTGATGGAAAGATTATTGAGTAGATTTAGAAGAATTGAAAGTGCAATAAATTATTTTTGATTCAGAAGTATCTTGATGGTGTTCTCTTGCAAAGTTGTTGGCCTTGGCTGGTACCTTTCTATACAGACACCTGAAGCTGGCCCTGAGGGATGCAAATAACATTACTGAAATTTTTTTTAGGGGATATGTCACAATTTCAAATTAACAGAAAAAGAGGATTTGGAACAAATAAAAATCTGAAGACATTTTGAGGAAAGTTAAGCGTGTGAAAACATCTCAAGGATTGAGAGGAGATGAAATTCTGCAGCTGTTGAGAACATGGAAACATGTTAAGCAGGGAAACCAGACTGGGAATAGGAAATTGATTAGACACTATCATAAGAGCATAAAAAAATAAGAAGAGCCTCCACTGGATCATCTCGTCCAGCTTCCTGTATCACACAGTGGCCCACCATACCTCAAGGAGCACACAAGACATCTGCATCCAGGTGTCCCTCCTGCATCTGGCATTTTAAGGTTGTCCACCTATACCTATACACACCCCTCATGCTTATAATCCATGATTGTCCTTTCCTCTAGGAATTTGTCCAAACCCTTCTTAAAGGCATTGAGTCTAGATGCCATGACCGCATCCTGTGGCATGAAGTTCCACTGATGAATCATGCTGTGTATAGAAATATTTTCTCTTGTCCAGCCTAACCCTCCCAACATTCAATTTTAGTGGAAGTCCCCTGGTTCTGGTATTACATGAATGGGAAAAGAGCATCTCTCTGTGCACTCTATCCCGCCCCGCCCCCCGCCACATAACTTTGCATGCCTCAATGATGTCCCCCCTCAAGCACCTTTTTTTCTAGACTGAAGACCCTCATATGCCATAGACTTTCCTCATATGGAAGGTGTCCCAAACCATCAACCATTTTGTTCATTCTCCTCTGAACCTTCTCCATGTCCTCTATATCCTTTTTGAGATGTGGCGACCAGAACTGGACCCAGTACTCCAAATGTGGCCTCAACATCATTTTGTACAATGGCATCATAATTTTTGCCATTTTATTCTCAATCCCTCTCCTAATGACCCCAAGCATGGAATTTGCCTTCTTCACTGCCACTGCACATTGGGGTGACACTTTCACTGAGCTATCCACCAGCACTCCTAGATCTCTCTCCTGCTCTGTCACAGTAAGCTCAGAGCCCATTAACCTATATGTAAAGTTAGGATTCTTTGCCCCAATGTGCATAACTTTGCATTTACAATGGCATCTGCCGTTTCGTTGCCCATTCTTCCACTACAGAGAGATCCCTCCAGAGCTCTTCAATCTTTTTTGGTCTTCACCAATTGGAATAGTTTTGTGTCATCTGTGAACTTGGCTACCTTGCTACTTAACCCAGCCTCTAGGTCATTTAAGAAAAATTAAAAAGGACTGGTCCCAGGGCAAACCACTTTTGACCTCTCTCCATTGTGAATATTTCCCATTGACACCAACCCTCTGTGTCCTGCCCCTGAACCAGTTCCCAAACCATGATGGACCTGCCCTCTAATTCCCTGACTGTGGAGTTTTCTCAGAAGTCTTTGGTGAGGGAATGTATCAAGCACTTTCTGAAAGTCCAGATACATGAAGTCCACAGGTTCTCCTACATCCACATGCCTGTTGAACTTTTCAAAGAATTCCAAAGGTTTGTGAGGCAAGACTTACCTTACAGAACCCATGCTGATTCTCCATGAGCAAGGCCTGCTCATCTATGTGTTTTACAATTTTGACTTTAATGAGACTCATAGAAGACAATGTACTGCTCCAGTGAGTAGACTCACTGAGTAACTCAGTGAGTAACTCAAGACCATTTAGTATCACATTTTAATTATTCTACATACCTGTGCCTTATCATAAAATTTTCTAAAATTATTTTTGCTAAGGGTGAAAAACTTACATGATAACAAGCTTACATGATTACAAGCTAAAACCCCAAGAAACTTTGGGAGCAAATCGTCTTTGGGTTGCCTGAGATGCCAGGACAGGAATGTGAGTATGCAGTCATCATTCTGGACTTAGCTGATTGAAAAGCAGATGTAATCACCCAGATCAATGCTTGTATAGGTTTGTCATGTGGGGGACACTAAAGGCCCAATCCTATCCAACTTGTAAATACCCATGAATTGGTGCCATCAGGGCATGCACAGCATCCTGCTGTGGGGAAGAGAGCTTTCTTAGAGAGCTCCTTGAAGAAAGGGAAGGGCTGTTTCCTTACCTCAAAGCGGCATTGTGGCTTCATTGTTGCTGGAACATTGGGTAGGAATTGGATAGAATCATAGAATCCCAGAGTTGGAAGGGACCTAGTAGGTCATCTAGTCCAAAACCCTGCCAGCAGCAGGAAATCCTCCTAGAGCATCCCCGGCAGGTGTTCGTTGAGCCTCTAATCTTCAGCTACGTTCTCCTTTAAGGTATTTTTAAACCTCCAACCTATGTATATTTTCTGTATGCTCAGATCTGCCACTTCCTCATTTGAAACAAGACACTGACACCTACTTAAGTCATACTCAGTAAAGTCAAGTTGTGTGTTATCTCAAGAAAACACTGTGACCAGTATTTAGCCTGAAATAAGATCCTTTGTAGTGTTTGGCTGACTTTTATAGTGATTCAACCCTTTGCCGAATGGTGTAATAAAAAAAATTGTTCATCTCGAAAATAAAACAGAAGACTTGGAAGTTCAAGAAGATAGCCAGTAACACAGCTATCATGTTTACAGTGCATGTCACTGAAATGCCTTGTAGGAATTGCCAATATAAATACTGCAATTCGAAGAATTCTGTCAGCTGATTATTAAACTGTTTAAACAACCAACAAAGCTCATGGACAATAACTTCAAGTGAATGCTCAGCTGAGAATGTGGAACATTAACAGCAGGTACTAGTCATAAAACCAAGTTAATAAAGCAGTAAGTGAAACAGTACTGACATTTTTTCCCGGTGGAACAAATAACCAGGAGCCTCCAAATGTTCCCATTCTTCTCTGGAAAAAGCTCCTTGACATTTCAAATCTAAATAGAAGAAGTCCATCATGTGTTACAGCAGCTTTTAGCCTGTTATATACCCTGGAGATATTGAGAAGATGCCCAGACAAACGTGACTGCATAATGTTTACCGTGCAGTCAGGAAAGGAAGCGCTTCATAAACCTCTTGGATCACTTTAGGGCTCGTAGATATAGTATTTTAAGGGAAAGAGAAACATTCTTGTCCTCTTCTTTATAGAGCGCACATATTTTCCCCTTTGTTTCATCAGTAGCAATCAGGCGTTTTTAGGAACTTTTGAAAGTTTCGTAATAGGGATGAAAGCAGCTGTTAAATGCCATAATAAATAAATGTTATACAATGCCTCAGGAAGTATGTGTCAATCTCAGACCTTCCTTTAAAAGTTTAACCAGTACTGCCTTGAGTGAAGCACCTTCATTAATACACACTGTCCCAAGTACCTCTTAGACAGAGTCCGTAACATCCCTCATGATAAGATAGAATTCTCTGTTTTCCCCACCACAAATCTACAGCATCAACACAAATGAGTTTAAAAAAAATATATTAAGAGGCATGCGGTTTTGTTTGACAAAGGTCTAAAATGACATTACCACATAGCTGTGCCTGTGGATCTAGTGGAAAACTACCTCTTCCACTGCAGCAGTGCTGCATCATTTAAGGACCTTATTTATTATTCCTGTTTCTAACATGCATCTTCTCTGTAAGTGTAAAGAGGCTTTTCTGCACTTCAAAGAATGCTTATGCCCAATACAAGAATTCCTTGGTGTCCTTATAATGGTTCAACACCTATTACCTTACTTTTGCAAGATTGGGACTAGTGGCACGATAGTGCATTTTAGGCCTTAAAAATTGTTCTCATTAGCTATGGAATGTGCCTCAGTAACAGAGGTGTGAAACATGCACACACTTTTCATGCATGAGAACACCGGTTCAACCTCTTGTGTTTCAGACCATCAATTGCAGAGACCGATTACTCGGTTCAGGTTGAGTAATCTTTTTATCTATTTATGTTATCTGCAGTTAACATCCACAGTTAGGGCACAAATGGGTCCCTGGAGCCAGACTTGGCTGCTCTGGTCCCTTCTGGAGACCTTTCAGGAGCAGGAGAGTCAGTGTGCTTCTGCCACTGTCTCTGTGTCCTTTAGAATGGCTTCTAAGGCAAACAAGTGCTACTAATGGTTCCCCAGGAAAACTGGAAGTGACTTTTATGTGCCATAATATAAGGCATTCTGACACCCAGGGAGGTCCCTAGAAACATGCATTTAATATAATTTATTAAAATTATAAAGACTTATTCAAGCCATTGTAACTTAGTGGTTAGGTGAATGCCTGATCCCATTGATTTAATTGGGATTAAAATGCGTTGTATGAAGTATCAGGATTGAATAACAGTGAGCCATACTCAGAAGTTATCTTCTTTTGCAGACCATGTATTTCTATGTTGCCTCCCTCTTCTGTACTCCTACTTCCAACAGTCAAATTAACAATGAATCAGCTAACACAGCAAACCTCTTTACAGTTTCAAAGATTTTACAAGTGCCAACAATTTTCTGTTGATCTAGATCAATTCTTATTGATCATGACCTACATGGTTCCATCCAGAAATGATTAAACATTTGAGGCTTTAATTATACCCACAGTGATTGTTATTATAGAGATGGTTTAATGGTAATAAAATTGTCAGAAGCATTTAAATTTCTGGCTATACTAAGGGGTCTGTGAGGAATCACAAACATGCTGTATGGCATGCCTGTGAGCTCCGCAGCCAGAACTAGCATAGAGCTGAACACCAGGGAAGATCCTGTTCTTTGTGTCTCTGCAGTCTGAGCAGGGATGCAAGGAAGCATGACGTGGGCATGTGAAAACTGGAGAGGAGGTGTTCAGAGGAGTAAATGGTGGGGAGAGGAAGGGCAAAAGGTAAGGGGGAGGGAGGGAGACAGAACCTGAGGCACTCCACTCTTCTGAATCAAGAGCCTACTTGGAGGGTGTTTCTCCCTTACACACAGGCTTAAGGTTGGTACAGAATGAGTAGTACAGATAGTACTGGCTTCTTTTTGTTTCTTATATACTGTAATTGGAATGGACTCTGAGGACAAATGACAGCTGGGCTGTAGCAACAAGCAAGAGTGATGGAGATTAAAGATCCAGAGAAGATCATAAAATAGCTGCTGGTACTCTTGAGAACAGGCATGAGGTTGCTCATATGCTGGTGTGCAGAGTGAATGTCTCTCAGCAGAAGGACATTGTACTTAAAATAGGAGAAGCTATCCCTTTGAAGGAACCTGAGAGGTGAGGAAAATGTGGTTATCCTGATATTGTTAGAGAAGTTTGATACATTGTGCAAAGACAACCACATTCATGCTAGGACAAGTACTTGTCAAAATGGCAATGGTGAAATATCAGAAGGAAAGCTAGAGAGGGGGTAAGGGGATAGATTACAAGAAAGCATTAGCTGAGAGATTGGATATCCTAGGGCAGGGGTCAGCAATGTCATGCCAAACCTATGTTAACAATGTTATTCCATGTGCCCTTTTCCCCTGAGATCTCCCATGTGCTGTCCAGGATCTCACAGGGCTGACGCTGGGGATCTGCATGCTAGTGAAAATTGGTCCATGTGTTGAGCTTGGCACTTGTCCCATAGGTTGCTGACATCTTTCCTAAGGAAAGACTTGGTGCTTTGTTTTCTTTAACCATGGCAGTTCTCTGGATATAGATGCTTGAATTTTAATGTAGGCTCCTTTGGACATAGTGAAACACCTCCAGCATTAACAAGAAGTTATTATATTACACAGCGTCCCACTGTTCAACCAGGATTTGGATATGCCTTCTATATAGTGTTTGTCACTTAATGACTGAGGTACAGTATGTTTTCTGAAACCTGTCATTATGCAATCAGGTCATTATGTGGACATTATGCTCAACCTAGTGCATTTGTTGTGTGAACAGACACTGAGCTGCAGGCTATGGGAAACCTGATTGCCTCTTTGCCGTGCTTTGACCATTGCTATATATGCAGTCTGTATGGTAGAAGGGTGTTGATCCACACATACTTATATTCTCAAACCCATCGATGTACCTTACTTTTGAAATATGGAACATGAATAGTTTACAGTGTGTGATAATCCAGTCTCATTACATTCTCTGTGAAATAAATCCATCCCAGAAGCCCATCCAGGTTCTATTTCGTGAGGGCCTTGCAACCAATTTGCAACTGCAGTCCTAATCCCCAGTTAGGCTGGCATTAAGCCCCAGCACAACTCCCATGCCAGCCTGGGAATGTCACAAAAGTGTCACAAAACTTCTGCACTACTTCTGGGGGAGAGTTATGCGAGTTCATGGACATGTGCTTGACCAAAGGAGATGTGCCCCTTAGCTCAGTTTTGTCCAGTTTCCTGAGTTTTTGCAGGCTGTCTAATCATATTCTGCAGTTTCTGCCATGGACAGGATTTACAGTTTTGTGAAAATATATTCAATTTAAGGTGATCAAAATTCCTTGGCTTTTGTAAACGCACCTGGTGAAATAGTGCTTTAGCCCACAGGCTCCATTTAACATTTTTACCATGATATCCTATTGTTGGCTGGATTTGTAATTTTCAGAAGCAATTAAAATGGATGTTCAGAAATTAACGGGATTTTCAGCGTCAGTTGTATCTAATCTTTCTTCATTTCTTTATAGATCTAACAATGGGTACCAATCAGAGGTTTATAAGATTTAGCATCTGTTAATATCACGCGTCTGGTGGCTGTCTCGCCATAGCTGGTTATTTTATAAATATTCTTGCCAGCATCCAAGCTACTCCATTATTGATGTACATCCAAATGTTTTATTCAGAAATTTTCCTATTTGACCAGTCAACATGTCTAGCCTCCATTTTTACCATCTTTATCTGTGTGGGTTGGAGTAACCATTATGTTGAAGTGAGCTACCAAACAGAACCAAGTTAATATGGAATTTTGTGTTTTATTGGCTAAATAATATCCTTATATCAGCAAAACGTACATTTGTCCTATTTTCCACTGCATTTCTTTAAGATTCAGAATGTAGTGTTGGATTGTAAGAAACTTTCTTTAATTTCTAGTTGTTTGTCTTTTACTGCAATCCTAATCTCCACTTGGGCTGGCCTAAGCCTTGATATAAGCCTTGGGACTTGGGACTGTGCACACTTGGCACTTCACCAAAGTGCCTTAAGGCTAGTTTTAAGACTAGATTAAAAGTACTAGTTTGACCCTTACCTGTGTTTCATCTGGCAGGCCATGTTATTTAGGGACAAGACTACATGATGAATTACACTAGTGTCACTTAGGTTTTTATTATTCAGTGCATCAGGTAAGTCCAGTGATTTTCAATTACCACAGATAGCCTTAGGTATGCCACAGGAATTTGGGGATTGACATTCATTAAAAGGAAAATTGGGGAATTTGAACAGTCTGGTGTGCTTTGTCAATGGTAAAAACAATTGATGGTGTGCATTGACAAATTCAGTGCCTTGTTAAGTGTGCCATAAGATGAAAAAGGTTGAAAATCACTGGATTAGTGCATCATGCTCATGATGCTGTGGGCATCACCTTGGGCAATGGGTGTGGAGATATTCCTTCACCCATTGCTGCTAATTGTTAGGCTATAACTTTTGAAAGAATGGAAATATTTCAACATTGCGTTGCACTGCAACATTATCTCATTGCATTCTGTACAGAAATATGCATTGAATGATATATAACATGACAGTATTATTGAAAATACCAAGATTTTAAAAAATTTGGCCAGTGGTTTCACCTCACCTGGCAATACAACTGATACATTAAGTACATATGGGAGTGCAAAACTATCAGACACCAAGGATTGGGATTGAGACCAAAGCATGCAAGGTAGGACTTCTTGTTAACAATTTCCTTTGGCATGCTCCTGATCAAAACTGAGCCTCTGTTCCCCAAAAAACTGCTGTTGTCTTTGAGAGGGAAGCTGCGACTAGATCCATGTAAAAAAATAGTCTTTTGTGAAGTAACCCTTGGAAGATAGTTCAGCTGCTGAAACGCAGGAGTTAGATTGAATCTTGAATCATAGACTTTCCAAATCAATTCTCCATTCTGAAATTACTGATGGTAGCATGGAAACTGCAGAATGTTTTGCAGAATATTGCTTTGCTTTTTGGTTGCACTTTTTAATGATTGCACTGCAGCTGAATTCCAATGAATGGAATAAACAAAATACACATTTTTATAGGTTTGTAACATGTTGCCCTTGTTTGCTAGGGCGGTGAATCACTCAGACAGCCATTTTTGGGGTAAGCCAGACTCTGTGCACATATCCAAGAAAAATATGCAGTGGGTACTCCTACTGCCTTGGCATTCTTACCATGTTTTGCAATTGTTAACATTAACAGTGCTTACAATGCCTTGGTGATGGATGGCTTTATTCTGGTAACCTGGCCAACTCAGCTTGAATCTCTGCAGTAAACAGCATTTCTTAAGACATATTTAGAATTAATTATAGAAAAGGACAATAAATAATAATTAAAATGGCCCACCTAAAACAAGAGCAGACAGATCATCTGTTTCTATATAATACAAGATAAAGGCCACTGCCATGGCCTGCTGCAGGTTGTTGTTTTGTTCAAATAACAGCTTTATTGGGAATGTTTTACACTTAGGGATGAACTATCAGAGCATACATGCGTAATCATGATTCAACAGATGTCAGTGTTAAATCCATAATTGACTTCAGTGGCATTGAGAATAAGCTCTAACTAATCAGTTAAATGGAAGATTTTGGTACTTAGTGAAGTTCATGGCATTTTTTGGAAATTATTTTTTCAAGAGCACAAGCCAATTATGCAAGTGAACGTGTCATTTTAAACCATGTGATTTCTGTCTATTTCTGTGGGATTGGGCCAGTTTTCTGTTCCTGCTGAGCTGAATGTTAAAGATGATGTTGAGTTTTGATGAAAGGTTGCTTCTTTTTGGAGGCTTGCAGAATCTTCTACAATTTTGTATCTTTTTCCCTGACTGAACAACATTTTCTCCAAATCTTTTGTTGCTTCAGTATCATTACAACACAAAACTACTTGAAAGGTTTAGGGCCCAATCCTATGCATGCCTATTCAGAAGTTCATCCCATTATAGTCAATGAATGTGTCCCCTGCAGGTTGCTTTGCTAATGTGACCAACTCCATGTTACAAGTCCTAAGATCCAGCATGGTCCTAGATGTCTCTGTGGTTTATCTGGCACAACTAAATGCACACAGAATGTTGTTGCCTTCATACCAATCGTATTGGCTCTGCCTTTCCAATGAACTAATTCAGTGGCGTGGAGAGGGGGGATTTGCTGCTTGGGTAACAGCTTATCCTCCATAACAATCTAACCCAGGCTTTCACGCTACGCATGCAGCGTATGCAGCGCCGAGCACGATACCATAGTCTTTCAAGACTGACAGAGGCCTGCATACCAAAGTGGCATCTATTTATCTATTTGGATTTACAGGCTTTCAAACATCTAGTTTGACAAGAGCTGGGCAAGTAGCAGGAACTCACTCTGTTTTGTGGTATTCAGGACTTAAACCATCAAACTTTGGGTTGACAACCACAAAACTTTTAATCACTGTGCCACCACTATATTATTCCAGCCAATCATGATTAGCCAATCTATATTAATGATTAGCCACTATATTATTCCAGCCAATCATGATTTCGATTTTAATGGTGTTTTATCCTGGTGTTTTATCTTGTTGTTAGCCGCCTTGGGCTCCCTCTTATAGGAGAGGAAAGGCGGGATATAAATATTTAAAATAAAATAAATAAATAAAATTAGGATGCAGCAAATGGTGCATGTCTGTGCATTTATCTAGTCCCGTGCGGAGTGGTGCGTAAGTACCTTTACTGCACTTTTTTGACACCCCCAAGCCAGCACAGGACTTTTGCCAGCCTAACTGGAGGATAGGATTGCCACCTGAGTGACTTATTTTTGTCACAGCACCTTTTTGATAATTTGAAAGCCTTTGTATCTTGCTTCTGCCGCAATCTTGTGAGGAAATGGTTCAGATAAGTACACTCTAGGTATGGTTCAGGCATGGTCAGAATGATTCAAAGGAATTTTTCTGCATGCAGTATAGCAATGGCATCCTGTGTGGTTGATTTTAATATATTATTTTACTTTTGGTATAATTTAATGGGGAACTTTGAAAACTACCATGGGCATTTGCTTTGGCATGAAAAAGTGTAATATAATTTTAAAAAAATGATTAGTTGTCAGAGAACATGGATGTGAAGTTAAACCCTAATCAGAATTAATATTTATGCACTTAAAAAAATGATAGTCACTACAGCACAATCCAGAGCAACTAGTCTGTCCAGATAAGAGCCCTTAGGTTGCCCTGTCTAGCACTAGGTTGGAGCAACTGCAAGATGCTCCACCCCAGTTACTCTGGAAGAGGCTTAGGGCAGAGCAAGGCAACATAGGGTGCCCTAAGAGAGGTGGACCTGCTCTGCCCTAACTGGGGCAGCCTAAGCAGCTCAGGAGAGGCAAGTTGAGGGCATGTTGAGCATTGCCTAGGGCAGAGCAGTTACTCTGTATCCAGAGCCTGTTTCCAAGGCAGAAATGCCCTCTTCCAGCCCTCAGAGTTATACCACCTCAGGAGCAGGTATAGTAATGAGTAGACCCATAGGGGTCCATGATAAGGCCCGAGTATGACTGGCAGTGTTGACCAAAAATCTGAGTTCTTGGCCAGCCTAGCTGCAACCCCTGCCTCTCAACCTCAGGACATGGAACAAACTACGGCTGCCCACAAACCTCAGGATACAGCAGGCCACTCCAAGAAGCCCCTTGTATTCACTGTAGAATGTACTGGCATCTCATCAGGGACTCCTTATAAGGCAGGCACCCAGTGGCGTCACCAGACTGGTGCGGCTGGTGTGGGCTGCATTGGGGATGCGCTCCGTATGGGGTGATGTGCCGGAGGAGTTTGACTGTCCTTTGGCAGGCCCCGGGCGTCAGGACACCCATTCAGGCCTGCTCCAAGGTGGAGAATCAGCCAGAAGCTGCCACTTGTCTGAGGAGCTGGCCTGAATGGCCATCTGAGGTGCACTGCACAGAAACACACTGAGCATGCCGAACAGCTTCAGAGGAGACTTCCTTAGAGCAGAGAAAGTCCGCGCCTCTACACAGCCATTCGGCCTCACTCAGGAGGCGGAGCGGCAGCCGAATGGCTTCAGAAAGAGTACTGCACAGGCACCAACTCTGACGCCTGGACAGTCTCCCCTGAAGCCAAAAGGCTTCAGAAAAGTACTGTGCAGGTATCAGAGATGGTGCCTGTGCAGTATTCTTTCTGAAGCCAGTTGGCTTCAGAAACAACTGTGCAGGCGCCAACTTTGGTGACTGCGCAGTCCAGGTAGGGGGGGCGCGCATCCCAGGGATGATGCACAGACTTCCGCACCAGGTGATGTGCAGTCATGTCACCACTGTAGGCACCACAGCTGTTCCTTGTTCAGTGTGATCTGAGGGGTGTCTCCTCAGGAGCAAGTCTTCCCCTTGTGTCAATTACTTAGCATGCTCTGGAGCAGTTAGGGCAGCCCAGGCTTCCTGACTCTCTGGATTCAGCATAACTTTCTGCTCTGGATACAGAATAGTTAGGAGAGTGCAGTTAGGTCAGAGCAGGCTGAATTTGGTCTGGATTGTGTCCTTACCCCAGTTAGGAGTAACTGGTTAGCACTGAGAAAGAGAAGCAGTCAGTAGTCATTTAAGTTATTTTCCTACACCAGTTTCTTATAATACTGTATTTTCCTTACCAAGATTAAAAAGTCTAGTATAAAGTGTGTTAAAAATGAAAAGAAGTCGTGTTCAGAAAACTAGCAGGGGGGAGAAGAAACCAGCTTTCCTCCTATCTTCACAAATAAGTAGCAAAAGAAATTTTAAAAAGACTGAGGTAGATAATTTTTTCTGGTTGGTTGGCAGGCCTGCTTTCCATTTACTCAATTAGAAATGCTTCCATTATCATTATCTAGGACTCAATTACCCACATTCATTGTTGTAGATCTAGGTTAGTATAACCTTATGTAAATAGCCTCCTTTTTTTGTACTAATTATCTGAATATTTATATAGCTTACTTAGCATGTTTACTGTGCCACTGCTCTTGTTCTCTAGAGTTTTTTATTGCTTATTGTATGTTTCTCTGTTAATGAATCTTATATACCATAGCTAGTTACTATAATTTGCCCCCCTTCCACCTTGCTAACTGAGCAAGAAGCACTTTTTCAAGTTTTCCTTTTTTATTTAGCAGGGGAAGAGTAACTGGCCCTTCTCATCCCAGCAATGTCTGTGATAGTGGTTTCTGTTGGTTTTCTTTTGCATTTTAGATTGTGAGCCTTTATGGCACAGGGACCCATTAGCCATTAATTTTTTTCATTTTCTTTGTAAACCGCTTTGTGAACTTTTAAGTTGAAAAGCAGTATATAAATACTGTAGATAGGTAGATTTGATCACCAAATGTAAAATAGGCAGAACTAATTTAGAAATATTTTTCTGAGACCTGTACATTGCATTCCCAACTTGTGTCCTTACATTGTATCCCAGTTTCCCCATGTTCATAATTGTCATTGTAGTCAAGCACTGAATTGCAAGGGACAGGCCTCAATGATGCATCGCTTGGTGGTGGACAGGTATTGAACCTGAAACTCATCATGGGCTCTCTTCCCACAGGGTTGGCACATCTGAAGAGGACTTCTCCTACAATTCATTTACATTCATACTAAGAGCTCAGAACTGTTCTTCACCTCCTATTGATTCATCAGCTTTGCCAAAAAGGCATACACTGTGTCCGGAAGGGGAGACAAAATCAGGAGATTTGGAGGGGAAAGGGAATCATTTCCCCTAGCTCCCTGTCCCCCATAATAGCTGATGTAAATCCAAAGAAGAAAAGGATAGGAAAATTTTGAAGGAGGGGATAGGATCTGAAATGCACTACTGAATACTCACTTGCCCTCATTTGCTCCTCTCCACCCACTTTCCACCTGACTTTTCAGGAGACAGCAAGTAACAACAGTTGGAAGAGTTGCCCGAAAACTTTGAGAACATATTCATAATGCTGTTTACTTCATTATATGTTTTTTCCTACACAATCCACACTGTATATTTGAAGCTTTTCAATTTTCGGCTGCTTGTACTTTGTATTAAATTGATCTTCATTTTCTGTTATCTCACAGAAGAAATACATGGTGTTGACTCACATTACTTGATGCTCCCTGTTGATCCCTTTCTCAGAGAAACAGCCAATTATTATGCACATTCCTTTAAGTGCTTTTGCATACAAACTTGTATCAACTTTTTAGATCATAATCCCCAAGGAATTAAGTAATTGATTGATGCTTTAACAGTGGTGACATTTTTGACAACATACAACATGCATGGAAGTGTATTAAAATAAGCATATATTTTACAAAATAGTAGATTTTTATTTATAGCCCTTTTTACATTGTTTTCTCCCCTTTTTAAAAGAAAAATTAAAAAAAAAACACTCATGCATTTATATTGACAAATATAAAATATATATTCTATCCAATGCTTTTTTTCTGGGGAAAAAGGGGCCGGTACTCACCATAGTGGCATAACTAGTCATCCCCAAATGATTAATTATGAATTAGCTGCTAGGGGACAAGGTGGAAAAAGTTGCCAGTACTAAGTACAGGTGAATACCCTCAGAAAAATACCTTGATTTAATCTAATAAAAATTTTGATTACTGAGGTTGCAATCCTAACCAATTTGGTTATATAGGGATGACTACTCCCCAACTTCTGTGTGCCAACCTAATCCCCTCCCCAAAGACTACCTTTAGCTTGGCTGGATAGGCCAAACTGCTTTGACCCTTTGGGTTGGCAATTGTTGGGCTAGAGCCTTGAGTCATAGGTATACCTTATGATCATCCAGATCTAGCAGATCAACAAAAACGTTGTCCTACTTAGGGCGCAATCCAGAGTAACTATGGGGAGTCCTTGCTCCGGTGTAAGAACAATTTGCTCTGGATTGCAATATGAATTTTCCATAGGTTTTCACTAGGTGGTGCAGTAACTATGGGTACACATAGGGCGCAATCCAGAGCAAATTCAGCCTGCTCTGCCCTAACTGCTCTCTCCTAACTATTCTGTATCCAGAACATAAAGTTATGCTGCATCCAGAGAGTCAGGAAGCCTGGGCTGCCCTAACTGCTCCAGAGCATGCTAAGTAATTAACACATGGGGAGGACTTGCTCCTGAGGAGACCCCCCTCAGATCACACTGAACAAGGAACAGCTGTGGTGTCTGCCTTATAAGGAAGCCCAGAAGTTCCTGACAACCAGTTACAGCTGCAGTTCCTCTAGTGGAGGGTGAATGTTTGGAGTGGCCTGCTGTATCCCCAGGTTAGTGGGCTGCCGTAGTTGTTCCATATCCTAAGGTTGAGAGGCAGGGATTGCAGCTAGGCTGGCCAAGAACTCAGATTTTTGGGCAGCACTGCCATTCTCACTCAGGCCTTATCATGGACCCCTATGGGTCTACTCATTACTATACCTGCTCCTGAGGTGGTATAACTCTGAGGGCTGGAAGAGGGCATTTCTGCCTTGGAAACAGGCTCTGGATACAAACTGCTCTGCCCTAGGCAATGCTAAACATGCCCTCAACATGCCTCTCCTGAACTGCTTAGGGCAGAGCAGTTGGGGCAGAGCAGGTCCACCCCTCTTAGGGCACCCTATGTTGCCTTGCTCTGCCCTAAGCCTCTTCCAGAGTAACTGGGCTGGAGCATCTTGCAGTTGCTCCACCCTAGTGATAGATAGGGCACCCTAAGGCCTCTTATGTGCCAGGAATAGTTGCTCTGGATTGGGCTGATAATGTCACTTACGTGCTCCTGTAGTTACTCTGGATTGTAGGGTTAGATCCTGCACGCTTTGGGTTAGTTAGTGCCTTGTTGCATGTTTTTGATTGTATGTTAAACTGCTAATAAAAATTTTTATTTAATAAAAATAAAAAAGCCTTGTTTTTTGTGTTATTTGGGGATGCAAGGTTAATAATGTCATCATAAGACAGCAAAGCTTTGTGAAACATGGCTAACTGTAAAGAGTGCTGTGGCATTGTTGAGGTTGGCCTCCAGTGTGGGCTGACCCTAGATCTGACAAATGGAAACAACAAGTAAGCACTTGTGTACCACACTTTCCTCCAGATCTGTGTATAATATCTGTACCTTGTTTGGCCCTGCCACATCCTTCATCCTTCTAAATAGACTTATCAGCTGTGCTGTTTGGATTTTTTAAAAATTGTGTCTGCTACTTCTTAATTACCAGTGATGAATAGGTGACAGTGTTGAAAGTTATATTTCCTTCCTTTTGAGACTTGTAAAAGTACTTTTTCTGAAATAAAATATTGGTTCTTTTCCTAAGTGGGTAAAATTTGAATGAACCTGTTCATGTTGTTATCCTGGTTTATAATTTCTGAGTATGTGCAACATCTGTGTAAACACTTGTATAGAAACATATCTTAACAGCATTCACATATATTTATTGTTGTTTGCAGAACCTCCCACGCCGATTGCACCCCCAGAGTTGCTAGCAGTTGGAGCCACTTACCTCTGGATCAAACCCAATGCCAATTCCATCATTGGAGATGGACCTATCATCCTGAAAGAGGTGGAATATCGTACAACAAATGGGAACTGGGCTGAAACTCATATCGTTGATTCACCTAATTACAAGTTATGGCATCTAGACCCAGATGTGGAATATGAGATCAGAGTACTTCTTACTCGTCCCGGAGAAGGAGGGACTGGTCCTCCTGGGCCTCCACTCACAACAAGAACAAAATGTGCAGGTAGGCCATCTTGGTTTTAAGAGCAAGTATTTATTTTTTGAATGGGATACAAGCAGTGCTTTTTTCTGGGAAATAAAAATGCTGGTACTCACCACAGTAGCGTAACTAGTTATCCCCATATGATTATTAATTAGCTGCTGGGGGTGGGCAGGTGTTAAAAGTTGCTGGTACTATGTACCGGTGAATACCCCCAGAAAAAACCCCTGGATAAAAGTAGTGCTATGAAATGGTTATGGCTGCATGTCTTGGTTTTCATAAGTTTCTGTTAAAGGTGTAGGTAACTTTTCATAAGTTTCTGTTAAGGGTGTAGGTAATCCTGTATAATAAGAAAATACCTGAGCCTCTCTCAGACCACTTAAAGTACTATCCATTTTTATAGCCTTTGAGCTGCTAGATATGACAGCTAAAGGGATGTTACATTCTGTTCCACAAATTCCCCTTTCCTTGAAGTCTCTCTGAAATAGCATGTGAAGAGTTTGCATGTGACAAGTGTGAGATCAGCTTCTGGTGTTTTCACTTCTACTGTATTTCATATATATAGGACTAAGAGATATGATTCACAAGTGCTTGGTTTGGGAGATAATAGATACCATAGATAACATCAGAGTCCAGTCCTATCCAACTTTCCAGGCTTCAACCACATATAAAGTGAAACATTTGTAGGTGGGTCCCGATTCTAAAACATTTGTAAACCAGTGAACTATGGCACCAAGTTTCAAAGTGGGACTTTGCTACCCACAAGCTGTCCTTTTGTAATTTTGGTCTCTGTATGCTCCTCTAAAATACTGTCAAGTTTAATCCAAGATTGTGCCCTTTACTATATTTGTTAATGTACCCTTGGGGGTATTAATGTCAAAATTTCCAGCATTTAAAAATCCAAAACTGTTCCTCAGAGTTTCTGTGAAATGAAGCATTTATGAGAACATTAACCACTGAGAAATTGTAAAGACTTCAGAAGTTATGGCAAGAGAGGAAAAGTAAATGCCACCACAGGGATGTCAAAGTTCTTTCATACAGAGGGCTGAATTTAACATTCATGTAGTCTTCTAAGGACTGAAAATGACATCATTAAGCAGATGATAGCCAGAAATAAGCACTTTCTTCTATGTGAGAACAAATATCACTTAGGGTGCAATCCAGAGTAACTATGTGGAGTCCTTGCTCCGGTGTAAGAACAAATTGCTCTGGATTGCAATATGAATTTCCCATAGGTTTTCACTAAGTAGTGCAGCAACTATGGGTACACATAAAGTCTCTTATGGGCTCCCATAGTTACTCTGGATTGTAGGGATAGAAACTCATTATCTGCTTTTTTAAAATAAAAGGTTTTAAGGCTCCGCCTGAAGCTCTGTATTGAGGGAGCTTTCCTGAGTTCTAAGGGGAGGGAGATAAGGCCCTATCTCTGGCCACCACACCTCTCACATCTCTTAGTGGCGGCACAGTCAGTAGGGCCCCCTCAGATGACCTTAGGTGATGGGTCGGATTGTACAGAAGAAGGCGGTCCCTCAGATACCCTGGACCTGAGCCGTTTAGGGCTTTAAAGGTCAGGACCAGCACTTTGAATTCAGCCCGGAAATGAATGGGCAGCCAGTGTAGTCGCTGAAGCAGTGGCCTGACAGAGTCAAACCGACGAGCCCCAGCAACCACACAGGCAGCCACATTCTGGAGTAGATGAAGCTTCCAGACCGTCTTCAGAGGTAGCCCCACATGGAGCGCGTTACAGTAATCTAGTCTTGATGTCACTAGGGCATGGGTCACCGTGGCCAGATCTGAGCGACTCAGGTATGGTTGCAGCTGGTGGATCAGCTGAAGCTGAGCAAAGGCTCCCCTGGCCACAGCCGCCACCTGGAACTCCAGGAGCAGCTGTGAATCCAGGAGAACCCCCAAGCTGCGAACCCCAAGTTATCACACTGGGAGAACCCAGTTATATTGGGGCTGGATAAATTGCTTCTACGGACCACATTCAAACTTCTGGACTTATGTATGACAGTACAATGCAAATACTTTTTGTTTTTATCTTATCAAGTTTTTATTTTAATCTTCAATAGCTTGTGTCTCCAGTCTTGCTTTGCACACGTAAACTAACACTGGTACTTTTAACTGCACATGTAAACTTACACTATTACCTCTAAACTTGCTATTGCAAACAGTTAAGTAGGACATTGTTTTATATTAGTAACGGGAGCAACGACATTGGTACATTTGTCTTTGTCTTTTCTTGTAAAACAAAATACAGTAGTGGAGATTATTTTCCTTATGCAATTTTGCACTTCGTTATTTTATTTCGGTGAAAATGGCAAGTGAATAAGATGGATGTTCTGCGGTTTGGTGGTTGTGAGCTTCCATGCATCAAGAAAAAAATGAACAAACACTCTCCGGAATACACAATCTTGTGTATTAAGGGCCCAAAATAGACATGTCATACAAGCAAACGCATGTTTCCTAAGTACATTATGCTGGTTAATGAGAGGGAATTAATGAGGACAGAACGTAGGCAATGGAACAGGATGAACGTACCCTCGTGCTTAGCAGTTATCCCCTACTTATTTCTCCCCCCAATAAGCTAGACTTGGCAGGTCTGTTTGAAAGAAAATTCTCAGAGTAGTCCAGGGTGGAGCAGAAGTTGTTTTATTCACACACATCTGAAAAGAAATAAAAAAACTATAAAAGGTACCTGGGACAATTAGATCTTTTGAAGCTAAGGTATGTGCCCAGCGGGTCTCTGTAGCTGCTTCATGTAGATGCTGCAAGGCCAATCGAGGAAATGTATACAGTAATATGGATATAACAAGTTTATAACACTGCTCCTAGTGATTTTTGTATGGGAATGAATTTTGCCCTGTCAGTATGAAGCAATGGAATTACTGTTACCAGCCTGTTGTTTGGTTTGAACTTGGGAGCAGGCTCTGCTGTGCCATTTGAGCCCATGTGTGTTGACTGTCTTCAGTTCAGTGAGAAGCTATCCCTACCCATTTACCCTGGAAGCAGAGATTAACTGGTTGCTTTTGAAACTGTGTAGGAATTTTTGGCAACCATCCTTATTGGCCTTGGTGATCTTTTCTTTTTGCCTGCTCTGAATTGTTTTAATAAAGATGGGTTTCTTTGCCAAAGTTGGTTGCAGCTGACAGGTCTTATTAGGGATATCCGGTTAAAGTTAACTCTTTGGAAACTGAAGACATCTTTAATCTGCAGAATGGGATCCTTTTAAGCAAGCACCATTTTGATCAGGACCAATCACAACGACTGAGAATCCTGATTATAGAAAAGGGATGAACAGTTACTGAAGTTTGTAAAACCTTTTGATTTTGAATAAGTCTTGCTTTATAAATCCATAAAGTTACTTTTCCTTAAACCAGATAATCTTATCTGTATAGGTCGTTACTGCTTTTGATGTTTGGAAATTATATTCAGAATAAATTTGGCCTGTCTGATGACTATTTTACTGTGTACTTACATCTGAAGTGTACTTACAAATGGATGCTGAAATTAGCAGAAAATAATCTCTGTGGTTCACATCTACTATCAGCACTGTCCACTATAGCAAGACATCAATTTGTCATGTTAATATTTTGAACCAAATGATTGTCTCTCCCTCCTCAATGTATGTTTTTTGAGTATGATCAACCACCTTCCCACCTTCAGAGCCCTTTCTGGGTCCCAGTCTCTTGGACACCAACCCCCTTATCCTAATCCCTTTTTGGGTGCAATCCAGAGTAACTGTGGGGAGTCCTAGCTCTGGTGTAAGAACAATTTGCTCTAGATTGCAATATGAATTTCCCATAGATTTTCACTAGGTGGTGCAGTAACTACGGGTACATGTAATGTCTTTTATGTGCTCCCGTAGTTACTCTGGATTGTAGGGTTTGTCTCTTTGCTAAGGTGGATCAGACATAACTTTCTCGTGGCAATCCTGCCACCAGCAGAGGGAGGGAGAGTATACATTTGTAATACACTAGTAATGCAAATTAGTTTCTTTATGACCTCTTAAAATTAAATGGGTCAAAGCTTATTTTATGTCTGGATAACAGATCCCTAGATCCCCAGAACTCATTATTTAATCTCATCTGTCAGACTTTTTATGTCTCTGTTTATGATTTATAACCTCTGCTAAAATACATGAATGTAGTTTGTATGTCTTTCACGTTTTCTTCATTCTCAGTATGACTCTATCGCAGTCTTATTTATAGCCCCAAGGGTCCACAGAAACAAGATTGTACTATATTGATGTAATTAATACAAGTTCAGTCTCTTTCTAAGGCTGCAATCCTAAACACACTTTCCTGGGAGTAAGACCCACTAAACACAATTATGCTTTCTTTTGATTAGACATGTGCTCTAGGATTGTGTGTTAGAATTATGGTCTAAACTGGCAAAGGTAGGAAGATATTATCTGCACAGTGTGTTAATGAAATACTGGGTGATTTTGTGAAAACTTTCCAGCCATGGAATATAGATTGATATAGATGGATATAGATAACATATAATTGCTCCTGCAGTATTTTCATTTGCATGATGAATAAGAAATATGATCTTTTTTCACCATCACAATAATCCAGGAAAGTAAGCATATGTGGGTATAACTATACTGAAGTTAAACAATTGAGTGAATTTATCTACTCCTGTGTTTTATCAGCTCATTCCCATCTCATTTTTTAGATAAAGAACTGGGACTTTGACAATTGACACTTTATGAATGGAAGTCTGAATGTAATCTCAACCCACCTGTTGCAAATACACACATTATTTTACCTACTGGATCTCTATCAAAACTTACTGAAATCCTGTTTTGTTACTTTGCCTTCTTACCCCCAAATCCAGAGTAACTATGGGAGCACGTAAAGACTTTACGTGCACCCGTAGTTACTGCACCACCTAGTGAAAACCTATGGGAAATTCATATTGGAATCCAGAGTAAGTTGTTCTTACACCAGAGCAAGGTGTAAGTTAGTCCCTATAGTTACTCTGGATTTTGCCCATATTTGTCTTAGAAACTTTCAAATAACTTAGCTCATACACAGGTATTTCCATTAGTCATTAGGCAGAAGAGTTCTGTTCTTCGTATAGAGCCTATGGCTCTACTATAGGCCGAACTTTTACTTCAGGCATTGGCTTTTACTGCTGGCATTGGTTGCACAGAGGAATTTGATTGTCTTGTCCTTTGATCTGGAACAAGTGTACTCTGTGTGTGTGTGTGTGTGTGTGTGTGTGTATATATATATATATATATATATATATATATATATATATATATATATATATATATATATATATATAATATTATATTATATTACATGAAAGGTACCATGGAGTCTTTTTTGACCCCCAATACAGAAATAAAAAATAATAAAAAATAAACAGAAGAACAAAACTGGAAATGACAGTGAGTCACATTGTTACAAGCGCCTAACTGAGGAATATATGAAAGGTCAGGTTACAATAGTTTTTTGGGAGGAAAAAACATGTCAAAGAGGAGTGGATTCAATATCGACCCCAGGGTACCTGGCTAGAGATAATCCTGCCATCATGTTTTAAAACATTACCTTCCCAATTATCAACAACTTCAAATATATCATTAGCAATTGACCAGCTTTGAGGAAAGCTCATCTGATAACAGAGCATTTAAAATAGGAGCTATGCAGCATAGAAAGATGCTTAGGACCATGTTTTCTTTATGCCTGCATGTTGTAAATATTGGCTCTGAAACTGCAGGTGTTAAAATTGTTTCATTGACTATAAAGGAAGGGCCTAGTTATGCTTTGGTGTTATTCTGCTTCCTCCATTAACTATCCTTTCATGAACTCACCACTTTTATTCCAATTTTGTAGTCTTTGTAAGCAAGCAATAGAAATTAAATATTGTAGAAGTTTTGATCCTGAGTTATACAAATGGCTGTGTTCTTCATTTCCTGAGTTTAAGGTTATCATATGTCCCCCAAAAAGGGACAATCTTGATTTTGGGGGATTGTGTTCACATAGACAGAAGGTCCTGATTTTGTAGAAGAGAATTATGGCAACCCTATTTTACTTAATTGGGGATTCCCAGCTCTGTGGAACTGATAACTTAAGGAAAGAGAAAACATGTCTTTAGGACTCAGTTCCTTTGTATATCAGGACAGGCTTTCCATGCACATCCATCCCTTCAAATGCAGCACTGGAACATCTCAAGTCTTTGAAATCACAATTTCCTTTGTTGCACTGGAGTGTCTGCTGCACTTTGCTGTAAAATGGAAAGTAGCACAACTTGCCTGTAGTAGGTGCGGTGACTCATTTCAGAGAGGTGGGTATTTTGACAATCAGGAGTGTAGCATGCCCTCGAGCAAGTTTTGATAGAATCTTTAAAAAACCGTGCATTTGGCCTGGCACATACTTCTTCATTCTTCCATTTCCTTTGACCTCTCCTGGCCCATAAAACACACACGTTCAAAGTACACAGCAAAGTAATAAATAAATTGGTACTGAAGTTTATGGCTTGTGAAACAGTGAGATAAGATTTCACATTTTGTATAAAAAAGTAACTGTAATCAAGAAATTTTTTCCCAAAGGAAAAGCAATGCTTTTCAATTCAATTACCACTTAAGTTTTATTCTCACATCTACTTGTATTTCAGTTAGATCCTTGATAGCTTTTGTTCTCAGTTCTGAAATGTATTTAGTGTTCTATGTTCTTACATGTTTCATCCCTAAACACACAATTCCATGATGATTTCCATTGCTGATGCCAGTATTGAAGAGTGTTTTATAACCCATTTAGTGCTATTGAACCAGAATCCCTTTCTGCCTGAAGCAGAATTTCAGATGGGAGAAAGACCAAAAGCCACACACCAAGCTGGGTTGAAAAGATGCCAATCGTGTTTATGACTTACTGCTTTCAAGATTTTCAAGTGTTTGGTGGAAAGCGGACCAAACACTATAGTATTGCTGGCAGCATATGTTCTGTCAGGGAATCTGAACCAGCCTACTTACTGGTTCATTAAGAGGGAGGAATGGGTCTGAGATATCAGATGATGCAATATTAGATGATGCAGTATTAAATGATGTTCATGCTTTCCATACTCACCAACGTGATGGTATGAGTCCCAGCAAGTTCCTTTGATGGGCTGCCCTGGTTATGGTTTCTCAGAGATCAGTAATCATCCACTCTGTTCAAATTTTGAGATCCCTTCAGGGTTCTTCATGATGTTTTGTGGGTTACCCACCCCTGCCTATCTGAATAATCTCTATTAGTGCCCAAGAACCTCTTGTTGCAACGTACAATATCACAAAGCCACAAAATCAGTTGAATATATAGGTATCCCCCACTTTCTCAGAGTTTGTTTTTCAACACATTTCAATTATACCTGGAAGTCCTTTATTCAATGCATGCTCCACTCTTTTGATCTCTTTCTGCTGTTCTAAAGGTTAAAATTGTTCTCCTCATATTGATTTGCATATGACTTGGTAATCATACTATTTTGATGTATGTGTGTCCATGGGATAGAAAGAGAGAATGCATACCAACTTTAGCTCCAGGGTTTATTCCTATTCCTGAAAACATTAAGGAGAGTCCATTTGGAGAAATCTTTGTGTGGCAAATTTACTTGATAAAAAGTTATTTGTAATTTCCTAGTTTTAAAGCATTGGAAGCAATATTTGTAGACAAGCAGCCCAATCCAGAGCAACTAATCTGTCCACATAAGAGCCCTTAGGTTGCCCTATCTAACACTAGGTTGGAGCAACTGCAAGATGCTCCAGCCCAGTTACTCTGAAGGAGGCTTAGGGCAGAGCAAGGCAACATAGGGTGCCCTAAGAGAGGTGGACCTGCTCTGCCCTAACTGGGGCAGCCTAAGCAGCTCAGGAGAGGCAAGTTGAGGGCATGTTTAGCATTGCCTAGGGCAGAGCAGTTACTCTGTATCCAGAGCCTGTTTCCAAGGCAGAAATGCCCTCTTCCAGCCCTCAGAGTTATACCACCTCAGGAGCAGGTATAGTAATGAGTAGACCCATAGGGGTCCATGATAAGGCCCGAGTAAGAATGGGAGTGTTGACCAAAAATCTGAGTTCTTGGCCAGCCTAGCTGCAACCCCTTCCTCTCAACCTCAGGATATGGAACAAACTACGGCTGCCCACAAACCTCAGGATACAGCAGGCCACTCCAAGAAGCCCCTTCTATTCACTGTAGAATGTACTGGCATCTCATCAGGGACTCCTTATAAGGCAGGCACCCAGTGGCGTCACCAGACTGGTGCGGCTGGTGTGGGCTGCATTGGGTGATGCGCTCCGTATGGGGTGATGTGCCGGAGGAGTTTGACTGTCCTTTGGCAGGCCCCGGGCGTCAGCACCCCCATTCAGGCCTGCTCCAAGGCGGAGAATCAGCCAGAAGCTGCCACTTGTCTGAGGAGCTGGCCTGAACAGCCATCTGAGGTGCACTGCGCAGAAACACACTGAGCATGCCGAACAGCTTCAGAGGAGACTTCCTTAGAGCAGAGAAAGTCCGCGCCTCTGCACAGCCATTCGGCCTTACTCAGGAGGCGGAGCGGCAGCCGAATGGCTTCAGAAAGAGTACTACACAGGCACCAACTCTGACGCCTGCACAGTCTCCCCCGAAGCCAGAAGGCTTCAGAAAAGTACTGCGCAGGTGTCAGAGATGGAAGAAGCCAGTTGGCTTCAGAAACAACTGCGCAGGCGCCAACTTTGGTGACTGTGCAGTCCAGGTGGGGGGGGGGGGCGCGCATCCCAGGGATGACGCACAGACTTCCGCACCAGGTGATGTGCAGAGTCATGTCACCACTGTAGGGACCACAGCTGTTCCTTGTTCAGTGTGATCTGAGGGGTGTCTCCTCAGGAGCAAGTCTTCCCCTTGTGTCAATTACTTAGCATGCTCTGGAGCAGTTAGGGCAGCCCAGGCTTCCTGACTCTCTGGATTCAGCATAACTTTCTGCTCTGGATACAGAATAGTTAGGAGAGTGCAGTTAGAGCAGGCTGAATTTGCTCTGGATTGCAGCCTTAATAAAAGACTGGGTTTCAACTGTTTACACTTTTCACCATTCCCTTGGTCCCTAACCTGACAAATGTACTAAACAAAGCAAACCATAAGTTAAAGCAAACTTTGCAGGTCACACTGTGCTATTTTCTGGGATGAGGTAAAAATCTTTCTCAGCACCATCAATCAGATACTAATAAAAGTTCACTACCAAGGAAAGTAGCAAGTCCATAACTTGTAGGTAACATGGATCATGAGTGTGATGAGTGATGTTCACATAGCTTTTTTCTTGGATCAGGCATCTATTTTCAGTCCTCAATAGTTTGAAACTTTTCGTGTTCAGTCGAAGTGCGTCTGACAGGTGCCTGTTAGAAAACTGTCATTAGCACCTAATTAACTCAATTCTAATGCTCTTAAAGTGATTAGTGACCTTCATTAGGATGTACAAAGAGAGAATAATCAAAATTTTATTCAAAAAACCACATTTATTAACCTTAAGCAAGTAAAACAAAAAATCCTGAAATTTTTCAGATGCAGTCAGTTGAAACGGATCTGAGAGATCACCTGTGGCCACCTATGGAGTGTTGAGTTCAGGTAAAACTGATCTGAGAGATCAGGAGGGTTACTACTGCACCCCATGCAGGCGGGGGAGGGTTTCGAGGGGGGGTTTTGAACAGCACCTAGAGATAGGAAGGTACTTGCGGAGAGGGGGCGAGAACAGCTTTGAAGCACCTGTCAGTTTCGACCTACTGAGGGTTAAAAAGCTCTAGCCACAGCAGTGTTGTCTCCTGTCCAATTTTCCCAGTTAGCCACTTCCTCCAGTAAACCAATGCTGGCTGTAGCGCCTGCATTTTCTTCCAATTCCTATCCCCCACCTTTTGGGGTACCAGTGGTTACCTCAGCCTAAGAAATTGTGCTTTTTCATTTATTTCCAGATAATTACAAAAACCTCATTCTATGCTATGTCTGATCCATTGCCATCATCCCATCCCTGCATAATTGTAGAAAATTGAGAGAACCTTGCTACAGGGAGCGCAGCTTTGCTGTAAGTAGATAGCCGACTTCCAATCTGAACTTTAATAGAAATTGGAGAAGTAGTTGGTGCGTGCTACACCAAGAGAGAGAAGTGCAAGCAAGAAAATAGCAAAACATTCCTGAGATAGCACTTATTGCTAGAATGGGGGGATGGTTAGCTCTATTGCTATAGCATATTTTGATTATTGTTCTTGGAGGACGTGATGAAGAGTCAGAACTTCAGAAGTGTAATGCAGGGCCAACTAACTTCTGAAACAGCAAAGCAATGTTTTTTTAATGACATTTAAGAACAGAATATGATGGAAAAAAGTTTCTTTCCCCATTCCTGCTGCATTTGTCATGAAGTGCTAAAGTTTCACAATTTTAGATGATCTTCTCAAGGGGGAATGAACATTCAGGGATGAAGCCTGCAAACCTATGCATACTTACCTGGGAGTTAGTCCCACTGACTGGGAGAAGACAGGCACAGAACTGCAATGTTAGTAATTATGATTTTTTTAAAAGTTCCAGGAGCAAACATTTATGAAAATAATACCTTAGTTGTACTTATGAAATCATTTTCTTTAACAAATAGTTGGCAGTGCTTTAGTGCATCACATTTGTTGTAGACAGATGGCTGCTTAGTTTCAAATGGGAGAGATTTAGTAGAAAGGACACAGGTGTGTAACAAGGTACCAAGGGAAATGGAAAAAGAATTAAGTCTAAGCTAATTTGCCAGTGCCATGTCACAGGAAGCAGTGATGAATTAACTGAGACATATTGTCCATCAGTACAATTTCGAAGCAGAAAGAGTCCTGAGTGTAAAAGTACAAAAATTGCAGCTTGGGGATTCTCAGTAAGATATGGGCCAATTCCCTGTGGTTTATGGACATATTATGGGTCTAATGCTTCTGTGAAGAGGAGCCTGACAAGTATGGTAGTATTATTGTGTTCATAATAACATACAGCTTAAACCTCTAATGCATCTGTGTCCTGCGCAATTCTTAATGTTGGTTGTGGGAGGAAGGACAGCAATTCTTAGGAGAGCAAGGCAGTAAGGAGGAACATGTGGGTCACAAAATAACTGTTTTGTTGGATGGGATAGTACAAATTGGGTACCCCTTATCTGAATTGCTTAGGACAGGAAGTGCTATGAATCCCAGATATGAATTTGAGATTATCTAGATTGTAGACAAAATAAATAGTTCGTAATCTAATTATAAGTTATTTATTTAAATGTGATTTTGTCGCAAAGCGAATGAGGTTGGTTCATCAAATTGAAAGATAAGCATCCCTTAAGTAGCAGTTAATGACTTAAAGCCAGCCTTGCTTACCATGGCAATGTGGCAGGCAATTAAGCTTGTCTTAGAAAAAAACACAAAGGGATCAGTTTCTGTTTCAACTGGGAGAACTTTCTGGGAAACTGGAAGTCCTGCATAAGATCACTTTGGAAGCCTCAGAAAGCTTCCTGTGCAGTCGAAACACTGTTTGGAGGCAGTGCTCAGGGCTTGTGCCCCATACCTCCTCCATGCCTGCCAATGAGCACATGCTTCATTTAGGTAAAGGTGGTAAGGTAAGGTAGCCTTAACATTTTTTACCTACACCTGTCGTTCAGGCTGCAGGTGTATGCCTTCAGACATACACCTTTGATGCCTTGATATGAACATGCTAATTCTTATCCATCTTTTGCTTTCAAACATGCTTGCATGTCTGGTTTTCAAAGTTTTACCATTTCAACTGCAAGTCTTGGTAAGTTAGTGCCACTGTATACTGATAGCAAAACTTGAAGGTGGTATTTTTAGGCTTATGTGAAATATTTATATATAGTGTTTGTATGAGTGCAAAGGTACAGATAATTACATCTCATGCTTCAGGCCCAAGATAAGTTCTTGGAGTGATCAAGGACAAGGGGTCAGAGAGAAGGAAGGTACTCTGTCTCTTCCACACTCCCCAGACTCTTTGAGGAAACTATTTCCCCAGTCTCTTTCTACACATGAAGCTTTTATAAATGTTACTGAGAAACTGTCAAGACATTCACACTTGTTTTCCACCTCCATTTTGGTTAAACTCAAATTTAAATTCTAAGGGATGTTTTAGGTTAATCAAATTAGGATTGATTTTTTTTGTTTAGCCCAATTAAGTACTGTAGCTCTCAATACTTCTCACATTTTGTTTTCTATTTAACAATTCATTTTCCCACCAAGCAGTGTTTGTTTAAATTATTTTTGGTGTTTTGATGTCTGACTTTTCTTTAGCAGGGTGTGAATTTTGTGTTATGTTTAAGCAGCTTAAGGGATAGCAATTAACAGGATACCTTCAAGGAAGACACAGAATTTTCCATTAACCTTATACTGTTGTCACAATATAAATATGCATGACACTAATAATATGGTGTCTACATTAAGTCCTGTGGGGTTGTGTCCAACAGACTCATATTCCCTTGCTTGGTGATGCATATCTTGGGAAAGCACAAGGTAAGCATTACCATATCCGCCACCATCCATTTCTTCTTTTGTTTGTATTAAACCAAGCCCTCTGGTGGCACAAGTGGGGAAGACACTGTGCCTGTTAACCAGCAGGCCAGGGTTTGAGACCCGGGTCCCCACAAGATGAGGATTTCCTGCTACAGGCAGGGGGTTGGACTGGATGATGCACTGGGTACCATCCAATTCTATGAGTCTATGAAGACAATTATGTGGAAGCTGGTAGTATAATATAGTGGTAGATCTGTAACTATCCAACAGTGGCGTAGTGGCATAGCTAATGATCATGTAGCCTGGTGCAAAGCTCAAAATGTTGCCCTGGAAGGTATGCCACAACCAGGAGTGACATCATCCCCACTTTTTATAAAAAGAAAATTGGGGAAAAACCTGCTTCCTTCTCCTGAGCAGTTTACCACCATCTGCTCTGCTAGTGGCTTAGCTAAAGCACTTACTTGCTATCTGGAGTTGGCAAAGATTTTGTTACCCCCCCCCCCCACCTGCCCTGCAACAACCAAATCAAATTTAACTAATTAAAATAATGAAAACTGTGTCCCTTATTGGTCAGGCAAAGAGGAATGGCTATTCTTTCCCTGCTTAATAGAAGAGGAGCACCACTTAGAAGTGCTTGTACATCCAGTTAGCATAGGGAACTGTATTGTGAAATATGCAGGGTGAAAGGCGGGATACAAATAAAGTTTTCTGTTCTATTCTATTTTTATTACCTTAAGACTCAACTATATTGTATTTTCTGGACAGATTCTAGGTAAGTGGAAAATAGGTTCAATTATACAGAGGTTGTTAAATTACCACAACAGAAATTAGGCTCTCAATTCTCTTCATAACACAGACTTTTAGAGAATGAGGTGTGAAATCTCTTTTCAGTTGTCATACAATCTCCGGCTAAAAGCAATTTGCCCAAATTGCATGGTGTCTTGTACTGTTTGGTTAAGTGGCATCCTTCATAAACTAATAGCCTCTCTTGGCATATTATTATTATCATCATTGTCACTGGTTGTTTTTTTTTGTGATATCAGATGAGATTAGTATTTGGAATGCTGCTTGATGTTTTGGAATTCTGGATCTCTTGTAGCAGAAATCTGGAAAGTTTTCAGTGTTGTTAGGTATGATTTAAATTGCAACCTAGATGGTGTGAATGTGTCCTGAAGCTTTCATGGGATATTACTCATGAGTTGTGTCTTTGGGCGCAGTCCAGAGTAACTACGGGTTGTCCTTGCTCCAGTGTAAGAACAATTTACTCTAGATTGCAATATGAATTTTCCATAGGTTTTCACTAGGTGGTGCAATAACTCTGGGTGCATGTAATGTCTCTTACATGCTCCCGTAGTTACTCTGGATTGTAGGATTAAAGTTTATGGTTTTCTTTCACATGTATTCTTTCACAATACTGTAGATAGACAGACAGACAGACAGACAGACAGACTGACTGACTGACAGATGTTCCTTCATGCTACTACATCACCAGCTTTTGTGTGATTGTACTACACACAAAACCAGCTTTTCATGTTCCTTCATACTACTACATCACCAGCTTTTGTGTGATCACCAGATTTTGTGTGATTGTAGACAATGGGCAAAATCCATATCAGTTACAGGTCCACACAGTTACGTCACCCTCTCATGTTATCTTATGGAAAGTCATCTGAATGGCTCCAGAGCAAGGGGTTTAATTTCACTTTAGGATATAGGCCTATGGCTGTAATCCTAAACACACTTTCCTGGTTTAGGTCCCTTTGAATACAGTAGGACTTTCTTCTAAGTGCACATGCTTATGAGTGCACACCAGTGACGGGATTCAAAGAAATTAATAACCGGTTCTATCCTCATCTGGCAGCCACTTTTAAATGGCTATTTTTAAACTTTATATGTCCTAACCCTTGTTAACAACCAGTTCTATAGAATAGGTGCGAACCAGCTGGAGCCCACCACTGGTACCGCACACTATGAGGAAAGGGAGTTTCTTTTTTATTGATGCAGTTGTCTCCTGAAATAACTAAGTATGTTTTATGAAGACATTACAACTTTCGGGAGCTAGAAAAAGTTACGGGTTAATAGACAGACAACTCTCAGATAAAATTATCCTGGACTTTACCACTTCAGATATCATTTTGGAGATGTTACTATTGAATGCTTCCTGTGCATAGAAATCATATAATAAAGAATGGAATAAGATTATATGATTTTTTAAAATGCATGTTGATTTTCTGTGTAGAGTGATAATTGTCACAATATCAAAAAATCACTCTTTATCCCATAAAGTGATTGATATTGTCAGAAAATAGCACATAGAATCAAATCATAGAATCACAGATTCTTCTAATGTTCTACTTCTCATATGTTCTTCCTATTCAAAGTACCAGCACCATTAAGAGGCTCAGGTGGACAGGAAGGCTTTTTTGTGGATGGAAAAGCATGTTGTGAAGCCTCCTACTACTGTTCGTTGTGTTTTGCCCCTGGTCTTGCAGCCAGGTTGCAAATGTCCAGGGATCCAATGAGTAACACCAGACACCACTTGAATACTATTATGTGGTATCTGTACCACTGGTCGAGAAATACTGATTTAGCAAATGTGTTGTTAACATAATGAGGAGTAGGCATTGGCTGCTACATGCAAGAGGAACAGAAGAAAACAGAAAGGTGTATTCATTTGGAGGAAAAATATATTAGAAGGCATGAACCATAGGATATAAGGATCACAAATGGTAAGGAAGGGAAATAAGGCATTTTGTCATTTTCTGAGTTGGGAATTGTCATCTGCAGGGTCTTGCTTAGACAGCCACATGTCTTATACCTAATATACCTAATGTTTGCCATCTGCTTTTTTGAAGTTGGATGGCAGCCAGAAGCGCATCTCTGTTTTGCAGATGGTTATAGAATTTCCAGAACATAATAATGAGGTGTATCTGCAGCTTGGGAATGCTAAAATAATTGGTTCAAATGGGAATTTAGTCCAGATTTGAAGATCCTCTGGTCTCTGGATACTATCTGAGTCCTTGGTGAAGCTTGTGTCCAACTTCTCCTGCCCATACAGTACTGTATATGGTTTCTCTTTTTGTTATGGCTTCTCTGTTAGTATGGCTACACTGCAAATTCCGATATATCAATATTTTAGCAGAGATTAGACATCTGGGTTAGAAATCATTCCCCAAACCTCTGTTGTTATGAGACTGTTCACCATTTTTCTTTTCTAATCCTATACAGTGCTTCTTGCGAGTGTTTTAAAGTTTTTTATAGTTTGTATATAATACAATAGTTTGTAGTTTTTATATTATCGTGTCCTACATTTGTCTTGGTTGTCCTACATCTTGAAGATGAACTTGTCCTCTTTTTTTGGTCATGACATTGATCACCACATAGCCAGTGAGATAAGCCTACATACTGATGTCACTGAGAACAAAGGAAGTCAGTTTAGAATTTAGATATCCAACCTTTTTCATCTCATGGCACACTCATCAGGTGTAATCTGTAAAGGGGCACACCAAAATTTTTTTTTGACAATTGCAGACACTTCTGGCCAGTGACTCACAATTTGCAATGGCCCTACTAATGTGAACATGTTCCCAGTCCCTTTTTGTGGCTCTCTTTGACTTTCAGGCCCACTTTTTCACCCCAGGTAGAATGTACCTCCTGCATTTCCCTCACATAGGCCCTGCCTGCAGACCATTTGCAGCGCATGGAATAGTGGTTTAAAATCACTGCTTTCGCGTTAGCCAACACTTTGCTGAATTGTTGGACACTTTGAAATCAATTTGTGGTTAAACCATCAAAGGGCATTTTTTGATGCTCACAAAATAGAAAGTGTGAAAACATTGTTCCTGGCAATGTTCCCCCTTCATGGGCAATCAGCAAGCCAGTATAGCTTCTGGGGATCCTTGGCTGTGCCGCTACAAAGGTCTCTCTGCACGCGAGTGGCTGAATCTGACATGATGTTGCTACCCTTCTCTTTCGAAATGTTCCCTTTCTGTTGCTTAGTAGAATGGATCATGTTTAGCCTCCAGACAACTGAAACGTTATTTTGATCTCCTGGTTTATAAGCCTATACATAGAGGTCTGTTTGTTTTTCAGTTCTGAGAAAGTAAATCTGAAAAGTTCAAATCATCAAATTAAACATGTATTCAACAGTTATTCACATGCCTTCAATCTTTTTCTCTTGGAGAAAAGGCAATGAAATCTTGAAGTTCTACTCTAAGAAACATCTATAGGTGATTAAACACATGAAAAACACAAATTCATGCAAGTCTTTAAAAACCTGTTTTTTATTCTTTCACTTACAACAAGAAAGTTCTGGAATCTGTCTTCTAATTTCCTGACATTGTTTGTGTCTGTGTCTGTGTCTGTGTATCTTTTTGCTTTTCCAGAGACAGCTTGAAACCTAAATGACGCTTTCGTTTTTAAAAATGTATTTTTAATGGGCACAACTCTGCATTAAAAAGCACTCAAATAATAAGAAGCATTTTAGTTTACACACTTAAAGTGCCCAATTTCAGCGATTACAAAGAATAAAGTGCAATTTAATTGGCTTTTTGGAAGCTTTAATGCATAATACACGGAGGTGAGAAAAGGGCGATATTTAAACGGACACAGTTAAATACATTTTTATAGCATTATGCTTTTAACCTCAGACATGTAAGGCATTTTGAAGTAATTTTTCTTTTTGTGGTGGATTGTTTTTCACTGTCAAAAATGGATATTTCATTGCTCCCTTAATTCCCGTTCAAAGCATCATAAAGTGTTGCAGTGAACATGGACATTTGTGTCATCTTGCATTCCATAAATGATTATAATGGACTCAGTAGCATCAACATTTCTACTCAAAGAGCATGTGGATTTTTATGATTGATAGACAATCAGCAGGCAATGGGGAATTGCACACAGCAACCAATCATCCTTATGGATAAACATCCACACCTTGAATTTGCAAGCAACAGTGCTGACTTCTTTTTGCAGACCTTATTTCCCAGTTTTCTTGTGAAACTGCTGTGTTTTTAGGGCTGCAATCCTATGCACACTTTTCCTTGAGAAAGCTCAGTTGAACACAGTAGGATTTACTTTTGAATTGACATACTTAGGAATGAGCATTTTGAATTTTTTTCTGAAATCAGAATTTATGTAATTATAAATTCCATAAGATATTTAGCAAATGGCAAATTATTTTGGCAAATAGCAAATGGAATTTATTGTGTTCCTTGAGGTATCCTTTCTCCAGGATGGCTCTTGGGTCATTTTAGGGCTTTCGGCATTTGGTTAATTTTGTGACATCTCTTTTATTTTTCCTTTTTATTATTTCAGTTGACCATTGGAAAACCTTTCTTAAGGCTGCAAGGCTTTTGGTTATATTTAGAACTGTGGAATAAAACCCAAGGTGTATGCATGTTCTGCAAACTCTTTTGTTAATTGTCACAGAAGGCTCCACTAGATAATGTGCAATTTTGTCGTAGAGAAGATGACAAAACAGAGCAAATGTTTCCTACCTTCCTGCTGAAGCAAATTGCTCACTGTGCAAGGAATGGCACTTTCTGCAATTAGGTGCTTTGTACCATTTCAACAGTTTGTGTAATTGTAGATTGCTGCTTAATTGGCAAGCTTGTTTTTAATCCCTTTTCAGCAGGGTCTATTTTATTTAACTTGTTATATGCAAATTTCTGAACCTGTATTTCACCCATGCCACCCTTTCTAAGGGTGCATTCCTAACCAATTTATTGCTGCATCATGCAGTTGGGAGGCAATCATGGAGATGTCCTCAAGACAAGGAGATGTTTGTTCCCATATCTTGGAGTTGCATTGTCCTTACTTCACTGTTGGTGACACTTTCCTGGCAGTAAGCCCATAGAACACAATGGAGCTTCCTTTGGATAGACATGGTTAGTTAGTATTGTGCTCTAACTTAATTAGAAGAAACATATGAGTTTACATGATGGTTTGTCTATCCTGATTTGCACAACACTAAAGTCAGAACATTTCCACAGTTGTACTTGGGGAAAATCTCCAGATCTGGTCATGAAAGAGTCAGACTGGAAAGAATAACATTGTAGTATGTTACACACTGTATCCTTACACACTGCACATGGATGTCTGAGTTATTATTTTATTTCTGATTTTTATCTTGAATTGCCAGATGGCACAAGATCCAAACTCAAAAATTATCAGTTAAAAGTTTCTAAAAAGAGAGAGAGAGGTTCTAAAAGCTGAGTCTTCTGTCCTAGAGGCTTGTAACTTTTAGATTAAGCAGTTATTTGGTATGTGGGGAAAGCACTCTCCATTCCCTCAGAGATATTGTTTTGAACAACTTAAGCTTTTAACAGTACATACTGTTATGGTGGATAATTTGGGATAAACTTGAAATTACTTCTGACTGACTGCAGGTTTTTTGTTTTCTTTTCTTAAGCAGACAATGAGATAGACAAGATTTATTTGGCTATTTTACAACGCACACATGTACTGTACTTAATAAACTGGAAGAAACTTACAACTCACTGCAAAAAACTTCAGGTCCAAACCATAAATGGACATAGGGCAAAATCCAGAGCAGTTACAGGTCCACGCAGTTACGTCTCCCTCTAGTGTTATCTTATGGAAAGTCACTTTAACTGATCTATCACAAAGGACTTAATTTGACTTTAGGATATGGGCCATAATGACATACTTATGGTATATAATGTAAGATGTGTTTATTGCAGGCCTCCGTCAGTATTGGAAGACTATGGTATCATGCTTGCCGCTGCATACGCTGCATGCGAAGCACGAAAGCCTGGGTTAGATTGTTATGGAGGATAGGCTGTTACTCAAGCAGCAAATCCCCCCTCTCCACGCCACTGAATTAGTCCAATGGAAAGGCAGAACCGATACGATTGGATCCAGCTGGCGTCACAGAGCTGGGCTAAGGACAGGAGCTCACCCTGTCTTGTGGGGCCGACCCAGGTCTCGAACCCTGGCCTGCTGGTTAACAAGCACAGTATCTTAGCCACTTGAGCCACCCACAGCGTGTTTATTACCACAGCTTGATTACATAAGGACACAACAGTGTTAATTACCATAATTAGCATAACAGCACAAATATACAGTAGGTGAAATCTGCAACAACAAAGAGTTCTCACCATTTACTCTTGGATCCAGCCTGGCCAACTCAATGATAAGTATAATACTGATAAGGTACTTTGGCAGATGGTACCTTTATAATTGCGTGCACCAGAATGTGGCGTTATTAACAGGCAAAATAAGCTGCATGGATGATTTTTGGCCCATTTTACTTCTTTTCCCTGCCTTTCTGTTTTAATGTAGACAAGGTAGGGAAATAAGAAACTTCAAACCTGAGGTCAGGCACTACATGCATTTGAGGCTAGTGCAGGAGGTCCTCTTATATTCTACTGTTACTTGACATGCTGAAAATCATCATATTTGGCCCCTTCATTTCATAGGTCTGGAGACTTTGCAGTTGCTTGGAATTTAGTTTTCTTATGCCAATTTTCATTGCATCCCCACCAGCAGAGACAGGGGCCATTTTTCCCCAGATGGTTTTTTATGAAATGCGAGGCGCATTCTGTCAATCTCCAGTACAATGAATGTCAAGATGTACCGCACAAAATAGACATTCACCAGAAGAGATTTGACTTGAAATTCTAGAGTAGTTCATAATCCTGGCAGCCTGTATTGTATCAGCCCATTTGTCTGAAGCTACTGGTGACATTATCATCCTATGTCCAAGATGAAAAAAAATCTTTTCATTTTTTTCTGGTAGTTCCTTGTTCTGAATGTCTTTTACATGTATAACAAAGCATTAGGTATTCATGTAGAAATTGTCCATGATTTTGCATGTTCTTTCTAAAACCTTTTTCTGCCCTACTGAATCATCTGCTCCATATGAACTAAGGTTTCCAATTATTTAAATCTGAATCAAATCAATTTACCCAAGAATCTTGTACTTGTTACAGTTTGATGCTATCAGGGTGTTTTTTTTTCCTTTGCTCCCCAATGACCAGGTCATGACTTCATAATCCTTTCGTTTTAATCAGAGGATTAATTTCATGCAACAGGCTATCAACAACAAAGCCATTATGATTTTGCATCTGGGAGAAGTGCAGCTTGCATTTTGTGATCAAATAGCTAACAGGCTTAAGTGTGGAGTGAAGTATTTTATCCTTCTGCAACAGCTTGTCAGGGAAATGGTAAGAATGACTTATAAAAATGTGTACAAAGGCATAGCAGGAACTGTTATGGCTTTGAACATGGGATTCAAAAGAAGATGCAAATATGATGTGCAAATATGGAAAGGCAATGTTTGCTTTCCTTGATTTTGCAGACAAAAGGTCCACCTAGGCTAGTCTTTTGTATTCAGCAGTGATCAGCCAGATGACCACTGAAAGGGAAGAACAATAAAAGTAACCAGTCCTATGTTTGGCCATTCAAGGAGGGTGCTAATAGCCATTAATAGTTCTAGTTGCCATTAATGTGCCTCACAATCTTTTTTAAGCCATCAAAGGGAATGGTCATCTATTGGGTGGCAATATTTCATAATTAAGAAAAGTATGAAGAAAAAAATTAATTTGTTTGGTGAACTGGTTTTATTGGAAAGTCCTTAGCTACAGTAGAGGAAGGGGGGAGTGGATGGATTAGTTGTGCTCTAGTGGATGTGGGTTGTGTCAACTGTACCAGGTGACTTCCTAACAGGTGACTTTCCCAGTTGCATCCATTTTCACAGAGTTCAGCTGCACAAATGCAGTTGCTGCAAGAGTCAGTCTTCCCCCTCCCTCTGTAAAGCAGCTATATATTTGGAGAAACTCATTACAGAATGTGGGACTTATGAACTCCTAGCACCTCCTGGCCACAACATGTAATATCTGCAAGTGAAAGACATGGGTGTCCCATCCTTTTAAAAACACCTCAAAGCTGATCTGAAAGGCCAGTACTGCCTGATCAGGACATCTGTTTTGGAATTTGCAGACAGCCTACAGAGGAGAAACGGGCAGCAATCTGAGCAGACACGAGACAAACAAGGTGAATATTGGGGTGACTCAGGGCACAATCCTAACCAATTTAGGCCAGCATAACTCACCCGCTCATTATTCCCAACAGTGGTTAGGAGGCTGACACATGTCTGTGCACTGGCCTAATAGCTCCCAGACATGGCACAGAAGTGTCTTATGGCACTTTTGCAACACTCTCAGGCCAATACACGTGTGTATTGGCATAAATTGGTTAGGATTGTGCTGTCAGTGAGTTACCATAATGGGTCACACCAACCCTAGTGATGCCAATGAGATATATCAAGTCAAAGTCCCTAAATGATTTCCTAAATACTGGAATATAATTCAAACAGCTGGAGAGGGAAGTATCAAGGAAAAGGCTTATGTCTTTTCTGTATTGCTTTTCTTGTTTACACCACAGTGTAAGAGAACCATAAATACACTGTGCTTTTTCCCCTCTTTGTAATCATCACTGGCATTTCTCCCAACGTCTGTAATTGTATGATGCTCATTAAATAGCCAAGAGTTTTCTCAAACTTTCTTCATTTGAGAAAAATGCTAGCATCAACTACTTATGCAGTTTAGAAAATGGATATTGATGTATGTTTTGATGTATAGTAAATGTAATACTGTTTCTTCTCACTTAAATAATGACAGTTATTTTTATTTCTAAATGGAGAAAAAATGGAATAAGAATTTTAAGAAATATATAGATATCATCAGACTGCTTGCATTCATACAGTAGCAGATAGATGGAGACATTCTAATTATTTGAGTAGAATATCCATTATAATGTAATATATATTCATTCAAGAGATATGGTATTATTAAATGTTCTCTGTGAGTCATTGAAGGCTATGCAAGTTTATCAAGAGCTGTTGACCTGACAAGGTGCTTTTTTCCATCATTAAGGCGTAAGAACATTACTTCAACAGCATTTTTGCATCACTGTGAATGCAATATAAATTGTAGTGAGAATTGACTTGCTTGTCTAGTAGAGAATACTGTCAGAGAGCAGAAGTGTAAGCTGTCAGTACAGTTTCACCAGAGACTTGGGAATTGAAGTTATATTGCATTTATAGTACAATCCTATGCCCACTAACATCCTTGTTGTATGAGGGCCAAGTAGCAATGAAATGGACCATCCATTGCTGGCAACTCTGAAAAACATCATCCTCATCATACTGATATTTACATACTGCCCTTATAGGTCATTGCAGTATTCCTTTGACTTAATTCAAGGCCAGTTAAATGGGCAGGCTTTTTCTAAACCAGTGATTTTCAAAGTGAGTTGGGATCCCCTTAGTGGTTGGGACCCCTTTAGTGGAGACTCACATCCTGTGAGATTTGAGAAGTTCTATGTGAGAATTTGAAAATTATGTGGAGTTTTGACTTCATTTTGGGAGTTGCAAAAAGCCGGATGCTGCCATCTTGGACTCTGGCAGTGGGCACTCAGGCTGGAATCCATACTTTCCTTGTTTCATTGAACACAATAGGACATATTCAGGTTTGCCATAATTCTTTTCCACAAAACTGGAACAGTACCCCCTGTCAAACTTGCCAGTATGTGAATGCAGTCCCTGAAAACTGGGACAGTCTTAGTTTGGAGAGACATATGGCAACCCTAGATGTACTACTAAGTCAGCGTGGAGATGCTCTGGCGTTACTTTGATGTCACTTCTGGCCATAACATCACTTCCAGGTTGATAACACTTCTGGGGGATTCTGGACAGGTTGTCATTCTCAGATGGGGGTTCTGAGCTGAAATGCTTGATTTATGTGGAAGTCTCACTGTATACATCCATAATGTGAAAAATCTTGGTCCAAATCAGTTGCCTCATCTCCAAATTACAGTCCAGTGTCCAAGATTTATACAGGATTTATATACCACTTTTCAACTAAAAAATTTCACAAAGTGGTTTACAAAGAAAAAATTAATAGCTAATTAATAGCTAATGAGTCCCTGTCCCAAAAGGGCTTACAATCTAAGTTATCACATTATGGATGGTGTAGAGAAAATGGATAAAGACAAGTTTTTGCCAAGTTGAACTTAGCCAGGAGTCTGACAAAGAAAATGATTTGTAGAAGATCCTTGATTAGCAGAAGAAAGTATTACTTTATGCTGCACCCAATTCATCTCTACTATTTGCTACTGCTTCAGCACAGGCTTTATGTGAGGGCTGGTCAAGGTCATGGAGCACAATATCTACATGGATATGCTATTGCAATCGCACTTCTGTTGCCCTAGAGATTGGACTTATCTTTCCCCTTTATTTTCCTTTTGCTTTCTGTCTATGCTTAAAGGCTTCAGGGCTTGCACAGAACATCAGAATGTGTTAAACACTGTATTTCGCCCAGAAAAATATGTACATATTCTTTGAATTTTGATGTGCAGGAGTGACAGAGAAGCCAACAAGTTATTCAGGAATTATTTGTACAGCTATCTGGAATACCAACCCCTTGACTTATATCAGCCTCTGAATGGTCTGTGCACTCAAGGTATAAATTGAAAATTGAGATGAACTGAAAGTGAACCTGTTACTTGCCCACTTAATTCTTGACTTCTGTATATTCATGTGTTTTTTTCAGGGAATTTCTTATAGGCTTTTTGAAAAGTCCAGCACAATAATGTACAGTGGATCGTTCCTATTGATATGCATAATGACTGTCTCAAGATAAAAAATTCTTCAATGTTTGTGAGGAACAATAACCCATTATATGTGTTCACAGACATTTTCTCATGTGTCTTTCATTTACAGGAGCTGTTCTGATTCTGATGTTGCTGTCGCCTCACCCCTTAAGGGGACTAACAACTGAGCAGTGGCAAAGCTAGCGGGATGCAGGGAATAGCTGATGCACAGAGCAGCAAGCTTCCGGGTGCAACAAGCTGACATTGACACTAGTGGTAAAAATTATGAAAAACAGGATATGTGTGAATGATAATACCATCATTTTATATATTGTTGGCAAGATAATTTAATGCAGAATGCAATGAAGAAACTTCATTGGGATATCCATATTCTAACAAAAGTTATGGCCAGTTAATCAGAAAATGAAAAGCCTAAGGAAAAAAGCCTATGGAACACATTATTAGTTCTATGCAATATCAGAATTACATCTCATTGCCTCTCAGAGCCATCAGTAACAGGCAGCACAATCCAGAGCAACTAATCTGTCCACATAAGAGCCCTTGGGTTGCCCTATCTATCACTAGGGTGGAGCAACTGCAAGATGCTCCAGCCCAGTTACTCTGAAGGAGGCTTAGGGCAGAACAAGGCAAGATAGGGTGCCCTAAGAGAGGTGGACCTGCTCTGCCCTAACTGGGGCAGCCTAAGCAGCTCAGGAGAGGCAAGTTGAGGACATGTTTAGCATTGCCTAGGGCAGAGCAGTTACTCTGTATCCAGAGCCTGTTTCCAAGGCAGAAATGCCCTCTTCCAGCCCTCAGAGTTATACCACCTCAGGAGCAGGTATAGTAATGAGTAGACCCATAGGGGTCCATGATAAGGCCCGAGTAAGAATGGCAGTGTTGACCAAAAATCTGAGTTCTTGGCCAGCCTACCTACAACCCCTTCCTCTCAACCTCAGGATATGGAACAAACTACGGCTGCCCACAAACCTCAGGATACAGCAGGCCACTCCAAGAAGCCCCTTGTATTCACTGTAGAATGTACTGGCATCACATCAGGGATTCCTTATAAGGCAGGCGCTCAGTGGCGTCACCAGACTGGTGCGGCTGGTGTGGGCCGCATTGGGTGATGCGCTCCGTATGGGGTGATGTGCCAGAGGAGTTTGACTGTCCTTTGGCAGGCCCCGGGCGTCAGCATGCCCAAGGCAGAGCAGCAGCCAAAAGGTGCCACATGTCCGCGGAGCTGGCCCGAACGGCCAGCTAAGGTGTACTGCGCAAAAACACACTGAGCATGCCGAACAGCTTTAGAGGAGACTTCCTTAGAGCAGAGCAAGTCTGCGCCTCTGCACAGTCATTTGGCTTCACTCAGGAGGTGGAGCAGCAGCCGAATGGTTTCAGAGAGAGAACTGCGCAGGCACCAACTCTGACGCCTGCAGTCTCCTCTGAAGAGTACTTCAGAAAAGTACTGCAGAGGTGTCAGAGATGGTACCTGCGCAGTACTCTTTCTGAAGCCAACTGGCTTCAGAAAGAGTACTGCACAGGCGCCAACTTTGGCGACTGTGCAGCCCAGGTGGGGAGGGTGCGTGCATCCCAGGGGTGACGCTGCGTGCATCCGCACCGGGTGATGTGCAGAGATGCGTCACCACTGTTGGCACCATAGCTGTTCCTTGTTCAGTGTGATCTGAGGAGTGTCTCCTCAGGAGCAAGTCCTCCCCATGTGTCAATTACTTAGCATGCTATGGAGCAGTTAGGGCAGCCCAGGCTTCCTGACTCTCTGGATGCAGCATAACTTTCTGTTCTGGATACAGAATAGTTAGGAGAGAGCAGTTAGGGCAGAGCAGGCTGAACTTGCTCTGGATTGTGCCCATAGGAATGTTTGAGTTACCAAAATCCACTTTTGTTCCATAGGCTTTTGTGTTTTCATTTTCTTGTTAATTTCCATAATGTTTGATAGAATGTAGATATTCCAATGCAGTTTATTTTATTGCATTAAATTACCTTTCCAACGATATATAACATGATGGTATTATCATTCATACATACCCTGTTTTCACAATTTCAATCAAGCTCAGCTTGTAGCGCACCTAAAGCTTGTATCCTGGTGCAACTGCACCCCCTGCATCCCTTCCTATTGCACTGTGCCTTAGTTATGCCACTGGCTAGGGAAAATCTTGAGAATGACTGCAATGTGGACAGACGCATCATTTGCCCTGATTGAAGGGGACTTAACATGGTTGCTGGATAGAACTATTCGTATAAGGTTGTATAATGTCATCAAGGGGAAGGTGTTTCCCTTCTTTAGCTTAAAAGGCTAATGCAGTCAGATCCACCTGAACACCAAATCCAACCTTAGGGTCACAGTATGAGCTGCGTATAGATGGATGGTTGATCCAGCAGACTGACTCAGTTGTTGGAAAACCAGGAAGGCTGATAAAGCAGCCTCATTTTATCCTGTTTCTGTGGTTGGGTTGAAAGAGGAGGATATTGTGCGTGTGTGTGCGTCCGTGCATGCGTATGAGCGTGTTGCAACATGTATAGATCATTCCACTATTAAATATACTGTATTTCTCCCTAAAGCCCTGTGTTGGACTTTTAACTTGGTGTGAGTGGTGCTTTGTCTTAACTTTATAAATTCCATTAAGCTGCCTTTGTAAATCACCTGAGCCGCTGGACAGATTGTATAATGCCAAGTTGTTGCCCCAAAGTGCCTGTATGAAGGAGGCCTGAACTAATTTCACTTAGTGGATGACTGTTTGGACCAGGCTTTAAAAGACACTGTTTAGGAAAGAATAAAAGCTGTTCAAAGCTGGCATTTTTCAAGGAAATAACTTTTCCACTTTGATATGCCTGTTTCATGCTGCTTTGTCAGTCTTAAGGGAAAACATACCTTAAATCAAAGTGGGCAGCTGAGAATAAAAGTAAATAACACAATTATATATAATAAAGGGAAGGAACACAAGTAATAATACTAAATGACATTCCTTTACACCTCAGAAGTCCTTTAGGAATGAATTTTAATCTATAGGTTATACTGAGATGCACTGAGGAACTTTTAGCATTGCTTATTTTAAACTCTACAAGGCCATATCAAACACCACAAACATCAGATATCATTGTAACTATCATGATATTTAATGATGTGATCATTGGAAAAGAAGGCAGAAGTTTAAGAGCGCTGCAGCTAAGGAAGTGGCCTTTCCTGACTATTGTAGCAATGAAATACAGTTCAGGAAGTGACTGGCACATGAACCAGAAAAGACTTTGTGTTTTGCTGACTGTATGAGGAAGAGTGAGAAACAGAGGCAGGCTATTTTCCGCCACAAATTGCAAATTCCACCCCTATACAACAGGGGTTGGGCAACATGAGTTTTCTGGGTCAAATCCAGTCCTCTGAGGAATGTTGACTGCCTCTCCACAGTTGACAAACTGTCATGCAAAAGACATAAGAAGGAAGTGGCAGAGAAATTTGAGACAGAAGTGCTAGTTTGTTGCTCCTTTCTCTTTCCTAAAATATTCTGCAATCCAGAGTAACTACGGGAGCATGTAAGAGACATTTACATCAACATAGTTATGGCACCACCTAGTGAAAACCTATGGGAAATTCATATTGCAATCTAGTGTAAATTGTTCTTACGTCGGAGCAAGGACTCCCCGTAGTTGCTCTAGATTGTGCCCTAAGTTTACAGTAGACACTTGGCTATAAGGTAAAAAGCTCCTTGCAAAATGGGGCACTCACACTACTTTCCTAGGAGTGAGTCTCATTGAACTCAATGGAACTTACTTCCAAATAGACATGGAGGAGCTCTGGCACCACAGTGATGTCACTTCCTGTTTAATGTCACTTCCTTGGGGTCCTGGACAGATTGTCATTTTCAGTAAATTATGGTTTTTTATTATTTATTTATTTATTTATTTATACATACATACATACATACATACATACATACATACATACATACCCAACTTTCCCATTCTGGGTTGAATTGCTTGAAAACCACTGGATTAAGTTATGTTATTGTGAAGTCTAAAATGTTCCAATTAACCCACTTGACATCTTAATTGGCTAAAATGTTTGCATTATTAAGGGATTTTTTTCTTTCTCATCCTCTTGCAAAAAGTTCTAGCTTTTTCTATTCTTTTAAATAAACTTCTCTGCTTGTCTAGTTTTCTGAATGAATAATTGAGCTAGTCAATTACAACATGGCCTAATAGTCTTTCTACATTGGAGCATACTCTGATCACACAAAGAAACACTTTAATTTTTGCGGCAGAAACATTATCTCTGCATTCTAAGATGCTTCATTTACTTCTAATACTATACATGGTTACTGGCATATGGGTATGTACACAGTGCCCTTCACATAAAGTATTTTAGTGTAGCCGATGTGTCGATGTACTGTGATAAATGACTAGGAATTGATGAAGTTTGAAAGTACTGCTTTGAATCTCATACTAAGGTGACTGGGAACCAGATATGCTCTGTGAGCCATGCATAGTTGTTTTTTTCATCCTTGTTCATTTTCATGTTGATTAAATTGTGGCCCGGATTGTTCCTTCTGCCTTCTGGTCACCTTAATAAATAAGGTTGCATTACTTAGCACCTGCTCCACCTTTTCTGGAACAAACCACAGAGAAAGAATTAGAGGAATTGCAGAATCCAAAGCCAGGTTGACTACTAGTAAGGTTGACTACTAGTAAGGCAGATGGACTGAGAACCAGAGTCAGCAGGCATTGACAGAGCCAAGATGGAGGCAAGTGCCAAAGAAATCAATCAGATGTGACAAATCAAGGTAGAATTTTTGATTACTTTAATATTATAACCCATTTTCTTCACTTGAAATCAAGGAGACACAATCAGAAGATTTAGAAAAATGGAACATTTAAATTATAGGAAAAGATATAAGTGTGGAAACAGCCACAAAAAATTAGTCCTTGAAATGCAAATAAAACACCAAGAAAGGGTAAGCTAGAAAAGAGCACACAATGTAAGGCAAGAGAATATGGATTACTACTTGTGACAAGGTGCTCAGCCTGCCGGGTGGCTTGCAGGCATTGACTATATAAAGTCTGATTGTCAGCTGAGTGTATACTCTCTCATGTTACCACCTATAGGTTGCCCTTTCTTTGGAGTTTTTTTTTTTTTTTTTGGCCTGGCTTGCTGAGGGACTATGTTATGATAGTACAGGAAGCAAGGATTTGGAGAATTCTTTCTCAGAATCTTGGTTTGAGAACTTCCCACTGCCTTTCAGAATCCCATTCAAACGTTGAACAGGTGAACATTTAGCATTACAGTATTTCATAACTGTTTGTTGTTTTATGCTGAAGTACCATTGGAACCACTGAAGTACCATTGAAATGCTCAGGGCTTCAGTGGCTTAGTGGTTAAGGGCACTATGCGTGTCAAGCTGAAGTTTGGCAGGTCAGTGGTTTGAAGTGATCTCCCGTCCTTAGCCCAGCTTCTGTCAACCTAAAAGTTTGAAAGCATGGAAATGCAAGTTGATTAATAGGTACCACCTTGGTGAGAAGGGAACAGCATTTCATGCACATATGGTCCACATGTCCTCGAAGGAGTCTTTGGACAATGCTGGCTTGATGGTGTAAGACACAGGGATGAGCACCGCTTCTTAGAGTCAGTCACAACTAGGAGGGAACCCTGTGGGGAATACCTTTACCTTACCATTGAAACAGTTGTTAATCTTGTAGACAATGCTGTTATTAATTTAGTCAAGATGGTTGGGGTCAGTAATGATGTTAATATATCACACATGGTGTTGTGATTTTACTTCAGCATAATGTATGTTACTGTGGCCAAAGAAATTAAACAGTAATGAGCCCAATGGCAGTAAAGGGAACAAAAAGACAATGGAGTTAAGAATAATAGCAGTGTAACTATTTTCAGAATGGGTGCCAAATGTTTAAAAATGTTGTTGTTGTTTTAACATGTATAAGAACAGACACAGCTTCAAGTTAGGACAGTAATTTTCAACCAGTGTGCTATGACACATTGGTTTGCCGCGAATAATACTCAGGTATGCCATGAGAATTTGGGGATTGACATTCATTAATAGGAAAATTGGGGGATTTGAACAGTCTGGTATTCCTTGAAAAGGTAAAAACAATTGATGGGGGTGTCTTGACAATTTCAGTGCCTTGTTAGGTGTGCGGTGAGATGAAAGAAATTGAAAATCACTGATTTAGGAGTTGGGCTCTGCCATTCTGTAGTTGAATCTAAAATCAACCCAGAGCTGAGCGGTTTAGTATTTTGAGAAACACAACTTGTTCACAAAGCAGGAAGCCTGAATTTCTGTACACTTGAAACCGCAAACTATATTTGAATCTTTGTACTTGTCTCTGCTGTACCAGTACTGTTGCAGTGCTTCCTGCTGTCATTCTAGTTCTGTGTGCATGCATCCCAATGTACGTAAACCAGCCGCATCTTTAAACCAAGTGCAACAGTAAATAGTAGACAAGAGTAGAGAAACAGCAAGTGGTATCAAATTGGAGCTCCATCAGTATCCTCTCGTTTGAGTAACATTGCTTTGTAGAATCTTCATAAACTACAAGGAATCACTGTCTTGAATACTACTCTCTGATTTTATCATATGATCTTACTATAGGTGAGTTGAGGTAGATTTCTGAGTTTGAATGGACAATTTTTTTATCTTAATAGGGTTCTTAATAGGTTACATACAATTAATTACTATCACACTGTGTCTCAAACTGAGGTTTGGGACGCAGTGGGTGGGATGTGAGCTGATTCCCCATTCTTTTCAATATTTTCTATTTGGTTATTAGAATTGATGCCAACATGGTATGTGATTGTATTTGGGGAGATCTGTACTTTTAACAGGCTACCATGTACGCATTTTAACAATAATAGTCAAAGAGACTTGCTGCAAGGTAAGTGTGAACAGGTGTGTAGCCTAGGATTGTTAAAATTACATCATGTTTTATGATGACACTTTCAGCCTTGTCATCACTCCTAGGTTAATGACATCACATCCAGTGTGCCTCAACTGTTATTCTAAAAAGTGTATCCTTGACTAAAATCTTTGAGAACCACTGCACCACTGTCTATTGAGAACCACTGCACTGCATTATTTTTTCAACTTTGTTATTTCATCCCAAATTCTGGATAAAATTGGCACAAGAAACTTTGGGAAGAAAGTTTTTTTCTTGATCTCATTTCAAACTGAAGAAAAGTTGAAAAGGTCAGTAAATTGTAAGCTATGGATAGCTAATGTCTGTCCAACTCCCAAACCACAATTAACGCATCACCTTTGCAAAAATGTTTTTTTGAATTGTCATTTAGCTATCCCTAATATATAATTTGCTTATCTTTTCAACTTCAAATTCAAGGTTAGGAATTGTCATTTAGCTATCCCTAGTGTATAATTTGCTTCTCTTTTCAACTTCAAATTCAAGGTTAAGAATTGACTGGTTCTCTTTCCTGGTCACACTAGCCTAGACTAGAATGTCCTGCTGGAATAGGACATCCTGAGAGACGTTCTAGGTCTGTAGTAATCAATTTCTCCTTGATGCTTCCAGACAGATCTTCCTTTCTTAATTAAGCAGAACACTAAGGCTGCAATCCTGATGTGCACTCAGGCTAGACTATCTAGCACTGGACTGGCCTAATTCCAAGACAGGCCAGCATAGTTACACCAGAAAGTCTTGGGCCAGCCTAAGTCCACTTACACTGGCCCAAGACAGATGGACCTGGGCTGGCCTACTGGTGCTGGCCTAGGCAGCTCAGCTGAGGCATGTTGAGCTTGGCCTAGAACAGTACAGTTATTTCCAGATATTATTCCAGATATTCCAGAGCTTATTATTCCAGAGCTTATTTCTAGGACAGATCTGCCCCCTAAGAGCTCCTCTGACTTAGGCCACCTCAGGAACAGGCATAAATCTCAGTAGACCCATTGGTCTCTCTCTCTCTCTCTCTCTCTCTCTCTCTCTCTCTCTCTCTCTCTTCAGCCAGCCAGAGCTAGCTAGCTTGGGAGCTTTCTTTATCTTCCTCACACAAACCCCTGCCACCAGACAAGGATACAACATTAATAAACATAAAACCATTCACTATTTGCAGTTTTCAGTTTGTGTGCCAGGGTTCCCCTTGTGAATGAATGGCTGCTGTGTAGAACCAATAGCAGCACAGAAAACTGTATGCCTTCCAGTATTTAACTCTAGAGAACAATTTATGTTTATTTTATCTGTTTAACGTTATGTATTTCAAGGCATGGTATTGAGCAAGCCAAATGGTGCCACTTTGGGATTTGATTGCCTATTCCACCAAAGATATTTTTTGAATGTTCATTTCAAATATCAATTTGTTTCCATTACAGCTACATGAGCATATTTTATGGCCATACAAATGGTAAACAAGTTTATAAAATTCAAAAATGCAGTGTATACTAGCATGTTGGTAGCCTTTGTGTGAAACTGAAAGTGAGACTTTTGGTGCGCTCCTAAACCTTAATAATACAGCCTTTTATGGTTGTCAGAAATGGCACAGGCACTGGCCAGAGCAAGAAAGCATGTTCAGCGGGTTGGAGAGGGGTGGGCTGAATGGGATGGGGGGAATAAGGAAGATGTGGATTAAATGGGGTGGTGATGGGCAAAGGGGGAAAGGTAGTTCAGACCCGGGAGGTGGGCCATACCAATGTTGACAGTGCACACCAAATTCCATCCCCCTTCCTAGGCCTGGTCAGCCTGCTTGGAGCAACATGGAATTGCAGCAGTTACTGAGCTGGGTCAGGTCTGAGTTGTACCATAGTGGCTGCAGCAGTTTACCCTTGGGCAAGAGGTAAACGTTTATGACCTTGATGCTTTGTTAGGCAGACTTTCAGATGAAGATGCCTTGTTCTTGATTTTTTAGTGCCAAGACAGAATGCCATTCTGGAACTGAAATATCCTGAGAGTTTAAATTAGAAAAGAAATCTGAACTGCACACATGAGCTGTAATGCCCAGGGCTCTGTGGAGTGTGCTCTGAGTAGATGTTGTCAGCAAACAATATAGCATGTTCCAAGAAAGCAGTAAAAGCAATTATCTTCCTTGGCGCCTTTGCCTTGGAAAAAAAGTATTGTAGGGCAGGAGCTAATTGTTCCATCTGTTGCTTTGGGCCTGTTGATGAAGAAGACTGGTTTTTGTTTTTGGGAGGGGGGAGAGGGAGTGTCTTGTGTTTCATTGTGTAATTTATGTAATGCCCAGTATGAAGAGAGCCACCAGCTAAGAGCCGGTGATAGGGTAAAAGTGAAAAATGCTAAATGTGTTACCAAAAACTGGGGAGGGAGGGCGGGTGTTGTGCTGTTTTCATGAGGTCCATCTGGACAACAGTTTTGTTGTATGATCACAGTGAATTTTTAGTATTTTACACCTTTTGACAATATTTTATTTTTAGGATCACATATACAAAAATAGCTAACTGTTATCATGTACCATTTTGAGAGACTTTTTTCATACACAATGTGTTTCTGGTTTACTCAAGAAAAAGTATGGAGTGCATTTCAAAAATTGAGAGTTGACCCAGTTGGGAAGTTTATCAGTACTTGGACAAATTAATCTTCCTGATGCACCTCAGGCCACAGTTTGGCGGCCTCTGCTTTAGAGGTATTCACTTAAATCTGAGTAAGCAGCAATTTGCACCAAAGCATTAACAAGAAAAATATTTCAATAAAAAGCACATGCCCCCCAAATTAGCACTATCTGCACATGTGCAACATCTTCGAAGGGCTTCAGGGAGAAATAATTTTTGATTTTTATTGCATATAATGAGCTAAAATATATTTTGAATTCTGAGGTTTAACATTAGTGCCACCTGTTTTTATTTTTGATTGAATTGTGCTATTACTGTTCAGACTTGAGTTCCAAATTTCAGACACTGAATTTTGGGTGGGCATGTAGCCAGTGATGGGCCCACCCTCCCGGAAGATCTGGTTCACCTCAGGGGAAGGGCGGGCCCTAACTACGCTGCACTGCGCTTGTGCCAGGCTTGGCGCATGCGCAGTGCGTCTCCTGAAGCCGAGCTCCAGGAGACTTAGTGTGCATGCGCCAGACTTGGCGCATGCACGCTGAGTCTCCTGCAGCTGAGCTCGGCTTCAGGAGACTCAGTGCGCCTGCATCCAGCTGGACACACGCGCACTAAGCCTCCTGGGGCTGGGCCCCAAGAGACTCAGTGCACGTGCATCCAGCTGGACACACGCGCACTAAGCCTCCTGGCGCCGAACCCCAGGAGATGCGGCAGCTGCTAGCAAACCGGTCCCCGTGGCTCTTGCAGCCGCGGGTCTGACCGGTTCGCTAGCGTCCGCCGAGAGGGAAGATCCGGTTCGGGCAAGTAGGCCCGAACCGGCATCTGCCCACCTCTGCATGTAGCTCTAAGCTTACAGAATGTCTCAGATTTAGTCTCTGATATTTCAGGGTCAGGATCCCTGTCTGAAACCCAGGAGCTCTTCTGCCAATTCAATGTAGACAAAACTGACCTAGTGAAGATGGAATATCTGGTTCTGTAGATGGCAGTTTCCTATATTCATGCTGAGATGATGGTCATTATCTGAAAAACTGTCTTTGTTGAAAGATGGCATTTGTGATGTTGTCAAGGGCCATGATTCAGTGTCAAAGCACATACATTTGCATGCAAAGGATCTCTAGTCTAATCCCCCGCATTTCCAGATAGGGCAGACAAAGATTCCTCTTCAGAAAGATTCCTGGATTGTGAACACTGCCATTCATTAGGTGCCAGATTCAATATGAAGCCAGATGCGCTGATGGTCTGATTCAATATAAGGCAGCTTTGTACGTTCTAAAGATACATTACTTAATAAGTTATGATTTCCAGTTCTTGGTATGAATCAAAACTTGCTTTTGGATGAAACTTACATCATGGAAATTAGTGATGAAAACCCATCATTTGGTAACTTTCCTACACCATGTACAATTGCATACAGCCATAACATCAACTGAAGCTGATTTTCTTCTTGGAACAGCAGTCCGGCATCATCTGCAAACTTATTACATGCACCTATTAAGTTCCATTGAATTGTCTTTGGGAATCCTTGCACTGAGCTGACATGAGACTGAGGACGCGATCCTAACTCACTTTCCAACACAGATGTAAGGGCAATGCAGCTTTGAGCTGAGGGAACACACTCCCTGACTTTGAGGAAGCCTCTGTGAGTTCCACCCAATTGCAGGATGCAGTACAAGAATCACTGCCACAGCTATGCCAGTGTTGTGATGGAGGAGGAGGAGGAGTTGGAGGAGGAGAAGTGTATCTTAATTTCATTAAGTAGGAGGTATCTTTTCAAGTCACAAGTTTTAAGCACTAATTCGTATTGGATCTTATTAAATGTGACAAAATTAGCTGCTGCCTGTGTCTGGAAGTACTGTACTGCTCTGTTTTAATGTGGCTGAGTTCATTCAAACCAGGGAATCATTGATTTTTCCTCATTGTGAAATTATTTTAAAATGTATAAACAGTCAGTACTGTTCTGTGAGCTACTTGCTCTTGAATAGAAATTCAGAAATAGCAACTTTATTATAGCTGTTACTTTAAAAAAGGAGGAGAAACAGTTTCCCTGCCAATCCACACAGTTCACTCTGGCCCTGGAAAGTAGTATGTGTGCGTCAGAAGGGGGGATTGTAAAATAGCTGTTGACTTGTATGAATATTATAGATAAAATAGCTTTTGACTTTTCCTAGAAATAGCACTGGAAATAGCACTGGAAAATATTTCCTAGAAATAGCAATAGAAATGAAAGGCTGAGGCACTGGTTTCTAAACCATGCATCATGGTTTCCAGTGGTACTATAGCAAATTCATAGGGAAAACATGGGGATGGTCCTGATAGACTCTTCTTACCAGCTGTCCTGGGTGCTGCCATCCTGAATGGTTTGATATCTCATGAGATTCAAGATGTCCCCTCCTATTAGTGTTGAGTGATAGCATTGTTGCAACAGGGTGTCATGACCAAGGATTCTGTTACAGCAGAACATTTGGGAATTGCTGGATTGGAGTATCAAAGTTGATGGTGCACAAACTATTTTTTTCTTGAATTAATTAATCCGTACTGTTTGACTTTGACTATGCATCTCTTTTTAAATGCTCAGGTGGAACATACACACAGATTGTTGTGGTGTGATGTCCTTTCCTTTTAGGCAATAATCCTTATAGGAACTTATATTTCTTGTTCTTGTCTGGTTTTCTACTTATTCACTTTGCCTGACACATACCAAATTACAATAAAATTGTAATCACTAATCAGGAAAAAACAGACTTCAAAAACATTAATTTCAAGAGCAGACAACTAGCAGAAGGAAATATATACTCAAGAAACACTGATCAACCAATACCATCCTTTTTACAAATGGCAAAACCTTTTGTAATAGATTCATTGTTATGAATACCATTTATGAAGTGTTGTTCCTGCTGTAACTTATTTTTACTGAACACTTCATTGGTATATTTTGTAATTCATTACCATGCTGTCTGCTTGGCATGGTATCAGTTTCAAAGGACTCTTTTAGGTGTATCCAAGAACTTGAGCATACCAAATTTATTTTATTTATTTGTCAATTGTCCCACTTTTCACCAATGGCTCAAAGGTTCTTTCAGCAGCAGTTCTTCCTGCTATGTCACAAACTGCTTTTGAAGGTTCCCTCTGTATCAAAAGCAGTTTGGCATGTGGCATCATTGCTCTGGTACTAGAGAAACACAAGCCAAACCTTTTCTTGTGCATAAGTGTTGCGCTTCACTGATCTTTGGACTCGCACCAGAAAAGAATCTGCAGTAAATGGCATAAAGAAGATAAGTCAGCGTCAAAGTGCGCTAGACCAGGAGTGCCAAATTTGTTTCAGGTAGTGGGCTGAATAGCACTTCGTTATCACTTGAAGACTCATTAGCTGCAAATGACAGAAGAGAAAGCATGTAAATCTTGTTCTTAATTTCAAGATATGAGAGAGCACAATTATCATGCTGGGAAAGCCCAGCTATAATGCAGGCCTCCATCATCTTGGAGGACTATGGTATCATGCTCAGCACTGCATACACTGCATGCGAAGCACGAAAGCCTGGGTTGGATTGTTATGGAGGATAGGCTGTTACCCAAGCAGCAGATCCCCCCTCTCCATGCCACTGAATTAGTCCAATGGAAAGGCAGAGCCAATACGATTGGATCCAGCTGGCGTTGCAGAGCTGGGCTAAGGACAGGAGCTCACCCTGTCTTGTGGGGCCGACCCGCGTCTTGAACCCTGGCCTGCTGGTTAACAGGCACAGTGGGAGCTGAAGTTATTGCTTCCAAGGGCCACATTTGCTTCCAACAGCCACATTTACCTAGCAGCCCCATGCTAGACAAGTGAATTAGTACACATTTTCCCAAGTTTTTTACTATGTGAGAAAAATATAAAACATGTTGCTTTTTAAAGACTTACTTTTCACCCAGTGATTCAACCCTTCTCTATTGCGATCCCAGCAATATTATAAAAGAGAAGAGGCACATGTGAAGAAAACGTCCTCACGCTGTGACTTCATTCCTTTTCCCATAGCTTCTAGCTGAATGAGCTGCATCATCTGGCTACATCCATTAATTTCAATAAGTCATTGACCAAAAATATCTTTAAATATCTTCGCTGATGGTTCTCTTTATACCCCCGTGAATATAATGGATAGAATTAGCACAATGCTGTATTCTGAAATATCTTGTTCTCTCTATGCAGAAAGCTACTGAATACACATTGTGAATTCCATGTTAGCTTACGGTTAGTTACAGGTTAGCTTTAATACACATCATGGTTGCCCGAATATACGCAAAATGTATTACTTAAAATTCCCTGCATCAGCGATCACTTGGGCCTTCATGCACCTTCATAAATCTCCCTATCTGTACATTAATTTTGAGGTAGCTGGATAAGATTTGAACGGCTCACCATTAGAGGGTAAATAAGCACACTGTTAATAGCTTTATATTCCCAAGCTTTCAAAGAAAAGAGGAAGAATAGCCTCAGTTCTGTTGCTTCATGTGCAAGTCTTTAAAAAATCAGTAATTTTTCTTCCTAGCTGTGTTTATTTAATAGCTTTTCCACACTGGCTTTTATCTCTTTTTTCATCAGGAATAAAGTTGCAAATGCACATTTCATGGTGGTTGAAGTAGAATGGCAGTCTCTGAGAATGTGTCTACCCAACAAATTTCCCTGAAAATGATAGCAAAATAAGTTCCTTTTGCCTTCCTTCCACCTGGTTTCACAGTGCTTTGGCACCACAAATGCACGTGTTACATCTGCTTTTCCATTAACTATAAGTAACTTGTGTTTTATCTCAGAAGGCCCAAACTTGCAGCAGGCTTCCATAACTAGGGCAGTACTGGACAAATGTCCTCATAGTCAATCCCATCCCATTTTGCTTGAAATTGGAATTCAGATTCCCCTAATTGGAATTTTCATAAAGTCAATTGGCCAGAATTTGCCAAAGGCCTTGACAGTATCATACAATGGATTCGTGAGGGCAGTACTTGCTTCAGCTAAAAGGCATATTCCTTGAGGATTTAGAAAATAATATATTTCAGGATGGAACAAAGAGACTGAAGAACTTTACCAGGCTTTTCTACAGAGTGGCGACCAGGAGATTGAGTTGTTCCCATGTCTTGCCTGGATGCAGCTCGTCACAAGACATGGGAACAACTCACAACCTCATTAAATATCAGTAAATCCAGCAGGAAAGCCTGAAGTCCATTAAGGAAACTAAGAGCTACCAGACAACCTGCAGAACAACCACCCAGGACAAACTTCCTATCAAGTAGCCTCCCAAATTGTATCCATTTTTTAAAACACCAAGGGTGAAAGAATACTCAATGACCATCAAGAAAGTGCTCTCAACCTTTCTATGGACAACATCAATGCACTCCCACCCTTTCTCTGTGGGAATTTTCCCACCCTTTCTCTGTGGACAAAATCGATACAGCCATCAACAGCCTGAAGTCCGATAAAGCATCAGGTTTTGAGTTCTCTCCATCCTGTAGTACTTCAACTGCTGACCTGATGGCCAAGCATAGCATCTTTATTTGCAACATTTTGCAACATTTGAATAACTAATGTTGCTCTAGATTTCTAAGCAGGCCATTATGCTTGAAATAATAATGGAAACTCTGATGTTATAATGCTGATTTTAAAAAAATAACCAAGAGCTTTTGCTCAAGGGCTGTTTTCAATTTCGAAGTAGGCAAGAAAACAAGAAAAAATCCTCTAAAAAGTATTTTTTGGGGGAGAGGGAAGTGCAGTGGGGAGTGAAGTTTTTTTGGTCTGCCAACAGGAAAGTCTGTCTTTAAACTCAGAAAGGCCAATGCCTCAGGGTATTGAAAGCAGCAAAGAATGTAGTGCTCTCCTTCCTGGTGCTCATTTTCTACAGGGGTGCCACTTTCAATCCTGTAGGAAAAACGTCCCTCATGATGCCAGTTGGGGTTTAGTAGAAATGGGGTCTGCGTGATCTGAATCAGCCTTGCTATATTCTAAGGTGCATCTGTTTTATATCAACAAAACATGATTACAAAGACATTTCCAAAATTTTTCCAAAGTCAAAATACAAAGGCTCTGATGCTCTTTGTCTGTGTGGAAGGAGATGGCAACCAGAATGTGATCAGACTGTGAAATGGTCCACCTGGAATGTCATCATTCTTGAAAGACAGAACTCTTTATTTATTTGTTTTAACCCATTTGGCAGTTCAGAGAAAGTCTACCCATGTAAAACACCTTGAATAAAGTCAGAGGAATAATCCAATGACTAGAACAGTGGCATTTAAATACCAGTTACTATATACTGTTAAATCAAGTAAAATTTAAGTACAACAACAATGTTGTTCCAAATTAACAGAAACAAATCAATTGTCTTAAAATGGACAAATGTTTTACTTGGGTCCAATATAATGAAGTTCTTCTCTTATATTTGTTCCTAAACTTGACAATTCCTATCAACATGTTCAGTTTTGATGATTTTGTGAATATCTTTGTGCTTTACAGTAAAAGTGAAACATTTGTTTTAGAGCAACTTTCATTAGCACACACACACAAAGGTACTTAATTCCCTGTAATTTAGCTGAAGTGAGCTTGCTGCAAATTGTCACTGTCGTCACTGTCTTTGTTAAAAGGCCCTTTGGCAATGAATTGTGATGCAAAGAAAGAAAAAAACTGAAAAAAACTGAATGTTTTGAAGCATGGAACTTTCATACAAAGTTTGCATTTCAAACCAAACTTCAGTGGAATATGATCCCAAAACTTATGATAGCAACCCTGGAAGGCCACTTGAGTATCTTCTTCATGGTAACATTTACGGTCAGTCAGTCCAGGCACTGGTAGGGTGACCAGATGGCTGAACCTAAAAAGGAGGGCAAGGTCTTGAATTCCTCTCAGCCTGTCCTTTCTGGCAGACAATGACACCTTTGCCTACACATGGGTAAAGCTGCCATATTGGGCCCTTTCACTTCCTTCTAGAGCTCAATGCATATTTTTTAGTTTTAGGTTTTTGGCCATAACTTTCGATAGGAAGGAGATATTTCAAGGCTGATTTTTGCATTGGATTCTGCTCTTCAATATGAATACAGCCACATATGACATGATGGGGTACTTCACACCATTGCAAAGTTCCAAAATGAAACCAAAATGGAAGACAGTGAAGTCCTTTTGGAGGACACCTGGACAGAAGGCTAAAAAAGAGGACAAATCCATAAAGATCTGGTCATTTGGTCACTGGCCAGGGTCCAACTCCACTAGAAAGAATGTCAGCAATAACAACCAATATGTCATCAGCATGTGGGGGGGGGGCATTCCTGATCCCTTTCCCATTAAGAGACCTCCACTGTTCCAAGATGACAGTAGCATGGACTTTATTGCAGACAAGAGGATGATCAAACCTAGGTCTCTCCTAGGTCCTCTGGTGCAACCAGGCATGTGTTATTGCTTGCTCCAGAAATACTGGAAAGGTAGGTGCTCTACTGTCTCACCCATATTTGGCTGTGCTAGACTCACTTCCCACATCTGAAGTCCTAACAATCAATTTGGGAGAGCAGTTGAATGACAGCTCCTTGTTACAACAGAAGTATGGGAGCTGATGGAAAGGTCTAGCTTGACAAGGACTGTCTCTTAGGGTGCAGTCCTGAAGTGCTCTTGAGCCTGCCTATTTAGCTCAGTCCTGAAGAGCTCTTGAGCCTGCCTATTTAGCTCATATTTAGGCATATGTTGAGATATGCTAGCTTAGTTGCACCAGAAAAGGCCTGGGCTGGCGTAAGTCAACTTATGCTGATGCAAGGCAGATGGACCATTTTCATGGTAGTCATGAAGCAGTAACTGCCTTGAATGTAGGGAGTAAGAAAAGTAGGAAAAATTGCTTACAATTTTCTGATTTTTTTATCTTTTTTAAAAAAATCTTGCTTTGTTTCCAGATAAAACATACAATCCTTTATGTAGCAAAAAAGGGGATTTTGAGTTATGCATTATATACTGACACAGTACCCATTTCCAAATACAAATTGAGCCTACCAGAAAATTGATTCGGAACTTAATTTCTTTGAGATATGATGTTCTTCCTGCAGTATTGTCTGTTCCAGCCATCAAAGCACATCTTGCTTTGATGGTGGTAATATTTGTTTTAATCTGTCTTTCACCATGATGGATAACACACTTATTCAAAAGCTTAGCACGTCAAAAAAGAGGAATGAATAAAAACATGAATGGCTTATTCTTTAGTGATGTAAAAATAGATAGCCATTTCAACATACCATGCATCAAAAATATGTATATTAAAGAAACTTTACAGAATGGTTGTGCACGCCTATAGTGCTCTTTTTGGAAGAGCAGCTGGTACAGGTGATCTCAGCTTTATATGTAGTGGTTTTATAAGTAACTAAACTTTGTGATGATCGACAAGTGTAGGGGATCTTAATTTTGAAGCAATTATGTGCTTTTCTCATGTCTGCAAAGTAACCCATATGGAAATAAATGAACATACCTTGAATGGCTGTGTTACATTAAATGAGGATTGCAGCCTAACAACTGCTAGAAAAGAATATAGTTACAGGGGATAATAAATATGGCAGTCCGCATGTAGCTTTGACAGAAGTTGTTGTGGGGAATGTGTTTTGAAGTGCTTTGCATTTTGGCAGGATTTGCATTTTGGGATTTGCATTTTGCATTGTGTGGTGAGTCCTACACAATATTTAGGAAATTTGGAAATGGAACTATGATTGTAGACAAGGGATGTGATGTGATGAATTACCAAGCTTAAGATCCATCACAGTTAGTAGGATTTCTTAAATGACTAATCTTTAGATTGACAGGCATAGCACTTTTCACCACTAAGCCACTGCAGCCCCTTTACCTTAGGCCAGTGGATGAGTTACAAGTTCAAGAACCTTCACAGTTGGTAGGATTTCTTAACTAGTCAAGTAAAGGCTGTGGTTTCTTAGGGGCTGTGGGTGGCGCAAGTGATTAAGACACTGTACCTGTTAACCAGTAGGCCAGGGTTTGAGACCAGGTCCCCACAAAACAGGGTGAGCTTCTGTCCTTAGACCAGCTCTGTGATGCAGCTGGAACCAATCACATTGGCTCTGCCGTTCCATTGAACTATTTCAGTGGCATGGAGAGGGAGGGATGCTGCTATCCTCCATATTATTCTATCCAGGCCTTCATACTTCGCATTTGGCATCAAGCATGATACCATTGTCTTTCAAGACTGATGGATGCCAATACAATATACTAGTAGTTTCTTAAATAGTTTCTTAAATACTGTAGTATAGAAGACTTGAGTGCATGGTAGTTGGTATAAGCCCTCTGCTGTTTTATGATTCTGCTTTTACTTATTATAGCTCTTTAGTTGGTGCAAGTCCAAGTGGATCCAAAAAACTGTGGCAAGATCAGGTGGGTGGAAATAGGATATTGCTAATACCTCTGCTGCCACTAACCATCTTCTACCTGCCCCAGCATACCTTCTAGCAGCCCTAAACATCACCCTGATACTCTTCTTCTGTGCCCCATTCCTTCCCTATCCTCCCACCATACAACTCATGTGCTATCATACCAGTGCTGGAGTACCAGAAAAGCCACTGCTGGACAGTCATCCTCACTCAACATTTCTGACAGTGTCTCAGTAGTGTGTCACATTTTGAAATGCCATAAACCATGCAGCCAGATCACAAATCTAGCAGAGCTGATGGACTTTAGGGTTGGGCAATTGGTCAGTGAGTCTACCGCACTCTTATTAGGGCAGGGAATAATCCATAACTGTAACATGTGGTTGAATTTAGTCTCAACCTGTTTTCTATGAAGCCTTTGAAACTAAGGACATACCAGCCAGGGTGACTATATATCTGAATGAATGTGGGTTGCTTTAGGCACTGCCATCTTATTGGTGTATTAAGGGGAAAATATGGATCAGTTAAATGGGATTTGGCAGAATTTGCCTTTAAGTTCCATCCAAAATTATTTTGAAACCAATCCTTAGCATCCACACTAAAGTCTCATTATGGAACTTACTCCTAGGAAAATGTGGATTGGACTGTAGCTCTCTCTCTCTCTCTCTCTCTCTCTCTCTCTCTCTCTCTCTCTCTCTCGCATGGTAAATGGATCATAATAAAGAGGAAAATGAAATATAGGTGATGCTTCAGCATCTGTGGGGAGTTCTGCTCCTGGAACCTCCAGGTTCCACATGTCAGGACACTTGAACCAACTTGATTGTCCAGAGGTCATGTCCAGAGGGTGTTCTGATGGTTTCCAGAAGACCTTAAAAATTGCTTCCAAAAATAAAGTTTTAAGGGCTTCAGAACACCTTCTGGATGTGTCATGAGAACAACTCTGGTCAGATTTAGAGGGTAGAGGTTAGGCCTCAACATTGGTCAGGGGACCCATACTGAGTCAATTCCATGGTTTAAGAATCTATAAATGTCAAGGTTCAAATTTAATAATATCATGGTAATAACAATTTTAAAAGTATAGCAAATTAAATCAAAAAGCCAGATACACAGCTAAGTTCCCAGGAGTGAATGGTCCAGTAACCGTGTACAATCTAAATATATCAGCCTATATCAATCTAAATATATCTCTACATGGTGAGATAAGCCACACCGAGAGATGTTGAATAGCTTTTTTTCTAAAAAAAGATGCCTCTTAATGGGAAATTCTGAATTTTAGAAATTTCCATGTTTGCTGACAGCCATGCTGTCTTAATTCTGCCATACTTTGACAGGAGTTTAACAGAAGCTTCTGGTCCTATTACTCAGTCTCATCAATTGTGGGCATTCAGCAGGCTGACATTGTGAGAGTTTTTCATCTTCCTTCTTTTTTTAAGTAGCCAAACAATTCTGAAGAAATACAGTGGAGGAAGCCTTATTTATAGCTATAGCCATTGGAAAGCAGAGTTCTATAAATCCCATGTGCAATTGTGGAATCTTCCATGTAGTAGAAATGTTAAAAAGGAAGGGTATTATGCTTAAGAATTCAAGCATGAATGAAGCACAATGTTCCTCTACTACTTGGGGTGCAAAGAGGACATAGAAAGATAAGGAAAACTTGGGAAAGCAAGACTTTTTCTGTTCGATATCTGGGAAGATTAATGTACATGTTGTGACATTCTTGTTTCAGCTACTGGTCCTCAGTTCTACTGAGCCTTTTCCTTGTCTTTGTCCTGTCCTTCTTGTCTGGCTTTTTCAAGCAATGTGCCTACAAAGTCCCTGTTATGTTTACTTAGAGTGTGCATAGTCTTATTTTTTTTAAACATCTTTTTGTATCAGAAGAAAACCCCAAGAGATAAAAAAAATATTCTGCAGAAAACATGAAGTTCTTTTAAAAATGCCATCAATAATGCATCCTGCTTCAGAACAAATAAAACGGGTTATTGCTGAACATCTTTCCATTTCCCCTGTACCCACTTGCTATTCATGCATGTGGAGCAGTTTCAGGATACAGGTCCAATCCTGTTATGCATAGATTTTTTTATACATGGATTTGACTAGACACAAATGGCCACTGCAAATCAGTTTTAAAAATCTTCTTTTCTACTGTTGTAAAGAGGTAGTCATGAAAGCATTCATTCCATTTTTCAGTCCCAGAATCAAACCCCTGCAGATGTTGAGGCACTACCTTATTCAATAAGGCATAATACAGAAGCAAGAAACCTGGAAGTGGGTATTTAAACCCATTTTTCTATTGTTTTCCTTATACATTATTTTTTTAAAATCCACAGGAGGCTCCAGAATGGACCTCTAGTGGATAATGAGGGAGACCTGAATATGCTGAATTCTAGTTTCATACTTGACACCATGAAAGCTGTCGAAATACTGGGAAACATGCCTATGGATGCATTTAAACCCCAGTAGAGGGCTAAGGTGGACCTGAACATTATTTACCTTAATATTATCTTGTGTCAAAAAAGGTATTTTGGGTCTGTAAAAACATTGACTTTTCCCTTTTGAGTGACAGATCTTCCTCCTCTCCACGGAATGGTTGCTTGGTGTTCAAATAGCTTCAGAATTCCATAATGGAGCAGGAAACACAAAGGGAAGAGCAGAGGGAAGTTGAAACTTAAGTTTCTGCTGGCCAAACCCAAGAATCTACCAGGCAGGGTATTTCTAACTCCTCACTTTCCAGGGGTCCCTCTAAGTTCTGGTGCAAGCTTTTTGGTCCTTCCCTTCATAGCATGTAAGACACCTCATGCATAATCCTAAACAAATTTCCAGCACTGTCATAGCTGTGCCGGTGAGACATGTGCTGCATGCCGAAGTTGGAGGGTAGTCACAGAAGCCTCTTCAAGTAAGGCAATGTTTGTTCCCTTACCTCTGAGTTGCATTGCCATTACCTCAGTGCTGGAATGTTGGTTAGGATTGCAACACTAAGTACCATAGACCCTGCTGGTATCCTCCAGAGTTAGACTGCCAAATTTAGTGGTGGGACCATAATATTTGGTTCCATATAGGAGCATTCCTGGGTCAAAGGACCATTTCAATTCTCAGTGCCCTACAAAGTCACCTAAAATTGAGCAAAGGGCAGATTCTCTTTATCATAGCTGGAAACTTCTTCTGGTTGCTTTGGCATCCTAGCCCTTCTGCTTCCAGAGGTTTCTCCAGTCCAGTCCAAATTAAGTGCAATTGCCAGCTCAAATTTGGGTAGCCTTTCCAAATAAATTCTCTTGATGCTAAACATTTCTCCAGAAAATTATAAAACAACACCAAATTTTGTAGGTTTATTGATATTACAGCAGGAAAGTTGCTAGGACAAAAAAACTCTCAAAAACATGAGTAGAAAACAGGAGCATTTTCAGGTAGTGAAAAATTGGTTATAAAATATTTAGTCACAGGGTCTATATAAAGGGAAAAAAACAGAAAGATTTCTTTTTCTCTTCAAGGATTTAAGAAAAAGATTCATTTACTTCATTTTAATTGCCTCAAGTAAAAAGCTGAAATTTCAATAGAATGAACCAATTGTTACACATTTGGGAACACTATTTCTTTTTTAACTACTTTATGGACAGCCTGATGCTGTGGAGGGGCTGGCGACTTGTATGCTTCCTTGGCAATTGGTGTTGCAAATATGCTGTAAGGCATGTTGTAGGAAATGGGATAGAAGAGGCAATGACACAGATGCCAGCACCTGTTGATGCTGGGCCTTTTGCAGAGGTCAGACAATGGTCTGGAGCACACTAAGCACATCTTGCTCAGTGATGAGGAGGCATTCCAGATCAGGGGACTAATACTAATATTAAATAGCTGACACAGTTATGAGTAGATCCATAGAGGCTGTCAGGGTTCTATAGAAAATAAGAGAAGCAATGTTTCCTTACCACAAGCAATCCTCAGGCAGCTTCTTTGGCCCCTCATGATGCAGCAGTGGCTGTTTAGGCACCGCTATACCACACAGTGCCAGTTGAGCTCAAGATTTGGTCCTAACTATATAATTAATATATATATATAATATGAAGGGTTGAGGTTGTTAAAAGCAAATGTTAGCAATGCTTCACCAACATGGAATTCAGTTGAGAATTCTGAAGAGAGCCCAGTCTTGTCCAAAGCATGATGGAGGTAGGGTAGAGCTCAGCAAAAATAATACCAGAACCTGAAGTACATTGAACCATATATCAAGGAGGAAGTACAGAAATGCAACATGGTTTTAATAGCCAAAGACAGGTGACGAGCTCACAGCAGCTTCAGCAGCTTGGCAGTTCTTGGTGAGCATGAAGATGAAGGAGAAACCAGAAAAGAAAGTGTCTGTTTCATCTTGTTGGCATCTGGGAGCAGGAATTTGTCTTGTCTTGAATTGCAAAATTCAATGTACACTGATGGTGCTTTAAGTCAGGAATCTTTTTGAGAGGGTACACATTCATATGGAGTACAGTGATGGGCTCCAGCAGGTTCGCACCTACTCTATAGAACCAGTTGTTAATGAGAGATAGGACATATAAAGTTTAAAAATAGCCATTTAAAAGTGGCTGCCAGATGGGCATAGAACCGGTTGTTAATTTCTTTGAAGCCCATCACTGATGGAGTACCGGCATTTCTCTAGGAGTAACTGCATCTCGTGGGTGAGTACTGGCATAGATACAAATACACACACGCAGGTGGGTATCCATTAGTACCAGCAGCTGAATATTGGCACCTATTTTTCCAGGAAAAAATAGTACTAGAAATAGCTAAGTGTATTTATTATCATTAAGAGGTAGGGAGCTTTAAACAATGATAGAAGCTGGAAGTGTAACTATGCTTTGTTAGGTGGTAGGGCACAAGCAAATCTCTGGGCTGTAGGCTGGCAATCCTTATGATTAACAATGGATATTTTGGACTACTCACTATAAATATATTAACATGCAGTGGTTGTAATTTGCTTTTCTCTCTGTTCTCAGAAAGTATGCTTGGTATCAATAAGGAAAAAGCTGAGTTCAAAATACACTGTAAGAGACCAAGGATGGAATGCAGGGCTTGAAATCAAGATATAAAGTGAAACACGCTGGAATTTTTTTTGCAATTTGTTCCACTGTGCAGGAGTAGGAGAATAAGCACTTGATATAAAACATACACACGCACGCACGTACACACACACACACACACTCACATCTTGCATAAAGCAGACATTTCCATTTATTTTACTGTCATCTTACCCTGAAGCTGCTCTATTCATTTAACACCTTTAATGGAATTCAGAAAGTGTGCTAAATGGAAAAATGTAGTTTATTTGTTTCTTTGCCACTCCTGAAATGACGGAAGATGGGCCCATTATTCTAAATGCTTTCATCTCTCTCTCTCTCTCTCTCTCTCTCGCTCTCGCTCTCGCTGTGTGTGTGTGTGTGTGTTTAGGTGGGATTCACCACATCAAGCCATTTTATCCCAGAATGTTTTGTTCCATTCCTTAAAACGGATGTTGCATTCTTTTCTGTAGAAGAGCCTGTGTTCTCCCTTCCTGCCCCCATCCACCCCAAGGGATCCTGAATGTTGAAGTAGGAACAGATAGCTTTAGATTGGTTGTACCTGTCTAACCCAGAATAATTGGAAATATATTTCCATGTGAACTGGCACAGTATAGGATTAATTCACTTGATTTCTGCTAGGACTTATAAGCTTGGGGTGGGTGGTACATTTCTGGCCAATTTTAAAAAAAGAACAAATTGATGAATTACATGATTTATGGCATGGCAGGTGTAGTGTTAAAATTCAGTGTATTTCTCCAAGCAGCATGACCCACACCATGCTAAGCCTTAATTAGCAGGGCTTTAATCAATCACAGAATTCTGCGAGAGATGTTTAAAACAGACTTATTCCTACATGGCTGTTTGAGAGCTGCTAATATATTACAACTTTTGCTAGACTTCAGGGGATGCCAATATTATTAGTTAAATAATAAATATTATCATTTGTATTATTACTGGGAAAGTAGCAAGTTTCCTATCATTTGTTTTAACTTGGAAATCCTTGAGTTGAGGAGTACTGGCAAATTATCTACAAAGTGATGAACGTACTGCTCCCTTGTGATTTTTAGAAGAAAGTTGATTTTCCCTGCTCTGAATAGTAGGTGTTCATAGAAAAACAATTTCTTTGCAAAGATTGAATATCTGAGACCTGAGGGGGGGGAGTGGAAGAAAGCTGTTTTACATTTTTCACAGATTTTGATGTTTTCCAAATAAAGCCGTGGTATGGGCAGGAGGTCTGGTCTAGAGGGTAGAGCCTCCATTTGCCTGAAGATAAGAGCTGAAGGTTGCCAGATCGAGATAATTGAAAGTCGGATCCGAAGCAAGACCTTGAAAAGCGGCTGCTGTAGCTGAGATTTTCCATCTGCTTTTCAGTGGGAGTGAAGGAGCTTTCTCAGCTGCCCTTCCTAAGAACTGAAGGAGAACTTGGTCAGCCAGCATTTCAGACATCGGGCCAGTGTTGTAACCAGACTGTGAATGTAACATCTTGAATTTAGTGTCTCTTGAAAGATAGAGACAATCTGTGTTTGTAAAAATCCCTTCGGAGATTTAGAATTCGCCTGCCTATGTAAACCGCTTTGATTAAAGATTGAGGAGCAATCCAAAATGACCAGAAAAGCGGTATATAAATGCCTAGTTATTATTATTATTATTATTATTTTAATTTTATCCCTCCCCTCCCATCTCTAGCAGTTGGTCAGTCTACAGGTAACTAAGTAAAAACTATCTTAGTCCAATTAGTCCAATTGCCTTCCCATCATAGCATGCAGTGGACACTACGGGCACAATCCAGAGTAACTACGGGAGCACGTAAGAGTCATTACATGCACCCGTAGTTACTGCACAACCTAGTTAAAACCTAAGGGAAATTCATATTGCAATTCAGAGTAACTGGTTCTTATGCCAGAGCAAGGACTCCCCATAGTTACTCTGGATTTCACCCTAAGTGGGCATGGCTTAGTGCAGTAACATGGTGGGGATTGGGCAGTCAACTGAATCATTTTGGCCTACTTTCTTCCATGGAATTTAAGACAGAATCTTTAGGATCCCCACTTGGCTGCTGAATTGTATTCCTTCAGTATTCCCTTTTCTAAGGAGTTCTCCCTCATGATATGGCTAAAATACTTGAGCTTCAGCTTCAATATTTGTCCTTCCAGTGAACAGTTGGGGTTGATTTCCAGGAGGACGGACTGATTTGCTCTCCTTGCAGTTGAAGTACTCTCAAGAGTCTTCTCTCGCACCATAATTCAAAGGCATCTATTATGTGATGCTCATCCATCCTTATGGTCCAACTCTCACAGCCATACATTACCACAGAGAAATCCATAGCTTTAACTAAACTGATCTAACTAAATGTGATGGCTTGACTAAAGTTGTCTGGACACCTCCCCAGAAGCAGGTTTCTTTTAATTTCATGGCTGCAAACACCATCTGCAATGATCTTAGAGCCCCAGAGGAAGTCTGTTATGACTTCCATTTCATCCTCTTCCATTTACCATTGATAGGACCAGAAGCCATGATCTTGGGTTTTTTATGTTTAGTGTTAAGCCACATTTTGCACTTTCTTCTTTTATCTTCATCAAGAGTTTCCTTAGTTCCCTGTGGCATAGCCAATGATCACGTAGCCCGGTGCAAAGCTCAAAATGTTGCCCTAGAAGTGATGTCACAACTGGAATTGATGTCATCCCTTGCTCTGCTAGTGGCATACTTAAAGCACCTGTTTGCTATCTGGAGTCAAAGAAGATATATTGCCCCCCCGCTTGCCACTGCAACAATAAAATCAAATTTAATTTAATAAAAAAAATGAAAATTGTGTCCCTTATTGGTTCGGAAAATTGTGCTGGGGCAAAGAGGAATGGTTATTCTTTCCTTGCTAAATATTGAAGGAACACCACTTAGAAGTGCCTGCATACCCAGTTAGCATGGGTATTATGATATATGAATATGGAAATGAGAGAAGATTCATATTAATACCTTTTTGGTTCCATACAGTATCATAATTACAACTCATTGGCTCTCAGAGCAATCAGTATCATGGGAAAGTGGAGTTAAGAAAATCCACGTTTTGTTCCATAGGTTTTTGTGTTTTCATTTTCTGGTTCATTGGCCATTACTTTTGAAAGAACATAGATAATATACCAATGCATTTTGTTTCATTGCATTCGACATTAAATTACCTTTCCATGGAGCCATTCTCTCTACATCTGTAAAAGACAAAGGTTACCATTGTGAAGTGGCAGAAATTTTAGGCTTTTTTAGCCTCTTAGTGCTTATTTTGCAGGCAGGATTTGTCAGTCGCACTTATGAAAAGTACTTCTACAGGACAATTCCCACTCCCTGAAAAACACTCCTGGAGTTGGAGAGTTCTTGGAGCTGGCAGTTTTGCCCCCTTGCAGCCATTTATCTTAGTAGGTCACAAGAAGTCTTTCTGGTTTGCTAGATCATTCACCCCTACTTGATGTACAAAGGCATAAGGTCAGTGAACTGAATAGGGACAGAAGACTTGGATGTCTTGAATACAGCAAAGTTATTTTCTGGAGACTGGAGACTTTGATGAGATCAGCACCGAAGGTAAAGCTCTATTAAAAAAGTCTGTAACCATAGTTTAAGTGAGAATCTAACCCTACAATCCAGAGTAACTACGGGTGCACGTAAGAGACATTACGTGCACCTGTAGTTACTGCACTATCTAGTGCAAACCTATGGAAAATTCATATTGCAATCCAGAGCAAATTGTTCTTACACCAGAGCAAGGACTCCCCATAGTTACTCTGGATTGCGCCCTTTAGTTGCAGAATGAATGAACGTTTGGAGTAGCTTTCCTAATATTTCATTTTTAAAAATCCTCTCAGCCAAAGCAGCCCTTCCACACATTGATGACTTATGCATTCTGCCATACCAGGAGTTGGCTAACAGGCTGGAAAAGTTAGGAATCAATGATCAGATGTCAATAGTTGCTAGTTCATTATGGCTAGGAACACAGATCTCAAGAGTTTGTAACTTTTCTTGAATGTGAGGCAGTATGTAAAGCCCCCTGAATTTTAATCCAGCTCGGATGTTAACTCTTCCTTCCCACTCCAATCCATTTGCCTGGTCACCAGGACAGTTGAGGGAAGATTCCCACCTCTAGCTCTTTTTCTACTTTTATTAACTCCTTCTCCCTCATTCCCTCTCCCTGAAACACTTCATGCCCCAGGCACTTGGAGTTATGAAAGTTATGCTGTCCATGCTATGGATTCCAGGAAATGTTGGGAAACTACATTTCCCCCAGTGGGAGGGGGAAATAATGGAGGCCAAGGATGCTGCAGGAGAGAGATTGTGCACCAGATCCTGTTCTCCCATTTTGAAGAAAAGTCAGAAAAGTAGTTTTGCAGAGGAGTAAGGGGATTAAAAGATACAGACAAGGTGTCCCCCACTGGTTGTACTGCTAGTCATGACCGACTGTAGGGTGTGGTGCTCAACCCCGTTTCTAAGCCAAAGAGCCAGCGTTTTCCAAAAACGCATGATTATACGCTGAGGCACATGGAATGTAGTACCTTCACCACCAAGGTAGTACCTATCAATATAGTGTACTCCCTTCTGGTGAAGCTGCACCAGCAGAGACAGGATAGTTTTGGGTCCTAAACATATTTCAGTAACAAACAGTGCAATGACACATAAGGGTTTTGGAAACATTAGCGACAGGCCACATCTTGTTTTGTTTTGTACATTGTGACTCATTGATTCGACTCATTAGGGTGCTATCCTAACCAATTTAGAATGGCACAATTCACCCACTTCCCATTCTGTGCCGTTCTGTAGTGTGGGAAGGATGGCACATGTCTGTGCACTGCCCTAACCTTTCCAGAAGTGGTGCAGAAGTGCCTTATAGCACTTTTGCAATATCCCAGGCCAGCATGGACTTGTGCTGGGATTTATACCAGCCTAACCGGGGGTTAGGATTGAAGCCTGATTATCGCATCCTTGCCTCACTCTTTTGATTGTTTGAGTTTCTGCTTTAGTTGAAATGTACATAAAGCAGATTTTTGAATCTTGAGGTTATTCTTGGGACTGGCTACAGTTTACTGTGTGTCCCTGAGCAATGGATCATCAGTTCTTTCCCAACTGTGCTCCTTATGGTTTATTTGGAATACCAGATGCTTGGAAAGGCTTCTCTGCATCTGTTATATTGTAGAAATCTCCCCAAGTAACGCAACTCCACAGGTGGAATATGAATGACTTAGACACAGGCATGTTCTTATGATCTGTTTTATAGGCACAGTGTTTTCTCAAATATGTGTGCCTAGCTACCGTGGACCTCATATGTACAATTACTGCTGTACTAGTAGAATGTATCCTTCCAAGAAACATCTTGGCCAGCTAGAATATTAACTTTCTCCATTTTTATACATGCTGTACCAGGTGGAGGGAATAAAAGCATACAGTTGGCCTCCTTGTTTTAGGGCTTGGCACTCATGGATTTGACTCGGTGTGGGTTCAAAGCATGCCACTTCCTAGAAGTACCTTCCAGTCATGTTCAGAGGGCACTGGGTTGTAAATCAGAAATGCCTTCTAGCTGCTTTTGGGAGGATTTTTGAGATATGGAAAATCCAAACATAGCCTTCCAATGCTTCAGAGAACCTCCTGAATGGACCAATTCTGGTCACATCAGGCAGGTCCCTGAATCTGTGTCTGCAGTTTCCATTATATGCAGAGATTGGCATCTGGGGGTGGGTGGTGTCCGGAAATGGATCTCCAATGGATACCCAGGGCCAACTCTATGTAGGCAATATTTATGTGGGTATAATTCTGACTATTTTAGGCCAGCACAACTCACCCACCATCCCTTTCCCATTGTGGTATGTGGAGGCTGGTGACTACCAACCTAACCAACCTCCCCCAGGAGAGGCACAGAAGAGCCTTACCACACTTTTGCAACACCACCAGGCCAGCATGGGACTTGTGCTAGCCTAAGGGGGATTTAGGATTGCAGCCCGAGATACTGAAAATATATTTGTGGCATTCAAACATACAAATATTTGTTTTCTAGGTCATAGAAAATAACACATTGTGAAATTCATAGTTTCCAACATTATTTTCATGAGGGTAATAGAAAAAGGGGTAAAACAGGAGGTTTCACAGTGGCTGCAATCTTAATTCCCAGTTAGGGTGGCATAAGTCTTGGCCTGGGGGTACTGCAAAAGTGGGAGGCTTAGGCCAGTGCCCAGGCATGCACCAGTCTTCCCACACCAGCACAGAAATGCAAAGCAGGTAAGTTGTGCTGGCTTAAATTGGTTAAGATTGCGCCCAGGTGTTGTTTGTTGTCATTTTTTTGAGTGCAATCCTAACCAATTTCCCAGCTTCAAAATAAGGGCAATGAAATTTTGAGATAAAGGAATAAATAATGTCTTACTTTGAGGAAGCCAGCCTCTGACTGCCTCTCAACTGCAGGATGCAGTACATGCCCCACTGGCACAGCTATGCCAGTGCTGCAAAATTGGCTAGGCTTTCAGCATTCATCTTCTACTTTACTTTTGATCCCTCACCCCTGCAATATTAAGCCTGCCTGTGAAGTTCATCTGATGAATGTTAGAATATGCACCCTTCCGCAAGCTCCCAGACTTCAGAACTGAGATTACTTTCTGTTTCATTCTTGATTTTATAACTGTGTTACAAAAACACTATGGCTCTTCAAACTCCTATGTAAGCCATTATTGTAAATTATATTGAATGTTCTGGCAGAATGATGGTGTTTAAATGTCATAAATAATTGCATGGTTACCTAGATCACATCATAGAATGGCTTCGTTATACATGACAATAGGGAAGTATCAAGTTCTGAACAACTATTCTGTAAATCTATCATTCTGATTATTTTTGTTTGACTTGGTGGCAGATTCCACCAATTCCAATTTGCAGGAGAAGGCTGAGTTAGGATCCTCATTAATTTTCCCAATTAATATATGGAAGTGTAGAATATGTTGATCTAATTACTCTTCTCACTAGAACCGCCTAATAGAGCTGAGTTATAGATCTCTAAAGAAGGCAATAAAGAAGAAGAAATTTTTTTTAAAAAATGATAAATCATACTCAACTGAGAAATTTAGGGGAACACTAATATTTAGAAATATCTATGTTTCTGATTAAATGCCTAATTAAATATGATTATCTACCCTGATAATTAAGCAATAAGGCACATCAGGCAAAGCTGTTGTGGGTGATTATAGTCTGCCTCAAGGGGCGCTATTATGAATGAGGTTGAAGAGTAATTGGTTTAAACCACCTGAGAAATTAATTAATTGCCTCGGTATTTCCTATCTGAAGTGTTTTTGTTGCACTTGCAAAATGAAGTACATAAAAATAAGGGATGCTGTCAAACCCCTTGTTAGGCAGTGTTTCTAAGACACCTTCGGAAGCTGCAGCAATAATTCAGCTTGTGAAACCTATAATGGTATGGAATTTCTCCAGTCTGTCTGTGTTGACACAGTCCTTCCCAACATTTGCTTGTCTTCCCTTCCAGCCTCCAACAGCGCAACCTGTTGACAGGTTAAACAAATGCCTTTCATAACCTCACATATCTGGTGGTTGACTGTTTTCCTGAAAAAAAAGAAGCTAAGAAATGGTTTTTGGCCTATCTGAGAATTTTATTTTCATTTTGTTTTTTTCACATTCTGAGCTCTTAACAGTATTCTAGAAGCTCTGGTGTATATACTGTAATTAGATGTTCACTGGACAAAGAATCAGAATTCTAAAATTTATTTGACTGTGCCTTTACATATTTTAATTGTGTTTTAATTGTATTTTAAGTGCATTTTAGTTTTTTATCCAGTTTTAATTGTGTTTCGTTGTCGTTTTTAAATGTTGTTAGCCGCCTTGGGTTTCCTTATCCAAGGAAGAAAGGCAGGATAAAAATTGAATATATAATAATAAAGAATAATTTGGCTGAGGGATGGCAGGAGGCAGAGCCAAAGGCATTCCTTGCATTACTATTGGCTGCATCAAACGCAGGGAGAGCCCACTCCTGGACAGATCTACTCAGAAGTAAGTCCCATTATAGCCAATGGGACTTACTGTTAGGGAAGTGTTGATGGGATACTGCCTGTGGCTACAATCCTAAAGACACTTTCCTGGGAGTAAGACCCGTTGAACATAATGGGGTTTACTTTTGAGTAGACATGGCTAGGACTGTGCTCAAAGAGCAGTCCTAAACATGTCTACTCAGACGTAAGCCCCATTGTGTCCAATGGTTCTTACTCCCAGGAAAGTGTCTTTAGGATTGCAGCCAAAGTGAACAAATGCATGCAGGCACACAGAGTAGCTGCTGCTCTTGATCTTTTTATTTATTTATTTCCTAATTTATACCCTGCCTTTCCTCCCCTACAAGAGGGAGCCCAAGGCAGCTAACATAAGAGAAGAATAAAACACCATTAAAATAATAATAAATAGAAGTTAAAACATAATTAAAATACACTTAAAATACAATTAGATTTAAAATTGAAACAATTAAAACAGACTAAAAACTTTGTTAAAACAATAATATATAAAAACACAATAAAACTACCCCCAACCCCTGCCCCATTTAAAAGCTTTTTTAAAAAAAATAAAAGGTTTTTAGGCTCCGATTGAAGCTCTGTATTGAGGGAGCTTTCCTCAGTTCTATGGGGAGGGAGTTCCACAGCCGGGGTGCCACCACCAAGAAGGCCATCTTCCTTCCCTGTTCTGTCACAGCTGCTTGCTGCCTCTTACAGATGGGATAATGCAGCAGGGGAGATCATGCTTGCAAGCCCTATTTTCTACCATGGCATGGAAGAGTCTGAACTGGGAGTCAGAGATGGGCTTATCCATGGGATGAAGTCTGGGCTGGCCAAGACTCTTCATCATAATTTTGGAGGGGAACAGCGATGGAGGACAGATGGGTCATGACATGCACCTTCTCCAGCGTGAATTGTTTGATGATGATTACCTTCTCTGGGTGGCCTGCCAAGTATCTCAGCATAGAGCATAGAGTGGGTCTCCTTCGCAGTCAAGCAGTAGCTGAGAAGGCAGCTTTACAATATTATTTTATTTTATTACAGTATTTACTTTTTATATTAATTGTGATGCAGAAAAGAGCTCAGCTAATACATTTTTGGTACACATATATGTCAAAGAGCCACATGTTGCTCACAAGGCATGGTTATGTGACCCATGGATATGTAATTTCCCTCTTTCTTTCAGTCAGCAGTGCGCAAAAACAAGCCTGTCCCAGCCAGGCTCCGAGTGACATATTGCTACGGAAGACAGTTCTGCTTGTCATGTAGGATAGGATGCCTGTCATCTGTTTGGTTTCTTGTGGGATAAAACATAATTGCTCCTGTGGTTGACACTGATGAGTGGTGTTGACTGGAATGCATTCCTCTGATTGCTTCAGTGAGTGATGCACACACCATGCCCATTTGTGAGTGGAAAAAAAAAAATCTGTTTTCTGGAGCAGTTTTATGATTAACCTCTAAAGTAACAATGGTTTGCTTTGAGGGCACTACAATTTCAACAGCATATTGGTACCAAGTTTTTGACTTTAAAAATTAGTTCCTTCCTTATACAGAGGAAGCATTACCTGTTTGTAGACAGAATTTGTGTGTGTGTGTATGTGTGTGTGTGTATGCATAGATAGTATTTTTAGGCTGAGTCCTACAAAAGTGAATCCTGACAGAGCCCCCTGAAATAAATCTTGAGTCAATAAATATTGAGCACCTTGAGTCAAACTCACAACTGCTGTGCACCAAAAATGTGGTTCCAATTGGACCACTGCCCAGAAGGTCCTGGTACCTCAATCAACTTGGAAGATGAGTCACATGGAATCAGAATCTGATCATGGAGCAGAAGGGATTCCACAAACTTTGGATCTGGCTAAGACTGCAATCCTAAAGACACTTTCCTGGGAGTTAGGCCCATTGAACACAATGGGGCTTACTTTTGAGTAGACATGGTTAGGAATGTGCTTTAAGTCCCATTTATTTCAGTGGAACTCAGTCATCATGATAGTCACCAGTCCTACTAAAGTTTCCATGGAGCAGTGCCATGGACTATAGTTTCATCTTGCGTGGGAATATCAGACATTTGTACTTTTGCCGTGTGGTAACCCCAGCAGCTGGAATGATACAATTCAGACCTGCAGTATTGGTGGTGCAAGTCCATGTTGATCAATAAAGCCACCAATCGCACCCCCTCCCAGGTCCAGTCTACCCTCCCCCTGTAAAATGGATAGCCATAAACCAGTGTTTATCAAAGTGGGGGTCGGGACCCCTTTGGGGGTCGCCTAGAGCTTTCCTGGGAGTTGCCTAATGACCCCTGGTGCAGGGGGCAAGGTCAGGCTTGCCAGACCTCCGGCTATAGCAGCGTGCACACTGGGCCTGACTGAGAGCCTCAGGGCTCAATCCTATGCATGCCTACTCTGAAATAAGTTCCATTATAGTCAGGGGGGGGCCTTTACTCCCATGTAAATGTGGATAGGATTGCAGCCTCAGGGCCCAATCCTATGCATACCTACTCTGAAATAAATCCCATTGTTTTCAACGTGTGCATAGAACACACATTTCATTTGTAACAATGAAAATACATCTTGCATATCAGATATTTACATTACGATTCATAACAGTAGCAAAATTACAGTTATAAAGAAGCAACAAAAATAATTTTATGGTTGGGGGTCCCCACAACATGAGGAACTTATAAAGGGGTCACGGCATTAGGAAGATTGAGAACCACTGCAACCCTGGCCTGAGGTCCCTGGAACAATGGAATGAAAATGTAATAAACATCCAGCCTAACCTACATTGGAGATTTGTTGGGTAATTTTGGAGTTGGGCTGCATCTTCTCCTTTGAGAAAGGAACTCATTTCCCTGTTTTTCTTTATGTGAGCCACACATTTTGAGGCACGATTGGGCCACATCGTAGTGCACATATACAGGAAGGATAGTAAGATTTCTTTCTCTCTGATTTAGTCCTGTGCTGCTTCATTTACATTTTTGGTTTATGGTCTAACGTGCACGCAAGGTTCAGTTATTTGAATATAAAATAGAACTTGCAGAAGTAGATGGAAATTGTCTTCAATTTATATTCAAATACAAAAAGAAAACTGTTGAGATACAAAAAGAAAATAAGTACGGTACTAACAAATCTGCATGCAAACAAACCCAAACGTATTCATGTTTAGCAAGGGAGATTTCATAGTTTGTTTATGGTACCTACAATACCAGGGCAATTACGTTGCAACTAACAGCTCACTCTCAAGTATTTGTCTGCAATTGTCTTCATGTAATTGAAAACACCACCAGCATACCAGCTGTTTACTTGTCAGTTTTTATGAAAGTGTAAATGTCTCTGGGAAGCCCATAAGCTAGGGATGGAGGCACACCTCCCCTCTGTGGAAATAGCACACATTCTTTGGACTAGTAAGTAAGGGAGAAATCTGAGTTATAAATAATGCCTGGTAAGTTCTTGGTTTCCCCCTCAATGGCCAGGGATTAGGCCAACAACCTAATGATAGTTCATCCATTCACTGGCACTTCACAATGAAGCATCCTGCCATCTTGCTTCATGGGTTCTGATTCTCTTTGGTGGCATTTGACATGTGTAGCCTTCTTGGGTAAGAAATTTCTATGTGGGGATGGATTAGGCCAGTACACAGATATGTGCTTGCCTCTCTACGTCACCAAGAGAATGGGAAGATCACTGAATTTGTCCAATCACTTCTTAAAGGCATTGATGCCATCACCACATCCTATGACAAGGAGTTTCACAGACCAGCTACATGCTGGATAAACTAATATTTCCTTTTCTCTGTCCTAACCCTCCCAATTTTCAATTTTAGTGGATCTCCCCTTGTTCTGGTATTATGTGAAAGGGAATAGAGCATCTCTCTATCCACTCTATCCAACCCTTGCATAACTTTTTATGTTAAAATCATGTCTCCCCTCAAGTGCCTCTTTTCTAGACTGGAGAACCCCAAACGCTGTAGCCTTTCCTCATATGAAAGGTGTCCCAGACCATCACTTCCCTCCACAAAACTGGTACTCATCAACTTACCTGGAAATTCACCCCATCCCACCCTTGGTCCGGAGTTTTTGACAACCCTGGATGTGTTGGACCTGCAACTAGAATAGAATGCCTTCTTTCTTATACCCATTTTATGCCAGGGATGCTGGACTGTCATTGGACTGTCAAATGCAGGACTGTCATTCCTATTCCCATCACATCAAGTTTTAAGAACTAGCTGCATTTATTTTTTTCTCTTTTCTCCTCTTTTTTTTCTTTAAATGAACATCACAAAGTCTTGAGTTCTGTAAAAACATGAGCTTTGCTAATGGAAAGGCTCTAAGAACTGTCTCAAATGCTAATGCAGCCAACCTCTGCAACCAGCTGTATCCAACGACGTATTTATAACAGCTTTGTAATTTAAAGCTTTGCATGTAAGGCTTCAAAGGACTCTTGCTGGATCAAGCCTAAAGTGCTGACTACCTCTCTGGCAAGCATCCATAATTGACGAGGCTAAGAATCGTGTGCGTTTGCTCTCCCACTGGGTTTGAGTACGGTGACAAATGTCAAATTGAGTTTTAAACAGAATGGTTCCTCAACATTGTCATTATTCCTTAATGTGAATAGCAGGGTTCGAGCACTGCTTCACACCTCTCTCTTCTCTTCATACACAATAAGCAAACTTACTGATGGAACTGCCTTTCTATTGCCTTTTTGAAAGATCAGCTTGGAAATGCCACAATACCTGCTCATGCAACGACTGGCATTTCAGCGGATGAAGTTCACTAAGGCTGATTTAAAGTTATTCCTACCTTAGTATTAATTTCCTTTTACAAAGGAGAAACTTGCAAATATGTCTGTGGCTGCAGGGTGCTTTCATTTTTGTGAACTTTCTCTTAAGAAGCAAGGTTTGTCATATGGAGGAATTAACATTGGGAAAAGTATTAGCTCTGTCATTAATTATTTTTAGGTCTACCCCCTACTTTAAGCCCACCCCACATGCCTTTCTGTTTCTTTTCATTCTGGAGCTACTGTCAATATGAGAGATCCATTCATCTTCATCCTCTAATTCCTGCAGATCAAACCTATTTCCCTTTTGGGAGGGAAAAAGAAAGCTCATTCATCTGTATCATTAAGCCGCCAGATTTGCATATTTTTGAGGAACGTGGTCTGTGCTGACAGTGTGACCACTGTGCTTTCGGAAAGCTGGCCCTGATTTGCAGTCTACTCACAGATTCTGACAGCAAGCTTTTTTGTGTCGGTGCATGTTTTTTTGTCTTATCACATTTGGTTGGGGGAAAAATTGATTAATCTATAACAGTAATTGAACTGTTTAATTCAGAGCACACAGTAGCAAAATTTTCTGTAATAAGAGCAATATTTCCTGCATCCCATTTAGGGTAATCACTTCCCATCCATTTCAAGAGGCCTGCTGTCTGCTGCCCAGCATGTCTCCCTGAACAACATGGGTCTGTGTTACTTCACAGCCTGCACAGGAATTTGCCAGGATGGTGTGCAGTTTTAGCAGAGCATTTCCCAAAAAAAGGCCCTGAAAGACACTACTTAAGGATACACATGAAATTTGCAGATGTTTAAATAATGCTGGAGGGTTCAGGCAGAATTATATATTGATATCTTGCTTAGCAATTCCAGGTATAAATAGAAAAAATCAATTCCAGAAGCATTACGAGCTCTGTATTACATAGCACAATGGGTAACTTGCTACATTTTCTAAAACATTTTATTCTGCAAATGTCACCAGAGGAGAACCATGTGGCAGCCTTGATATGGTGCAAAAAGGACATTTGTGCCAACAAATAGCTGGTACAGTTCTGATTAGACCAATTCAGACAACGGAGAACTCCATGAATGCCTCACCCTGGAGATGGAGCATGCTCTGAGGTGGCATGACTGTATTGGGGAAGGGGCTGTTAGAGGGTATTGGGCTGTGGATACAGTGCGCCCACTGTATCTGTGGATTCAGCATTGATGGATTTCAACCCATGAGGTTAGCCCTGTGTGGACTCTCCAGAAGGTGGTCTGAAGCTATGGAAACTGGACTGAGACTACACTGAGAAGGCCATGGACCTTCTACGGCCTTTGGGAGGCCTTAGAAAGTCACTATTTTCTAAGGGGGAACAGAAGTGATATTTAAAGTCTTTTAGAGAATCAGAGAGGGTTTCTTTACATAGCCTGATGGTCCCTCAGAATATCCTCCAGAGGCAAAGGATGCACACCACCGTTCCCATTGCTTCAGAAAGATTAGAGGCCCCAGGATGCATGGATTTCAACATCTATGAGTTTGGGTATCCACAGGGATTCTTGGAATTGAACCCCACTACCCCAGATAATGTGAGTCCACCTGTATCCCTCCTTTTTAAAAAGATAATTATATAGTAACCCATGAAAGAGGGAAGCTTCATGTAATGGTCAATCAAATGTCCAAAGGGGATGATGACTGTCATTTCTTTAAATTTTCCCCCAAACACTTCTCAGTTTCATGTATACTTAATTACCTTTGAATTTTAGCCTGAGGAAAAGATAAGATTTCTGTTTGGCCAAAACATCCAAGACACTTGAAGGGAAGAATGTTTATTATGGCTTTAAAATTCTAAAGACAGACTAATAAGTAAACACTGAAAAATTAGTGTGTGGAGTAAACAAATAGAAAAATCAATTTTTTAAATTTTTTTTCTCCAAGTACAGTATTCTCCAAGTACAGTGCAGGGTCATTCAATGAAAATAATAGGCAGCAGATGTAAGGATGTGTATGATCATACAACATATACAATTTATTACTAAGGATGTTTAATTATACATTCTCCTTTATAAAGTGATAACTGTGCAGGAGTATAATTCACATCTCATAGTTGTACTAGTCAGAACAATAAATTATACGAACTGAGGCAGTAGGTTCCTCACTATCAAATGTTAGTACTGTATATGCCACTTTATTCTGGTTGGCGCAAGTGGCTAAGACACTATGCTTGTTAACCAGCAGGCCAGGGTTCGAGACCCGGCTCGGCCCCACAAGACAGGGTGAGCTCCTGCCCTTAGCCCAGCTCTGCGATGCAGCTGGATCCAATCATATTGGCTCTGCCTTTCCATTGGACTAATCCAGTGGCGTGGAGAGGGGGGATTTGCTGCTTGGGTAACAGCCTATCCTCCATAACAATCCAACCCAGGCTTTCGTGCTTCGCATGCAGTGTATGCAGCGCCGAACACGATACCATAGTCTTTCAAGACTGATGGAGGCCTGCTTTATTCTGGTTGGTCACTCTCAGAGATATTATGGTAGACATGAGGAACCAGATTTTAACAGTCCAGCAGGTCTTTCACTAATGCTTGTAGAGATTTCTCTGGTTGCTTTTCATAAGAAATCTCCACAAGTTCATCTAATTACCTGCTTGTTGCTGAAAATTCACCCAGATTTGAGATGCCTGTTGAGCCTCTGGTTGAAGATCCCCAATGAAGGAGAATCCACCACCTTCTCTGGCATTCTGTTCTTACTATCAAAAACTACTTTCCTGATGTTCAGCCAGAATCTTATCTTATGCAGTTTGTACACATTAGATCTAGTTTTTCTCACAGGTGCAGTTCAGATCAAATTTGTTTCTTCTTCTATATGACAGCCCTTCAAGTATTTGGAGACAAAGTGCAAAGCTCAGTCTGACATAAGGAGTGAGTGAAACATAAGGACTGAGTGCAAAGCTTGTAAAACAACTATGCTAAATGTGAACAGTGGCTTTTACTTCAGGTGATTTCATAGTTTATTTAACAGCCTCGATGCCATCCTGTGAATAAAGATTTCTGCTTGGATACTTCAACATTTCCTTGTTGATTTTCAGATGTTCTTTTCTTTCTACAGTCATACTGTTCAGCTCTGTTCAGCTGTGCATAGCACAAGAGGCGTTCAACGTAAAATGTGCATATATATTAAAATGCAACTTTCTTAAAGTTAAGGTGTGCGAACTGAGGAGAATGATAGGCAGCCCCAATGGTAGGCGTGTCATTTTCCATATATTTTTAAATGAGCATGTAGACAAAGTGTTCACTCCTTCAGAATTGTAACAGCCATGTAATGGGTCACAAAGGGACATTCATGTGCCAAAATGAATCTTTTTCCATGACACAAGGCTAAAATCCAGGACATGTCCTGGAAAAGGAGAACATATGGTCACCCTGCTTCTGAAGGCAGCTGTTAAAGTGGAGAAATTGGGTTTTGTTTGAATGGGGAGGAAAGCTGCTTGATTTTGTTTTCCCATTTGTACCTTGCCTTTGTATCTTTTTCTTTCCCGAAATAATGTGTGTATTTCTTGGCACATCCTCCCTATTTCTAATGGGGTTTACTTCATGATAGGATTGGGCTCCAGTTGTGATTCAGGGGAATTCTGCCAGGGGAATTCAATGTCTCCATGTGTTTCTGGCTTTGTATGTTTTTGTCCTGGCCAAGACATAGGTAGATTAATATTTCTCATGTGTTTTGTTTTATAGTTTTCATGTATATTCATATTATAAATAGTATTTTTGCTATGAATAAGTTAAGTAAAATTCAGTCATACAAACTGTCTCTAATGCATTAATTTATGTAAATTTATTCAATTTAGAAATGCAAATTAAGTCATTCCCCCCTGACCCGTGACACAGTATCAGAGAGATGATGTGGCCCTTTGGCCAAAAACCTTAGAGGCAGCTGTATTATAGGGTGGGGCTTGAAGTTGAATTTCTTTCCTCTGGTCAGTGCCTACATTTACTGGTGACATTACTGGTGACAAAGCAAATGTTGGTCAATGTACAATAAATCAGTTATTGAATCAAATATCTTAAATGCATTTTACTCCGTAGAGCATCATATACATTGATGTGCCTTTGTGATAATAGTATTTGCTCATTATCTGCTCATAGACTGTAGTTCATCTCATTCTGTGTCAAAACCCCATTAGTCAATTGATCCTAGAAATGTGGTTGTCACTTCCAAAGCATAACATTTGCTAATGGACTTTTAAATGTACCCTTGCCAGTTATAATGTATTTTACATATAAATACATGAGAACGGCGTTTGTGCCAGAGTGTTCTTTGTTACCTCTTATCTCCCATAAACCACGTTTATGATGAAATTCCAGTTGGGTTCATATTCCTTTCAAAAGTATATACAGTGGTGCCTCACATAAAGAGCTTAATTTGTTCCGGAGGCATGCTATTTAAGTGAAATGCTCTTTAAGTGAAGCAGATTTTTCCATAGGAAATAATGGAAACTCAGACGATTGGTTCCACAACCACCCAAATATTCATATAAAAATATTAGCTGGATGTAAAAATGATGACAAAACACTGGAATTGAATTCAAAACATGCATTCAATGTGCATGATCCTATGAAGTCTACTTAGGCTGCAGTCCTAAAGACACTTTCCTGGGAGTAAGTCCCATTTAACACAATGGGCTTACTTCTGAGTAGACATAGTTAGGAGACTGCAATCAAAGGCTTGCAGTCTTACCTGGGCTGCTGCTGGAGGTTCAAGGTGATCGGTGGGGGCACTTGGGGGCAGTTAGAGACAGCAGCGCTGGCCTTTTTTAGAGCCTCCATGCTTTTAAAAAGCCTCCGTGCGGAGCGTCAGGGCTGCATTGCACGTGTGCCCATAGCGCTCTTGCTTGTTAAGTGAAGCAGAACTTGTCATGTGAAGCAAGATTTCTTGGAAATTTTTGCTTGTTATGTGAAATACTTGTTAAACGAAGCGCTTGTTAAGCGAGGCGCCACTTAAAATAGTTGAAAGATATATAACAAAACTGTCTGATCAAGGAACTGCTTAACCAATATAATGAAAAGGCCTTGGAAATATTTAGAAGTGGCTATGTAAGGACTTAGGCTACAATCCTAACTCCCAGTTAGGACAGCCTAAGACCCAATAGAAGTCCCATAAAGTTATAAAACAATACAACTGGTATTATTATTTTCCTGTTCACACAAATTTTCAAGGTGGATTAGTCTTGCTTTCTCAAAATATAGAAAACCAGATATGATTTTTTTTAAGTAAAGGGAATCAAAATTTATTTTTATTGTTGTCCTGACTATGAGTGGGCTGTAATGTTATTAACAATGTTACAGGTGAGCATGTTTGACAGTGTATGCCTTGTTTCAAGTGAAAGACTAAGGCTGCAATCCTAAAGACACGTTCCTGGGAGTAAGACCCATTGAACACAATGGGACTTACTTTTGAGTAGACAGGGTTAGGATTGGGTTAGCAACAACAATTAGAAAGCATTTTGCTTGATTGAGGAGACTTCATAGGTCAAGTGGTTTTTGCAGTTTGTTATTTGACAATTAGTGTGGGTTTTCATGTGGCTTAAACATGCCACTGTCAGCTGTGTTTGTTGTTTTTTAACCTATATGTTATCCCACCTAAAAGGAATAGGAGTAAATGAAAGTGAGTATTTAACCTGGATCTGCAATGTATGTAGGAATGTAGAATTGACACTTAAACCACACATTCCAGAAGGAATGGTAAACCTTTCTAAATTTCCACAGTTCATTTTGGACTTCTGTTGGAACAGATAACATTTATGCCTGACTTTGCCAACATTTTCTGTACCAACAGGTGTGGTAAAAAGATGTTCCATAACAAGATGTTCCATTCATCCCTAGTTGAGTGCTATGTTTCAGCCTTAGAAGTTGAATAGATATAGATTTGCTTAAAGGTGATATAATTTAAATTTAAAGGTGGCAGAGTATCGTGCTCTGATTGGAGATTCTAAAACAGCATCATGCCAGGTGATGCCACGAATACATCGGAGATAGTGCATATGGAAGGTATTCAGTTTTCTCTCCTGCTGTGCATAAAGGGTCCAAGATTCGCTGCAGTACAAAAGTGTGCTCAGGACACAGGCTCTGTAGATCTGGATCTTTGTATGTTCTGTTAGCTTCTTATTAAGCCATACTCTCTTCGTAAGTCTGGAAAATGTGGTAGCCGCTTTACCAATATGTTTATTCAGCTCAGTATCTAGGGAGAGAGTGTCAGAGATAGTTGAGCCGAGGTACACAAAGTCATGGACAACCTCCAGTTCGTGTTCAGAGATTGTAATACAGGGAGGTGGATCCACATCCTGACTCAGGACTTGTGTTTTCTTCAAGCTGATTGTTAGTCCAAAGTCTTGGCAGGCTTTGCTAAAACAGTCCATAAGTAGTTGAAGGTCTTTGGCAGAGTGAGCAGTAACAGCAGCAGCATCAGTGAAGAGGAAATCCTGCAAGCATTTCATCTGGACTTTGGACTTTGCTCTTAGTCTGGAAGGATTGTAGTTTTCCATCTGATCTGGTCCGGAGATAGATTCCCTCTGTTGCATTTCCAAAAGCATGTTTCAGCATGACAGCAAAAAAGATCCCAAATAAAGTTGGTGCGAGGGCACAGCCCTGCTTCACTCCACTTTGAATGTCAAAGGAATCTGATGATAAGCCATCAAAAACTTCATGTCCTCGTGAAAGGACCTGATAATGTTGACATCTGTGAGTTATATGTAAAGCCCTTTAATTGATGCCACTTCAGGCTTTGCATTCAGAAGTTCCTGTCCCTGTTACTTGGGGGAGAAAATCCATCTTGTTTGAAAATTCAGGTTCAGGGAATCTCTTCATCTTCAGGTGACATTAGACAAAACTAGGATGGGACCCGTTCACAAGGGGAGACGCTGCTGACAGCTGCATGACAGGCTTTAATGAGGTAGGGAAAACTGGCTCAGCTGAGCTGGGGAGCTTTTTCAAGCAAAATTTGCTTGGGTTAGCAGAAGGATTGCACAATATCCTGAGTTCCCACATGGAGGCGTTTCAGTGATATCAGTCCCTTGTGTCAACTTTAGCTGAAACTGCAGAGTTCCTCCAGGCTGGCTTGTGCTTTTAGAGATCAGCAAAGGCTATGTCTTGGAATTTCTCTGCACTGTGCTATGAAACTACTTCTCTTACAGGGGGATGGACCTCAAAAGTTTTGCAAAGGTTGCCTATTCTTTAATGAAAACATCAGTTAGGGGAGAGAAACAACTTTCAGTGTGAAAAATTGAAACATTTAGGTGAGTTTTATAGTAATGTTTGGCCATTGTCTGGAAGGGAAAAGATTCCTCTCACTTCCTTATATGAAACTGTACAAAATGGTCTGATGGGAAGGACTTTTTCTCTGTCCATTTCCTTGCCTGCATATGTTTATGTTTCTTACTGGAAAAATTAGCCATCCTTTCACATCTAGGTCCTAAACATACGTGGTTGCTGTAGAGAAGAGAGAAGAGCAAAAGAAGGACCTCTTAAAAGGGGAAAGGAGGCATATAGCGGTGCTGGAGAAGATAGGTGAGATGGAGGGAAATTATGTGGGTTTCATAGAGATACCTGAGGACAGGAATTTGGGGGTACAATCCTAATCAATTTAGGCCAGCACAGCTCACCAGCTACCTCTTTTCATGGTGGTGTGAGGGAGACCAGCACATGTTTGTGCTTTGGCCTAACCCTCCCCGGCGTAGTGCAGAAATGCCTTATTTCACTTTTGCAACACCCTGAGGCCCATATGGGACTTATGCTGACCTTACTGGGGGTTAGGATTGCAGCCACAGGATTCTTACATTCTACTCCTACTTCCTAATTCATGCAGTGATGTATCTCCGTCATTTGTTCCCTTGCCCTGGAAAATGCTTCTGCTAGCCTTGAACTGGAACTAGGTCTACTTGGAACTGTGCCAGCTATATCACTGGCACAAGTCTATATGCACCCATGAAGATGCACCCATGAAGAACTTGGGGAGGGGGTGAGAATTCAACAAATGCCAGTGCTGTTAAACCTGCCACTTTGCCAGGCCTGAATTGTCCTCATACCTTTCCCCATTGCCTTCTCATTCTGCCAAACTCCAAGATGTTCCACACCTCCCTGTTCTCCCCATGAAGTTCTACCTGGAGTGCCAAACATCCAGTGCCCATTGACTCAAGCTCTTCCAGAAGTGGCCAGCCTGCCTGCACCATCATTGCATTTACAATTACATTGCCAGAGCATTCATTTCAGAAGTGTAAATGGCCCATGAAATGGATCTGCTAGAGTGTTGAGAAGCAAAAGCTGGAAAGTTGTGGGGTTGAGATGAAAAGATCAAAGTTACCTGCGGTTCAGACCATGTTACCTGCAGTTTTACCCTTTCACCATGGGTGGAAGGCAAATGATGAGCCTTTGTGAATTGATTTACTTACTTATTTATTTATTCATTCATTTATTCATTCATTCATTTCCCAGTTTTCTACCTAAAAAGGATACCCGGGTGACTAACAGCATTTAAAAACAACATCAATTATATGGGGATCTAGTCTCTCTCACTGGGTGAGAAGTTCCAACTGGTATAGCAAGTAGTAGTAGTGTACCTTACCCAGTTTTGGACAACTAGTTTTGGGTCATTGTGGTGACGGTTTTGTGTGATTTGTAGGCCTGATTTCAAGCCTCCCTGAGATATGTGGAAAATAAATTCTCTTGCACAGAGGAAGAAAACCACAAGCACTAAGCATGCCATCAAATTGATGGAGGTGCCAGGGCTGTGCCAAGGACCAAGATTACCAGTCTGTATCTTCTGGACTGAGAGTAATGCACAAGCTGTGGGTGGGAGTGCCAAGACTGGACAAATCTCCTGAGTAATGGTAAGGTCTACAAAGGAGAAAATAGGAGACTGGCTCACTTTGAAACCTAATATTTCTGAGACAAAGTCTATGAGAACACCTCAGGCATAGCGCAACACTGCCTTTAAGCAAAAAATATATGTTCACAGAATGATTCTATTTGGATCTGTTAAAGTTTGCCGTTCTCTAATGTTTCTCTTTCACTCTCTGTCTTGATCAGAGGGAAATCAGCTGGGCGAACAGCCATCTGCCATCAAAAAGGACCCACAGGATTCTCCCCATGCAACAACACATGCATTGCACACACAATTCACACTGCAGGTGAAGGCACTGACTGCTTGCCAGGTCTTCCCTTTTACAGAACAAATCGAGAAAGCTTTTAACAAGCATCAGGGAGAGCTGCCTTGACTTCATATGAACAGTGTCACAGCTGTGGGGGAATCACTGAAGCCTTACAGTTTAAGCTTCCCCACATCTGTTCAGTAACAAAAAAGCACCTCAAACAAATATTTTATCTGCCATCTTCTTTCTCCTGCTCTTTCTGCAGTGTGAAGCACAGATACTGTAAAGCATCACTGAGATGAGAACTTGTGTGAAAATGAAACTATGTAGGAATTTTTCAGGCCATGGCTGTCTCTGTGCTCCCTTTAAGTTTTGTACTTTCCCTGGACAGCATCACTTTCTATGTTTGAAGCTCAGAGCGTCACTTAAAGCAGTGAGGAGGAAAACTAATCTTTTGTGCTTGCTTTTCTTCAGTGGCCTTGTCTCATATACTGATCCTAATGGGGTGGAAATGAGCTCAGCTGCCTAATTCTATTAAAAAACCCTGAATGTTATTTGCACATGGATGGTCATATGTTCACTTGCAGCCTTGTTGCTATAATGCTATTGCAAAATGGAGGAAAACTTAAGACACATAAATGGGGGGATTCTAACATACTCCACCCCAAAATGCTCAGTACTCTAATAAGAGAGATGCAGAGGTTCTTCCATCCAGAAATTTGCATTATCTTCCCTAGAGGCACTGCCTTTTAATTGCAGATAGAATAACTATGTTTCACCATAGTTAAACTCTGGCGGGAATATCTAAAATTTAAACCTTGTAACACTGTTTGGTGTTCACAAATTGGGCAGGACAGGGGAGATGCACGGATAATGTTACAAAAACATTTTCATAGCTAGCTCAGAGGTGATCAAACTCTAACCCATTCCTAAGACTCTAGTTTGATAAATAATCTTGAGAAAATTACAGCTCAATTCCATGCTTCCGCACTCCTCAGGACTACAGGGGAAAGGGGAAGCCCTAGGTCTTCTCTGGGTTACCGTATTCAGTGTAGCACCAAGGTTGCCCCGATGGATCTTCTTGGATCTGTACCATTAATGATTATGCATGGAACCAAGGAGACTCATGTTGGGTTTCCTAGTCTGGGAGCAGTTAGGGTAAGGCTGCTCTCTCCCCACCCCCAAAAGCCAACTTCTCCCTTAACTTGCCCTCTTGTACAGGGCAAGAACAGGTCTGCCCTGTTCTTATACAGCTGACTGGTAGGTAGCAGCCGGCAGCCACCATACTCACAGCCAGAAACTCTTGGAGTCTAAATTAAGACACCAAGGCCCATATCCTAAAGTCAAATTAAGCCATCTGTAATGGAGCAGTTAAGGTGACTTTCCATAAAACAACACTAGAGGGTGACGTTACTGCGTGGACCCATAACTGCTCTGGATTTTGCCCGAAGGCTGCAATCCTAAATCCCAGTTAGGCCAGCATAAGTCCTGGCACAAGTCCTGTGCTGGCATGGAAGTGGTTAGGCCAGTGCACAGAGATCCACCGGCCTTACCACACCACCATGGGAGTGGGGAGCAGGTGAGTTATGCAGACCTAAATTGTTTAGGATTGTGCCCTGAGTGTTGCTGGGCTCTTTGCTGATGATGTATTGTTAATACTTGCACAGAAGTTCCTTCTGTGAAAGTCTGGGTCAGTGGCACCACAGAACAGTGGCACAGGGTCCGATGGCCCATAGGATTGGACCGTCTGTCTGTCTGTCTGTCTGTCTGTCTGTCTGTCTCTCTCTCTCTTTCTCTCTCTCTCTCTCTCTCTCTCTGTATTTATTAAGACTTTGTTTTTATTATTTTATTTATTTAATTTATATCCTGCCTTTCCTCTCCTGCAAGAGGGAGCTCAAGGCGGCTAACATCAGGAAAACAATAAAACACCGTTAAAATAGATCATAAATACAGATTAAGGGCACAATCCAGAGCAAGTTCAATCTGCTCTGCCCTGACTGCTCTCTCCTAACTATTCTGTATCCAGAGCAGAAAGTTATGCTGCATCCAGAGAGTCAGGAAGCCTGGGCTGCCCTAACTGCTCCAGAGCATGCTAAGTCAGTGACAGCTGGGGAGGGCTTGCTCCTGAGTAGACCCCCCTCAGATCACACTGAAGAAGGAACAGCTGTGGTGCCTACTTTATAAGGAGCCCAGCAGTTCCTGACAACCAGTTACAGCTGCAGTTCTTCTAGTGAAAGATGGATGCTTGGAGTGGCCTGCCGTATCCTGAGGTTAGTGGGCTGCCATAGTTGTGCCATATCCTGAGGTTGAGAGGCAGGGGTTGCAGCTAGGCTGGCCAAGAACTCAGATTTTTGGTCAACACTACCATTCTTACTCAGGCCTTATCACGGACCCCTATGGGTCTACTCATTACTATACCTGCTCCTGAGGTGGAATATCTCTGAGGAACTGGAAGAGGGCATTTCTGCCTTGAAACAGGCTTTGGATACAGAGTAACTGCTCTGCCCTAGGCAATGCTAAACTTGCCCTCAACTTGCCTCTCCTGAGCTGCCTAGGCTGCCCCAATTAGGGCAGAGCAGGTCTCTTAGGGCACCCTATGTTGCCTTGCTCTGCCCTAAGCCTCTTCCAGAGTAACTGGGCTGGAGCATCTTGCAGTTGCTCCACCCTAGTGATAGTTAGGGCAACCCAAGGGCTCTTATGTGGACAGATTAGTTGCTCTGGATTTTGCTGTAAAACACAATTAAAATACAATTAGATTGAATAAAAAACTGAGAAGAATTAAAACATGCAGACTAAAAAAGATTTGTTTAAAACAATAAAACACCTGCCCCCCGCCTCTGCCCCATTTAAAAAGCTTTTTTAAAATAAAAGGTTTTAAGGCTCCTCCTGAAGCTCTGTGTTGAGGGAGCTTTCCTCAGTTCTAAGGGAAGGGAGTTCCAAAGCTGGGGTGCCACCACTGAGAAGGCCCTATGTCTGGCCGCCACACCTCTCACATCTCTTAGTGGCAGCACAATCAGTAGGCACAACACCTCAGATGACCTTAGGTGATGGGTCGGATTGTACAGAAGAAGGCGTCCCTCAGATACCCTGGACCAGAGCCGTTTAGGGCTTCAAAGGTCAGGACCAGCACTTTGAATTCAGCCCGGAAACGAATGGGCAGCCAGTGAAGTAGCTGAAGCACTGGTCCGACAGAGTCGAACCGACAAGCCCCAGCAATGACACAGGCTGCCGCATTCTGGACTAGTTGAAGCTTCTGGACCGTCTTCAGAGGCAGCCCCACGTACAGCGCATTAGAAGAAAGCCATAAAATTTACTGCATTGCTTTTCTGATTTGCCCCATGTTTGCCCTAGTCAAGCAAGGCTTCCTGTAACAGTTTCATCCATTTCTTTGCTTTCCAGTACAAGGACTTTCCGTAGCCGGTGTAGATAATGCACACATTTTCACCTCCTGCTGTGTAGAATGTTGCATCCAGAACATATCTTAGTAAGCATTTAATCATGCATTTCTTGCCGTGTGACCGGGAAAAGATTACAGGCATTAGAGGCATTTAGAATCACTTAGAAGCAAGCTATTTTCTGGGGAGGCAATTAATCCATTGCATTTTCAAGAAAGCTTCTAGGTTTTCAACAAAGTTTATTTGGTTTTAAAAGAAAGACTGTGATTTAAAACATACAGGATTTTGTCAAGATTGTAGTAATCTCTTTCCTCCTGTGGCCCTTACAGAGCAACTTGCCAGTTCACACTTGGATATACCAATTGCACTGGAAGCTACTTTGTTTTCAGAGGACTTAGAATATTCAACCCATTTCTGCCAGAAATGCACACATTTGAAACCTGTTGCGTACTCATATATGCAATGTTGGGTAGAAGTAGCATAAAGAAGGAAAAACAAAACAAAAACCCAAATCATCAGTGTGTTAGAAAGTTGTGCTATAGCAGTGGAGTAGATGAGACTTTTGAAGATCTGGCAATGAGACTGGCTTGTCTAGAATGATAAAAGTTTGTGGTTGAGGTCAGAGGAACTGGAAAATTCCTGTATCCATATTCTTTGTCTTATGTTCGGAATTTGTTGCCAGGTAAAAGCAACATATAAATTCATTCATTAATTTAAAAGAGTTAAAGTCTGCTTTTCTGGCACTTGAAGTGGTGTACAAAACAGAAATATAACATACAAAAAAACACATCTTAATAAAAAACATTAAATTAAACTCATTTTAAATGGTAAAAAAAAACCATGATAAAACAGAAGACTAAAATATTAAAGCACGTAGACAGCATAAAAGCAGCAACATGAATAAAAAGGATGTCTAGGAATTTCTTCCCTCTTCAGAAGCCCAGTGGAAGAGACAGGTCTTTAAAACTCTGCCAAAAGCCATGTAATGAGGTGAGCTCTCCTTAATTCTTCTTGATTCCAGAATTATAGTGCCAGGACGAAAAAGACCTTACATGTTGCTGCACACTACACACTAATCCTAATCCGAGGCCCTTGATTTCAGATGATAGTGGTAACTTGATGATATAGTGGTAGCATCCTTTTGAATTATTGTAATCCTACATAATAATATTAAATGCAATATGGCAATATTATTTTTAAAAGAATGAACAACAAAGGAACAAAAAAAATAACATTGTAAGTTTTATAGTTATTATATAGTTTTATTATATAGTTATTATTTAGTTTATACTTTATTATATAGTTTTAGGGTCAATGTTCAGAAATTAGAGAGTAAAAGTATAATTCTATTATATACCGCAGAGGAATAATGTTTCTAATTGCTTCAATAAGAACATGTCCCTCTCTGTTAGTTAATGGAACTAATAATAACTGGCTTTTGTTTTGTCTTTGATAAAACAGCCCTATAAGTAATCCATGGATAAGCAGTTTGGGGTTTTCCTTGTTAGCAGTAGCAGTTTGACATAATCATCCTTTCCCCAGGATTGTGGTGTTCTTGTTCTTTGCAAGCCATCACTGTACAAATATTTATCAGCCGGAAACTGCTGACATAACAATGGCAGAGGCCTTTTGTCAGCAACTTATTTAAATGGACACCGCAGATATGAAAAGGCATCCCTTGCCTGGTTGTTACTAGTAATGCCTCACATTATGAATATTTTAAATCACTTGATGAACATTAAAGCCTGGAAAGCAGAACTGTGTATGCAAAAATCCGCTCTTATTAGTCTATCTAATGTGTATGTATAAAAACCCAATTACCCATTTATGCGCATTTGTTGTGTTCAGATATACAGCAACATTAAGTGAAATTGAAAAACCAAGATGGGTTTTTCAGAAGTGCAGGATGGACCATCCTGAAGAAGTTTAGTCAGCAATCTGTCAGGAGTTGACTCTGACGCTTGCAGAAGCTACCTTGAACGTCTCAGGAAATAGAATATCACCGTATGCACTACCTGTGACATTTTCCTGTCCTCTCTTGTGTACTGATAAGGGCCACTTCATACATTACAATTTTAAAAATCCAAGGGTTTTAAACATCTATGGGTCCAATCCTAGCCAACTTTCCAGTGCTGACACAGTTGTGTCAATGGGAAACATGCTCAGGGTGACCATATGTCATAACTACAAAAGAGAACAAGGCCTACCCAAAATGTAGGGCACCCAAGAAAAAGTTCAGACATGACAAAATAAAAGATAAACACTCTCATGTAGATTGCTTTTATGTATTTAATTTAATATTAAATTTTAAACTATATTTTACTGTGTTTTATTGCTTTTAAGTGTATTTATTGTTTTATTCATATTTTATTGTATTACTGTATGAATTTTTGATTGTTGGCCAAGTTGGGTGCCCTTTGGAGAGAAAGGCAAAGTATAAATCAATCAAACAAATAAATAACAAGAAAGCTACATGCTGCCTATTCACAAGGAAATGGAGGTCAATGAATATTTTTTCCAGAACACTAGACTGAAAAAGAGGACATGTCCTGGAAAAAAAAAACACATGGTCATGTTTAATCCTGTGGGGGAGGGGCAGTCATGGAGATCTCGAGATAAGGTAATATTCCTCCCCTTATCTTGGGGTTGCATTGTGGCTGAATTGGTGCTAAAAAGTTGGATAGGATTAGGCAACAAGGGCATAATCCTAAAACACTTTCCTTGGGAGTTGCTGCTGAATAGTAATGGTTATGGTTGCACTGATAGACACTTAAACTGTACACCTAATTTGGGAATGCATCCAAGCATGGTTTCCAAACCCCAAAAACTGGGGTTTTCAACCCCGTCTCTGGGGCCAGATGTGGTATTTGGTGAGCCTCTATGCAGCCTACGGCAAGCCCCCTTTATCTGGCCCTTGAGCAAGCCCTGTAATCCTCTGGAAGGTAGGGAAGCTCTGCTCCCTGACACTCCAGAGGGTATTTTGAGGGTTGGGGAGGCTCTACGCACCTCCCCTCTTTGAAAGTGTAAGAAAGTGTTTATGAACTGATTTAAACTCATTCATTTCTAAGTTCTGCCTTTAATACATTCATTGATGCAAATTTATGTAAATTGGTTCAAATTTGAAATATGAATAAATTTTTTCTTCCGGCCCCCAACACAGTGTCAGAGAGGTGATATGGCCCTCCTGCCATAAGGTTTGAATGACCCTGCACACAGACACATTTTTCAAGGAGTCCATACCAATTTCAGCTCCCTCTTGAGTGTAAAATACATGGAGAACCCAATCTGCCATGTAATGTATAAAAATCCTTTAGCATTGCTGATCGAAAGGACTTGACCAATGTCCTTCAACATTTTTCCCACATTGTGTGTGGTCCACCCACTGGAAATACAACTGGAAGAAACTGGCATTGATGTCATCACCAATTACTTTTGGATTGGGAGGCAAGACACAGTGCAATTTATTCAAGTATGCCTTGCCTACCCAGCAAAGTTTTCTACCATTATTTGTTGTGGATCCACTGTTAGGTAGTGAGGATATAAGAGTCCTATGAGTACCACTGGATATCACCTCAAGTACTATCATTGGTATGAGTATCAGATTAATTAAATTCTCTATCATTACTCCATTTGAACCTACTCTTTCCCCACTTGTTCAGGTTCACCATGGGAGTGTGAATGAATTGGAACTTCTCACTCTGTGCAAAGCTGATCAAGCCCCATCCGTGGAGCAGTCTGTCTGGCAAAAGCCGGAAGGAAAATCCTTTACTTTTTGGTTTTGTTTTTATTTACCATGAGTTAGCCTGACAGAAAAACAAATGCTTTCTCCGTGCCGATTGCACAGTTGAGAACAAAGCCATTGCTATGAAAGAGAAACGCTTATCAACAGAAACAATCCTTTGATTTTTGTCGCTGTTTTTCCCCCTTGTATAATTCAACACAGCAATTATGAAGAAGTGTCTCCATGTAAGCAACTGTTTCCACAGCCTGCATTCCAATACCTCATTCCATATATTTGTGTGTGGTTTGCATGCGTTACAACATAGAGGTTGTGTATGAACAGAATCAAACCTACCATAGCAATCTAAATTATGGAAGCTGATAGAGTCCCAAATACTTATATATTTCGAAACAACTGGCTTATCATATTTTACATTCTGCTTTCTGAAACCCAAAAAAATCTACCAGTCTTGTGGCCCCATTTCCACTAACTTATTAATCATTCTTTTATAATTAGTGCTTAGAATAGTTAATCATGTCTGATGAATTCTCAGCTTTGAAATAACCCAGTTCTTTGATTATAGGATAGATATGCTTTTAATAAAATCAGTAATTATTTTCTTATTGTTGCAGGTTGCAGGTTTATTTTTAATGGTTCTTTTTTGTTCTTACATGGTTAGAGAACAATAAAGTGTTAGGTATGAAAAGGAGTGCGCTATTTTTAATCTTTTGCATAATTGGAATGTAACTAGGTTAACGAAGTTCTAAATATGTAGGAATAGAACCTAGAAAAAAATGGTTTGAAAAAGTTTTTTTTTTTTTTTGCAAAAAGCTAAACTGAAGCATACATGTGTAGCCTAATTATATGTGCTTTATTAATATGCAATTTTGGCTACAATCCTGACTTTAGACCAGAAATGGCGCAGCTAAGCAGGCCTAAGTAGGTCATAACCTGAGCTGACCCGGGCCAAATCCACAGAGCTGAAGGCCTCTGGCTGGCCTAACTGCTGCTGAAGAGGCAGCAGTACAAGGGAAGCATGCTCACTGGGCTGGTGTAGTTGTGCCATATCTTGAGGTGGGCTGGTATAGTGCTGTATCTTAAGGTTGAGAGGCAGGGGTTGCAGTTAGGCTGGCAAAGGACTCAAAATTTTTGTCAAAATTTCCATTTTTACTCTGCCTTATCATGGACTCCTATGGGTCTACTCAGATTTATTCCTGATCCTCAGGTCAGGACGAGCATTTCTTCCCTGGAAACAGGCTCTGGATGCAGCCTAACTGTTCTATGCTGAATATGCCCTCAGTATGCCTCTCCTGAACTGCCTAGGCTAGCCAGCTAGGTCAGCCCAAGTCCATCTGTCTCGGTCCAGCCTATGTTGACTTATGCTGGCCCAAGTCTTTATGGTGTAACTGGACTGGCCCATCTTGGAATTGGGCCAGTCCAGTGATGATAGGCTAGCCCAAGTGCACTTCAGGATTGCAGCCTTTGTCTCAAAGTGAATGAGGATGGCTCTTTAAACTGAAAGATAAGCTTCCCTTCCATGGGAACATGGCAATAGTTCTATGCATTCAACTTTACTCCAAATAACTTGTTTTCAGGCAAATATTGCTTCTGAACTTTCATATACAGATTGAACCTTCTCATTTATGACATATGGTTCCAAAAATCTCTGTGATTTAACTATTTTTGCTTTATACAAAGACAATTAATTACCATCGTAACAAGGCAGACAGTGAATCAAGATGAATCAAGTTCCCTTTCAAGTGGCTGGTAACTGCCCTGCAAGGAGCTGAGTGAGCTCTTGCAATCTGCAAGCATGTGCAAGCAATCTGAAAACAGTTTCAGGTCCATTCCATTCACAAGTGATTATCACTTGGGGAAGGAAGGGGCTCTGCATCTGCAGGTGATCAGAAACAAAACTAATAGTTCATTACCTTTCTAAGACAAATTTAATTGCCTGCCACCATTATCAAGATAATCAGGCTGCCTTTAAGACATTAACTGTGATTTCAAAGATGCTCATCTTTCCAACCTCATTTGCTTTGTGACAAAATCCACATATAAATAAATTGCATATAATTAGGCTACACTGTAGTCCATAGTCCTAATACCTATTAATGGACTTTCCACTGTGAATTTGTCAAGCAATCTTTTTATAAAATTATGGAAGTCTTTATGCAAAAGTTAGATAACCATCACTTGGGGAATGTTCTTGGCACGGATTTGGCTTTGATTTTCTTGTAGCTCCCTTTCAACCCTTTGACTGAGATTCTGTCTTGTTTTGTTCTGCAAAGATCAAACCAATGAGCAACAAACTCTTGAAACTTTGGATTTGCTCTTCAGCACCCATCGACTTGCTTCCCTGTATTTTGATATTTGGAGAGTTTATTTGCATAAGTTACTGCTTATTTCTAGCAATGTGACTCATGGTTTCCAATAAAATCCATTGCTTTTATGAACACACCATGCTTGTGCCCTTAGCTAGAGATTATCTTTGTTTTCAGTGATAGTAATTTTTCTTTATCACCAATAAAATTGTCCCTGAAAGGAAGAATCCTTGTATTTCCTTTCTAAGGTGAAGTAGCATTGCTCTTTTTTTATTGCTCTCTTTTCCCTTCTCAAGGTCCAGTGCTCTATCTAGCAGGAGGAAGTTGTCAGCAAGGGTTTTTTGTTGTTGTTGTTGATGATGTTAAGAAAGTGAAGGTGTCCTATTTATTTGTGCATTCACATTTGGGATAGGAATTGATAATTATTTGCCCAGTCACTGAGAAATAGAATGTACATAATCCCAAAGTCCAAATCAAACTATCTTCTCTTCTGGATTTGTTAGGCACTCTGAAGTGACACCACACACTCCTGATGGAATCTGGTTTCACAACCCAACATTCTGTGATATTGTTTACCTTTTTCCCAAACATTGAAATATAAGAATATTTATTTTATTTTTATTTTATTTTAAAAATTTGTATCCCGCCTTTCTCAGGCTGTCTAGCCCGACTCAAAGCGGCAGAAACATAAAACACAATTAAAAACATAAATAATTAAATACAGTAAAAACAATTAAAACATATAGGCTAAAAGATACTGTAAAAACAATATTCATATCAATATTCACATCAATAATAAATGTATTCAGCTTATTCATTTGCAACCATAAATGTATGCATTTATTTGTTCTTAGCGATGGCACTGAGGATCAGCCAGATCCCTGTTTCATACCCATCTGGGAATATATTTCGCCATGCTGTAGACAGAACCCTCAATATTGGTGCCCCTAAATGTGGCACCCAATTTGCCATCAAGGGCAGGGTTACCAGATGCCAAACTGGAAATTCCTGAACGGCAACCCCAAAATTCCTGATTGAAGGCCCAAATTCCTTCCTGTCCAAGCCAAAATTCCTGAGAAAATTCCTGCAATTAATAAAATTTGTAGGACACCTCAAAATGTAGGACAAAATATAGGACATGGTAAAATAAGCTTAAAATACTTGTATTGCTTTCCTGTACTTAATTTCAACACTATATTACCTTTTTTAGGTAACAGACACACACACCCTCTGGGGGAGGGAGTGGCAGTGGGTGCATTCAGGGGTGGCTGGTGGAGGGTTTCTCTGGGATGGGGAAAGTAGGTAAGTAGGAGGTTTCTGGGGGAGGGGGTGAATGCTTGGCTGGTGGGGGTTTTCTTTGGGGTACTGGGCACAGGCAGGGCCAGGGGAGTTGGTGGGGTGGCTGAGGATAGTGGGTGCTACAGGCAGCAGGGGAGGCTGTTGGAGGTTTCTGGAGGGATGGGGAGGTTTCTCTGGGGGAAATGGGCTTTAGGATTGGCCTCTCAGGCTGCAATCCTGGCCAGTTTACCTGGGAGTAAGCCCCATTGTTTTTTATGGGGCTTGCTTACTTCTGAGTAGGTATGCATAGGGTTGGCCTCTCAGGCTGCAAGCCAGTAACAGTTTACCTGGGAGTAAGACCCAGTTGGCGGGCAGCGACTGGAGGGCAACGGGCTGGCTGGCGGGCAGTGCGCGTGCCAGGCTGGAGGGAAGCCCCTCTTTGTGCCTGGGGGGAAGCCCCCCGTCCGGGTCCTGGTGGCGCCAGTGGCTTCAGCCTACTTGGCGGAAGAGGGGAAAGCTTTGGTGATGCAGAGGAGGAGGTGCTGGGGACAGAGTTTCCTTCTCTGCCCACGTTTTTCCCCGCGCTGGTGCTGATCAGCACCAAGGACAGAGCACTTCAGCATGCAGGTCCTCCTGATCAGCACCAAGGACAGCAGCGCTTCAGCCTCCACAGCTGAAATTTGAAAGTGCTGGTGCAGGGAAGCATTTTTCCCAGTGCTAGCTTGCCTATTTCCACCTTCCGGAGATGGAGAGGAATCATCCGGAGTCGGAGCTTGTTTTCCAGAGGTCACCGGGGAATTCCTGTATTCTGGCAAGCCTGATCAAGGGCTGATCAATACAATCAATTGTAATAGATTGCCTAATGCAGAATTTCACTTAAGGCCCAAACAATGGACCAAACTGTTTCTAGACACAGTTCTAGCTCTGTAACTGAGGTAGTTCACTACTTCTGAGGCTGCAATTCTAACCTCCAGTTAGTCTGGCATAAGCCCCAGCATAAGTCTTTTGCTGATCTGGAGGTTTCACAAAAGTGCCATAATACCCTTGTGCCCCACTCCGGGATGGGGAGTTAAGCCAGTTCACAGGCATATGCTGATCTCTCCACACCATTGCAGGAAGATATATGCTGGCTGAGTTAGGGTGGACTAAATTGGTTAGGATTGTGCTCTTGGTTTGCAATCCTAAACACAATTTCCTGAGAGTAGGTATCATTGAATACAATAGGGCTTAATTCTGAGTAGACATGCATAGGATTATACTGTAAGTCTATATTTTCAAACAGCAAAACAGTCTCTAGTGGAGTACCTTGGGAAATAGTTTGAAGTGACAGTGGCTGTTAATGGTGTAAGTAATTTATGCATCCTTAGTTAGATTGCAAGCCCTTTGATGACAGAGGAGCATTTACCTATTTTTCTATCTAAACTACTTTATGAACTACTTTTTGTTGTAAAGCAGTATATAAATATACTTAATAATACTAGTATAGCATGGTATACAAACAGTGACTTGTCTATTCGCTTATTTGCCCAAAGCTCAAAGCTGATGAGGAAATAGGGAAATAAAGTATGAAATTTGTAGTTTTCTAAACGTGATTTTCAGTTCAGTTTACTATAGCTTATGAGTGTTTTCCTGACAAAAGGGTAAAGGCAATGAAGTAAGATTTACTTGCACAATGGCTGCTCATCTCATTTATACTAGCAGACTGATATAAGGCATTAGTTATCCTTCTGGTGATTTGTATGTTTGAGTTTTCTGCAAACTCCAGATTACCTGTAGGCAAAGTTAGGAATCAGAAATGTGATTGGCATGGACTGAATCTTGCAAGTTCCTGATGTGAGGCAGCAGTTGGTCTGTTTCACAAATGGATGTGCTAAACTACAGGGATCAACACACTGGTCTGTCAATTTGACAAGCCAGTACAGGGAATGTAACATGAAAGACAGCTGTCAATCAGCATTAGAGGTTTGTGATGATTTGAGTGAATTGCTTAGGTTTGAACATCATGAACTGTAGAGGTGAATATTTTTATGTGTACAATAAGAAATGAAGTTGCATATGAGCACCGTTTAAATCCTACTGAGTACCTACAGTAGACTATGCAAGCCTTCTAGCAAAAGTCATAGCTGGGAATATCTCTAATCCAGGAGACTCAATTTATGTAACTACCAGTTGCTAAACCTAGTATGGTATATTAGATATGGGTTTTATGATCAAGAAAAACATTAACTTCTGGAGAATTAATGCTATTGCTATTGAAGAACATCTAGATTTACACACAATTTAAATAGTCAGGACATGATTCCTTTTATACATGAACTTGGCAGGCAGTAGAGCTAGGAACACACAAAGAAGAAGAGATTAGGAGAAAGGATGACTGGAAAATAACTTTATAGTGTGGGAGGAGCATTATAGTGTGGGTGATTTGGTGATTTCCAGGCTGATCCTTATAGAACTGGATTCCCAGATTCCTCACCATCTGTGTTGCCCTGCTGTGAACTTATCCCAGTTTTTAAATGCAGGACTGGTCTCATTTACTATACCAAGTAAAATCTAACTAGAGGCAGAGTTCAGATTATGAGAAATAATCACACCACTGCTCTGCACTAATATCTGCAGACTGTGAGCAGCCTCCAGGTTTTAGAGGTAGCCTGTGTATGAACATCTTGCACCTGGCATTCATTGAGAGGCTACTTCTAAAATGTTTTGTATTGTCAAAACATGTAACCTATGATGGACCTTTCCCCAAAAATCTGGCCTATTCCCTTTGAACCCACCTAACATCATCCCATATTTTACCATTTCATCCATAAGGCTATCATGGGAGACTTTAAGCATAATCCTAACCATTTCTACTCAAAAGTAAGCCTAATTGTATTCAGTGGGTCTTACTCCCAGGAAAGTGTGGATTGCAGCCTATGTGAGATACTTTACTGAAATGTAGGTACTCTAAGTCCACAGTATTTCCTTGATCTGCTAGACTAGTCAGTCCATTAAAAAGCAGATGGGAGTATCATGGCATGATTGACTCTTGACAAACCCATTATTTTCTAACTGCTAACAGATATTCCACCAAATACCTTCTTCAAGATCTTTGTGAAATTAATAAGAAAAAGTTAGACATGATGGTTAATTTCAGTGGTGCTTCACTTTTACTAAGATTCACTTTATCTCGAGTCAACCCATTTTCTTTGCACAATCAGGACCTCACATTCTCTCGAGAAAAAGATACTTTTCTTGTTGTTCTGCTACTGCTAGAATTGCCCTGCTTTCTGTCATCCTTTTTGACTGATGAAGATGATTTTCTTTCTCTTCCATGATTGCTGGCTTACAGCAAGCTGTGGAATTGGGAATTTTGATTTAGGCTTTGTTAATAACAGCTATCTGCTTTGTCTCCCACTGCCAGGCAAGCAGAGGGGAACGAAGGCAAAACTAGCAGTGAAGCACTCCACACTGAATGGGAAGCTTCAGCGAAGCAACAAAGCTAAATGAAAAGAATCAACCATTGCCCTTCAGGTTAACTACCTGCTGCGGGAGCCTAATTGCAAGAAATTGTTCCTGTCACTAATGACACAGCATTGAATAGAAGGTGTCCATATTGCTCTGAGTCCTCCAGTGGCCATCTTTTTTGACCCTATGGATGACACACAGCACAGTATTTTAATGGTGTAGATCGCACTGATTAAATTCTGTTCCCCAGCAGAAATTTGCAGAAACCAGCAGTCATGGTTCAGGAGAAAATAAAATGTGTGGTACATAGAAGAGCATGGAAAGAGAATTATTTTCACCACTGGTTTTGCAGCACAGTATATGCTACTATTAAAGAAAGATTCATTCAGTAATATGTGTAACATTATTACATCGCTTTGTCTTTCCTATCTAGAATGTCATGGGAATCATAGAATCTTGAAATATCAAGACATGATTAAGCTGTCTTACAGCCCAATCCAGAGCAACTAATCTGTCCACATAAGAACCCTTAGGTTGCCCTATCTAACACTAGGTTGGAGCAACTGCAAGATGCTCCAGCCCAGTTACTCTGAAGGAGGCTTAGGGCAGAGCAAGGCAAGATAGGGTGCCCTAAGAGAGGTGGACCTGCTCTGCCCTAACTGGGGCAGCCTAAGCAGCTCAGGAGAGGCAAGTTGAGGGCATGTTTAGCATTGCCTAGGGCAGAGCAGTTACTCTGTATCCAAAGCCTGTTTCAACACAGAAATGCCCTCTTCCAGCCCTCAGAGTTATACCACCTCAGGAGCAGGTATAGTAATGAGTAGACCCATAGGGGTCCATGATAAGGCCCGAGTAAGAATGGCACTGCTGACCAAAAATCTGAGTTCTTGGCCAGCCTAGCTGCAACCCCTTCCTCTCAACCTCAGGATATGGAACAAACTACGGCTGCCCACAAACCTCAGGCTACAGCAGGCCACTCCGAGAAGCCCCTTGTATTCACTGTAGAATGTACTGGCATCTCATCAGGGACTCCTTATAAGGCAGGCACCCAGTGGCGTCACCAGACTGGTGCGGCTGGTGTGGGCTGCACTGGGGATGCGCTCCGTATGGGGTGATGAGCCAGAGGAGTTTGACTGTCCTTTGGCAGGCCCCGGGCATCAGCACCCCCATTCAGGCCTGCTCCAAGGCGGAGAATCAGCCAGAAGCTGACACTTGTCTGAGGAGCTGGCCTGAACGGCCATCTGAGATGCACTGCGCAGAAACACACTGAGCATGCCGAACAGCTTCAGAGGAGACTTCCTTAGAGCAGAGAAAGTCCGCGCCTTGGCACAGCCATTCGGCCTCACTCAGGAGGCGGAGCGGCAGCCGAATGGCTTCAGAAAGAGTACTGCACAGGCACCAACTCTGACGCCTGCACAGTCTCCCCCGAAGCCAAAAGTCTTCAGAAAAGTACTGCGCAGGTGTCAGAGATGGTGCCTGTGCAATACTCTTTCTGAAGCCAGTTGGCTTCAGAAACAACACCCTTAGTTGTTACTGGGGAGGGAGAGTACTCATGAATCCAGATTAAACATGATACCAAAAAAGAACTGCCCATTACCTATGTGGGATTCTACATTTCTGACCTCATGTGTACATGGTGTTCATGTCAACTGCACATGCAGTTACCATTCTAGGAATCCATGACTTGCAAGTACACAATGCTAGCTCTGTAATTTTGATAATCAAGGAGCCAGCAAATCAGTTTGTGATTGACAGTGAAAATAAATTGTTCTTTATTAAGTTTTTTAATCAACTCAGTATAAAGTTTAAACAGTTTTTCTCAGGCAGTGGTATTTTTACTATCTCAACTTGTGGCAATTTAGGTGGTGTCTGATGGTATATGCACAGGATGCCCAGATCCTGTCTGCCTAGCAGGAAGACCAGCAATGCGGTGTGAGTCACAGTGATAGGAGGCTCAATGGGCAGAGCTTCCACAAGCACCTTTCGCATGCTTGAAATGCCACCCTAAGCTTCTTACTGGTATTTATTGCATCACATCTGGTCCCTTAATCCAGAAATAACTAGATATAACTTCCCGTAGTACTTCCAATAGCTGGACAAGGCAAAGTGGTGCAGATGGGGACAAATGTCTAGTTAATTTAAGCCTTCTAGATTGGCTACAAATAACACAGGTCATATGGTGATGGCTTTTCAGATAGGATCTTGTTATGAACTGACACCTACTGCAGACAGCAGTCTGCAACATGGTAGCCACCAATTACCCAAATGGTTAAGGGATAGACAAGGTTCAACCTTATTCTTACTGGTCAATCAGTGTTTGTGCCAGTGTGTGATCTTGCTCCTTCTTTCCTTCCTTGCCAAATGGGAAATGAGAAAGGATATGACATAAAATGTTAAAAGTGAATGCAAAAGAAATAGAGGTGCGTTCAAGGCAAAGAAGTGCCACAGCAGGGCAGAGCAGGTGAATGTGTCGGAGATCAAAGAGACCTACTGAAGACATGAAGGATTGGCCAAAACAACATATGTATCCAGTGGGATTTAACCTGTCCTGGTCTTCCAACTCATGTTGTCCAGGCCTCAGCTTCAAAAGAAAAATGTTTTACCATAAAAGCATGGCCACATCATGCTGAGATCAAGTCATAACCTGGGTGACCAGATCCTAAAGCCAAAATGTAGGACACGGTCACCCAAAAGTCTGGATTTTCAACTGAATTTTTTAATGTAGGACAAATTGTAGGACATCCTACATTTTGCCCTACATATTTTTAAATCAGGCGTAAGCTCCATTTACTTAATGGGCTTACTTATGAGTAGACATCTAGGAATGGGGCCACTTACCTTGGCTAGAGAGGCTGCTGGGGAGGCTCAGGCTGCAGTTGGGGACACTTTAGTACTTAGCACCCTCCTTCCCACCCCCCAGAAGGCCGGGCACTTGGCTACTGGACCGGATAGTCCAATCCAATAGCTCAAAACCAGACAAGTCCAGCCAATTCCAGCTTTCTGGGAAGCCTGGGTCATAGCCCACTTCTGAGTCTGAGTCCTTGTGTTGAAGACCACTGCTTTAAGAAGTGCCTGCTTTATAGCAAAGTATACTTTTAATTTCCCCTCCATTATCTGTTGAAATAGTTATTGTTCATATTGTATAAACTCCTGTCGGCTGAGCATCTGTGATAACTAAAAGGATAGGGTAGGAAGCAATTTCTAATGTCAAGTAGGGAAAAAAGGATTGATCTTTGTTCCTATCATCTTCTGTTATTTCTAGAAATTTCATGCTAAGAATATCTCTTTGATTAATTGCTTTACATGCTTATTCGGTTGTGCTTCTTGCAGTACTACAGAAATCATGGGGTTGGAAAAGCTATCAGACTCTGCATGAGAAAGCTACACTAGTTTAACTGGAGCATTTGGATTTAATATTGTTTAGTTACATTTGGGCAGATTCTTGGAATGAAACTTTGAAGAGATGTTGAGTATTATTTCAAACAAACAAACAATATTCTTAATTCCCTGGTACAAGTTAAGAGGATGTGGAGGTTGCACAAACTATTATTTTTATAATGATATTATTTCCCATATGATTGGATTGAGATCTGGCATTGAAATTAATTTGTAAGAGAAGCCTTATGAGATTGAAACAACTGAAAATGAATTTATCATTTTGGCTGGTGAGGGCAAGAGATGCCCCATCAAGTTTGCTGCTTCTGAGTTTAAGTAGCTTTTCCCTTTCTATGTAGGCTTCTTGTTCAGGACAATGAGAGTGAAGATCTTCAAGAGCCTTATTCACACCTGGCACTCAAGGCTCGGATGGAAAAATGGGGCATCTCTCTCATTAGCTGTTGTTTGAGTGGGGTTTGGGGGGGCTGAAGTTTTGTATTGTTTATGTCTTACTGCAGGATTTCTGATTCTGTTATTAAAAAGATTCTTAATTTATCCCATGACTTTGCCATGCTCATTTTGGAGGTGCAAAAGTAATGAAGGTGAAGCTCCATGAGAATTTTACCACCTCCTAATATGGCACTCCAGGCAAGCCAGGCTAACGTTGGAAAATTTGTGCACTTTACTGGCTGCCACACAAGTGGGGACTTGTAAAGCCACTATCCTGAAGGCTGTGTACCTTCTGGATTCAGCTCACTGGAATTTTTGAGACCTACTCGCCCTACTATGAACAGTTGGAGATTAGTTGCTCACCCTTTCAAGGGTTGTTGGCAGGAATTTTTTTGTCGCCAGACTGATGGTAATTGATTGGTAATTGTGTGGTGAAGTGTTGGGTTATATTTTAAAGATTATTTGCCTTTGGTCACTTGGGCATGTTGTATGCAGGGAAAAAAGCTAGGGTGGTAGAGAACCCAGGGAGGTTGAGCTAGGAGTACTCAGATGATCTGGATCACTGAGACTTGCTTACGAGTACATGCCCCATGATGGATTAGACAGAGGACAACAGTGCTCATGGCCTCTGGATTATCTGCTTGTCTAACTGCCTCATTCTCTAGGACAGTGGTATTCAGGCATTTCAGCCCAGGACCCCCTTTCAAACTTAAAATCAGACTGGGACCCCCTGTCAAACTTACTGGGATGCTCCTCCATGTTGACTCAGAAGTAAGTCCCATTGTGCTCAACAAGACTTACTCCTAGGAAAGCCCAGTGCCAGATTCCAAGATGGTGGATCCCACCCTCTTGCATCCCCGTTGGCCCAATGGGGTCCTAACCCCTACTTTGAATACCACTCCCCTATGGAGTGGTGCTGATAAGGTCTCTTTACTGAGGACTGAGGGCTTTGGAGCTAAGATGTGATGTCCGTATAGCTAAAGGGTAACTGACTAGCGCTATTTTCTCCAAACCTATAACCTGCACGTGGTGGAAGATGTTTTAGATTATGTATGGCCTGTTGCAGGTTTCCTGATTGTATTAATAAAGTGACCCTATATCCTAAGCCTTTATCTGGTGTACTCATTTTGGATGTGCAAGAACAGATTGAAATGTGCCTCTGTACTGCAGGTACTAACCACCTTTTAAAAAAAATCAGAAGCATATCACTGGCAGACTGAGCAAAACAGAAAGCTAAAGCCATGCCTAAAACAAAGAGTTTTACTAATATCCCAGATCTTGTTCTTTTTATCATTCATCTCTACATCAGGACCTTCCTGGGTAGGGCTCCTGTGCCTTTAAAAACATTATGATTGGCAGAAGTAATGTAACAGGTGCAGCTTCTCCCTGACTGCATTTCTATGCTGGCGCTTGCGGAAGCTGTAAACATTTCTGCCCAACATGAATCTTTTAAAGGCATAGGAGCCCTGCCAGAACAGAGGGGCTGACCTCAGAGTCATCACCTCATTTTTCTTGAACTGAGAGTGCCCCACCTCCATGCTAGGGATATTTCTTTTGCATGCATAGAATTTCAACCTTTGCTTGTTAAAACAAGGTTTTTTAAAAAATATGACTCTACTGAGGTTTTGTTTTATATGGTCCTCCATTTTACAGCTAGAAACAGCACACCAGCTGCTCACCATATCCATGGCACAAATGTTTGGTTAGCAATCTTTTTTGGGGAGGGGGAGGAGTGGAATGGGAATGCTGTTTTTCTTTTGTTCTGTCTGAATTCACACTGGGGTCCTGGAATTAGCAAGCAATATATTTTAATTGCACTTTGAGATTCAAGAATTATGACTGGAATTATATGTGATCTTCATAACATTATGCATACCCTTATGTATATACCATAATGAACAGTGGGTGATTAAAATAATTGAGATTTACCTAATCTAACATTGAAGATGTTAGATTTAAGGCAACCAGCAGCTCAATGCTTTACATGTTTACTGTCCTGTTGGCCTTATTCTCAGGTGTGTATAAGATTGCAGCCCAAGTTATTATATGTACATTAACACACAAGCCAATACATGCGCACAGAATGCAATCCTAACCAATTTAGGCCAGCACAACTTACATGTATTCCCATTCCTATGGTGGTGTGGGGAGGCCAGTGTATGTCTGTTTACTAGTCTAACCCTCTGGAGTGGCACAGAGGTGCCTTTCTGCACTTTTGCAATACGCACAGGCCAGCATGGGGCTTGTGTCAGGACTTCTGCCAGCCTAACTAACCAGTAGTTAGGATTGCAGCCACATACATGTAACTATTTGTCCAACATATCTGATGGCAATTAAAAGTCCTAGAAACAATGATGGTCTTAGTACATTAAACCTGTACATTAAGCCTGTGAAGCCTCTATAACTTGGATACTTGTTTACCTGAATGTCATGTGTTTGTTCTGCAGACCCAGTACATGGTCCCCAGAATGTGGAGGTTGTCGACATCCGCTCTCGGCAGTTGACATTACAATGGGAGCCCTTTGGTTATGTTGTCACCCGCTGCCACAGCTATAACCTGACCGTCAATTACCAGTATGTGTTCAACCAGCAGAAATATGAAGCAGAGGAACTCATTCAAACATCGTCACACTACACTTTGCGAGGATTGCGCCCCTTCATGACCATTCGACTGAGGCTGGCTCTTTCAAACCCTGAGGGCAAGATGGAGAGTGAGGAGCTGGTGGTGCAGACCGAGGAGGATGGTAAGACAAGAGAAAATTTAATAACTACTAAACAGTTTGAGCCTTAGGTCAGATTAAATGTGGAAGTACAACAGTGATTAGCCAGTGTCTTCCTGGAAGAAGGATTAACTAGTATATTTAACTACACACTATAAATGATGTGGCAGGCATGCAAGCTTTATCATAGCAGCAAAAGAGCCAGTTGTCTCAAATGAACTAAAATACATATGCTAAGATAGTAACAAGTAAAGATTTGACCCTCACTGTCTATAGTCTGTAAATTTCATAATTATTTCGTGGTGTAATCCTAACCTAGGCCGGCACAACACCTTAGTCTTCCCTTTCCCACGGTGATATAGGGAGGCAAGCACATGTCTGTGCACTGGCCTAACTCTCCCCAAAGAGTGGTGCAGAGTGTCTTATGGCACTTTCCCTACAATCCAGAGTAACTACAGGAAGACGTAAGAGACACTCTGGATTGCTCTATGCATTTCTCATAGGTTTCCCATAAGTGGCACTGTAATAGGTTTAAAAGGTCCCATAGTTACTCTGGATTGTAGCCTTTATGACACTCCCAGGCCAGCATAGGACTATTGCTGGGGTTTTTGCTGGCCTAACTAGAGGTTATGACTGCAGACTCAGAATCTCTCCACAGGAAGTATACAGAAAAAAATACATATAAAGTACAAACATGGACCTAGTACAGCTGAGGCACACAGCATATCCCATGCCAGAACTAAAACCAAATTGAATGATCCGTATTTAACATGAGTACCTGAGCCGGCATGAGTTGAGTTGAATTGAGCAGACCTTTCTCAATTGCACGCTACAGTAATGCTTGAAAGAAAAGAGGTGGGAGATGTCGCTATTGGCTTTTCTTATTTCCTTTTTAGTTCCTGGACCTGTTCCCCTAGAGTCTATTCAAGGAGGGCCCTTTGAAGAGAAAATCTATGTTCAATGGAAGCCACCAAATGAGACCAATGGGGTCATTACACTCTATGAGGTAAGGGGAACAGGTTGCCTTAAATTCCTACCCATGTGTTCAGCATGTATGTCTTCACTCTATGGCAGATGCATAAGTGAGTGATATAATAGAACAGCGCTTCCCAAATTCCTACAAAGGAGTTGAAAGCACTATAGATGTGTGTGGCAGAGAGAGGAGGGCAGCAACATGATCACTAGAAGTATGCTGTTGGTGGGGATGGTTTTTTTTTTAATTTACCAGCAGACAGCACTGCAGTCCTGCTGAGTTTGGGAGTGGTCCGGGGAGCCCTCTGCAGGGCTCCCCATATCTGCAAATGTCTTTAAAAATGGATCTTCAGTTATGTTGTGAAAAATTTTTTGCAAGCACAGGGAGTCCTGCATAGGCTTCTAAGCCCCCCCCCCCATCTCCTGGACGATGATGGCAATGGTTGCAGGTAAATAAATGTATTCCTCCCATCCCCAGTGGTACTGAAAAAATACTGCTAAGGTAGAAAGTGGTCTTGTCTGAATTGTCTCATTTCACCGATTCCTATAATGACAGCAATTCTACTGGATGTTTCTGTAGTAAAGGCAGATGGCAGAGGACTGAGTATTTGCAGAAAGGTTAATGCACGGAGCTTTCACATCTGGAAACATGATTTTCCAAAGTGGCTTGGGTCAAAGAAGGAAACAGTTTAGTGTCTTCAGCAGAGTCTCTGATGGATGTTGGTGCATGTCACCAAAAGATTTGCACAATTTGCTGTGTCTTGTAATCTCTGCACAGGGGAAATCCTTAGCTACGTGAAACAAGTGTTATGAGTTACAATGATGGCAAATACAGGTTTGTAGAGGAAAATACTTACGATGGTTGCAGAGAAATCTCTTCCCTGGTTGTCATGAGATCTAGGTTTTACATTCCTTAAAAGATGTGTTGTATAGTCATACACATGATTGCAGGGGGGAAAAGACTTTATATGGTAATGTATGGTAAACATTTCATCTGTCTTCTGGGGACTGGAAAAGAATAAAAAGCAGACAAATTATTTTAAGTGCTTTTGTATGATCTGATGAGTTAATATAAAAACTGGATAGCAAATACAGAGAAAACATCTTCTCATTTTTCTCATTTTTGGGTGCAACAATCCCAGAAGGACTTCTCCACTTCAGAAATCACTTTTCTGACAATAGCTGTACAGAAACACTCAAGCGTCCTGGGAATGTGATGCATCTTAGCAATGTTTTCATCTTTAAATGATGTTGTTCTTTGAATCTCAATGGAAGTAACATGAGAAGCAGCCCTTTCTGATAATGAGCCATTAAAAATGTTAAAATTAATTCTATAAGTGTATCTTCTCTTCTGCACTTAAGTAGAGAAATTATAGACACAAAGATCATAGCATTTAGAAAATTCTGGAAGTATTTCCCCAAGACACCGTGGAGCCTACCAAGACAAAAAATGGAATATAAATGGGAATAAAGTTCTCAAAAAATTAAACAAGCAAGAAGTAAGGCAACTGCCTGGGCATGGCAGTTGCCTGGCAGTTGCATGGCATGGGCAGCTCAGTTTAACTTGCACATAGGTAAGGTCACATATAACCAACATGACAACAGAAGACCTCTTTTTCCCTCTGGCAGACCAAAGGTAGATAGATACCTTTGACCAAGATAGAAACGTTCCTAATTCATCAATATATCTTTATTTATTGCATTTTTATCCAACCAAGATCATGATGACTAGCTTATAATTATCTGAAAGTTTAAAATACAGTGAAACTGTGGCTTGAGAGTAACATGGATTGAGAGCGTTTTGCAAGACAAACATTTCTGATAAATTCTGTCTTGCAATACAAGTGATGTCTTGCAATACAAGCACTAGTAGTACTATTCCCCTTACTGGCAACTCTGATTTGTTGTCCCACTATGGACATGGGAGTTTTGTACACACATAAAGGATGTTTCCAGCATTGTTGGCAGTGGGATAGCACTGTTTGTGTGTGTAAAGCAAAGCTGCCCTACCTTACAGTGGCCAGAAAACAATCAGTATTGCACATGAGTGCTTTAAAAAGAAAGAATGGGTGTAGATGAAGTGTAGAAGATTGCTGTTTAAAACACACAAACACAAAATAAATTCAAAACTCATTATCTTAGCTTGTTGCATAGTTAATTGCGCACTTGTTTTTTCGTGTGTGTATGAATACAGGCTCCAGATTTTAAAACCACATAGGCAGGGACAGCCCACAATTTTGTATCAGATGTTGTGCAATCCCATCCTACTGGATTTGGTGACATGCCAGTCTCTGCTTTCCCCACTTCCTGGCTTAGAAAAGGAAGAAAGAGAAAGGGAAAGCAGAAAAATGGAGGAGAGGATATTAGTGGGCGAGAATACTCAAGCAAGAGCAGGAGGAGGAGCAGTGGAGGCAAAAAGACAATTGGCTGTCTGAGGGCACAGTCCTATGCAGTCAAAGATGAGCATTAAGGCTGCAGTCCTTAATGCAATCACTTTCCTGGGAGTAAGACCCATTGAACACAATGGAGCTTACTTTTGAGTAGATATGGTTAGGATTGTGCTCTAAATCATCTTGTAATGCACATCAGTGATGCTCACTGGCTCAGCGCTGGCTGGAGGCCTGTGTGTGTGACAATATTCTGTGACTATAGGGAATTAGATTTTTAATTCTACTTTATGGGGCTTTCTATAGTTGCTAGAGACTCAGCTTTTCATAAGTAATGGAGCAGTGTTCTGCAAAGCACTTGTGAAATTAGCACTGATTTTGGACATAAAATATAGGGTGGTCCAAAAATCTCCAGAGAGGAAAATTAACAAAAATACTGTATTATATTAGAAATTATATTTAATATTTATTATGAAAAATGACATCCATACCTAATGCAAATACCCTATGCAGCAATTCATCTGACCAAAGTCTGAGAAGCATTGGTCTGAGAAGCAAAAAACAACAACAACAATAAAACAATAACAACTGACATGGTGTATATGTGAAGAAAGAGGTGGCCAAACAATAGTTATTTTTTAAAATAATTTATAAAATTTTGATAATGAACATTTTGTAAATAAAGGTACATTTAGCTACAATTTTCCATTTTCTGTATGCATGGTGACACCTGTAGTATTGGTACAGAACCAGTCACAAAGCACCTGTTCCTGTGTTGAACTTTTTGTTGTTATACATAGTAGGCCAAAAGTGTCAATAGAAGCCTTCTTTGCTAATGTAAGTAACATGTAGGGAAGGGGAGTATGCAACCTGGAATAGAAATGTGGTGGCAGCAAAGAGTTAAACCTACCCTGTATTTTGCTCCACTTTTTGATAAGGTACCTCTTTAAGTGTAGTGGCATCAATCATGTTTAGATAGCAGCAGCAAAAATGATGACAAAGACCAAATTGTTTACATCATCCAATATTTTGTTCATTATATCATTATATATACTTAAAAAAAACTGTAGCTTCCACTAAATGTGATATGAAATGATCCACTGATAACTGTTTTCCGCATTTAATTGAGTGTTTTATAGTCAAAAGATTATTTGCAGGTGCTGTTCAGTCAAGACAAAAAGTTATGTGAATTATTTTTTAAAGAACTGATTAAGGCTCAACAAAATTAAAATATTTTAAAAGTCTAAGGGCACAATCCAGGGTAACTACGGGTAGTCCTTGCTCCAGTGTAAGAACAATTTACTATGGATTGCAGTATGAATTTCCCATAGGTTTTTCAAATTCCAATATAATTTCCCAATTCAAATTCCCATAGAAAATTCAAATTCCAATATGAATTTTCCCATAGGTGGTGCCATAACTACGGGTGCACATAATGTCTCTTACGGGTTCTCATAGTTACCCTGGATTGTACGGTAACTTTTACATCTGAACCAAGCTCTGTTTCCTGATTCTTCCTTATTATCAGGTTTTTCCAGCCTCTGTGATGCAATCATTTGAATCCAGTGGAATGAGATATTAATTCTAATATTTATTGGGTAAAAGAGTTTGGGGAGATTCATTTCGAATGGTTCAGTTTGCTGAGCGAAAGTGGTTTCGAGAGATGCTTTTTAGTTTGAATTTAAATGCAGGCTTCTGGAATCCCTCTGGGAATATCTGATCCATACAACTCTGAAAGGTTCTCCATCTCTCTCCTGTAATTTGTTCTTTGGAATGTGTGTTTTTATTTCTTACAGTTTCTTATTCATAAATTAATCTTCCAGGTGAGGAAAAAGATGTGGTACATAAGAGTATATAATTTCCCCAAAGGACACTTTAAATGCAAAGTATATGGAATATAAAGAAAGCTAAAAAAAACAATGTCTAACTTCACACACTGATGCAATCTCTGTTTTAAAATCAAACTATGACAAGAGAGCATAATGCTCTTTTTTAATCTATCTAGCAGTACAATCCAGAACAACTAATCTGTCCACATAAGAGCCCTTGGGTTGCCCTATCTATCACTAGGGTGGAGCAACTGCAAGATGCTCCACTCCAGTTACTCTGGAAGAGGCTTAGGGCAGAGCAAGGCAAGATAGGGTGCCCTAAGAGAGGTGGACCTGCTCTGCCCTAACTGGGGCAGCCTAAGCAGCTGAGGAGAGGCAAGTTGAGGGCATGTTTAGCATTGCCTAGGGCAGAGCAGTTACTCTGTATCCAAAGCCTGTTTCCAAGGCAGAAATGCCCTCTTCCAGTTCCTCAGAGATATACCACCTCAGGAGCAGGTATAGTAATGAGAAGACCTATAGAGGTCCATGATAAAGCCTGAGTAAGAATGGCAGTGTTGACCAAAAATCTGAGTTCTTGGCCAGCCTAGCTGCAACCCCTGCCTCTCAACCTCAGGATATGAAACAAACTACGGCTGCCCACAAACCTTAGGATACAGCAGGCCACTCCAAGAAGCCCCTTGTATTCACTGTAGAATGTACTGGCATCTCATCAGGGACTCCTTATAAGGCAGGCACCCAGTGGCGTCACCAGACTGGTGTGGCTGGTGCGGGCTGCACTGAGTGACGCATTCCGTATTGGTGATGCGCCGGAGAAGTTTGACTGTCCTTTGGCAGGCCCTGCGTGTCAGCGCCCCATTCAGGCCTGCTTCAAGGCGGAGCAACAGCCAGAAGCTGCCATTCGTCCTTGGAGCTGGCCCTAATGGCCAGCTGAGGGACACTGCGCAGAGACTCACTGAGCATGCTGAACAGCTTCAGAGGAGACTTCCTTAAAGCAGAGGAAGTCCGTGCCTCTGCACAGCCGTTCAGCCTTTCTCAGGAGGCGGAGTGGTAGCTTCAGAAGAGTACTGCACAAGCACCAACTCTTGACGCCTGCACAGTCTCCTCTGAAGCTGAAAGGCTTCAGAAAAGTACTGCGCAGGCGTCAGAGATGGTGCCTGTGCGGTACTCTTTCTGAAGCCAGTCGGGTTCAGAAACAACTGCGCAGGCGCCAACTTTGGCAACTGCACAGTCCAGATAGGGGGTGCGCACATCCTGGGGTGACGCAAAGACTTCCGCACCGGGTGCTGTGCAGAGTCATGTCACCACTCTAGGCACCACAGCTGTTCCTTGTTCAGTGTGATCTGAGGGGGGTCTCCTCAGGAGCAAGTCCTCCCCATGTGTCAATTACTTAGCATGCTCTGGAGCAGTTAGGGCAACCCAGGCTTCCTGACTCTCTGGATTCAGCATAACTTTCTGCTCTGGATACAGAAAAGTTAGGAGAATAGTTAGGGCAGAGCAGGCTGAACTTGCTCTGGATTGTGCCCTAAGAGCCCAATCTTATCCACCTTTCTAGTGTTAATGCAACCATGTCAAGAGGCAAGTGCTGCATCTACATTGGGGACTGAGGAGAGATAAGCCCTTCTCAATGTTAAATGAACATTTTTTTCCCTACCTCAGAACTGCTTTATGGCTACATTGGCACTAAGAAGTTGGATAGGATTGGGTCCTTGATTTGCTTTCAGTTTATGAATAGTAGTGCTCAATAGTATAGCAAGGTAAAGATGTCCCCAGCAAGTTACCCTTCTAGTCATGATGCTCATGCAGTGGTCATACCTATTACAAGGCCGAAGAGCCAGCATGGTCCGAAGATGCCTTTGCGGTCATGTGTGCATTACAAACTGCTTTGCAGCAGCACAGAAAGACTGTAGCTTTTTCCCCATATGCCCCAACAGTTGCCTATAGTCCTGCTGGTGCAAGGTCCTGCAAGTCTGATGCAAGGGTGGAAGGAGAGTGATGAGGGGTTTAACGGGGTAGAAAGGCAGAACAGGGCAACAGTGTAGGTGGGATTGAGCTGATTGCCCACTGCAGTTGCTCGGGCATAGCCCAGGGCAAAGGGACAACTGTCTCCTTATCACAAGGAGAACTCCAGCCAAAAATTCCATCATTGTTTGTAGTACCAGTACCACTATTTTGCCAAATGGATGGTTAGTTAGGTTTGTGCTTATTGAAAGGTATATTCCTTATAGGCAGCCAGAGAGAGGAGGAAAAAAAGATGAAGCTGATAGCTTATATACACAAGACCTCATTCATATGGCCTCCCCCTTTTCTCATTCAGTGGATTATATGACACAGGGCACAATCCTAACCAATTTAGTCTGTATAACTCACCTGTCTCCCTGTTCCCATGGTGGTGCGGGGAGGCAAACATGTGTCTGTGCACCGGCCTAACCAGCCCCCAGGAGTGATGCAGAAGTGACACCTCTAGGCCAGCACAGGACATGTGTAGGTGTTGATGAGTGAGTGATGAGTGGGTGTTGATGAGTGAGTGAGTCAGTGAGTGACTTTTCATTTATAGATGTATAGATAAATAGATTAGATTAGCTGAATTTACCCATCATTGTGGGAGTAAAATTTAAAGAATATTTGTGTGCACTGGTGGGTGCTGCTGGGCACCGGCAGGCACCAGTGGGTACTGGCATCGAGCACCAGCCAGTGAGCACTGGGTACCGAGGACACTGGCAGGTACCAGGCAGAGGTGTAGTAGTGGACACCACTGGACACTAGGCACTGACAGGCACCAGACACTGGGGAGGAACCAGGGGTCAGTGATGCACACTGACACACACTGGAAGGCAGTGGGCACCAGTGGGCACTAGGCAGCATCAAACTGTAGGCAACATCGAACACTGGGAATCCCTGCTGAGCACAGCTCTGTCAATCAGTGAAGCTGCAATCCTAACCTCTAGTTAGGCCAGAATAAGTCCTGGCATAAGTCCTGTGCTGACCTGGGATATCACAAAAGTGCTATAAGGCACTTCTGCCCCATTCCTAGGTGGTTAGGCCAGTGCACAGGCATATGCCAAGCGCCCTCCCCACCACAGGAAAATATGCCAGATGAGTGGCCTAAATATGTGTACAGCTGCAATCCTAACTTCCACTTAGACTGGCATAAGCCCCAGTATATGACCTGGGGGTGTCAATAAAGTGCCATCCCATAAGGCACTTCTGCCCCAATCCTGCTGGTCTTAGGTCAATGCTCCAGTGTACGATGACATCCACAGACCATCATGGGAAGATATGCCAGGTAAGTTAGATCAGCCTAAATTGGTTAGGATTGCACCCTAAATCGGTTAGGATTGCGTCCTCAGTGACTCTTCAATTTTATATGAAGAGAGATTTATATGTCACCTCTCAGGAGGCTCGAAGTGGTTTACAAAATCAATACTAAATAATACATTGGTAATTAATAATACATAATCATGCATGCGTCAGAATAAATAATACATCAAACATACTTTCATTTATTCATTTACCTGGAAAGTTGAAATGCTGCTTTTCCACAAAAAATAAAATAAAATAAAAATAAAAAGCTCATATATGGTGGAAAATGTAAACATAGGAAAACAGGAATCTGATGGATTCATTGTTTTCTTCAGTGGCCTGACACCACCTGATGAGCTATGCGGAGAGAATAAAATCCTATGTTTTATTACAGTCTAACCAGCATTTTGGCCATGCAGCAAATGAATTGCTACAGTTCTAACAGTCTCTGCATGATAGATAATCCACATTCTACTGAGCATAAAGGGGAACTGAGAATTGTACCACAGTGAAAAGAGAGGCTTCACACTTCAGAGCTGTCTTTCACACTAGTGGAGGATATATATTCAGTTTCATGAGAAACCTTAAACCAGTTGAATCCATATCTTCTAGGCTGTTTATATTAATAACTATGGGGAATGATCCAAAATTGCCCCAAAGAAAAATTCTCTGTAAATAAACACCATTCACAGAAGGGAAAATAAGAATAAAAAAATGATGTGGATCATAATATTTTGGCTCATAGTGCGAGATTCCAGTCCTAATTATATTCTGTAAGGCTAAGCATTCAAATACACTTAGCCTATCTTTTATAGCACAATCCTAACCAGTATAGGCTGGCACAACTCACCCACTCGCTGCTCCCCTGGTGGTGTGGGGAGGCAGTCACATGCCTGTGCACTTGCCTAACCCTCCCCAGGAGTGGTGCAGAAGTAGCTTACGGCAATTTTGCAACATCCCATGCCAGCACGGGACTTGTGCTGGGACTTAAGCTTCAACAAGCTTAGAGGAATAACAGGTGGGATCCCATGGGTTGATGAACTAATGGGAAAAGGGGCCCAAGATGGGTGAGAGCTCCTTAGAGGCAGCTTCTACAAGCAGAATCAGAAACAATTCCTATGAAAAGGGGAGAAAATCCTCAAAAAACCAGGATAGCTCCACAAGCAACTTGGTAATCAGCTGAAGTTAAAGAAAGAGAAGTATAGGCGATGAAAGACTGGAAAGATCACCTGGAGGAGTACAGGCAGATAGCCTGGTCCTGTAGGGAGGGGGTCAGGAATGCTAAAGCTCAGTATGAGCTGAGACTCATACTGAGGTGTCAAGAATAACAAATGGGTGTTAAGGGGAGTCAAGGATAACAAAAAGAGCTTCTTTAGATATACCCAAAGGAACAGGAGGAGAAATGAGGGGGTGGGGCTGCTCCTGGACAAAGATGGACAACAGGTGTCTGGAAACCAGGAGAAGGCAGAGCTGCTCAATTCCTACTTTGCGTCAGTCTACTCTTGGAAGGAGGGCTGTGCAAATGTGGGTGCAGGATCATTTGCTGATGGGGGGATATGCAGAGGTAATGGAAACATGGATGGTGCAGGATAGCAGATTAAGACTGACAGAGAATTGGTTCAAAACCACTTAGGTGGCCTAAATGAATTCAAGTCATTTGGACCAGATGAGCTGCATCCTCGAGTTCTTAAAGAACTGGCAGATGTCCTTGCAGAGCCTCTGTCGATCACCTTTGAGAAATCCTTGAGGAGTGGAGAAGTGCCACTGGACTGGAAGAGGGCAAATGTAGTCCCAATTCTTAAGAAGGGGAAAAAAGAAGACCCGGGAAATTATAGACAAGTCAGTTTGACTTCAATCCCTGGCAAAATATTAGAACAAATCATAAAACACACAATTTATGCACATCTAGACAAGTACTCAGTGAGCAAAAGTTGGATTTACCATGTTGGATCAACATAGATTTACCAAAAATAAATCTTGCCAGGCAAATCTGATCTCCTTTTTTGATTGGGTTACAAGCTTACTGGACAGTGGCAATGCTGTGGATGTCATTTATCTTGACTTCAGCAAAGCATTTGACAAAGTCCCACATGATATTTTAATTGGGAAGTTGGAAAAATATGGGCTAGATGGGGCAATCGTTACGTGGATGTGCAATTGGCTCGATGGCCACACTCAAAGGGTTTTAGTAAATGGTTCTTTGTCAACCTGGAGGTCGGTTTCTAGTGGGGTACCCCAAGGCTCTGTCTTGGGACTGGTTCTCTTTAACATTTTCATCAGTGACTTGGAGGATGGGATAGGGGGTGCCTGATCAACTTTGCGGATGACACTAAGCTGGGAGGAGTAGCAAACACAACAGAAGACAGCAGAAACCTCCAGGAGGATCTGGATAAACTGGAATACTGGGCTGTAACAAATAGAATGAATTTCAACAGGGAGAAGTGCAAAGTTCTGCACTTAGGAAATAAAAACCAAAAATACAGGTATAAAATGGGGGATACTTGGCTTGGCAGCACAACATGTGAGCGGGATATTGGAGTCGCTGTGGATCACAAGCTGAACATGAGTCAGCAGTGTGATGTCTCTGCAAAGAAGGCAAATGCCATTTTAGGCTGCATTAAGAGGACTGTAGCTTCCAAGTCGCGAGAAGTTCTAGTTCCTCTTTATTCAGCATTGGTCAGACCTCACCTTGAGTACTGTGTTCCGTTCTGGGCACCTCACTTTAAGAAAGATGCAGCCAAACTGGAGCAAGTCCAGAGGAGAGCGATAAGAATGATCAGTGGGATGGAAGGGAAGCCCCACGAGGAAAGGTTGGGGGAACTTGGGATGTTCAGTCTGGAGAAAAGAAGGCTGAGAAGAGACCTGATTGCCCTCTTCAGATACCTGAAGGGCTGTCATAGGGAGGAACGGGGTCATTTGTTCATAGCTGCTTCTGAAAGCAGAACTAGAACCAATGGGTACAAACTGCAAGAGAGGAGATTCCAGTTGGATATCAGGAAAAAGTTCCTGACGGTGAGGGCAGTTCGATAGTGGAACAGATTGCCAAGGGAGGAGGTGGACTCTCCCTCACTGGGGGTCTTCAAGCAGAGGCTCGATGAGCACCTTTTGAAGATGGTCTCGGAGGATTTCCTGCTACAGGCAGAGGGTTGGACTAGATGACCTACTATGTCCCTTCCAGCTCTAGGATTCTATGTTTATGCAGACCTAACTGGGAGTTGGCACAGTGGTTCTCTGAGGGAGGACACAGTTAGTGCTTGTTGCAGGAACTGCGGTTAAAGTTTTATGAAACAACTGCTAGGCAGGAATATGAATATGAACAGTGAACAAAAAAAAGTTAATGATAATTGGATTATCTTATACATCAAACATCTTCATGAAAAACAAACACTTTACACTGCTTCCTGCACTGCTCTTTTTTGTTATAGAATCAACACCACTCTGAATATCTGTGAAAAAATAAGCCAGGCAATCTGAAAACAAATAAATAATGGGCTATATAGGTGACATATGTGGTGGCATCTGCTGACATGGGCTGCAATGCTTACCTCCACTTCGGATGGCCTAAGCCTCAGCACAAGTTCCATGCTGGCCTGGGGGAGTCACAAAAGTGCTGTTATACACTTCTGTGCCACTCCTGGGAGAGGGTTAGCCCTGTACACATAAATGCGCTTGCCTCTCTACATCACCATGGGAATGGGATGACTGAGGAGTTGTGCGGGCCACAGTTTGGATTGCACACTATGTCACTTATATCACCTTCCTAGTACACATCTTATAAACATGGTTTTGCCTTTGAATTTGCCTTTGAAATAAAAAACACATAATACTACTTTCTGTCCTTAGATATTTAACACTATCCTTAAGTTCCCCCAATGGGAATTAGATACTTTGAATTACTGTTCAATTATACTGAATTTTCAAATTCAGTGAATACATTTTACTATTTGTCTTCATTCAAAGGCATGTTTGGGAGTTCTGTTTGATAAGCATTAAAGTAGTTTTGTAAAATAATTTTCTGATGATTATATGCCAATAAAGGTTCTTTAAATTGAATTGAATTTTCTGATGAGCTTTATGCTTTTTTAAGGAGATTAAAAAAATAATAAAATTTTCAAGGTTTCCAATAAGAGCTGGCACAGCAAGTCTCTCTCTCTCTCTCTCTCTCTCTCTCTCTCTCTCTCTCTCTCTGTGTGTGTGTGTGTGTGTGTATCAAAATATTCTTAGCCCCAAGGACTTATGAGAGGTACAGTACAGAGACTGAATAACCCCCTAGATGCTTTAGTTTTATCAAAGCAATTTTTGTACTTGTCATTTTATGTGCTATTAAACTGAACAATGCTGTTCGCCAATAAAGCCATTTGAAATAACAGCTCATTAAAACTGCTCCTCTAATATATAGCTTTCTAATTAATGTCAATGGGTTGTGGAGCTTAGAAAGCAGAATTTGCTATAATGTTTGGGAAGTAGGTAAAATAAAAAAAAGATATTTTACCACTAATGACCTTTTAGTAAACCTAATGAAATCCTTAATAGCCTGTATACATCACAGTGGAGTTCATAGTTGCTTTGTTATCCACTCCATTTTCCCCTTTTAACACTTACATGTTGCTCCATTTAGTTTTATTTATACCCGATGAAAATTATATCATTTCTTTGGAAGCATATTGGGCAATAACAGGAAGAGTCTGAGAAATATCTCCAATTATTGTTCATAGTATTTTGACTTTCTGGTTTTTGTGAATGGAAGGTGATAGTTAGGAACATAATAGAGATAGAAGGAACATAAATAACTTGGAATCTTCATTAATATGGTGAATGGAAATTTTTTAACAGAAAAATTCATTAGATACTATTAACATGCTAATATATGTATAATTTTTATGACAATACTGGCAGAATTTTTTTATTTTTTTATTTTGAATGATCATATGTCCTCTTTTTTTAGGACATGTCTTCTTTTTTAGCCTTGTGACCTTCATTATCTTCCTTTTCCTTGTGAGTAGACAGCATGTAACTTTCTTGTAATTAATAAATTATATATAATATATTCAATAATATATATGTATATGTAATTTATATATAATGTATATAAATTATCTGAAATAACCAATTCCAATTTCAGGTGGTTAAATTAACCACATGAAAGCAATATACAGGATATTAATGTTTTAAAATTACCTTTCCAAAGAAATATAATGTGATAGTATTATCATTAATACATAACAGGGTCAAGCTAAGCTTCTCCCCCCTGCAAAGCTTGTAGCCTGGTGCAGCTGCATCCCCCTCTAGTTACACCACTGGATGTATTGATCCTGGAAAGTTGATTACAACTGAGCTATGTGGCTATAAGATGTGCTGGGTTCATAGGACAAAACAAGTACTTTGGATTTTATCTGGAAACTAAATGGAAGAAACTAGTCAACATTTTGTTACTATACGTGAGGAATGTTCCAGTTTACTGGGACAAATCAAACACTTGGCTTCCAAATTAAAAACTAACGCTGCAATCCTAGAGACACTTTCCTGGGAGTAAGACCCATTGAACACAATGGAGCTTACTATTGAATAGACCTGGTTAGGATTGTGCTATAATTTAAATTTAAAGGTAGCCTTAACGACAGCCACTCTAAGCATGTAAATGGTCTCTCCCCTGTGTGATTTCTATGATGCTGAGTTAGGAGTCTATTCTGAGTGAAGCTCTTTCCACACTCCAAACATGTATATCGTCTCTCCCCTGTGTGACGTTTCTGATGTCTAGTGAGTTTTCCACTCACACTGAAGGTCTTTCCACACTCCAAGCATGTATATGGTCTCTCCCCTGTGTGAGTTCTTTGATGTTGAGTTAGGTCTCCATTCCAAGTGAAGCTCTTTCCACACTCACATGTAGATGAGCTCTCCCTTGTGTGAGTTATTTGATGTCTGCTAAGATCACATCTCAAACTGAAGCTCTTTCCACACTCCACACATGTATATCGTCTCTCTCTGGTGTTAGTTCTTTGATGTTTGGAGAGGTCTATCCCTTGCCTGTAACTCTTTTCACATTCCAGGCCCTGATATAGTTGGCTTCCTGTGTCACATTTCCAAAAAGCATTTGGAATTATTACATAAGGCTTCACCATGAAGACCACATAGAACTTTCCCTGGGCCAGTTTTTCCTTGGACTGAGACTCACAAAAGACACTAATTTGAGAAGAAAAACAGCCTTTCTTTCTTTCTTTCTTTCTTTCTTTCTTTCTTTCTTTCTTTCTTTCTTTCCTTCTTTCCTTCTTTCTTATCTTCTGCTTTGCCTGGGTTCTTATTCTTTGCTGTCCTCCCTGCTTACATCCATCCATTGCTACATTTTGTGGTTCCCTCTCATTTTCCTGCTCCTCTCAGTGGCATACCTGGGTCATTTGGCACCCAGGGCCCACAAATTTTTTGACACCCCCATAATTATCTAATTAATTAATTTAATTATTTAATTAATTATTATCTGTATAAATTAATACAATTAATTAGATATTAGACAACATAATCTATAACCAATAGACAGCATAATCCTAACCATGTCTACTCAGAAATAAGTCCCACTGTGTTCAGTCGGTCTTGCTCCTAGGAAAGTGTGTTTAGGATTGCTGTATAAGCTTTTGTTTTGTTCTTTCTTGGGAGAGGGACTGTAGCACTTGTTGAGCTTCACTTTCACTAGATTGGGATCACTCTGGTGGCCTCTGGTGGCTGTGCCTGACCTGTGTGCCTGACCGGAACACAAACCAAAACATGTTTGCTTATTTGTGGGTAAACGCAGCTGCGTAGCTCAGTCTCAGTTTCCATAGAACACAAAGCAATTATCACAGACTTCAGACTAGGTTGATTTGTGGGGGCTGTCTTCTTTTGATCAGGACCATGCTTGGGGTGTTGGATTCCTCTCAGTCCGTCCTTTCCAATGGACAAAGGAATGTTTGTCTACTCATGAGTAAAGATGTGATACACCTCACTTTCACTTTCCATAGGGCTCCATGCATTTTTGCTTTTTTAGTTTTTTGGCCATAACTTTTGATAGGAAGGAGATACAGTGGTGCCTCACATAACAAGTTTAATTAGTTACGGAAGCATGCTTGTTATGTGAAACGCTCTTTATGTGAAGCAGATTTTCCCATAGGAAATAATGGAAACTTAGATGATTGGTTCCAGACCCCCAAAAATTCATATAAAATATTAACTGTATGCAAAAATGATGACAAAACACTGTAATTGAATTCAAAACATGCATTCAGTGTGCATGATCCTATGAAGTCTACTGAGGCTGCAATCCTAAAGATACTTTCCTGGGAGTAAGCCCCATTTAACACAGTGGGTTAGGAGTACTAAGAAGGTTAGTAGACATGGTTATGAGGCTGCAAAGACACTTTCTTCTGCAATCAAAGACACTTTCAGAGTGTCTCCCCACTTTCTCCTTCTCTTCATCCTGAGCCTCTCTCTCCCCTGCTCCCTTCTGGCCAGCCCTGAGCTGCTTCCCTCTTCTCTGCTGCTCTTCTCTCCCTCTGCCCAGCAGATGCCCAGCCACAGGAGGAACAGCGCAGAAGTGTTGCTTTTGCCATGGGCAGGCGCGCTAGGCAGGTCTGACGCTTTTTAAAAGGGCTGCTGGCCAGCACATCTGCCCCAACTGCCAACAAATGTGTTTGTTACATGAAGCAACACTTTTTATGTGAGGCAGAAGCCTAGATAATTTTTTGCTTGTTATGTGGATCACTTCTTAAGTGAGGCACTTGTTAAGCGAGGTACCACTGTATTTCAAAGCTCTTTTTGCATTGGATTCTGCTGGAGAATATGCTTCCAATGATATGACATGATGTCACCCCCACAGTGCAACCACCCTGAGGGTGGACCCTGGGGCCCAGGGCCCATTAGGCCCCCCAGGTACGCCACTGCTCCTCATCTTCACCTCCTTGATAGAAGAGGAAAAATCAGAAAGATCCTAAGTTTAGAACTCATCCAGAAATCAAAAGAACAATCCCATTAACAAATTATTTAAACCAATGGTTCCAAAATTTTTTTTAGCATTGGGTCCTGTCTCATTTCCTGTTTGCTTGGCTTTTGGACTCCTCCAGAGTAGAACTTCCCAAAGGTAGCACAGAGAAGTCCCAAAACATGCGCAGAATAAAGTGATACCTAAGCCAAGTCACACTGTGCAGTATTGTGCTGTCACACTTTGAAAAAAGATCTAGAAATAAATTTAATTTCTTATAATTAGCAACCAGAAAAAGCAAACTTCTATCTTCCTGTATTTAGATGCACTTTCAAACTGTCAGAGCTGGACAAATAGCAGAACAAATAGCAGCTACAATAGCTGATATTCTGAATAATCTCACAGCTTGATGTAGTTATCTGATCTTTACTATATCCTTTGACTCACCCAAAATCTGGTCCCCTCCCATCATTGGGTCCCCACCACAACTACTGATTTAAACCACTGTATTGGAAAGACTTGAAAATGGCAGTGGATCCTGCCAGATATTAAGCAAATGCTCCTGATCAGGCCACTCCAAATTCCTACCTGGATCTGGGGTTTAGAAAAAGTCCTCCCCTGAGTGGCGCTTACATGAGACCCCTTCTTTCCAACTCGATCGCTATACAGGGACACTCTAGGCACTTACGTCTGCACAGCCATCTTCCTGCACAGCCTGCTGGAATGCTGGGCAACAGGCAGTACCCGAGCATTACTGTGCAACAACTGAAATAGAAATAAATTGTACCATAGCAGAAAGCTTAGCAGCACTCATGAAGGATGCTTTTCCCAGTCATAGTCATCTCTACCCTACCCTTAATGGAGGCAAGTTGTAGGGTTGTAGACCATGGAGAACCTCTTTCAGCTCCCAGGTCAGCCACTGGACACCGTGGGCCATCTTGGACTTGTCAGTGCCTGAGGTACAACACATGGGATAGCGGATAAGTGTTCTGATGAGGTCAGTTGTTAGGAAAGAAGGAGACTTACCCAGAGAGGTCATACTTCGAATGTTCTCCTCCATGACCTCCCCATGCAGAGCTCTCTGGTCAGGACCCAGCAGAGTCCACTTCTCCTCAGAGAAATGCACAGATACATCTTCAAAAGTCACAACACCCTGAAAGACAATCAAGATTTCCTTCACTGTGACATTATTTCTGAGGAGCTGCTGTTGGGAGACAAATGATGATCATGTGCATGGTTTGGTCCTGCAAGAGTTTACCCTTCAAAACATTCCTGTGTACTTCTCTGGAAATTACCCAAACAGATGCAAATCTTCTGATGTTCAGAGATACATGCAAAAGACAAATGCAACTGCTTGCCCTTCCTCCTCCTTTTCCCCTCCCCAGTTGCCTCCAATAAATTTTCCCCACCTCATCCAGTGGCACAGGAACAATTTCCACTGCAGCCCCAAGGAGAGGTAAGCCACTTGTTGTTTCTGGCTTCTTTGGTGTATCTCCTGTGAAAGACACAGATGTGTTTGGAGAATTGTTCATCACACATTTACTTGGCATGCAAATATTTACTTGACATGTTACATATTCACATGACATGTAATGATGTCAGATACTATTCAGTCAAGTTGGATTGCAGAACTCTTCACCGTTAATCCCATGTTCACATGAAGGTTGCTGGAGTGGCCCCAGAATAAGCCACTGTCCTTTCTGGACACTTGAGTCCCTTTCCAGCAGTCTCCAAACAGCTTCATCCCACACAGGTGTCATGTGTGTGGCCACTAGAGGCTGCAGCATGCAACAGGGAGCATGCCTTCCAGTCAATCAGCTCCAAAGAAAGTGGCAGGGCTATGGTAGGGGTGCTGTTAACTGAGACCAGACTGGTCTGGTCCACCTGCAGGCTCCTGACTCTCTGAACCAACAACTATCCATGTTCATTTTCATCCCTACCTAGCCTCTCCAACAGAAATTTGAGATGCACCTGAAAAGTCACAGATGTGTCACACTGATCCATTGGAATGTCCTTGTATATGTCTGGGTGTGGGCAGAACTCAGCATGCAATCCTAAACCCGGGTAGGCTGGCACAAGCCCATGCTAGACTAGGGATGTCACAAAAATGCCATAAGGCTGTTCTGCACCAGTCTTCAGGGGTCAAGCCAGTGCATAGACATGTGCCACTGCCAACTTCCATGAACCACCTTGGGAAAAGTTGGATGGATGAGTTGTTCTGGCCTAAAGTGGTTTGGAATTGCACCTTTAGTTCTTTAATAATGTTATGAGACAGGAGCTTCCATCCCTGTACTGAATACAGTCAGACTTCCAAAGTGTTGGTTTCTATGTATAGATTCTTAAACTGTGAAAAATGAAATATTTGTATTTAATTAAATGAGTCAGTCATTGGAGATGAGAGCCTTCTTCCAAGGGGATTAGAAAATCATAAAAGGTTCCTGAAGATTTCAAGAATATCCAAGGAAGAACCACTGACGATTTCCCCCATTCACCCTTACCTCGCCATGTCACACCTCTGTCCCCATTCTGCAGTATTTCCAGGGACCTCAATGGTTGGCTGGTGTCAGGGAGAACCTTCTCTGCTGCTATGATACCTCCATCCTCTAACACCCTCCATGCCTGAAACAGAAGGGGAAGATCCAGGAAGGAAGGAAGGGAGGCAGCTAGGAAAGCCCTGCAAGTTGGGAGGTCCATTTGCCTGGGAGTGGACCACAGAAAGGGACACAGGTACAGAGATCACCACTAAACCATAACAACATTCTCACCTCTTTACAACTATGAAGAGGTGACATCCTCACCTGCTGTTCTTCTTGCCTCTGCTTCCTGTCCTCTGTCTGGCTCAGGAGGAAACCTTCTGCAAGAGCCACAGCCTGTGGACTGGTCTCTGCCCCACAATCCCTGATCCAGCTCTCCATCTCTGGAGGCATGACAGCAAGGAACTGTTCCAGGATCACCAAGTCTGTGATCTCCCTCTTTAAGTGCTTCTCTGGCTTGAGCCACAGGAGGCAAAGCTGATGGAGTTGGCTGTAAACCTCTCGGGGCTCCATGTCCTCCTGGCAGCAGAACAGCCGGAATCTCTGATGGTAAAGATCTGGAGGTGTCCTCACCCAGGGTGTTGCAGGCAACCCTTGCGGGCAACCCTCCCAGCTGCATCCATCAGAACCACTTTCTGTTTCAGGGCCAGCAGAGTCTTTCTTTCCCAACTCTGAGACTGCCTCCAAGAAGGTCAAAGGACTTCCATCCTCTTCTTTCAGCTTCTTTTTTCCATCATTTACTTCCCAATATGGTGGAACTTTTAAATGAGACCTTGGAAAGAGAGGAAAATCTTCGGGCCCAGATTTAAAACAACTGGGTTAACTGTAACCATTTGGGCCCCTAGCCAAAGTGCACTAAGGTAATCTACTCCCGTGAAATATATGCAACCAGACATTGCAACAGACTCCTAATAATGCCACAGTGCAGGTTTTATAGAGAACAGCAACAATTCTAATTGAATTCTGAATTCTTAGAAAAGCTGTGCCATTTGCTTATACAATTTAGATTTTGAATTTTTTTATCTTACCTGAATAAAATATGTTAACTATAATACAAAGTTTTATTTCTCAAAAACAAGTTAGCAAAATGAATTTTTTAAATTAAAATCTGCTTAGATCCATTTGGTCCATCAACTCACATATACTTTTTAGAATACATTTTGACTGCATGATCCCTTTCTGCCTTGGAAATATTAAGTGTATAAGAAATTGCATTTAAATCTCTATCATCCTATAGATCGGTGGTGGCAAACTTATGGCACATGTGCCAGAGTGAGCACTCAGAGCCTTCTCTGCTGGCATCTGACCATAGTGCACCCAGATGAGCACTCTAAACTCATTGTGCATGCCCAGAGCTCTGGGCATGCACGCTGGGCATTGGCACGCTCAGTCAGGTCTGCTCTTCTTTGCAGCTGTTGCCATTGAGTCTCCACTGTATTCAGGGCCAACTCTCAGGAGCCTGGTTGACTGAGTCCTGCCCTGGTACCTGGCAAGCAGCTACTTCAGATTTGGATGAACCCAAAGAAAATATCCTGAAAGTCATGAGAACTCAATAAAAGTGACTTATACCCCCCAAATCCAGAGCAACTACGGGAGCATGTAAGAGAGTTTACTTGCACCTGTAGTTACTGCACCACCTAGTGAAAATTTATGGGAAATTCATATTGGAAACCCAATATGATTCTTGTTCTTACACCGGAGCAAGGACTCCCCGTTCTTACACCGGTGTTGTTCTTACACTGGAGCAAGGACTCTGGATTTTGCCCTTAAAGAGTAGGTTCTGTTTGGCTACATCAGGAAGCATAAATTAATCAGACAGAAGTAGAGTTGCAAACACAACGTGAATAACACAATGAAATCCTGAGCTCCTGTTCTTGGACCCCAGACTAACCTAGCTACTAAGTCCTTGGGGGAAAATAAAAGCAGGTCCTTCCTCCAGCCCTCCTGCATCTCACATGGAACACAGAGAGAAGAAGGAGTTCTGATTCCTTCCTTCAGAACACTTGCGCATCCTTCCCAACCAATCAGAAGGCTTGGCCACCACATCTTCCCGTTGACTGACCTGTCAATAAGGCAAACAGAACTTACAGGTGTTTCAGCTTCCACTCAAGTTCTCCTGGAGGTTGATCCTTTGGCTAGTGGTTTCCAAACCTTTTAGCACCAGGACCCAATTTTTAGACAACACTCTATTGGGACACACCTGGGTTTGCTAGATTTTAAGAGCCATTACTTTGAAACTCATACAAAGTGTGATAGTTATATTTTTTATTAGCTATTTTTATGTTGAAGTAGGTTGTGGTTAATTAATACTGTGCAATTTTGAAACCCTGAAAAATTTCTCCTTTCCCTGTAGAACAGTGGTTCTCAATCTTCCTAATGCCATGACCCCTTTATAAGTTCCTCATGTTGTGGGGACCCCCAACAATAAAATTATTTTTGTTGCTACTTTGTAACGGTATTTTTGCTACTGTTATGAATTGTGATGTAAATATCCCTTATGTGGGATGTATTCTCATTGTTACAAATGAAATGTGTGTTCTATGCACACATTGAACACAACGGGATTTATTTTAGAGTAGGCTTGCATAGGATTGGGCCCTGAGGCTGTAATCCTATCCACATTTACGTGGAAGTAAAGGCCCCCTGACTATAATGGGATTTATTTCAGAATAGGCATGCATAGGATTGGGCCCTGAGACTGTCAGTCAGCCCCAGTGCACGTGCAGTGACAGCCGGAGGTCTGGCAAGCCTGACTTGGCCCCCTGCACCAGGGGTCTTTAGGCGACCCCCAGGAAAGCTCTAGGCGACCCCCCCCCAAAGGGGTCCTGACCCCACTTTGAGAAACGCTGCTGTAGAAGATGTCAAAGTTCAAGGTCATAATCCCATTTTTCATGGAAAGTAAAATGCGAGTATGTTCGGAATGCTATATCTTTGGAAAGCAACAACATCCCCAAATTCTGTTTTATAAACTGTTATTATAACACTGCCTGCTTAAAAAAATTAACTGGTGTCCATCCAAAAGAAAAAGAAAGATCTAGAAAGATCTTTGGAAAAAAAAGACCCTCACACTTTCTCTCAGCCTCACAAAATATCTCCCTATATATACATGTGCTTCCAAACTGCAGGAACTGAGGTCTCTGCAGGGCAATTAGCAGTGACAAGATGTGGTTCTGAATAGCATTAGGGCTGGATGCAAAAAGGTTTCTTATCTTTCTCTTTGGTGATCTACCCACCAGTACATGTCCCAAGACAACACAGGACAACGCAGTTCATCAACAGAGTATAGTGGTACCTCGCTTAACAAGTGCCTCGCTTAACAAGCGTTTCATATAACAGGCAAAAATTTCCACAAAATCTTGCTTCACATAATGAGTTCCGCTTCACTTAAAGAGCATTTATATAGCCCTGATGCTCTGTGCGGAGGCTCTTTAAAAGGGCTTCCGGCCAACGCTGCTGCCTCTAACTGCCCCCAACTTGGGCACAGTTGCCTTGGGGTGCTAGAGACAGCTGCCCCTAACTTCTCCCAAGTGCACCCACTGGCCACCTTGAACCTCCAGCAGCAGCCCAGGTAAGTGTCTTTGATTGCTGTCTCCTAACTATGTCTACCCAGAAGTAAGCCCCATTGTGTTAAATGGGGCTTACTCCCAGGAAAGTGTCTTTGATTGCAGCCTCCTAAACATGTCTACCCAGAAGTAAGCTCCATTGTGTTAAATGGGGCTTACTCCCAGGAAAGTGTCTTTAGGATTGCAGCCTAAGTAGACTTCATAGGATCATGCACATTGAATGCATGTTTTGAATTCATTTCCAGTGTTTTGTCATCATTTTTCCATCCAGTTAATATTTTTATATGAATATTTTTGGGGATGTGGAACCAATAGTCTGAGTTTCCATTATTTCCTATGGGAAAATCCACTTCACTTAAAGAGCGTTTCACGTAACCCTTAGATGCCCATCCGGATCCAGAGTCTGGAAATGCAAATTTATGCAAATTGGGCTATTTTTAGATGGGCATCTAATTAATTAAAGAGCATGCCTCCTGAACGAATTAAGCTCTTTATGTGAGGCACCACTGTATATATATATATTTTAAGATATAGGGAGAAGGCACAATCAGGTCACAAAGCAGTCCAAGGTCAATATGAGATACAGAAGTCTAGTAAAAGGCAGCAAATCACTTTACAAACCAACAGGGTTTCAATCTACTTCTGTTCTTCCTACCCCACACTAAGTAGTACATTCAGTAGTACATATGTTTCTGCCGCCTTGAGTCAGGCTAGACAGCCTGAGAAAGGTGGGATACAAATTTTTTAAATAAAAAAAATATTTAGTTGGCTAATATCCCAGCTATCCTGACTGCCCTCCAATCACTGGCAGTCTACCATCACTCACAGGTGATTCCACTCAGGCCTATGTGTTATCCAGCAGATCACGTTCTGCACAGGTGTGTTGCGTTACCCACTCATTTCCCAGTGGTCTGTTACTTGTACCCAGCATCTCCCAAATGAAACCTCAGGCTACAAATTGAAAAGCCTGACATACTGAAAGTATACTTTATACTGAAAGTATAAATTTGGTTTGAATAACTATGCTTGCAATTGGTTATGATTCCCATTACATATCACTAGTTCTTAGGTAAGCTTGCACGGTAAATTTTCAAGAATGTTATTTTCTTTTTATGGTTTTTTGTGGGTAAATGAGGGCAATATAGGTAAAAGGTATATCCCTCTCTTGCACAAAACATAACACTGAATATTAAAAAAAATGTTGCTACATTGGAATATCTCACTTTCTATTAATATATTTCACTTCCAAAAGTTGTTTTGAAAAAAAATTTACTCCATAACTGCGTGACATACACATATGTGCAGACCCCAACAGAGAAAAGGAGGGGGAAACCCTCATTACAGGATACAGGAAAATAAAGCCTTGCAGGGAGCTGTTCAGCAATTGCCAAGGGCCTCAATTGCCCAGGGTCAATTGCCCTGTTGCCAGCTTTGCAAATTTGTGCATGGATGTTCTCAGCCAGATTCTAGGGTCCTAGAGCTCAATAGCTGCAATCTGCTGCCTCGTGGTTCATCCAGAGGACTTTCCCTTAGTTGGAAAAAATCATCAGGCTTACTGGAGCCAGATAAATTACCGGGTTCATTTGAAGGTGCCTGCATGAATTATTCTACAGAAAAGCCCATTTGAGCCATTTAAACTGTATTCACAAAATAGCCAAGGCAATCCTGCCATCTTCTGGATATTTTGGAAGCACATGGGCCTTTATAATATCAGGAACTTTAAAGTGAATGGAAATTTTATTCCTAGCATTTTATATGAATTTTTATATATGTATCCGCAAATGTGCCTTCCCAGTGAGAGAAGTTGCCCTTCTTCATTCCCTGTTCACTTAGAGGTTTAGAAGATTGAACTCTGAACTTTGGATATTTAGAATTTTATCTTCTGAGTCTAGCCATAGGTTGCAAGATGGTTAAATGCAAGTTTTAACACTATCAGGTAATCCCCTGGTGTATCCCTAATGGCAGTGAATGTTTTCCCTTGCTTCTAGTAGTTCAAGGATAGAAAGAAAATTGAAGGTGACTGGAGAATAGAGAAGTATCAATTGTAATTCAGCCCAAATAGATGTTGATTTTTCACATGATTTTTCAAATGATGAAAATGCTGCTTTCCTCCCATTTTTTTCTTCTCATTTGAGGCATATGTTCTACATCAGCTCAGTACCTTTCCATATTATTATGTAGAGCTCTTAAATCATCTACCCACTTTAGTGTAAATTCACTTTGTTCCTATTCTGTTCCTATTACTATTCTGTTTTGAGTTAAATCTGAATTATGTAAATTCAGATTACATAAATTGTTAATTGTTACAGCAGGACCATTTAAACCCTAGACCAGGGATCTGATCCAGGGTTTGGACAAATCCATCTGCCAGGTGAGTGAACTTAACAGTTCCATGCAGTTGCCTTGTATATTTCTCCTAGGCTGGGGGATAGGGATGCTCTAAACAGTTGAGATTGCCTGAATGTCCTCTTGCCCAGTCTTCTGGAATGCCAGGCAAAAAGTATATGACTGCTCAGAGTGCCCCCTAATCTAGGAGGAATATGCATGTTGACCAGGCAAAAACAGGACTGCATTTTCAGTATGCAGTGGTCCCATGTTTGACAACCTCTGGGTTACAGTTTGAATACATTGGCATCAATAGTCCTTTTTTGTTTAAGACTAGATAACTGTACCTTAATTTTCCACAATTTGCTAATAATGTTGGTATTATATGGTACATGTGAATACAGCTCTTCAAATCTCTTTCATATTACATTCAGGGCTGTGAGTGGCACAAGTGGCTAAGACACGGTGCCTGTTAACCAGCAGGCCAGGGTTTCGAGACCCGGGTCGGCCCCACAAGACAGGGCGAGCTCCTGTCCTTAGCCCAGCATTGCAACCAGCTCTGCAAGGCCAGCTGGATCCAATCATATCAGCTCTGCCTTTCCATTGGACTAATTCAGTGGCGTGGAGAGGGGGAATTTGCTGGTTGGGTAATAGCCTATCCTCCATAACAATCCAGTCCAGGCTTTCGTGCTTTGCATGCAGCGTATGCATCGCTGAGCACGATACCGTAGTCTTTCAAGACTGACGGAGGCCTGCTACATTCAGTGGTATAGCTGTGGACTCTGGTACCTAGGGACACCCTGGAACCCTGGGCAGGAGATAGATCCCTAAAACACGCCCAAAATTTGGACAACTGACCAGAGGCCAGAAAATTTCTTTCCATGTAAACCAGAAGTGCCTTTCTAAGGCAAGCCTCCTGAGACCGAGAGAAAACATGAGTGACCTCCCCAAACCTTAAAAGTCCTCTGAAACTGAAGAGCTTTCAGGGGCTTTATTAAATCACTCCCAGTTTTTGCAGGTAGGCACCTGTAAGACATGGTACTCAAGGCAATATATCCCCCTTTGCTATGTTCCTGCTTCCAGTACAGTATACCATAATCAGATGATTTAAAAATAACTGGATGTCACAATTACTGTCTGTTGTATAAAAAGAACCTGCTGTGATTTGTTTGTACATCACAAACTACACAGACAGCAAGCTTTTTCTTAGTTGAGCTGTTCACAGTGTTGGTATGAATTGGGTGGACATGTAATTCCCAGCTTTACTCGAAGAAGTTGCATCTGCAACCATGACTTCTACTTGATGTTAAAGTAATTGTCATCAAGTCACAGCTACTGTGTGTGAATGTAGCCAGTGAGGAAATATATGCTCACATGTTCCACATGTTACTTAGACTCCTTGGCTACTGCACCCCAAGGGTGTTAGCAAGGGAATTGGCAAGCCCATTGCACATCTAATGCATGATGTTCTTACGACCTTGGCTAGGTAGAAATAATGAGGCATAGCCTTGGGCTATAAATCACACTGATTTGGGAACTGTAGGAACTCATTCTGTTTTGCCCGAGGCAAAGGTCTGCTGTGCTGTCAGCAGAGTTTCTGAGACTCTTGGCTTCCTCTGTCATGGTAATCAAGTGCCAAGAAGTCTGCTTATAAAAGAGTTTTCAGAAAGTCCCCAGTTGCGAACTGTTGGTTTAACTCATGTAGTCCCAGCAGCAACATGGCTGTGGCAGCAGGAAAGAAGGCAGGATTGTTCCTAGCTGCTTTTGTTGAGTCATTTAAATAAAAGAAAGAAAACATTTTAGACCTTTACAAAGGCCTTTCCGGATCTGAAAAGCCCCTACAGCATACGGCTTATTTTATCGGCCTCAAATGAAGAAGTCTAATTGATGGACTGCTATCTCCTCCTGTAAGCCTGGGGTTGGTTTTGTTTTGTGTTTTAGCTTGTGGTTTCTTCAAGGAACAATAAGGATAATGAGATAATGATGTTAACAGTTTGAGATTGCAAATAGGAAAAGCATGAGACTTGTTATGCTTTTAAGCCACAGCAATCCTAGATGGAAACCAGCCTATTTTGAGAGTTGACTTGGGAAGCCACAGAAATGTATGTTTTTATTGCAAGAGTTTCCTGTGCCTGTAGAAGAGACAAAGAAGCCTGCACTTGCTTGTGTAGCACTGCCAGCAATTCAAAGCATTAATGTTTTTTTTAAGACAGGTGTTTGTTTAGCACCCTCTAGCATGAATACCAGAAATATAAAATGGAAGGAGATTGAAGCAGATGTTGCACCATTTCTTCTGCTATTTCCAGCTGCCACCGGTGTGGCTTCTAGCCTTTTAGGTCATAAGACTGCTCAGCCTACAAGATGTAAAAAGATGCTATGAAAATACCTTTACCAAAATAGTTCACAACTCAAGGCAAGCCCTGTCATTACATGGCAGGTGTTCCCTATGCAAGCTTGTTTTCATGGGAAACAATTCAGGGAAGCTGTGATCATAAGTTGGGGGATGCTGGAGGGCAGGTCTCTAGTGGGCCCTTAGCATCCACACAGTTCTGTTCTCATACATACACAAATACACACACCGCAAATGCCAAAATCTGCAAGTAGTCAAATCAACTTTTAATGTTGTTTACAGATTTTAAAAGATATTATAAACAGGGGCGTCACTAGGGTTCATGTCATCCAGTGTGGGAGGTCAGCACGTCACCCCCAAGCAGTGGGTGGGGCAACAACCTGGATGGTGGGCATGGTTATGTGCCATTGCTCCACCTCCTTTTGTTTTATGACCACACTTTTTGATAGAATAAATATATTTCAAAGTGGTTTGTTTCACTGCATTCTGCTGCAAACTACACATCCAACAGTATATATAACATGATGGGATTATTTCTAAAAACCATGATTTTTAGCCATTTTGTTCAGTAGTGGTGTCACCTCCTCAAGGGTGCCAGCTTTTGAACAACTTATTACAGTGGTTCTCAAACCCTCTGGCTGGGGACCCACTTTGTTAGAGGGCTAACCTGTCCAGGATCCACTAAAAGTGATGTCATGACTGGAAGTGACATCATCAAGCAAATTAAAACAAATAAATAATTGTAAATACTTTAAATAATCTCAACCCCCCCCCCCCCAAAAAAAAAAATTCAGTAAGATTTTCAACATCAGTTCAGTCTTTAAGTTCCTATATTTAAACAGGTTCAGTATGATTTGGGATTATTAAATAAGTTTTAAACCCAGCAAATTTTTCTTATTTTTTCTAGACCAGGGTGACCATATGTCATAATCAGACAGAGAAGTTCCTCCACACCCAAGAAAAGTGTAGAACTTAAAAGTTCAAAAAACTTTGAGCTTCCACATAGTGCTTAAACACTGTATTACTGAATATTACATATAACATATAATTTAATACATATAAAGCACAATACTAACCAAGACCACTCAAAAGTAAGTCCCATATGTTCAAAGGATCTTATTCCCAGGAAAGTGTCTTTAGGATTGGAGCCATAATTTATTAATTACAAGTAGGTTATAGGCAGATTTAAACAGTTTGGCTGCAATCCTAAAGACACTTTCCTGGGAGTAAGACCCACTGAACACAATGGGACTTATGTTTGTGGAGAACATGGTTAGGATTGCACTGTTTATTGATTATTATTAAATTTAAAATTATTAAGTGCAAGTTGTTACATATAATTTATGAATTACAAGCATACTACATGCTGCCTGCTCACAAGGAAATGGAGGACAAGCCCTACAATCCTGAGTAACTACGGGAGCACGTAAGAGATATTATGTGTACCCATAGTTACTGCACCACCTAGTGAAAACCTATGGGAAATTCATACTGCAATCCAGAGCAAATTTTTCTTACACCAGAGCAAGGACTCCCCGTAGTTACTCTGGATTGCACCCATAGAAGGTTTTCCCAGGACACAAGGCTAAAAATGAGGATGTGTCCTTGAAAAAAAGGACATCTGGTAAAAAAATATTTTAAAAAGTAAAAATTGCCTTCCCCCCCACCCCCAAAAGGACATTAAAATCCCAGAGAGAAGAGGGCTGGAGATCCAGAGGAGGCTTGAGTAGAGGGAGAAGAGAAGTTGGGCTTTACAAAGCCTTTACAAATACAATTTAAAAAAATTCCTTTACCTGCTGAGCCAGTTTCAGTGTTGGGAGGGGGTCTGCCTTCTGGAGCACTTTCAAGCCCCAGGTGCCTGGGATCAGGACCATTCTGGTGCCTTGCACCTACCACACCAGGCAAAGCACATCTGCTTATTTGTGAGTAAACAATGCAAAGGGGAGCTTTTTAGGAGGGAACTTCCTCCTGGGGTGATTTTGGGGGCTCTGTTTCTTGGATCAGGACCCTTCCAGTGTCCTTGGCTTCCTCTCAGTCTGTCCTTTCTGGCAGATGAAGGCATGTTCACTTCTTTGTGAGTAAAGCCGCAATATAAATTTTTTTTGCTTTTTATGTTTTTGGCCATAACTTTGGCTAGGAAGGTGCTATCTCAAAACAGGTTGTTGCGTTGGACTCTGCTCTCCACAACAAATCCAGTGATATATGGCATGATGGGGTAGTGTGCACCATTGCAAAGTCGCTTTTGGAGGGTGCCACCGCCCCCCGCTGCACATCAACCCCCATGGGCACATCACCTGGTGCAGGCCGCACACCCCACACCACCCTAGTGATGCCAGTGATTATAAAGGTGCATGCCATGCTATGATAGAGGCAATGGAATGGTACAGGGTAGTATTAAGAACTCCCTCACTACTATAAGAAACTGTGGTGCAAGAATGAGATAAAATGTAATGAGAAACTTTATAGAGTTAAAAGGTGACTATTATTGCTTGTTTGATTCAGAACGTCTAATGGCATTTTTAGAATAGGGTGCAAGTGTGTGTCTTTGTATTTTGTTTGTCTGTTTGTGTGTGTGTGAGAGAGAGAGACTTTCCCAACAAAAGTGGAAAAGTTGCCTCCAGCCTCTGAGATTTTAGCCAACATAATAGAGCATGTTCAAGCTCAGTATTGCATTTAACTACGTGCCATTCTCTGACTTCACTGCCGATAAATATTTCTGCTTATAAAATTTATTGCTTATAAATATTGCTAGCAGCTAAATGAATTGCATTGCAATCTGTTTTAAGTGTTCTGTGCCTTGACAGCATGTTGGAGAGCGCTTGTTTTAATTGCAGTAAGTTAGCATCTGATGTGGCAGAACGTCTTTCTAAGGTTGTTGGTTGTTTTGCTTATCCAATGTCACCCTGGTAGACATCTCCCTGGGTGAAATTTTGGATGCAAGAATGTGCCTTCTGTTCAACAGCACTTATGCTTCACACAAAGGGCCCTGGAGTGAACTGTGCTTTTATTGCACTATGCCAAATATCTAGCACTGTGAAATGGAGATTAAAATTAAATTGATATTGCATCCCACTATGAATCAAATCAGGAAATGAAGAATTAACCACAAAGCCACGAGATGTGACAGCTTAACTGGGATATTTTATCCAGTTCATCCTGATGTGTGTGGCTCTGAAACTGCACATGAAATAAATTATTATGTCATGTTTCTGATACTGTCCAGTTCAGATCAAATATACTGTTCCCATATGATGTTGATGATTATATTTTTGATGCATCTATTAGTTAAAAAAAAAGAAAAGTTGTAGGAAGGAGCATATAACCAGTGAATAAAATGGGTGAAAAGTGGGAGATCAACCTGCTGTGTTAGAAAGTAGAGTTGCATGTAATGGTTCAAGCTTGAGCATAGATTTTATATGGTGATTATTATAATTTGAACTGTTTATCATAAATTTCCTCTTGTAATAACAGAATATCAAATTTGAATTTGAATTTCATGTGCCATAGGAACATAAAATGGTTTAGCACATGAAAATTTTTCCCAGCTTACCTTGTATACTAAATAATCCAATGAATTTCTAATTAAAGAAAGCTTCACCAAATCAAGAATAATAAGGCATAGGTTTTATGTGTTTTCCCTCCTCCTCCAATGCAGATGCAACATCACATGGTATCTTGTGGGAGGGACAGACCTGGAGGTGATATCTTGATAAATTCCAGTGCTAGAACTGGTCTACTCATATCTGCACCAGCAATGTCCAATTGGACCTGGGAATGTAGATTGAGGCCTGGAAGAAGGATAGAATATTAGCAGTACCACTACCAATGAATCCACCCCCTTCCTACTCCCACTCTGTTCCCATTCTACCTGTCTTTCTGTCTCCATCCTGTTCTGTCTGCTCCCTGCCCTGTGGATTTGGCCATTGCTGGTGTGAAGTATTGCCACCTGTATTTATGGTTTTAGCTTCTCTTGCTATGATTTTTGCTACTGTTATCGACCATTTTTATCATTCTCATTTTTTTTAATGTTTCGCGCTATCTTAGGCACAATCCTATCCAAACCTTCCTAGCAGTAAGTCTCGTTGATTATATTGTGGTTTACTTCCGAATATACATGCATAGGATTGGCCTCAATGACTAATGCAAAAGTTAGCTATATTAAATGAATATATGATGTATAAATTCATAGAAAGAAGCTTCCAAGAACTGGCTTCTTATTTTTCAAGTATGAACACAGATAGAACAGAGGTATAGTATATGGTGCTTCAAGTCCAGTCTTATTTGCTCTGAGTGGCAGTTATTTGCCAGTTTCAGACAGGGATCTTTCCCAATTACAAACCAGACCTCACAGTGCAATCTTAAGCATGTCTACTCAGAAGTAAGCCCAATTGTGTTCAGTAGTACTTACTCCCATGGAAATGTGTTTAGGATTGCATCCTTAGTCATGCAAAGCCATTCATCTCTCTATATAAAACTGAAAAGTCATTGACTGACTCACTGACTAAGACTGACTCAATCACTCACTCACTCACTTACTCATCAATACCCTGCCAAAACTGCTGGGCCTAGAAGTGTGAAATTTGGGGTGGGTGTTCCTTCCGTGATGCAGGAGTGCATTAAGAACTGGTTTTCAGAAATTCCAACCAGAAGGGGGTGAAAAGGGGGTGAAAAGGGATGCAATGCATTTTCCTCCCTATACTTGGCATTGAAGAATTGGTGACTGAGGGATGCTCTGCCCCAACCCCGGGACCTAGAAGCAAGAAATTTGGGGAGTGTATTCCTTCTGTGACATCAACACCCACCAAGAACCGATGTTGAGAAATTTAATTCTTAAGAGACTGAAAAAGAGTACAACATGTTTTTGTCCTATACTTAACGTTGAAGACTGACTGATCAAGCGCCAGCTGATGCACTGGGAGGGAGTGATGGTGCGCAAGGGGTGATGATGCGCATGGGGGAATGATGTGCATGGGGAAATGATGTGCATGGGGAGATGGTGCGCATGGGGAGATTGTGCGCATGGGGGAGGGTGTGCATGGGAGGATGTATAGGGGTGTTGCACATGGGGGAATGATGTGCCTGGGAGATGATGCACATGGGGGTGTTGCATATGATGTGCATGGGGGGACGGTGCACGTGGAGGGGATAGTGCGCATGGGGGATTGATGCGCATGGGGGATGATGCACATGAGGGGTTATTGTGCATGAAGGGTTGTAGCACATGGGGGAGGGTGTGCATGGTGGTGTTGTGCATGGAGGGATGGTGCGCATGGGGGACAATGCTATTGGTGTATAGGGGTGTTGTGCATGGGGTTTTTGCACATGGTACAATGTTACAAGTGTACAGGGGTGTTGTGCATGGGGGTGTTGCTCATGGGAGGATCATGCACATGAGGGGATGATATGCCTCGGGGTGTTGCATATGGTGCGCATGGGGGAAGGGTGTGCATGGGGGAATGTTGTACGGGAGTATTGCGCATAGGGGATAATATGCATGGGGTGTTGCAAATGGGGGATTGATGCACATGGGGTGATGATGTGCATGCAGGGACGATGCGCAGTGGGAGGTTGGCATAAGGGAATTTTACTCCCGCAATGTGAGTACATTATCGCTAGTTCTTGTATAAATCTGTGTCCTCTACATTCAACATCAATATGCTTCTTCTGAAAATCTCTCTTGCTCTCTCTCAAGCTTGCAATCTAAATGAAAATAGAATCATGGCATGATATGAGAATGAGTCCATCCATGCTTCAGGCACTTTTTATTATCAAAAATTCCTTACTAGTGCAAGTGAGGTTTAAAACAACAGGTGATCCTTTTTATTAAAACAATTTTGAGGAATTGAAGTTGATTACTCCCTCAGGTAGTAAAAAGTATAGTTATTCTATTCTTGGCTTATGTTTCTCTAGAGCTGGATTATGAAAATTATTCTCCTGAAGCATCCTAGTGTTTTCTTCTACCAAAAAAATGAACTGACTTATATATTCATTTATTTGAAAATTATATCCCTTCTCTTCTCAGAAAGAAGCAAGATTGCTATTTTAGTCCTAAAAGTTAGGCTTTTTAATCCTTATCTATACATAGGTAAGGCTGCAATTCTATCCTTCCTCTTCTATTTCTGCCAAGAAATCAAGGATAATTGATCTCTTCTCTTTATCTCTGAGTTTCTGAGTGGTCAGGGCAGTTCAGGCAGTAAGAGGACAATGTAGTGATAATTAGAAGACTATTTCCCTACAATCCAGAGTAACTACAGGAGCACATAAGAGACATTATGTGTACCAATAGTTACTGCACCACCTAATAAAAACCTATGGGAAATTCATATTGCAATCCAGAGCAAATTGTTCTTGCACCGGAGCAAGGACTCCCCGTAGTTACTCTGGATTGCGCCCTATGTCTCCTGTAGAACCAGGAATTAACCTTTTCAGTTCTTCTGAGACAAAAGTAAACTAGAGCTCAAAGCTTCCCTTTAAATCAAGCAAGTCTTGTTATATATGGCATGACCAAACACAAAAACCATTCTGCACTATTTTGCAAATGTTTAGCAGAGGTCTTTTGAAAAACAAAGAAACAAAATAAAACAACAGACTGTAATCTTAATTTCCATTGGCAACAAAATCTAATGCACCGTTAACTGGAATAGCATTCATGGAAACCAAAAGGTCTACTTCTGAATAAATAGGGTTGGAACTATGCGTAACGGTGCTTGCTCAGGTTCAGTACTCTAGCTTAAAACATCAGGCTCTACTGATATGTTATTTACAGTTAGAAGAACAAAAATTTAAAAGTCGATGTATAAAAATGTACTTTATAACTTTTTACTATATTTTCAGTAAATTAGAAAACATACAATTCATACGTATGTATGTATTCATACGTATGTATATATACGTATTAGTAAATAACATTTACTAATACGTATATATACATACATATGAATACATACATACATACGTATGAATATTAGTAAATAACATTTACTAATAGGTTATTTTTCAGGATCTGGTCCTGGGTAAAATCAGACAAACCATATTCTTCCCACATCAAACTAATCTGAGGGAAATAAAAAATCCCATGATTTTCGGCTCAAAACATGCCCTCATCTTGTTTATGTGATCAATTTATACTTAAGTATCTATGGTAATAAAATTCTTAACAGGAATAGTAAAGTCCAAACGAGGTTTGATAATTGGTTACAACTGATCAGAAAATTCTGAATAAAAGTTGTCTCCTCAAATGGTTTTCCTTGTAATAGCTTTTTTCCAAGAAAGGAGATATTTGATTAGCCAAAAAGTAAAGTTATTTTATCCTTTTTAAATAAAAGGTGGCACAGTCACCTCAAAAACATTCCAGTAGATCTTTGAAGCCCTGTCATTTCCAGCTCCTACCAGAAATGTCCTTTCATTGACCTTCCTTCTGGGTGCTTACATTGCTTTTTCAAGCTTTCAGCTTAAAAATAACTGCAATAAAACAAAATGTCAGAGAAAATATCCACTACTAAATAAGTGCTCTCTATTCCCATTGCTGATTTAGGTTTGTACAGTGAATTGCTTGTTTTGTTGCTATTGCATCTTCTCTTGTTTCTCTGGCTTTCTGTTCTCATATCCAAGGGCGCCATGACTCTATGTGTCACCTGATACAGGGCCTTATTGCTTCGCCCCCGGGATGCATGCACCCCCTTCTACCACCAAAGTTGGTGCCTGCAGTCTCCTCTGAAGCTGAATGGACATGCCTCTTCTCTGGACATGTGCAGTGCGCCTCAGCTGGCCATTCTGAATGGCCGGCTGAGGCCCAGGGCCAGCCAGAGAAGTGTCAAACTCCTCCGGCATGTCACCCCCCTAACTGCGCATCACCTAGTGCCACCCGCGCCAGCTGCACCAGTCTGGTGATACGGCTGCTCATATCCCATTGACCTTCAGTCTGTGACTATCATTGCTTCAGCTCCAACCCATTAGCCACTCAAAGGTCTCCTGCTCTATCAAATACGTTTGCTCTTTCTCCTTTGCTCCTCTTATGCCCGGAACTCCCTTCCTGATCCCCTGAGTGATGCTATATCTCTTCTTTTCTTCAAATCCCTTCTCAAAACCCACCTAATCCAGGAAGAGTTTGGCACTGCCCTCTGGCAGTCTTCCTCTCCTCTTTTTCTGTGATGCACCTTGTTCTGTCTTAATTCTGTATATCTTGGGTAGCTGCTTTGGGTATCCTTCCTTCAAAAAGAAAGGCAGGATAAATAAATAAACAAACAAACAAACAAATAAATAAATGTTATTTGGGACTGGTTTTTTTTAACCACAATGATTTTGTGGAGGACTGGGGTTAACTTAGTTTTTCTGGTTTGTTTGATTCTAGCTTATTTGGGGCGAGGGGGAGAGAGAGCACATGATACACATTTTTCTAGAGAGTTTGTATCCTAGAATAACTGCACCCCACTGGTTCTCTCTGGTTCCACCAGGTTTCCAATGTGCCAACTATATTTGCATTTCAGCAGAGATAGGGCATCTTTGTGGGGATCACAAAGGATTGTCAATAAACAGGGGGTAAAAAGGCAAAAAAGGGTAGCAACTCTAGATGTTATCCTATGATAACATGTATGTGTCCAGGCCCTCACACAAGTATGTGTCCAGGCCCTCACACAAGATGTAACCACTGTTAAACACATATTTAAAACACATATTCCAGTTAAAAACATATTTAATTGGGAAGCAAGTTTTTTTGCATAGACACATTTGCATAAACACATTTGCATCAGAGGAGGGGGCTTCTTAAAGATGAGGAAATATTAAAAAATGATTAAAAGATCAATAGGGTCAATGGTATCCAGAAAGCAAGGAGTTTATTTACACTCACAAGGAAAAGGAGGACATTGAAGTTTCTCTAGGACACAAGCCTAAAATCCAGGCCATTCCTGGAAAAAAAGGGCATTTAGCACCCTTAGTAACTTCCTTGGGTAGTAGGCTGCACTTTTTCCTGCCTGCCAGCCTTTAAAACATATTTACCTAAATATAATGTGCACCTCTTTCCCCCAAATTCATGCTTAAAATAGGAAATGCACATTAGATTCAGTGGCACATTAGATTTGAGTAAATATGGTATATCAAAAGCAGGCAACCTGAAAGACTGAAGGGGAAGCTTTAAAATTATCATGACTGTTGAGAAGCTGAATTAATTATTTGCATCTCTGTTAACAACAGATGATGTAGAGTAATGGGTTAACAGATCTTTTTCAGGAAAGTAGTTTAAAAAACTCAGGGCCCAGTCCTACCTGACTTTCCAGCACTGAAGTAGCTGCGCCTGTTTGCTGTATCATGCAGTGGGGATGCAATCATGGAGGATGAAATCCTTACGCTAAGGAAACATTTGTTCCCCACTTCATGGTTGCATCAGCACTGGAAAGCTAGATAGGTTTAGATCCTCAGTCAAACTGAAATGATGAGGTCCATGAGAATTAAATTAAAAATGAACAAATCCAGCCTCTCAAACAAGGGCTTTTTGTCAAGTAATTCCAGCCCAGCCACCCTAAGCCACCTCGCAAATAACTTGGAAAATCAAAGGAAAAATCCTTTCCAAAGCATGGTACCGCATAGCCATCTAATGTTCAAAAAGATCATCTCTAAGCATGCTGAACCTGAAGTAGCTCTTTGGACCCCAGCCATTGGTTCCACGGCCCTCAAATTGTCTTGCTATGAAGCACAGTCAAAGTTTGTTGCACTGTCATTCTTAAACACTAAAGTAGGTAAAGTAGTGTTCTCGTTCTTGCCTTGAGTAAGCATTCAGCTGGCAGATGTGAGCATCCAGCAGTTGTTGTTTAGCTTGGGGTTTATAGCAGTAAAAGGAAAACTGCTTATTTAGGTCAATCAGCTGGACTTCATTTGACAATCAAAGGGTGGGGGCGATAAATATATAAATAAATGTATCAAAGAAAACTTCAGTGGCAGTGTCTTTAGGCAAAGGCTTTGAAGCAAATCATTAGTTTTCCAATAAATTACCCTTAATTTGAATTAATAAAAACTTGTCTGTTCTATTACTTGTGATGATTCTTTTCAGTTCCCTTGTGTATTGGCAAGACTGTTTCATTTTCATGCCTCCAGTCTATTCGCAGTAGAATAGGGAAAAGCTGTTTGAAATGTGTTCCTGTTCTGTGTTTAGTCCCAGGCAAGAACACTGTAATATCACCATATTGAGACTGTGCAGAAAAAAACATACCTGCAGTGGAGTTATTTGACAATTTAAAGCAAATTTGCAATTGCTGGAATTTTAGGACGAGTTTTATTTTCCCAAGAACATGTAAATTAAAAGGCTGAATCTTAATTTTTTCCCAAACCATTTCCTGCAATTTTTTTGGGAGGGGGTGGCTTCATGTGCAATAAATTGACAGCCCAATCATATGGACTCTGACACAGAATATCTGTTCTACTGCTAGCATCTGTTGAAAAAGAGCCAGAAATCATTTTATAGTCATGCTTTGCAGATACCAGCAGGAAGACTGAAACCTTTCCACTTGTCTTACTAGAGTTCAGCTGCTTCAGGAGTAGGTTCACCACCACAGGAGGCAAGAAAGATGGGGAACTTGATGGAGCAGAGGATGTGATGAGGTAAAAGGGGTGGATCTAGGAGCAACAACTCATACTAAATCTTATCCTTCATTTTTGCTGCTTTCTCATTCCCTCTCTCTCCTTGGACAAGCACTATTAATATACACTTGCACAGTTTCAAGGAGTCCCATTGTGGTTTGGAAAGCTTATGTGGAAATAAGGGGATTTAAAACGTCTTTTCCTTCTGAAGTCTCCCAGTTGTGTCTATCCCTGCTGGATACAGCATACCCATTTCTGACATCACTGCAACATTGCAGGGAGCAAGGACATAACTTTCCTGAATCTCAGTTTTCCATATGAAAATGGCTCCAGCTGACAGTCCAAGAGTCACATTTTCCCATGTTTGTCCACAAGATGCCACTTCTTCTGAAACCGCATTAGAATGACCTGTCATCAAAGGTAATGATTTCATGCTTTTATCTGTCACATGCTTTCTGTCACGTACACACACAAACACACACACACGCACACAAAGAGGCTTTCCAAATGTGTTGCAAAGATCATTTTTAAGTTTATAAAATGACATTTCATTCTCATGAAAGTAAGTAACTAAAATAACACATATGGCGTAGTCAAGGTACAATCCTAACCAATTTAGGCTGGCGTAACTTCCTGTAGTGGTGTGGGAAGGATGGGGCATGCCTGTGCACTGCCTTAACCCCACCTCCCAGGCCAGTAGAGAACATATGCCTGGACTTATATTGGTCTAACTGGGGGTTAGGATTACAACTTCAATCTACCTTGTTCTGATATCAGAGATGGAAACTGAAAAGTAAATTAAAACCAGGGTCACAACCGCATCTTCTGCTTCTTAACACCAGGTTCAGAGGCATATCCTTTAGGCCAGCCATGAGAGCTACTTACCTACTATAGAAGTATAGTGGGTGACCTGAGGATAAATTGTAAAACAGTTTGCACACTGAAAAGATAATATGAATAAGTAGGGAGGTCACTGTCTCAGTTACATGATCATTATTATATTATGATAATTGCATTACTGCAAAATTATTTTAAATGGCCAAATAATTTTCAGGGCTTCCTTTGTTGGGAGGCCAGATTAATATGAGTCAATTTCTGAGTTCTACAGTTCTTATGTATTATCTGTAACCTAGACCTTTTCTGATGAAATCTGCTTTGAGATTTTTTCATAGGGCATCAAATGCTTCCCTTGCATGGAGATTTCAGTTCCCAGGTGTCTCAATGTGAAGTCCTCCAATGTGGGGTCAGTTTGCACATTTCCCATGTGGGGAGATAGAAAAGTTGTACTTGAACATGGACATATGTTTCCTATTCTCCTGTTTATTTCTTGGAAGCTTGTAGATAGTTGGAACAGGACAAGGAACAGGCTGCAAGTACTCCGTGGAGAAAATGTGCATTACAAGAAATGCACTAAAGCTAAGGAAAATAATTTCTTCTCCAGCAGGGAAATTCTCCAAATGTCTCCCTCTCTGCTTTTCCAATTTTCCTTTGCTACTGAAGACTAATGAGGTATAACTTTTAAAGAGCTGCCAAATCCTGTCAAGATCAGTTTAGTTCTGAGACTCTCAGCATGAGAAGCTTAAGCTTACATCCTCAGCAATTAACCTCACTCACCTCCACACCACTCAGAATTTCAGAACAGTTGGCCACCTCTGTGACCACCTTACCAAGATGCAACGTCTTCTTTTTTTTCTTCTAAAAAAGGCACGTGTGTAGCAATATGTTTCCAAACAGTACTATGGTCTGCAGCAATCAGGAATCTAAGGTGTGATCAAAAATAGTTTCATTTCTTCTACAGTGCAATTAGTGACCAATAGAGATAACAAACTGAAACGCGCTTAGGATGAAGGGATGACTTCCCTTTCAGATTGATGACTGGTTATAGGTATTATAGTTAAGAATATCTAGATTTAATTTATAAATTTTTTTAAATTTATAAAATTTAATTTATAAATTTTCTTAGTCTATCAGGCTCCATTCCATTCCCCCCTTACATAGGAGTGAGTCCCATTGACTGTAATAGGCTTACTGTAATAGCCGCTGGGAGAGGTCATCCGGAGGTTTGGAGTGAGGTGTCATCAGTACGCCGATGACACCCAGCTCTATCTCTCCTTTCCTCCTGAGTCCAAGGAGGCAGTTGAAGTCCTGAATCGTTGTCTGGAGGCAGTGGGGGACTGGATGAGGGTGAACAAGCTGAGATTAAATCCTGAAAAGACAGAGGTTCTCCTGGTCCGGAAGTCCTCGACTCGGGTATTGGAATATCATCCTGTTCTGGAAGGGGTTGCACTCCCTCTGAAGGAGCAGGTTCGCAGCTTGGGGGTTCTCCTGGATTCGCAGCTGCTCCTGGAGTCTCAGGTGGCGGCTGTGGCCAGGAGAGCCTTTGCTCAGCTTCGGCTGATCCGCCAGCTGCAACCATACCTGAGTCGCTCAGATCTGGCCACGGTGACCCATGCCCTAGTGAAATCGAGATTATTGTAACATGCTCTACGTGGGGCTGCCTCTGAAGACGGTCCAGAAGCTGCAATTAGTCCAGAAGGCGGCGGCCCGTGTGGTTGCTGGGGCTCGTCAGCTTGACTCTGTTGGGCCACTGCTTCAGCGACTACACTGGCTGCCCATTCGTTTCCGGGCTGAATTCAAAGTGCTGGTCCTGACCTTTAAAGCCCTAAACAGCTCGGGTCCTGGGTATTTGAGGGACCGCCTTCTTCTGTACAATCCAACCCGTCACCTAAGGTCATCTGAGGGGGCCCTACTGACTGTGCCACCACTAAAAGATGTGAGAGGTGTGGCGGCCAGAGATAGGGCATTCTCGGTGGTGGCACCCCGGCTTTGGAACTCCCTCCCCATAGAACTTATACAGAGTTCTATGTATAAAGCTCCCTCAATACAGAGCTTCAGGCGGAGCCTTAAAACCTTTTATTTTAAAAAAGCGTTTTAAACGGGGCAGAGGGTGGGGGGCAGTGTGTTAGTGTTTTATTTTATTGTTTTTAACAAATGTCTTTTAGCTTGTTTTTAATTGTTCCTAGTCTTTATTATTCTAATTGTATTTTAATGATGTTTTAATTTGTATTTATTAGCAATTTTATTCTTCAATGTTAGCCGCCTTGGGCTCCCCCTTATGGGGGAGGAAAGGTGGGGTATAAATTGAGTAAAATAAAAAAATAAATAAAACATTCACAGCAGACATGCATGGGCTGGTCTCTCAGGAGAGGTTGATCAGGTGCTGGTGGAGTGCCAAAACTGGTTGTATCCCAGCCAGGACTATTTTTTGCTTGTATTGCAAGACATCACTTGTGCTGCAAGTCAAAATGTATTAGAAATGTTTGCTTGTCTTGCAAAACTCTCTCAATCCAAAAAGCTCTCAATTCAAGGTCTTACCTGTACTTATAAAGTGCAGTCTTTAAGTACACAGTAAAAGCCACATGTACCAACAATCATTAAAAAAAACAATAAAAACCTCACAAACCCTGAATTATTGCCACCAAAACAAAGCAACAAACAGTAAAGCATCGAACAGTATCCAGAGAAAGGAAAAATAAAACCACACCTTAAATAAACCAGAACACAAATCTATGCTGGAAAAGTGTTTAGCTCTGCCAGAAACATAGTAGTGAATGCAGGTATCTCAGTCCAACAGGGTTAGAGTTCTATAATTATGGTGCCATCTTGAAGAAAGTTCAACCAACCTAGCTCTATCAATGTTAGTACTCAAAAAATGATAATTCAGTTAAAAGGTAAGAAATGTGGAATATATATACGTAATAGAGAATGATGTACCCAGTTAAAATTAAATTTAAAAAATGATAATTCATAGATTAGCTGTTATATCTTCCCTTCCCACCCCATTTTTGCAGATAGACCATAATGCATGACACCGCTGAGGATATTAACATATTTTTTACATGGTTCTGGAAGAAGCTGCTTGCTTATGGCAGGCCTTGGCACAGGAAAAAAAAATTTACCCTATCTGTTCCTAAAGTTAATTTTCAATGGGGTTGAGTTGCGTTGGTTCTCAAACTCTACACGAGCAGCCAGGCTATATTTTAGAGAATTATTGCTAGCTGGGAAGTATGAAGGTATTAATTTTAAAAAATGGAAAAATGGGGTTGGGAAATTGCACAGCCTATTTTCATCTTTGCCTTGCATTGAAACAGCTTCTTTTCAATCTTCCTTGGCAGGTAGAAACCCAATCTAGGGCAGCTTGACAGTGTAACTTGCAAAGGCGCTCATCCAAACAGCAATCAGAGTCATTGTTTTGAAGAGACAATGACAGGAAATGATCACGCCTTCCACTTTTGTGCTTTTTGTCACACCACCATCTTAGGCAAACTCGGCAGCAAACTACAGTAGTAGCTAAAATGATCCCTTTCATCGGCTCAGTCTCCTTGATTGGATCCATCTGCTTTTTCTTGCAAATTTCAGTCAAGGGATACTTTCCAACAGAAATACTAGCCTTTTCTGTTTTCTTTCTAAAAGTTTGGAAAAAGGTAGCTTAACAAATTCCAATGAAATCTGCCTGGAGGCTATAATGGAGACTTGGTTGGAGTCAGACTTTGGTAAGAATAGTGTGTAGGAGAAATATTTTATCATATTGTATTATACAAGGAACTATAATAGAGTCATTGCTTTCTGTTTGTGGGCACAATGGTTGTTACTATGTCCTGAGTAATAATTGGCTTGTTGTTTTGAGGTACATTTTTCATACAAGAATAGCATGATGTTGAATTTCTCAACTGTGTTCATTTGATTCCTTTATAGCAATCAGATATACAGAACAAAGGCATTCTCAGTTTGATATTTTTATCCTTTACTGTTAAAAATTTAAAAAATTTAAAAATATATTAAAAAATACTTTTTTATATTACCCCATACAAACAAAGTGCACAACTTTTTGGGCAAGGCAGTTCAAGCCTAACCCTACATGGCAATGGATACAAAGCTCATATGAGTTACCTTATCCTATGGGTTTTGCCCTCTTACCCTGAATCGGATTCCTCCACGTTAGTTTTTTAAAACATGGGACCACTTAATTATCCATATCCATGTTTTGACAGGTTAGACGGCAGTCTCATATGGCTGTAGGCAGAGCCCTTCTTCTCCATAGCTCCTCCATTTCTTGTTTTTGATTTTAAACGGCAGCTACCCCACACCCTTGCTTACTGTGAATAGGAAAGCAGTAAGAGTTTTCTGCTTTGGTATTAACTGCATCTGCTTAGGATATGGGAATGAGAGAAGAAAGGGGAAAGCTAACAATGGTTTGGTCCCCTTCCTGCTTAGTTATGATAGTGTTTCATTACTTTAGGAATATCTACTGAGAAATAAACACCATTGGGTTCAAAGTAAATTTGAGAAAGTATGTATAGGAAGGCAACAGGCATATAGAGAAAGGAGCTGGCACTTTACCTTTTAGATCTCACTCTCCACTTCCATTCCAACTGGAGAAAACAGCTTATTTCAGTGACACAACTGTCATCATGAACATCTAATACATGTTGACACAGAAGCAAGTCTAGTTCTGTCCAATGGGAAAACGCACACTTTCCAGGAAAATGCATACTTTCCAGGAAAGTGTACATAGGATTGCAGTCCTAGTTACATAGCAGTTGGGTGCATACAAAAGTGAGACTAATAGCACAATCCTAATCATGTCTACTCCAAAGTAAGTCCCATTGAGTTCAGTGGGTCTTACTCCTAGGAAAGTGTGTTTAAGATTGCAGCCATAGAATGATAGCATTTAAATATCTGTGCCCAACTCTCTGAATGAGGGCAGGGTGGGAAAGTGCCTGCTTTTTGGCACAGTCCAGTGCCCATGTGCTCAGAAGTCCCAAAGAGTGGCCAGCAACTTGCTCCTGTGGTCAGCCCTGGACAAACTGACACAAAAAGCAAATGGTACACTAATCCTATTGTCACTGATAAGACAACAACAACTAATGACCTTAAAGGGCAAACCCTCAAGGGATGTTTTCATCTGGTTTGGCACTGAAGTGCTGCTGTCATGCATGCAGGCACATGCATCCAAGGTTGCAACCATGGAGGTTGCAAATCTCATGAGTTGAAATTCATGCATGCATTTTCCAATTGAAATAGCTGCATGACTGGTTTGGGCCACTTCATTACAGTTCTTGTTCTGTATTGCTTTAGCTGGTGACTGAAAATCATGCAAAAGGCAACTGTGAATATCAACTTTATTCAGTATCATAGGCCTACTGCAAGCCCTCTTGTTCCTGTCCCAGAATGCTACAAACCTTTGCTATCTATGCCAATTACAGTGTCATAGACTAGGCATCAATGTAGGTTGTCGCTGTAGATTGCTAAGACAACAGTTTTCATCTCTACAAGGCACCTTGATGATGAACTTTGCAGATTTCAGTCACTATAATTTGCTAAAAGATTTTTTAATTGAAAATCTATCTGTCAACAGTATTTATTTATTGCTTTTCAACTTAAAAGTTCACAAAGCGGTTTACAAAGAAAATGAAAAAATTAATAGCTAATTAAAAGCTAACAGCTAATGAAAAGTTTGGAAATGCTATTAAGAATAATCTTGATTTCCTTGTTCACATAGTAAAACTGCCTTTTCACCATACCTTAATATATACCCAAACTGTTTTCTTCTGCCCATGGTGCAGAGTGTGGATGAGGCAGCAAAGTCCCACCAAGTCTACGAGTAGCTAAATTTCTAAAATTGCTTCAGAAAGTAAATGTTACTATGACTGTCTATCTGCAGAGCTAATACTCATCTGAAATTTTAATTACTATAATCAAATCTTTGGCATATTTCTATTAGAGCTAACAATGTATCTTTTAAAGTTTATTTTAAAATATTCTGCCTTCCTTCAAAAATAGTTCTAAATGGCTACAACAATATAATTAAATTCAACAATTCAAAACTGAAAAAAGCACAAAAGCAAACAAAAGCAGGCCTCCGTCAGTCTTAGAAGACTATGGTATCGTTCTCGGCGCTACATACGCTGCATGCGAAGCATGAAAGCCTGGGTTGGATTGTTATGGAGGATAGGCTGTTACCCAAGCAGCAAATCCCCCCTCTCCACGCCACTGAATTAGTCCAATGGAAAGCCAGAGCCAATATGATTGGATCCAGCTGCGTCGCAGAGCTGTGCTAAGGACAGGAGCTCACCCTGTCCTATGGGGCCGACCCGAGTCTTGAACCCTGGCCTGCTGGTTTACAGGCACAGTGTCTTAGCCACTTGCGCCACCCAAAGCCCTACAAAAGCAAACAAGAAATATGGAAAACCTAATACACTGCTAAGTATCACTGAAATCTTTTAAATATAGAGAATCATTTCAGAAAAATTAGTGTCGTTGTATTTAGGGACATGTTAGAATTCAAAGTGTTGTGTTTGCCAAAGTACTTCTGCAGCACCTGTAGTTCTGCAGCTGTGTCCCAGAGCTCCTATATACTTCATAGCAGTTACATGCCAATGAACAACTGGAATTACATGCCGACCAGCAACTGTAGCAGGCCTTCCAGATTTGACACTTCCTCAATACAGTGGTGCCTTGTAAGACAGACATAATTCATTCTGGAAGCATGTTTGTCTTCCAAAGCGTACTTTATACAAAGCGGATTTTTCCATAGGAAATAATAGAAATTCAGGCATTTGGTTCCACAAGCCAAAAATATTCATATAAAAATATTAACTGTATGTAAAAATGATGACAAAATACTGTAATCAAATTGAAAACACTGTAATATAATGCAGAACACAATTACTGTAATAAGACACTGTAGAACTGTAATATACTGTAGAATATAATATACTGTAGAACTGTAATATACTGTAATATACTGTAATATACTGTAGAACAGCATTTCTCAAAGTGGGGGTCGGGACCCCTTTGGGGGTTGCCTGAAGCTTTCCTGGGGTTCCCTAAAGACCCCTGGTGCAGGGGGCCAGGTGAGACCTGGCAGAAATGCTGGAGCCGCTGCGGCTGGAAGAAGCTGCTGAGAAGCGGCTTAGAAGGAGCCTCTGAGCTGGTGTGAGTCCAATGTGGCGCCTTGGGGGTGGGGAGGCGCCCGACACACTCACCACAGGCGGCAGCCTCTTCTTCCCTCCAGAACCTTAGTGCACCTGCCAGCTGAGAGTGTTAAGCGTGCTGAGGTGTAAGCGTGGCGCCAGAGCTCTGGCAGGTGGGCTGTCCAGTGGGCACCCTGCTTGTGCACCGACCATTGTGCCCTGCTCCTTGTGCTCTACTCAAAAGTCAGCCCCTCAATGTTGTTGTTGTTCATGATAAGTGAATGGGACATACCTATACTCCCAAGAAAGTGCTAGGATTGCAGTCTTAGAGCCCAGTTCTATGCATATCTACTAGGAAGTCAGTCCCATAATAGTGAATGGGACCTCCCAGTAAAGTGCTAGGATTGCAGCCTTAGAGCCCAGTTCTATGCATGTCTCCTCAGAAGTCAGTCCCATGATAGTGAATGGGACTTACTCCCAGGAAACAGTGGCTGGCTCTGCTGCCTGAGATCCCAATCCCAGTCCCATGATAGTGAATGGGGCTGCTCTCAGGAAACAGAGGCCAGCTCTGCTGCCTGAGATCCCAATCCCAGTCCCATGACAGTGAATGGGGCTGCTCTCAGGAAACAGAGGCCAGCTCTGCTGCCTGAGATCCCAATCCTATGGAGGTCTCCTCAGAAGTCAGTCCCACGATAGTGAATAGGGCTACTCCCAGGAAAGTGCTAGGATTGCAGCCTTAGAGCCCAATTCTATGAATGTGTACTCAGAAGTCATTCCCACTGAGTTCAGTGAGGTTTACTCCCAGGAAAGTGTGCATAGCACTGCAGCAGTAGCAACGAAAATAATTTTATGGTTGGGGTTCCCACAACATTAGGAACTTATAAAGGGGTCACAGCATTAGTAAGATTGAGAACCACTGCTGTAGAGTAAAACAGAAAAGAAAAACCTTTACAGCCAAGGATGACTCATTTTCACTTAAAGAGTCATTGGTGTCTTTTTGAGCAACTTTAACAAGGAGCCTCTCTCTCTCTCTCTCTCTCTCTCTCTCTCTCTCTCTGTGTGTGTGTGTGTGTGTGTTTTTCCAAGTTTGAAGCAGGAGCAGCACCAAAGGCTTCTGCCTGATGCAAGTGGGCAAGATCCAATGCTTTCTACTCTGAACCAAGTCCCATTGTATCCGGTGGGGCTTACTCACAGGAAAGTGCGTAGGATGCAGGAGCAGCACCAAAGGCTTCTGCCTGATGCAAATCCTATGCTGTCTACTCAGAATCAAATCCCATTTTATCCAGTGGGGCTTACTCACAGGAAAGAGGGGTGGAGAGGAGTCCACACAGTTAAAGTAGTGGGGGAAAGAGGGGTAGTTGCAGTGGGGTCCAGGAAAGGAGGGGGTTTACTTAGGGGAAGGGGTTTCTATTGAGGCAGTCCTTGGGGGGAGGGGTTTCTACTGAGAGGGGTTTTCCTCCTACCTCCTTTCCAGGAAGGGTTTTCCTCCTACCTGATGGTGGCTTGCTGGCTGCAAGAGACCCAGACAAGTCTGCTGCCTGTGCATCCCTCTGCTGGCCTGTCACTAGTACTGCAGGCGGAAGTCCTGCCTCAGCCATCCAGCCCAGCCAATGTGCATTCGTCTTACAAAGCACATTTGTCTTACAAAGCAAAATTCCATATATATTTTAATTCATTTTATAAAGCATTCATCTTACAGGGCATTCATCTTACAAGGTACCACTGTAGTTTTTTTTTTGTTTGTTTGGTGATCAAGACTATTTCTGTGCCAGACTCTCATAAATGTCTGGTTGTTTAAATAAACTACAGGTGTTATTAACTACTGATAATCATCAGAGTTTTATTTATCAGATATTTTGTACCAACAAGAATGAGGTTAGTTCTTTAAATTAAAAGATAAACATCCCTTAAGTAGCAGTTAATGGCTTAAAAGCAGCCTGCTTAGCATGGGAACATGGCAGGCAATTAAGCTTGCATTAGAAAGATTCAGAAAGGGTTCAGCTTAAGTTTCAGGTCTCAGCTGGGAGGCAGTCCTCCTCCCTTCTCCCATATGATTATCCCATAAAGACAGTATGATAATCACTTCTGAATTGCTTTGCAAGGGGGAAGCTTCTGCCTCTGAGCTGAAACTAAACTGAGTAAACTAAACTGAAAATGAGTAGCCATAGAGGTTCTGGAAACCAAATGTCAGGGATGGCAAGGTTCAGTCTGTATTTTGAAAATGAAAAATGTGTTTTAAGAAGGTATTACGAAGAATAATAGGTGTTTGTACATTTTTAAATCGAACAAGGGAAAAGGGATTTTGGCTGAATTCGGTCTTTAGTTAGAGAAGTTCATAGAACATATCATTGGTTTTATGCAATGTATGTGTATGAGACAGGAAAACCTCGATATTAAAAAAAGTTTGTATTAAGATATTTTTCATAAGCCTAAAAAATAAGGCAACAGTGTACCCCCTGTCAACAGGGGGTACTGGGTACTATAGAGGCAACAGTGTACCTCAGTAATCATTATAATTTAAAATAGTTGCATACAAAACTATGCAACTATGCATCTTTTGCAGAAGATGCAAAAATAGTTGCATCTTTCAAGAAAAAAGATAACAAACCATTTGATTTATGACTGTTGTGTACCTTGTGTTGGCTCAAGGTACACTACAAGAGGTAAAAATAGTTAATAAAAAGAACTAGTAGCAGAAAGGGTTGAAAAGGGATGTCTCAGTCTGATCTAAAACATAGTTGTTGAAGCTTTGAAATTTGGGGAATAAAAGGAAATGGCTGGTGAGAAAGCAGGAAGTTGCTTTGGTCAAAGTGACCAAAATGGTAGGAGGCTCAACAGAAATATAGAGACATGCAATCAGAGGACTATGGGCTGTGTATTATCACAAGGCAGAGCTGGCAAAAAAGGGCAATAAGTAGCACTTTACACAGTCACAGCTGCCTTAGATCATTCTTCTGTACCCTTGTTATATAGTCCTTTGTAAGATCAATGAATAAATTCTGTGGAAGCAAGTGTAACAGGTATCTCTAATCAATAACACTGGTGAATGCAAATACAACCCTTTTTGATATTTGTGCCATTGATATGTGGAGCCACAGGAAAGTATTATTTCCAGTGCAGTAGTGTCTCTGATTGCAATCACGGTTGTGTCTCTGATTGTTTCAAACCTCTAGAACTCAATCGGGAGCCATTCATGTCTTTAGGGAAAATTGTGGCAGCCAGATCTGTCAAGAAAGTCACCTTTAACATCTCAATGCATCAAGAAAAAAGGCAGTTGCTGCCCCTTCCCAGCACTGGCACTCATCACTCTGCAACTCCAGAGATTCAGTGTACAGAGTGGGCACCAAAGATGTAAGGGAAAGGGCATGAGGCAGCTGTTCCCCCCAACCCACCATGCAGTGGGTCATTGAAGGGAATTTTCTTTAACTGCAAGTCTAGGGAAATTAAATATAGCCTCTTCTATTGTGAGTTAATCCCAGATGTCTTGTTAGTTCATCCCTTTTTCACCTATATTTTTTAAAATAAACATTTTTAAAAATTAAAAGGGGAAGATCAAGTGTTTAATAATCCATTTTTGTTGGTGTTGTTGCTGGATGATCTTTAAGCCTTCCTGGTTGGATGAGTTGCAAATTCAAATAAATAAGCATTCATTTTTTGCATTTTTACACATTCTTATAATTAAGGAAGCCTCAACTTATGGAATCACAAACTTATGCAAAGCATTCCATATGCCTTAACAATAACACATGACTTGCCATCTTTGTTTTGACAAGTTGTGGCAAGCTTTACCTTCTTCTCCCAAACCCTTCTGTGGAATGATGCACAGAAAGAGGTTCCATTTTGGTAAAACTCAAATTATATAAAGTGGCTGGAATAGAAAATATGAATAAGTTGGGGTGTTCCTGTACCACCTTTCTCCAAGGAGATTATGGTGGTGTATGTAGATGAGGTTATCTCCTTGATTCTTGCAACTACTTTGTGATGTGAGTTAGGCTAAGAATGAGGGCATACACCAAACACAGGAGTCATCTATCACTACCACCCAGAAAATTCACCATTCTTTGAATATTCTTCATTTCACAATTCCATTGTATCTTTGAACTCCAGAGAATAAATATAAATGCTCAGCCACTGTCATTCATTCCTGAAATTTTGATCTAGTGACCTCAGTTCCCCCTGCTCTTGAGCTGAATAAAAACCAACTCTAATGGGCAAAATGGTTAACCAACTTGGAAAATCAGCAGCAATAACCTAGGCTTTAAATGTAGAAATGCCTTAAAATCAATTAGTTACAGGAAAATGAGCTGTCGTTTAATTAGCAGAAGTGGGGAAATAAACCTGTCAAGTGATCAAGTCTCTTGCCTTTATTTTTATTGTGTCAGATTCATCAGTTCTGTCCGTGCAGAGTAGGATTATGTCTGACTCCACAGGTGTGTTTGTAATATGTTCGTTATTCAATATTCACATTTGTCCTGTAGGAGGCTGAGAATATTTAGTGCTGAGTTGAGGTACTAGGACATGTAAGCTAACACAGTCTTCCATCAAAATGAATGAGATGTGTGCTTCATAGCCAATGCTCTTCAAATGCTTTTGTAAAGGAGCGAACTCCTATAACAGCCATCCCAGGATCCATAGATTATTCCCGCTGCACAAAAAATGATGTGACAAGCCTCAGCATATAAATAGCCCTGTTTCCAGTGTTCTGGTTCACACCAGGATTAACTCCCACCCCATCATTTGAAACATTCTCCCCAGAGGCCCAGGTTCAATTCCTAGCAAACTCAGGAATGCAATGATTTCTTTTAGTCTCCTTGCACATGCTCCTCATTTGTCAGAGGCAAAGACCACTTGGATCCTAAGGTATTAATAAATATTTGCTTCTGGCTGTTGACTCAAGGTGTTGAGGACTGAGATACAAGGGACTGCTAGGTTATATTTTATGATATGTACATAGAATTGCCATGGAGATGGGGAAAACGATGCTGCAAGGTTTATGTTAGGATTGTTATAATAACGTACACATAGTATATCCAGGGTTGTTTGTAATGTTGGATATGTAATGGATATGTTGTTTGCACATATCCAAATTCAGAATTTAAAAAATCTTACCAAAAATCTATTATAGTATCAAAACATTTAACAGATTTAAAAAATGCAAAATTTATTCAGCTTCCAATACCTTTTATGGCCTTTTTCTCCTCCCCTGTTTAATTTTTCTTTATAGTTGTGTTTGGTATACACAGTTTATCTGATATGAGCTAAATTATGAATCCAAAAGGACAAATTTATCCTACTGTACTATCATTTTTAAGCTGCTTTGTTCATGCTGAATTTGAAAGGGGTTTTATATTAAAGTTCTTAGGACTGTGGGTGGCGCAAGCGGTTAAGACGCTGTGCCTGTTAACCAGCAGGCAAGGGTTCGAGACCCAGGTCGGCCCCACAAGACAGGATGAGGTCCTGTCCTTCGCCCAGCTCTGCGACGCCAGCTGGATCCAATCGTATTGGCTCTGCCTTTCCATTGGACTAATTCAGTGGCGTGGAGAGGGGGGATTTGCTGCTTGGGTAACAGCCTATCCTCCATAACAATCCAACCTAGGCTTTCGTGCTTCGCATACAGCGTATGCAGCGCCGAGCACGATACCATAGTCTTTTAAGACTGACGGAGGCCTGCTTATAGGATAAATTTGACAACCACAATAGTGTGATAACTACAATGCATATGATTTCAGTGTATGGCAATACACACACAGTTTCTGTACAATACACACAATTTCACAGTGATACACACAATTTCAGTGACAATACAATACACACCATTTCAGTGTGCAACAATAGTGTGATCATTGAACTTGAGCCAGACATCTTGAAGAGTGAAGGCAAGTGGGCCCTAGAAAGTCTCTCTAACAACAAAACTAGTAGAGGTGACTGTATTCTAGTTGAGCTTCTGAAAATCTTAAAAGATGATGCTGTCAAAGTAATACATTCAATATTCCAACAAATTTGAAAAACTCAACAATGGCCTCAGGATTGGAAAAGATCAGTCTATGGGCACAATCCAGAGTAACTATGGGGAGTCCTTGCTCCAATGTACGAACAATTTGCTCTGGATTGCAATGTGAATTTCCCATAGGTTTTCACTAGGTGGTGCAGTAACTACAGGTGCACGTAATCTCTCTTACGTGCTCCTGTAGTTACACTGGATTGTAGGGTATGTCCCATTCCCAAAGAGATGCAGTGCTCAACGAATGCCCAAAGAAAGCTCCAATTACTGCATAATAACATTTCACATGCTGGCAAAGTTATGCTCAAAATCCTACATGCTCAACGCCAGCAGCATGTGGATCACAAACTACCAGATGTAAAAGCTGGTTTCTGGAGAGGCAGAAGAACAAGAGACCAAATTGCCAATATTTGCTGCATTATGGCGAAAGCAAGGGAGTTCCAGAAAAACACCTATTTCCACTTTATGGCTATGCTAAAGTCTTTGATTGTGTGGCTCACAAATTGCAGTAAGTTCTTAAAGAGTTGGAAGTGCCAGATCATCTTATTGATCTCCTGAGAAACTTGTATGTAGGCCAAGAAGCAACAGTCAGAACCAAATATGGAACAAGAGACTGGGTTAAAATTAGAAAAGGAGTGCAACAAGGCTGTATATTGTCACCTTATTTAATTTATATGGAGAGTACAAAAAAGGCTGGGCTGGATGAATCAGATCGCTGGGAGAAATATCAATAACCTCAGATATTCAGAACAAACCACTCTAATGGCAGAAAGTGAGAAGGAACTAAAGATCCTCTTGATGAGGTGAGAGAAGAAAGTGGAAAACGTTGCTTAAAATTGATATTTATATTAAAAAATCCAAGATCATGGCTTCTGGTTGAACCAATTCATGGCAAATAGAAGGAGAAGGAAAGGAAGGTGTGACAGAGTTTATTTTTCTAGGCTCTAAGATCACTGTAGACCTTATACCGCAGACATTATACCACAGCCAAGAAATCAAAAGATGACTGCTTCTAGGGAGGAAAGCTATGACAGGGCTAGACAACTTAATTAAAAGTTGAGACATCACCTTGCTGACAAAGATCAATCTAGTTAGTTATATTTTTTCAGTGTAGTAATGTATGGCTGTGAGAGGGAGACCACAGCTGCGATACAAAGACATCTGCAGGAGGGATCTAAAGGCCTTGGGAATGGACATCAACAGCTGGGAAACCTTGACCTCCAATCGTACAGCATGGAGGCAAAAGACCAAGCATGGCCTTCTCCAACTGGAAGAGACACTTGTTCGGCAGGCTAAAGCAAAGAGACAGACCCGCAAGCAGTGAAACGTGGAGCCTGGGCAGGGGACGGAATTTATTTGTCCTCAGTGTGGAAGGGATGGCCACTCTCAAATTAGCCTCTTTAGCCACACTAGATGCTGTTTCAGGACCTCCAATCAGAGCACGATACCATAGTCTCTCGAGACTGAAGGATGCCAATGATTTAGAAATAAATAGAACCAACTTAGGACCCAGAATAGTTCCTATTCAGTTTAGGTTCTTTTCGTTCAATGTCAAATACAGATCTCTCTAGCAACAGCACTTGTATTTCTCAAAATAGGCACTCAAATAGGTAATGCAGCATTAGTAGATATTTCATGCATGTTTGTTCATTGCTGAAATTGACTTGAACTTTTTAAATGGATTTGTAATTTGCAGATCAGTGTTGAGGCTCTTCACATTTGCCCCCAAAGGCAGAGTGTGCATCATGCAAATGTGACCTTTACAAAAGCAAATCATGCAAGTCTGGATGTTGGGAAAACAAATATCTACAGCCATTTGGCAATCATAGGACAAAATTAACATCATGGTGCACGGCACCACATGGAATGCCACACCACATATGCAGAAAGAAAGTGGTTTTTGTTTGATTGCTTAGGCAAGCCTCACCTACTGTTCTATAAATCCCAAGGAGCAGTCAGTGAACATGTCAGATAAGTGAAGCAATGAAAATCTCTAACAAAGAAGGCTAGGCTTCAGCAGGGTAGGAAGGTAAGATTTTTCATTGCATCATCATTGACCTCAGGAAAATGTTTAACATAGTTTTGTTTAGCATAATCGTGTTTTGTATTATTTGCCAACAGAAACCTCAGTCTTGTAGATTGTTTCAAGTGATAATTGCTTTACCCCAGACAGGCATAAATAAAGAGTCGGACACAAGTGCTGGATTGAGGACCACTTTTATTAACTATTTAACATATTAAAATTAAACAGGGACTGCTCTAGAATAGCCGTGTGGTCTAAGGGGATGCGGCTCTCTGCATAGTTCCCCATGCAAATGTTAAAGTTGGTAAAGGACGTTCCCAGCCTGGCTCAGGGCATTCCTTGATAGAGTTCAAGGATGCCCATCTTTGCCAACCCGGAGGTCAAGGTAGCCAGATGCACAGCCGCCGGCTGTCTGGCCAGACACTGCACCTAGATTTCCCATCCAGGTAAGGGGGTTCGTCAGACTTACTCCCGGAGCCGGAAAAGCATCACAGGGAGCTTCCTCACCCCCAAACCCTTGCTACCTAAGGCCGCACACTGATGGCCTGTCCTGCCTACTGCCACATGACTCTTGCCAAAAGTGACAGGGCTTAAAAGCCAATTAGAGTTAACTCTCTCCCCTTGTACAGCTCAGGGTAGGCGAAAAAGAATACCACCAAAAGCCAATCAGGTGGCATCCAAAAAATTCCTACCCGGCCCCAAAGCGACCAGCTAATCCTAAGCTGCACTACAGGGAGGGAGGGTGGGGGATGCTTGCTGGAACCCAACTGCAGCTCCCCGGGCAGAGCAAGCCCAGGAATAGTTGGGCTCCGCCCCCGAAGCCCCTTCTGCAGCGAATCACTGCAGAGCACTTTGTCCGGGCTCTGCAGCGCGCCTGCAGAGAGGCAAAGGGAGCCTGCACTGGAAAGCGGGCGAGCTCCGTTATAATAATTAATTAAATGTGTCACATTTTCTTAGAGTCCACCATATTTTATCTTTCTCCATGCTTATACTTGCCATGGATATAATTTAAAATTGACCACTGTCTAATTCAGGGGAACAGATTGTGATAATATTATTTTTTTAAACCTTTTTTTGTTTGTTTTGCCTGAAAAATATTCTTTGTTATAAAATAGCAGGTTTCCCCCCCCCAAAAAAAAACTATTTTTGTACACCTATGATTTTGATTTTGTGAGTCCTTCATAAAATATTTAAGATGTGTATTATATTTACATATGGTATATTGATGTATTCGCAGTATTTCATTACACATAAGTGGGCATTCTGTAATATCAGGAAGGGTTGAGGGAGCAGTGGAGCATGGTATATTATATTGACAGCTCTGTTGAAATTGAGCCACCTTTAAACTGAATTTGGAACACAGAGAAGAAATTTTCTGGTAAATAAGTCATGAGTGTGTGTATATCTGCACATTTGTTGTTGATAAGCATAACGGAAGTCAGACAGAATTTCAAAAGTGTGCTTCAGGCTTTTAGCTATCTCAAGGTGGGTTAGTAGCCCCAGCAATATATGTACTCATGAATATTTGCCTCGATTTGTACCAAAGTGTCCACTCTCTGAGATGGAAATTTTATAGAAACTCTGAAAACCAAGGACAATGATCAGAAGTAGAAGGACAGTCAAATATTCATCTTGTGTTTTTTTTAAAAAAAGTCTTTGCTAGTAAGTCTTTGCTATAATTTGGGAAACACAATTTGCAAACCTAAAACCAGAATAGCCATCATGAATTAGGATTTTTTCCATATGTCTGCATTTATGATTGCTGCAAAGTTAGGTCAACACGACATCATTATGCAAGCATTTCTCACAGTCTAAGCTTACCATTTTTTTAACCTCTGTTGACATGGTTTTAAACCGGGCACATGAGAATATTTTTCGGGATTTTACTTCAGATCTCCAGAAGTGGGCTGCAGTGGCTCAGTGGTTAGAACGCTGGGGTTATAACACTGCTTGACTGGAATTCTGGTCAGCAGGCCAGCAGTTCAAGTTCCAAGTACTGCCAGATGGGGTGAGCTTCCATCCTTAGCCCAGCTCCTCACAACCTTGCAGAAAGCATGCAGGTGCAAGTAGATAAATAGGTACCACTTTGGTGGGAAAGGCAACATCCTGGCAACAGGCCCTTGAGACAGACTGGCCAGGTTTCCCCATGTTGTGTCCATCATGGATTGTAGGAAACTCCGATTCACAAGTGGACACCGTCTCACATGGTACAAATGCTGAAGAAGTTGCCTTTTTTACTCCAGATCTCCAGAACACTGGTCTTAGTAAGCATAAACATGTCTAATCTGCAAGATGTTAATGATCAAAGTTCTAATTAAATTCTCTGGCCATTCATTCTTTCTATCTACAGTGTCACAACAAACTAGTGTTCATAGATAAACTGGAGGTTTATTCAGTTGACATTATTTTGAAAGCCAGATAGTGTTTGGCAGAATTGGTTTTTCAGTTTCATGTATTCTGCAACCAGTTTCCACTGGTTCAGGTGACACCTTTTATCATATAAGTCAGTGGTTCTCTCCTGCATATCTAACACTGTCTTATTCCCTTTAAGGCAGTAATTCTCAAACTTATTGTGGGAGGTTTACTCCCTAAGGAAGTCTTTGTGCAGGAGGGGTGACATGATACCCAGAATCTTATCATTAAACCGGGGGCGGGGTGTGTGTGTGTGAAAGAAGTGCTTAGGGCTTCAGGCAGACTCCAGGAGGTGTACTGAGTCCTGTACATCTCTCTGTAGGGCTTCCCAAGGCTTAGAACATTCAGAAATAAGTGATCACAAAGCACTTTTTGCAATTGCAACCAAGTAGTAGTTACAGTCGCTTATTTCCGAACATTTCAAGCCTTGGGGAGCCCTGTAGATGGATGTATAGATGAGGGATGAGGTCTCCTTACACCTCATGAATTAGGATTCTTTCTAAGTTAGTCAAAGCATGCCTCACTGCTTTAGTGACATGATTCTGGGGATCACATCACTGTCTCTCCCTTCCTCTTCCCTTTAAAGGGACAGATGAATGTTTACACTAGCTGGATGTTTGCAGTCCACTAGTTTGAGTGCCATTGCGTCTAGAGCAGTAATTTTCAACCAGTGTGCCATGGCACATATGTGTGGCACAGGTGGTCCTCAGGTATGCTGCGGAGGTTTAGATATAGCCATTTATTAGTAGGACAATTGGGGGATTTGAGCCCCCTATCAAAAGAAATGGGGTGCCTTGTCAATGGTAAAACATGGTGTGCCTTGATAATTTCATTGCTGTGTTAGTGTGCCACAAGATGAAAAAGGTTGAAAATCACTGATCTAGTGGCATCCGAAGGAAAAGAGGAGACTGCAACGTAGCCACTTTGATCCGCCTGGAACCAATTACCATTTGGCTCCCCCCCTCCCAGAACTGTCTTAGTCCATGACCATAAACTTGAATTAGCTTATTTCTCATTTTCTTCTCTGTCATATCTTTTCTACATTTCAGATCACTTACAAGGCTGTTGGGTCCCTAGATCCCACTGCTGACCTCTCCAACCAGAGAGGAAAGGTCTTCAAACTAAGGAATGAAACTCACCACCTCTTTGTAGGATTATACCCAGGGACTACCTACTCATTCACCATCAAAGCCAGTACTGTCAAGGGCTTCGGACCTCCTATCACCACAAGGATTGCTACTAAAATTGCAGGTACTCCAGTGAAAAAGAATGTGAGAACTTAATTTCTACTTTGAATTAAGTTGATAAAGTTTGGAGTGATTAATATTTTGTAATAGGTTTTTTAAAAAACTCAGAATTCTGAAAGGGGGAAGATAGGTACAATCAATTATCTAGCATTGTCGACTGCAACAAGTAACTGTTGCCAAGGGTAATTATCTGGGTTTTGAAGCACAATGACTTTTCTGGTCAAGTACTACTTCCTGGAACCACTTATCATATGCTGGAGACTGGAGAATTGTATCTGATAGATGCAAAGCATACATTCTACCACTGAGGTTTTTTGATCCAAATTATGCCTCATAGGAATATCTCATCCCCTTTCTCCACTAATTTGTGCTTAATGCATTCTGTGTTTGGGGCTATTTTGCTTTTGTTTCTCAAACAGGAATAAAAGTATGTCCATCAAGACATAATTTTTGAAAAACGTTGATACTTGTTGCAAAAGTGGCAGGCTAGGCCTCTGAATAGATTCTAATATCTGTCAAGCAATTACATTACCGTAACTGAATGTTTTATCATTCAGATCTTCCCAAACTCTTGGAGCCAGTGCTGCAGACCTGGAGGTTTGGGACATGATTCTATAATCCTAAGCTTCATTTAGGCCAACACAAAATCCAGAACAAGTCCCATGTTGGCCTGCGGGGGTGTTGCAAAAGTGCCATAAACCAGGACTAACTCCTGGGGAGGTTAGGCCAGTACACCAACATGTGCTAATCTCCCCATACTTTCACAGAAATAGGGAGATGAGTGAGTTTTGCTGGCCTAACTTGTTTAGGATTGCCCCTTCAGTATACATTTTCAATGACTAAAATTCCAGAGGTCCCCCTTTCGTGATGATGATGATGATGCCCAGAAATCTTCAAAAGAAAGAACTTGAGAAGATCATGGGGAATAAGGACCTACAGATAGAAATTCAGAGAATCTAGGAAAAGATGGGCCACTGTGATTCCAATAATAATAGGTGCTCTTGGAGCAATTCCTTCAAGTCTCCAAAATCATCTAAACATAAGATCACAACTGCCCAGTTACAAAAAGCAGCACTCCTGGGAACTTCACACATATTGAGATGACACCTTTGTGATTCCTAGTTCCTTGGATAGGAAACGAGTTGCAAAAGAGCCAATTCCAGTCAAACGCTTGGCAGCTGTGAAAATAATAATAATAATAATAATAATAATAATAATAATAATAATAATAATAATAATAATAATAAAGCAACAAAGGTTTTCAAGAAATAAGAGGGTAAACCAACCTCAAGATCTTCAGAGACTATAATGTCTGTGGTCCTTTGGTGAGTGTGCAAGGCATTCAGTTTCACTTCTGAAAGTTTCCTTTCAAAAGATGTGTCCAAATAACAATGTAATACCTTCGTTCTCTCAAATTCAAAAAAGTTGTTTTGATATAAAAATTTGGAGCGGGGTTAGTAAAATATGTGTACTATGCCATTTCTCTTTCAAAATGTCATCTGCAAAGTCAAGAAAAAGAAGAACCCCCTATTTGAAAAGATCATCTAAAAACTGAGTACTTCCCTTGACATTCTTTAAAATGGCATATGGAAAAGAGATCAGAATTAACACAAATACTGTATCTCCTGAATGATGAAACTGTGCAAAAATGTCCTTTGAGATAATGATCAGCTCAGCTAATGAGGTTTCAGTCCTATTCATACTTACTTGGGGATAAGAACCCAATCCTATGAGTCATTATTAGCACTGATGCTGAACTCCAGCACCAGCACAAAATATAGTAAATGAGTGCAGCACATTTACAGCATCATGGAAGGTGGGAGGGCTGGTGCTCAGTGAGCACTGGTGCTCAGTGAGCACCAGTCAGGACAGGAGGACACTATGTGGCAGCTGGAGGGTGGTGGTGTGAGGTTTCAGGGCAGGGGGAAACAGGCCAGGAAGGGGATGGGACTGATTGAGACCTCCTCCTTTGGATCCTCTCCTCTGTGTTGGGCTACCAAGTTTGAGATAGAGCTTCTCAAATCTGTCCTGCCAAAATAACAGGCACAGACATGCGAAGCCATATTGAAATTGGGGCTTCAGGAGAAGGGAACAGAAGTTGTGTTCCCCTGAGGAGCCTCTGGCATCTTCCCACAGGGTTCAGCAATAGCCATTTTGTTGCTGCTCCTCCTTTGGGTGCCTGGAAGCACGTGTTTGTGCTTGGGCTGCCTGTCATGGAATTCAGTGGAATTTTATAATGAGTAGACATTCATAGGATTGTGCTCTGAGACAATATGCATCCAGTAAAACATGAATAGCAAGTGCTTGTAAATTGTTTGAGAATTGTAATACAAACCCAAATGCAGGACTAGAAAATGCTTTACTGAATTTCAAGTGTTGCTTGTGTATTATGACTGGCTTAGATTGCACTTTTTCCTGAAAACAATATATAACGCATCACTTTTTCATAGCACCATCCATGCCTGAGTACGATGCAGACTCCCCTCTGAATGAAACTGAGACCACCATCACAGTCATGCTGAAGCCAGCACAGTCTCGTGGAGCACCTGTCAGGTAAAAAGTTTGCCTCTTCTCAATTGGTCCCTCTACATCCTGTTTGCAGATGTTCTACAGAAATATGTTTTGTGAGTGTTTGTGTGTTTTTTAAAGCAAGGCTTTGTTAAGTATTCTGCTTGTAAAGTAATTACAGATTGCGAATGTCAGATGGTAATTAATTTTCATCAGTGCTGATGGCACTTCTATAAGCAGGCTGTAGCTCCTTGTTTGTTTAAAATAATTCTATCCAATCTTTCAGTTCAAAACGTTCAAAGTGGCTGACAACAAGAATCACTGCAATATAACAAAGCCATAAAATTATTTTTAAAACTACAATGAAGGCATTATTAAAAGCAATAAAAACAGCAGTCAAAACAGTAAAACAGCAAAGGCAGCAAGACAATTAATCATCCATTAAAATCTTAGGAAAATAAAATTGTCATTAACTCACACCTAAAAACTACAATGTGTTCTTGGCTCAGATGCCTCTGGTGAGAAGGCCGTGTGTCTGGTGTCAACTGAACCAAATGACTTTGGTCATTCATAGAACATTATACTTGTATATCAAAGCCAGTATTTTGTGCCCTGCAACAAATTGGGGGATTTGTTGATGAAATATATACTAACCATCCAGTTACAATAACCTGGCCTTTCAACCAACTAGGCTTTCCAAGCTGTCTTCAGCAGCAGCCCCACATCCTGGAATAAGCAAACCTGAATGTTACCAGGGCATTGCAAACTCAGGGAAGGACTATATCATCTGCTTCAGTCAGTAGAAAAACTACTCACAAACAGCACCCTCTGGACTGAGTTTCAAGTCCTGCTGTTTCTGTCTCCAGATACTTTTTCAGAACTTCAACCTCTCAGCTTGGCTTCAGTGAAAAGCAGAAGCTATGCTGAATATCTTCAGTATATGGTCCTTTTAATATGTCATCTCTGTAACTGATACAGAACTGGTTTAGAGGGGATTAATTAGCAGTGCCACCATCTAGACCTGTGAATATTGTTTGTATGGATAGGCAGCATCGCTGGGGCAGAGGAACCTAGGAGGAGACATCATGATGTGATGTCATTCATTGGCATCCCTCAGTCTCAAAAGACTACGGTATTGTGCTCTGAATGGAGGTCCTAAATCAGCATCTAGTATGGCTAAAAACGCCAATTCGAGAGTGGCAATCCCTTCCACGCTGGGGACAGATAAAGTCTGTCCCCTGACAAGCCCCAGATTTTGCTGGTTCCAGGACTGCCTCTTTGCCTCAGCCTGCCAAACAAGCGTCTCTTTGAATTGGAAAAGGCCATGCTACGTCTTTTGCCTCCAAGCTGAATGATCAGAGGTCAAGATTTCCCAGCTGTTGATGTCCATTCCCAAGGCCTTTCAATACCTCTTGCAGATGTCCTTATATCGCAGCTGTGGTCTCCCTCTAGGGTGCTTTCCCTGCACTAATTCTCCATATAGGAGATCTTTTGAATCCAACCATCAGCCATTCTCACGACATGCCCAAGCTTGCATAGACATCGCTATTTCAAAAGTGTGTACATGCTAGAGATACCAGCACATTCCAAGACTGCACCATTAGAAACTTAGTCATGCCAGGTGATGCCACGAATACATCGGAAAGGTGTTCATATGGAAGGTGTTCAGCTTTCTCTCCTGCCGTGCATAAAGGGTCCAAGACTCGCTGCAGTACAAGAGTGTGCTCAGGACACAGACTCTATAGACTCTATCTTTGTATGTTCCCTCAGCTTCTTATTAAGCCATACTCTCTTTGTAAGTCTGGAAAATGTGGTATCTGCTTTACCAATACATTTATTCAGCTCAGTATCTAAAGAGAGAGTGTCAGAGGTAGTTGAGCCAACATACGCAAAGTCATGGTCAACCTCCAGTTCTTGTACAGAGGTTGTAATACAGGGAAGTGAATCCACATACTGACCCAGGACTTGTGTTTTCTTCAAGCTGATTGTTAGTCCAAAATCTTGGAAGGCCTTGCTAAAACGGTCCAGTAGTTGAAGGTCTTTGGCAGAGTGAGTAGTAATCTAATATCATCACATCACTTACTGATTTTCCTAAAGGAGGCGGCTGTGGTGGCAATTTTGCAGTCTTGCTGCTTTCCCCTGTTCCTCCCCCTTGGAGAATATCGTGGAGTAACCATCACAGTCTTATGAAGAAGAGGTTGAAATAGTGTGGTAAAATTGAAAATTTTGAATTTTGAATAAATTGTTGTGGAAAAAAAAAAAGAAGAGGCTGAAGAGGATTGGCCCTCCTCACCTCAGGAGTGTCTTTTATAATGGCTTCTGCTGGTGTTCTTTTGCATCTTTTTAGATTGTGAGCCTTTTTTTAATAAGGAGCCATTAGTTATTTCATTTTCTCTGTAAACCACTTTGTGGTATAAAAATACTGTTATAAATGGTGTATAAATACTGTTGTTTAATTGATCTGTTGTTGATGGTAATTGATTTGTAGTGGTTAAAAATACTGTTGATTAATTGATCTGGATGCACCTCTCATTCCTTCTCCTTTGGAGGGTCTCACTGTGTAAAGAATAAATTAGAATAACTGCCACATGGAAATAAAATCCACAAAGTAAAGCACTATGGGAAGAAGTGCCACCCTTGTCCATCTTATGTTTCCTTGCATTTTGTTAATTTGAAAAAAAAGTTAGAGCCCAATCCAGCAATGCTGTAGCAGAAGTCTAGTGGGTCTTGCCATGGGGACTGCCATCACAAAAGTGCCAGAAAAGACTTGATGATGGCCATATGATACGAGACATTGGTGCAAAGGCCTGGCAAGAGAAGCACTAGGTAAGGGGGATGGTAGGTGCAGCACTGAGAGGCATGGAGATGGAATAGGGTAGGAGGTAAGTGGTGATTAGGTGGGCATACTAGTGCTGAGAGGGTCTGTTTAGATCCTAGACCGCTTCCCGGGACCACTCTGCCAACACGGGGCTGCTTGGGCTTATGTGAGCAATTTTTCTGGTTCAGTCCTAAGTATGCCCATAATGGCAAGAGGGCAATTATATAAAGCTAGTTCACAAACTTCTGTTTTAACTGCGCAGTAATGTTTATATATAGTGGTAGCATCAAGTATTTTATGCTCAAGTGTTATGAATACATAAACCACAATTCATTAAGTGGATAACTACTGATATGTAATATTATTTTGGAAGCAAGTACATTATGTCCAAAATGTACTTTTAATATCAGATGTTTGTTTTGTAGCTACATTTTGTAAATCAACCCAGGAAAGAATCTATTATTGAGATTTCTGTGCAAAATGAAATTGACATTCAGTCTTGATGAGGCATGTGGAAAAAAGCTTAGTGCCCGAGCAGGTTCATTCTAAAATTCTCCATTAATATTGAATAGCTGCTTTATTCTGTATTTGTCTTTTCTTGAAAAAAGTATATTTGTTCTGAAGAAGCATTAAACAAGTTCAGGGAAAAATACATTTACAAGGAGCAGATAGAGAATCAGAAGCAAAAAGGATCATCAGATAAGAAGAAAGTGAATTTCTTTTCTCTCATTAAACCTACATAAGTGTGTGTTCTTATCTTTGTTGCACATAACTAAAAGTGAAACCTCGGATATAGTTATGAAGACGTAAAAGCAGATTCAGTGAACAATCCTAACCAATTTAGTCTAGCAATCCTTGCCCGTCTTCACATTCTCATGATGGCACGGGGAGGCTGGTGCATGTCTGTATGTCCTTCAGGAGTGGCGCAGAAATGCCTTATGACACTTTTATGACATGCCCAGGCCAGTATGGGCCTTGAGCTAGTACTTATGCCAGCCTAACTGACAGTTAGGATTACAGCTACAATTTGTATTGCTTTCATTAGATTGTATGGGACAAAGCCAGTGGAGGACCACTGTTCGGACAGCAGGAATGCCAAGAAATTTGCATCATCTGATACAAATAGTGCTCTGAACTATAACAATGAACTTTATCAGTTGTATAGAGGATAGAATTTCAGCAGATGATGAAGATGACAAGTGCACAGATAGGGAAGAGGCAGGTGGAGGGTAGGGAAATGCAGCTTGTCTCAGAAATTCTCTCTTCTACACAATTATTAAAGATCCAGATTAAAGTGGAATAGTTTGCCCACCCCTTACTCAAATGGAACCATATAAAGCACTAAACTCGGTACTACCATTGTGAGGAAACAAAATTTGCTCACCTCTTTAGTACTGATCACTATCAAGAGGGATCTCACAGCACAGACTCAAGAAAAAAACGTACAGTAGTCTCTTGTACCTGTCTCCACACAATGTTTATCATGGCATTTTACTGATCATATTGAACTTCAACAAGATCAGAGCCAGGAATATTTTTTTCATTATCTCCTCATGTGACCTTTACAAGTTATTTTTCCTGGACGGGAAGTAGATCACAAAAGGGCTCTACTGGATTAGACCAAGTGTCTGTCTGTATAACCCAATATCCTGGATACCACAGCAAGAGTAGATTGCCAGATATTGCCAGTATAAAACAAGTAGACCATGGAGGCAACAGGCCTCTCCTGATGGTATCATCCCACCTCTGATTGGTATTCAGAGACATCCAGAGCTTCAGAGTTTGTCTATCCAGAGTTTATCAATGAAAGATATGAACAGCCCTGCTGATCAAACAGACCTTTGATCAGGTCAAAGGTCCATGTAATCCAGCTTCTTGTATCTCACAACAGCCTACAAGGTGCCTTGGGGAGCACACAAGACATCAGGATACCTGTGTCCTGTTGCCATTCCCTTTCAACTTACCTTCTGAGGTCTCCTATTTCTAAAATCAGGAAGTTGCAAATACCCATCACAGCTTGTAACCTTGTAGCTATCATATTTACTAATCAACATATTCCCCATGAGTTGTCTAACACTGTTTTAGAACCAGTGACTATCACCTACATTTATTTGTTCTCAGTGAAACACTTCCTTTTGTCTGTCCTTGAGATCAAACTATATGTCACTATGAGACAGCACTTACTTGTCTGCTTGTTAGTTTTTAAATAGCAGTGGTGGAAGGGGACTTTAATCTTGTACATCCATCACATTTGATACCAACAGGAGCTTTACTTATTAGATTAATAGCAGTTGTGAGACACTGAATAGCAGGGGCAAAGGGTTAAAGAACCTGAGTCTACTTTTTTCAAATCAAGGGATAAACAATAAATATAATGGCCTAGGACTAGTCAATATAGTAAGTAGTTTGAGTTTTGATTTGGAGACAGTTAATTTCATTGGTGATCCTATGCATTTTTCTTCCAAGTTCACTGTGTTCAGGGGAAACTACTCCCATACTAGGTGTGCACAGTATGACCTTTGTTGTTATCTTTTGATTCCAGTGCATGGTTTGATGATATACAGGGTGATTTAAAAGTAATTCCCAATATTGAAATTTATAAGTATTTAAAAATAGGGAGTTATTTTTCAATCATCCTGTATAATACAATTATAGTGATAAGGCTAAGCAGGTTTAGATAAGGCAAATGGCTGCCCAAAAACCAATTGTGAACACCATTGAACTCTACAATAGGCGAAATGAATCAGCTCTGGAGCAGCTAGGGCGGCCCAAGCTTCCTGACTCTCTGGATTCACCATAACTTCCTGCTCTGGATTCAGAATAGTTGGGGCACCCCAGTTAGGGCACTCCTCACTGCCCTAACTCTGGATTGTACTGTGAATGTAATATATGGGTGTAATGACATTGTTCATTTTATTTCCAGTCTTTTGCTTAAGAATTTTCTAACATAGATTTCACCACTTCACTCCTACCTCTCACAGAATTGATGTTTTCATTGAGCAATTCACTGAGTTGGTGTTAATCACTGTCAGTTCAGACCCGCTGCAATTCATTTATTGAATTTTTGTCCCCAACGAGCATCAATTTATACATATTTACATTGAATATCCTGTGCCATTTTGTTGCTTATTTCAGTCTTCATCATTAGGCCTGCGGAGACAGATTGTCAAGGGGGCAAAATTCCTGAGACTTCTCAAGCATGGTCAGAAGCATATGGTCTGTACATAGGGTTGCTATATATCCCAAAAAACAGGGACAATCCCAATTCTTGGGGATTGTGTTCACATACTAGCAAGTGGGACAGAGGGTTCTGTCCTGATTTTGTGGAAGAGAATTATGCAACACTACTGGTACAGGCTTCCATGGCTTGAGCCAGGGGCTCCACAATGAGAGTGTCAGCACACCCACCCACTTTCTCAACTTTGCCACCTGGGGAAGTCCAGGGTGTATTCTGGCACCCTCTGCACCCAGTTTGGCTCTCCTGCCCAGCTGACTGTGGAGGGTACATCTGCCCCATCTGGGGAACACATGCACTGTCCACATCCAGCTGGGAGCTTTCATTAGCCAACTATGGGCAGCGCATTTGTGCAGCTGGTGTACTCATGAGCCAGTCAGGCAAAGTTGCCCTGTCAGCTCTGGATTGTTTCTGCACACCTCTGTCCTGTGGCCTGTCCACTTCCTGACAGGCAGGGGAATGGAGGTGTCTCTCCTCACTGGGAGGCATCTCAGTTCCTGTCCTCAGTGAAGTTTAAGGCTGTATTATTCTGTAGCTAAGGAAATAGGTTGAAGTGACATTCTAGCAGTTTATTTAAAAAGGGAAGAAAGAGTGTTGAACATAGAGTGTTTTTGTAGCATTTAATAGTCTCAAATAAATAAAGGTACCCTAATATTATTTACCTATATAAAATCCTTTTACAATCTCCAGAATGTCATCCTGATCAGGGAACATGAAGTTCAAAACCCCCTATTTCGTTGCCTCCCCTACTTGCCACACAAAATGGGTGCTACGGTTGTTTTCTGGTAACGGATCTATAAGATTACACTATCTTCTGCAGGTGGCCATTGTTCTTGCTGTGAGTTCACATGAAAAAAATTCTGATGTGGCTGGAGAGAGGATGAGCTCCACCATTCTACTGCTGAGCCTGTTCTGCAGCTGTTTTACAGCTTCATCCTGGGCAGCCGCTGAAGGAAATACAGATGGTTTAGCATAGCTGAGACCATCTTTTAAGATTCTATCTCAGGTCTGGTTGAACCTCAGCCTGAATACCCAATGCAGGGTTTGGCCGAATCCTCTCTCCTACAATTGGCATTCACCTTGATTCTAAGCATCCAGGGACTTCATGTTCCCTGATCAGGATGATAAAATGTTCTGACCTGTTGCAATCTTTGCAGACGTCCAGGTGCTGTGCCTGCATTCATTCTTCTAATCCAATAGTACTCAGGCATTTCAGCCTGGGACCCCCTTTCAAACTTTAAAATCTGTCCAGGACCCACTGTCAAACTTACTGGGATTTGACAGCACTATGATGCCAGAGCTCCTCCATGTCTTCTTGGAAGTAGGTACCATCGTGTTCAACAAGAATCACTCCCAGGAAAGCCTAGTGCCAGATTCCAAGATGGCAGATCCCACCCTCTTGCAACCCCCTGACTTGAGGTTGCAACCCGCCACTTCGAGTACCACTGTTCTAATCTATACATGGTTGAAGATACAGACACTGCTATCTTCCATTGTATTTGGACATCCTGCAATAGGGGAATAGAAGTGCACTGGAAGTGGATTAAAATTGCAGTGGAAATTCAGTTTAGGTATTCTCCATAAGGACCAACATGTATTACAACAATTAAAACATAGGAAAGTGATACTTTCAGACCAGAAGAGCTTTATCCTACTGTAGGTCACCACCAATTCGGTTTATTTAATTCCTAATCCCTAACCGTGAATTCCACCAAAGGCAAGGCAACTTCTTCAGCGTTTGTACCATTTGGTGACAGTGTCCGCTTGTTGTGGACTAACTATAAATTCCACCCATTCTAGTTTTGTATGTGTGTAGTGTTCTGCATGGAATACATGTATGCACACTGAAGACATGACCTTAGATCCAAGTCTGAATGTTTTTTTGGCATTGTTTGAAGTTGACATTAACAGTATGGAACACAAAAGCACTTTTAAGTCTGGAGAATAGAAAAGGGAAAAAAACAGAGGAGAAAAATGAAAAAGCCCTCTTGGGTGTTGGTGTTTCAAAATCATCACATAATAATGAAGGGAATGTAGTAGAAGCCAGTCCTTAGATGCATTTACATTATTATTAGAAGAAAAAGCCATTGAAGGGGACTGCTAAGGTAGCAGAAAAGAAATGCAGTGTCACGACTCAAAATTAGGAAATTAGCCCATTCTGATATTTGTTTTCATTTACTATAGTTTCAGAATTGCTCATGCAATAAAACTGTTGATGAAAAACTTTTTAAAAAATATATTATAACTTCTGGTTAATAGGAAAATTTAAGGAAGAGGGGCCAATTGGGCATCATGCCCCCAGTCCAGTGCCAGCTCCTAGCAGCCCTGTTTACCATTCATGATTATTTGCTGCCTACCTGTGTGTTCATTTCCAATTCAAAACCATTTATTAATAAATGTGCATGATCAGTCCCATTGGGAGACCCCATTGCAGGCTTTCTGCAGTAATGTAATGAATATTTGTCTCTCTGCATTTTTTTTGTTCCTTTCATCCAGACCACCTGCTGCCCAATGTATTGTACGCATTTGCACCTAAATTCAAATGGAAAACAAGAAGACTAAAGCTGCAATCCTAAAGACACTTTCCTGGAAGTAAGACCCATTGAACACAATGGGGCTTACGTTTGAGTAGACATGGTCTAACCTACCCATGTCTACTCAGAAGTAAGCCCCATTGTCTTCAATGGGTCTTACTCCCAGGAACGTCTATCTAGGATTGCAGCCTAAGCCCCGCATTTGCTGCTGTAGACTGATGCATTTCAGGACTTAATTATACCACAGGTATATAAATTACAGAAACATGTTAATGCTCCCATGATTAAAATTATAGAGGCCTAATTGAAAAAGCATCAACTGAATTGAAGAATTTCCAATTATAGTTTGCTTTGAGGTGTTAATTTTCCTCTATAATGAATGCATAATTTCTTGGAACCAGGAAAGGGGGCTGCTGCATTAGTGCGTGGGCTGCAGATGGAATGAGGGGATTATCATAAATGCACAGTGAAGATACAAAGGGAACTACAGCAGCAATTATAATATTTCAACTAAGAGTAGTTCTTTCTGTAATAGCTGCATAAAAAGCAAGACGTAGACCTCACAGAGAGTTGGTAAAATATAAAATATGTGAAAAATTGCATAGTTTTTATTTTTCCTGCTCATTTTTAAATTGTTGATGGAAAATGAAAAATAAGCACAATATTGAAAATGAAAAATCATTAAAAGCATTTAATTTTTTTTAAAAAGAGATTATTGTTGCTTCCCTTCACAATACTGTCTAATTAATAAGTAGGATTCCTTTTTATAGATTTTCAAAAGACAGACACCTAATCCATTCATGTCATTGTCTATGACTTCCTCTGAAACTTGATGCAACGCATCCAGAAAAAGATAACTGTGAAGGCAACATTTGGAGACTGATGATTTTTTTCAGAACATATTGTAAAAACCCCAGTGGAAAAACTGTGGTTTAGATTAGCCAGCCTTTTATAAACTGCCTTGAATGCTGCGTAAAAATAGAAAAGTGGTGTAAAAAATTCTGCAGGGGTGGATAGAGAAATGTTCTTTTTCCTCTCACACAACACCAGAACAAGGTGACACCACTAAAATATGATGTTGGGTTCATTAAAACAGACAAAAGGAATTAGTTCTTTACAAGCATATAATTAGTTAGGATGTGGATGGCATCTTTAAAGGGGGATTGGAAGCATTTCTGGAAGAAAAGTCCATTTCACTTGCATCACATTTTGGGAGGAAAAATGTCCATCACAGGTTGCAAGCCATGATGGATGTGTTCAAGCTCCTGATTTTAGAAATAGGCTACCTCAGAATTTAAGGGAGAGGGCACCAGAATGGCAGAACTCTTTTTGTTTTATATATTGCCTGAACTATTTGGTGACCACTGAGAGATACAGGAAACTTGGTCTGATCCAGGCTAGTGCTCTCCTGCCATGTTCTCAGAATGTGTTATGTTCTGACCTGGACAGATAGGGAGGGGAGCTTGGACATCACTTGTACCAACTCCTGCTTGAGAACTTCTTATTGCTATATATATTTTGCATTATTTTAGCAGTCAAATCCTATAACAACCTCTGCTAATACTATATAGCCATGCCATTGGAGTGTGTAGAGGATCCTTGGAGTGTGCAGGGAAACATTCCCAGAAGTCTCCCCCAAGAAAGGGAATATTCTCCAGTGGGATTTTCATGTCAGGGTCAGTCCTTCAGTTGGATAGCTCCTACCTCTCAGGCAGGTCATACTGAAGTATTCCTGACCTGACGTATTCCTGAATTATTCCTTACCTAGCCTCTCACAGTAGCATATTGGACTATTGACTATTTATAAATGACTCTGTAGCCCCTTCAGGATTCAGACAGGTCAAAGAAACCTCTGAAATGATGAGTAGGTCAAAAACCAGAGAAAAAATGCAGAAAAACGGAGCACAGGAGCAGTTATTTTCAACCTCTACCTCCCCCAAAAATTGAATAGATGATATATTAAAATATTAAAATGTACAATTTGCACGGGTATTGATCTCTGTAACATAATACAGCTTCAAAGATGCCCGAATCCCTATCTCCTCTTCCCTGAAGCGTACCTATATGCCCTTGGATTTTTCCTTCTCACACTTCTAGCAGATCTAGCAGAAACAATAATCTGCCTAATGTGAAGTGACACAGGAAGCTGGTCCTGTGTTTTCAAATCAAAGAGGTATCAGGTTGTTCAGAAGGAAAACAGTTCATCCTAAAGCACTGACATGGCTTCTCTTATAGCAGAAGTCATAGTTGTAGCCAGTAATTGTCTTTAATCTGTCAGTGAGGAATAACATTGAGTTGGAAAGACAGGGACCAAGGGAATAGTACCTATTATGTCTAATCTGTATTGCACAAAAAGTTGGGGAGAATGTTGTGATATGAGACACACAAGCCTTAAATGCCCACAGCTGGTTCTCTTCAGTTAGTTTTTGTGCAGTCCCATAAATCACCCTAGAAGGAAACTCCTGATAACTGCATTGATCTCTATGGGAAGTGAAACTGATCCATATTGCTCCTTTTCTCATGAGTAGGCACTTAGATAACTGGAAAGTGCAGGCTGGGAGGAAGCTGGTCCTAAAGCAATGAATGGACCTCCCACCGATCACCCCACAAGAAAGTCCTTCCAGGGTTCCACATGCATTGGACCCTATTGAAAGTGAAACTGCACATCTGTTTTTACTGGCGAGTAAGTAAGCATGTCTTGGCTGGTGTGGAAGGTCAGTCCAGGGATTGCAAGGCTTCCAGAATAGTCCTGATCATGTGCACTTGGAGCTCAGTGTATGCTCCACAATGTAATTGATGTATAATTCATAGCAGAATGCAGTGAAACAAACCACTTTGAAATATCTTTTTTCTATCAAAGCATATGGCCAAAAAACAATGGAGAAGGGGCAACGGCACATAGCCACATGGGGGTGACACTTTGGCCTCCCGCATGAGGTGATGTGAACCCTAGTGATGCTGTTGCCCTTGCCTCAAGGTACAACAGCAGCAGCAGCCCCAAACTTGTGTTGGATACATGCAGGCATGCTGGCCCACCTGTACAAGTGCAACCTAGAATTGCCCTCTTTTAATAATTAATAGAAATGTTTCATTATTATAATTATTATTAAATCATTAATTATGTGATTAGTTGTCAAGTGTCTGAATTAATTTCATGTTGCACCTCTCTGAATGTCTACTCACTGAAACATCTCTTTGTAGCTGATAGCAAACAAGTTTTCAGGTAACAGTGTGAGCGTAACTGCTCTGAATACTTGGCTACAATTTTGGAAACAGGGATATGAATTGTGGCATTCAGCATCCTAGAAAAATAGGTGCTGAATTAATAACCAGATTTACTGATATAAGCCAGATTTTGAAATGTCGGAAGCTCTATGATTACCTGTATAACAGCCTTCTTCAGCTCAAAAGCTTTTTGTCTGATAGTTGATAAAGAAGAGTAATTTTCCCCTTCAGAGTAATCAAAATATCTGGACAGAGAAAAGAGTGGTGAGATTGTATGTGCATGTATTCTCCACTAAGAAACTGAAGTTTTCTTTTTTAAGAGCACTGTTTCAACCAGATATTTTGTTTTTAACTCTAAATGAGACTACTTTTTAAATATGTTCTTAGTGACTCCATCTTGTAATTCCTTTCAAGATTTTAAAGAATACTGCATGACTAATTATACAATTATATCTTAAAAGTATAAGCCATCCTCTGAAGACTAAGAATTTGAAAAGTCTGCAAAGCTTGGTTTGAAAGGGATTTACAGCTAGCCCTGCAGGCTGCTTAAATTTCAGAGCCAAACTAATTTGTCCAATTTGAAGGATTATAATTTTGGAGTATTTCTTGCAAGCAGGAAGCCAAGATTCATTTAGTAAAGGATTGTTTAATTGGAATTATTGTTTGTGCATGTTGGCCTGTGTAAACTGGATGTAGATATGCACATTTCATTGAGATGTTCTTGGAAGTGTTGCACTTGACTCTAGAGTTGAAGTTCATTTAACTTGAACTTAGAACTTAAGGTCTATGGAGATCTGGAGTTCAGTGAACAAATTTGAATATTCAGGATTCTCATATGCCACACAGGATTCTTCCTGTACTTTGTATGTGCTGGGTTACACAGAGGGAATGAACATGTCATACATGGGGAAACATTTTTGCCCACATGAGGTCCATTTGATTAATTCATTACTGCTGGGGGGGAAATGAATTCCAGAACCACAAATAAGTTCTGAATTCTTCATGAAAATAATTCAAGAATCTTCAGGAAGTAAAAGAGCATCTGGTCCTCCAGTTTAAAATAATAGAAAACAAAATCAAAAGAGAATAATGCAAATGAATGAAATAACATCTGTAATTAATGTGATCTTAACGAATGAATACAGGCTTTAATAATAAAAACAAGTGATATAAATGAATAAAATAGTTTGCATTTGCCTACAGTGAACAATTCAGCAATTTTATTGCCCATTCTGTGAAGTTCTCTGAGAATGACATTCCATGACTTTCTATCTCATCATGTAGCATATTTCTCCAGCGTCTGATGGGAATAAAGATGGTGGTTCCAACCCTCCTAGGGAAGAACAAACAAACAAAACAAAACCTTGATCTAAAATATCTAAAATGAGACCTTTCATCTCATCCCAATGAACATAAATATAAAACAATAAATGTCTTTTTTTATTTAGGCCCCAGGCACAATTATATTCTTCTGATTCTTATGTGTACCATATACTGTTTGCAAGTTATGGAAATGTAGTTTTATTAATGTTCTTCTCAGCCTCTTTAAACCAAGTATCTGATACATCTGATATCAAACTCTGATACATCAAAACAAGTATCTTCATCCTCAGTTTTTGAGGCTGGTCAGGAGGATAGGTCAAGAAAACTTAGGGTGCAGTCCGAACCCATCTGGGCTAGCATAACTCATCTGGCATAACTTCACGTGATGGTGTGGGGAGGCCAGTGCATGCTGTGTACCATTCCTGGGAGGGTTAGGTGAGTGCACAGGCATGTGCTGGTCTCCCCATATCCAGTTATGCCAGGGGAGTTATGCCAGCCTAGATTGGTTAGGATTGCACCCATAATCTCAATACCTCCTAACATTCAGATAAACTATCAATCAGTGATTAGGAGCATCCTGTATAACATCCTGTTGTAAGCTAACTGTATGTAAACTTCTGCTTTTTCTCATTTCTGTCACCAAAAACAGAAACTGTTCTTTTTTTGTTTTTATTCTCTCCCTTGGAAAATACATGTTATGCACTTATTTAAAAAAAAGACAGTGATTGATCTCAATGGGTGGATGAGATGTCTGGATTCTCTTTCTTGCTTTGGCTGCCATTCCATTGTTTCCTACAATTATGTTGATGAGGCATTGCTAGAAATGTTTCAGACCCATCTCTCTGCCACAATGAGACACTGAAAACAGCTAGAGTGATGGGTTGCTGGCTCTTTCCAGACCCTCCATCGATCTTTCCTGTCTAACAAGACAAAGAACCAGCCTTATATTGACAGGTGAGGCAGTATATACGAATAGCCTGATGACAAGGGAAATGAGTTGCAATGGTACCTTTCTTTTTTTAAAAAAAATGGATGACTAGTATGTTGAGTATATCTACAGTACTTATGATTGTGCCAAACCTAACCATATGTGTGACAGAAGGAACAAGGCATTCTCTACCTGATTGGTTATTGCACAATATTTTTAAAATGTTGACAAAATATGAAAGGGCTATAAACACATTAGGTATTAATTAGCTATTTTTTCTGTGTATACCACTTTGTGAACTTTTTATTTGAAAAGTGGTATATAGATTCTGTAGACAGACAGACAGATAGACAATCTCACTAAGATCAGCACTGGATTTCTTAACTGACACAGGGTATGTCCAAAATTATCATAATAAAAATTATGAACTCCAAGAAAAATATTGAAAATGCTTGCCAACCTCTTAATTCAGGATAGGAACCACTTTAGCAAAGAAAAAACTTTTTAAACTTCTCCAGGATTGTGGAAGCATTTGCAGCAGTGGAACATAGTTCTGCTGGTGTGAAATGCCCATTGGATTATTGCTTTCCTTCAGGTGAGGTATTGAATTCTGCTCTCCTGGAGCAGAGACTTTCTTGGCATAAGTTTTGTTTTGCTTCCTAACATGGTATATTAAATTTTATCTCATCCTGTCGAGTCTTATGGTTCTGTCTTTTTCAGTGTTTACCAGCTTGTTGTGAAAGAAGAAAGACCACAGAAGTCACGAAGAGCAGCAGACATAATTGAATGCTTCTCTGTTCCAGTGAGCTACAAAAATGCTTCAACTCTAGACTCCCCCCATTACTTTGCAGCTGAGTTGAAACCCGTCAACCTTCCCATTACACAGCCTTTCACAGTGGGAGACAACAAAACTTACAATGGCTATTGGAATGCTCCACTTTCGCCTTTGAAAAGCTACAGCATTTATTTTCAGGCTCTCAGTAAAGCCAATGGGGTGAGTGTACAAATAGGGTAAGACTGATTTTCTATAATGACAAGCTTATAACTGTGGTCCCTCATGGGTTTGGGAGAACTTCATTTCCAGCTGATATTTTAATAAGAAGGAAACCTGTGCCAATGTTTCTCCATGGCTTTCTCAATATTTGAAGGTAAATGTTTTAGATTAAGACCACAACACCATGTTTGCAATTTGTGAACAAATTATTAACTGCTGAAGATTTGAATAAATAGTATCCAAGTGTATATCATATCCTTTCCCTCATTTTGGAACAATTATGTGCACTTTTAATTACCCGAATCTAAAAGTGGATGGACCACATTAGGAAAGATATGAACTGTGTGCATGCTACTTTTGAGGATGCCTTAGATCAGGGGTAGGCAACCCCAGCACTAGTGCCAAGCTCTGCACTCAGAATGGTGTTTGGCAGCACACCAAGGCACCCTGGCACACATAGCTAGGAGGTGTTGCCACTGATGCTGTCCCAATTGCCCACAGGCAGCTGCCCGTCACCATCTCTGATGACCAGAATCGCACCATCTCTCCCCACCCTCACCCCACCCTGCCACTTTCAGAATGGAAGGGGTGGGGAAGAGTGCATACTTAGAGCTCAATCCTGCACTTTTCTACTCAGAAGTAACCCCCTTTGCAGTCAATGGAGTCTACTTCCAAGAAGGGGTGGAGCAAAGGACATTCCTACAGCCCAATCCCGAGCATCTCTACTCAGAAGTAAGCTTCTTTGCAAGAGGAATAGCAAGGGTAGGATCAGGCTGTTCTTCAGCATCTCCAACTCCCACAGTACCATAGCGATGGAGAAGACCCTTGGGGTCTGCAGAGGGAGTCACATGCTGGCTGGAGGTCAGAAAAGCCCTAGGAGATGGACTCTGCATATATTTGTTATAGATGCATATAAATTATATAAATATATGGTAATTAATAAAAATATGTTATTTATTATAATTTTTATATATAAATTTTATGTAAATTTATAATCATGTAATTTTACATAATCATACGTAATTTTATAATTATGTCAGTACACGGAATTATTTTGTAAAATAAGTTCAGCACTACACTGTTGAAAGGTTGCTGATCCCTGCCTAGATGGATCCAGATGGAAGAAGATATGCCAAAAAACAGCTCCCACCATGGTTAAGCAGTGGAACAATACTAAGATGATGTGCACTTTTAATTACTCATACTTACAGCTTAATTCTAACTCCCCACACAGAGTTGTGGCAATGCCAACATGGTTTCCACTGTATCCCCCAGAGGCATATTGAGGTATGCTACGGGGTAAGGGAACATTTACCCAGCAGCTACCATGTATCAGTTCATTTCTATATCTGATCTATAACTGGTACAAAGGCAGGTCAGGCTCAGAAAGGGGGTTAAGATTTAATAAGCAGAGCTGTCACTGAACCTATCCCCTTCCCATGCCCAACCCATCCTACTCCATGCCCCATCTCTTCCCCATTATGCCCCTGTTCTAATGTGATGTGGGTGTAGGCTCTGTTGTAGGCAGATTGCAATTTCTGTTTGCTCAGGATTGTTTTGAACTCTTGACAGAGATACTTGCTTTTTGTTTGTTTACAGTAAAGCTAGTTCTTGGTTATTTTGTTTTAGAGGGTTTATTGATTTGGTTTTAATATGTTCAGGGGTCAGTTTGGCTTCTTAATCCCTTGACAATGCCCTACACGCTTTAGGGCAAAACATCGGGATATGATCTGGACGATGAACGTGGCTTTGGATCCCAGAAAATACATTTGCCATTAGATGAAAACTCTACCACAGAAACCTCAGTTTTCATGTTATGACTCCAGTCTTTGTATCAGACTGAGCTCTATTTCTTGTTCATAGTTTCTGCTGCCATTAGTTGTGATTGTTGCCTTGCAAAAAGAGCATAATTAATAGCCAGTTATAAAACAAGCATGGCAAATTGCAGCTGAATTAGATCACGAGCCACCTTGCCTTCTGTTGCATAGTACTATATTTGCATTTTGTGCTAGGATAAGATAGACGCTCATTTGAATTCTCATCTGCGGGCTGTCACTGGGGAGATGGACTATCTGGTGCTTCTCCCAGAAGAGGGTCTAAATAGAACATGTGTGAAGCAGAAAATTCTTTGGCTTTGTTATACAAAGTACCTGTTTTTCCACGGTGTAAATTTCACTTCATGGCCTTGTCAAAAATTAGACATTTAACTGAAATATGTCAGAGTTCTGTGTAAAGGAAAAACAAAAGGAAAAGCTAAGCCAAGCTTCTCCTTCTTCGTTCCAGTGTAGTCACACATAGAGGATGTCTGCACATTGGCAGGGCCAAGCTCTGAAGCTTCAATAGCTTTGTTGAGCTTCTCTGTCTCTCTTGCATGGTTTCTCTCAAGAGAAGGAAAATCACCCACTGGTGCCAAACCAGCATTGTGAGGAAATGCTTCTCTTTGTCTTTTGTCCCTCAGAAAAACGTTTCAACTACTTCTACTTTAGTTTTTATCTTTACTCTTGTTCTTTGCGTTCATAGTTACAGGGACTTAATTTTCTCTGCCTCATCAAATGGTGAACTTTAAAAGTGAGTCTTGTGGGTAACAAAACTTCCCACCACAGACTTGGCACTTATCTCCTATGTTTGAGAGACAGGCAGGTGAGTGCAATGAAGGGTTGGTGAGTTCAGGAGGTATCTATGAAACAGGTGGCCAGGTTCCCAGAGCAGAAAGGCAGCATGAGAGAGAGACTGCATGGCTTCCTCAGGTCACTCCCCACTATCCTGGGCAAAGCTGGCAAAGAGCACTGCATATCTGCACCCCAGTTGGACCTCCACCTCAGGGCCACTCCCAACATATGACACAACTTGAGATGGACCTCAGTAGGTCTTTTGGAGGACAAGGGTAATTTGGACCCTTAGAGGATTAACTCTGGCTTCTACTGGTGTTCAGTATAGGAGGTTGATGCACCTGCCAAAAGAGGCATGGACTGGGTCACCAGCAAAGCAGAACTGTCTGGCAACCAGGATTTCTGAGGTGTTTTAAAAAAACCCTGGATCTTCTGGAATGCTCAGAAGATCTCTGGATGCATCTCCAGAGTTCAGAACTTTTAACAAAAGTCACTGAAATTACTTCTTGTGGAGTGAGAAGCATTTCCAGGCTTGCCTAAGATATTTTACTATTAGAATTAGTATTCTGGCAATGTAACAACCTTTGCAACTGCCACAAAATGTGATGCGTCCTTTTGCCCAGCCAGGCAGCTGCCACAAACAGTGAGCAATTGCAGTGGCAGAGAGGGCAATTCATCCACATCCTCTGACCCCAGTAAGGGGTGAGAGGGGGAGAAGAGATGCCACTTCTTCCACATTTGTATTTTGTGGCTGGTTAACAATCCGTGGTTCAGATGGTATCCCTCATATGATAAGGTGTAGCATGCAGGCTTCCAGTTTTTTTATTTCTAATATGACCTTCTACATGCTACTGAAATTTGAAAAAGGTAGTGGATAAGTGAAATTGTCTAAATATTTTCGGACCTATGTAATTCCCCACATGGCATTGCAATGGCATCAATGTGGGTTCTGCAGTCTCCTATAGGGACACTTCAGCATATTGAGGCCCCATTAGTAAAGGAGCATTTGTTCCCTTGCCTTGAGGTAAGCCCCAATAGTTGTTGGGTCTCCTTGGACCAGTTGGACATGTACCAGCACTGTAGTCCGCATTGCCCATTAAGGTGGATCTGGCCTGGGAAGGAGGTTAGAATTCTTTGGGCATCATTGCCTTTAAAAACCACTTCTTCTCTGGCCTGATCTGCCCTCTTCCTCATCCCATCCCCATTCTGCCCATCCTGTTCTTTTTCAACCCCCTTCCCTCCTCCCTCCCACCCCCTCCATGGACTTACCTGCAGTGGTGGGTATTCCTGGCCTGCCATCACATGGACCCATCAGTGCTATTACTTTTGCAACAACTGTAAAGCAGTTTATGCCTGTCAGGCTGCAATCCTAATCTCCAGTTAGGTTGGCATAAGCCCCGGCATAAGTTCTTTATTGACCTAAAGTGTCACAGAAATGCCATAAGGCAGTCCTGCCCCACTCCTGGGGTATTAGGCCAATACACAAGCATATGTCAGCCTTGCCACACCAGCACAGGAAATTGTGCCAGATGAGTTATGTTGGCCTAAATTGGTTGTGATTGCACCCTGAAATGCTTGTTGCAGCTGTCAAAGGGCCCGTTAAGATTGGCCAAGGGTGTCAAAGTCAATAAGCACAAGGGTTATCTCAATTCACAACTATATTGACAAAGTTTTGGGTGAAGTTGACCCTTAGATGACCATCTAAAAATAGCCTAATTTGCTAAATTGTAATAGCTGGAAAAAATCTGGTTGGTCATGTAAGGGTGATGCTGCTTATCCTGCTCCCTCCTTATGTTCAGATACAATATCATATACCATTTGAAGCTCTCATAGTTCTTATAAAATGGTGAGGCGGGCCAGATCTGGCATGCGGGCCTTGTGTACACCTGTGCATTGCACATCTGTGAATGCACACCTGTGCATTAGATGGGCTACTACTGTAGCCCATTAAATACATACATGTTACAATGAGGTGTTCTTTGAAACTGGGCCAGATTTTAATTCTTTTACATTACTACTAAAGTATGGTGAGATCGAGATTCCACACTGCTGTGCCATGCCGATGCTTGCAAGATATGTACAGAATGTATCCATATTAAAGTTCTGCTTAGTAATTTATGCAATATTCATTACACCAGAGATGTGTACATGACAGTGTAAAAACATAAGTAGGAGAAAAAGCCTGCAGCTTATTACTGCCTGACAAAGTAACTTTTGAAAACCACAAAGACATGTTATGATGTGCAACACAGTCATATCCTGTAGGGGTATGATCTGTGTCAATAAATAATGCAAGGAGAAATAGAGATCTGGCAGTTGCACATGCTCACTGTAAATGAGTTAAAAAGGCAGTATGTTTTCTCACTTTTGGCAAATCCAAATACAAATTCATGTCAATCCAAGATCAGGCTGAAATTAAACCTAATCTAAATATAAGAAAGGGCTTTTTGGCTCTTAGCTTAACCTGGCACCTTCCCCAATAACCACTCTCAATATACAATGACCTTCATTGGAACTTTATATTCTCCATTTTAGATAGTAAATAAAATACATTTTGTTTCTTCTGCACATAAATACAATTTTCCCACAACATCACAGATGCATTCTGAGCAAACAGTTTGTGGTGTTTATCCTTGCTTGGAGTTTGCATTCAATCTACTCTGCATTCAGCCCTTCTGATTTCTCCTTCTTAGAGCAGTTGCACCCAAACCACCAGCCAGGGAAGCAGTTATCCCTGCACCTTTAAGGGGCAGGGAGGGTAAAGTCAGCAACATAATTCCCAGAATTCTGGTAGAGGTAGGAGGGGTGGTTTTTACTTACTGGCAGCTAGCGCCAGAGTTCAGAGGATCCAGGGAGTTCTCCCCGGGATTCCCCATGCTTCAAACATGTAAAAGAAAATGATGAAAACCAGATGTACCCATTTTTTTCCCTTTTTAAAAGATGTTTAGAGGTGTGGAGAGTCCTTTGGAGTGCTCCTTGGATACCTCAGGACTCTAGCACTGGCAACATCCTCAGCAGCAGTGAAATCCTGCTGCACTGCTGCCATAGTCTCTCCCCAGAAAGCACTTACAAGTCCCTTACAAGTGCTTCCAAGTCCCTTGTAGGTATTTGGGATGCACTGTCCAAGAGACTCCCACTCTCTCTGCACCACCAGCCCACTCCCTTGACCTCATCTACTGTCTTCTGTTGGCTTCCCCGGAGCAAAATCATTATTCTGTTGGTTCTCCTTGTTGAAGCTTATTTTGACCAGCCTCAGAATTTCAGATTGTGAGTTTACACTGATCATGTCAATATCCTCAGATATTTACTTTATATATCTTATTCAGTCTTACTAAAGGCGCAATCCAGAGTAACTATGGGGAGTCCTTGCTCCGGTGTAAGAACAATTTACTCTGGATTGCAATATAAATTTCCCATATGTTTTCACTAGGTGGTGCAGTAATTATGGGTGCACGTAATGTCTCTTATGTGCTCCCGTAGTTACTCTGGATTGTAGGGTTAGAGGAATGTTCATTACTGGGTACTACAATGAAAATCCTCAGTGAAAGCTTGGTACTTGCTTGTGTCTGCAATCCTATAGATATTTATCTTGAAGTAAACCAATTGAACTTTTTGGGACCTTCTTCTAAGAAGAATATGCATATGATTCATCTAATATTGGAAGATAAGTGTTGTTAGATAAGAGTATGAGCCGTGAACTAGCTTTCTCCCTGTGCATAAAACATATACATCCTTCATCAAAATTAACATACCTGGCAAAGTTACTGAGTTTTGCATATAACTTTAAATATTGTTAAATTTAAGGTGCAGATTCTGGTATTTTTAATGCAAATTTTGAAAGGACAGCATTAGCTGATAAACACATGTCATACCGGGAAGTAGATATTTGACTAGATTTCATTTTTTTGTCAATCTGGCAAAAACATCTGCTAGGTCATAAACTATTACTCCTTTCACAGTAATCAAATCAAAAATGTAAATGAGAGAAAACAGAGAGAAAAATTCTCTCTACTTAATGTGAATCAGGGGAGCACCTACCATAGTTTTTCCATCAGTACTGTGTAAATTACTGTTACAATTTTTTTAGTGTAGTTTCTAGCACTCTAAAAAGCAGACTAGACAATACCCACAACCCTCACAATTCCACATCCCACATGGCAATAGCAATGGGTGCATTATCAGAGAGTGGTACCATTTTCTTCTCATTTATGATTATGGGCACAATCCTAACAAATTAAGGCTGGCCTAATTCAACTGGCATATCTTCCTGTGGTGATGTGGGGACATCGGCATATGCCTGTGCAGTGGCCTAACCCCCACCACCACCACCAGAGTGGAACAGAAGTGCTTTAAGGCACTTTTGTAACACCCTCAGGTCAGCACAGGACTTATGCTGGGCATATGCCAGCCTAACTGGTGGTTAGGACTGAAGACAGACTGTTAAGTCTAAATACATCATATCCCAACATCTGCAGTCAGTGGCAAACGTATATTTATTATGCTTAAAATCTAATATTCTAAGAAGAATGTGTGCTCACTTGCTGCTTGAGGAGTCTGTCACTTTCCTCATAAACAAAGAAATGTAAGTTACATCTGATGCGTTTCCATATTTATCATTTGCAGGAGACCAAAATCAACTGTGTCCGGCTGGCAACAAAAGGTATGTTGAGGAGCTCTTTCTCCTGGTTCTAATCATAATTTCGTGGTGGTACAAAATGCAACTATCAGGTAATCATTCGGATACCTTAAGACACATGTGGTGTTCTACTCCCATGTGGCTATTTTCCTGAAAACATTTGATGCCATTTAAACTATATGTAGTTTATTCAGACAATTATCTCCTCTCATGTCTACATGTGTTTGTTTCAATCAGACATACCATTCCATGTTATTCAAAACAGAGGCCTTATTACCCTCATGAAAATGTAGTGTTCCAGCTACAGTTTTCCCACCCTCTCTTTGTCATTCACAATGGTCTTGAAAATTAGGGTGAAGGATTAAAACTGGCAGGAGCCATTAAAATCTAACTGATCTTAATTTTAAAATTCTTAAAAGCTTAAAATTCAGAATTGTTTTAAGAAAAGAAAATTCACTTTTCTTTTGTTGGTATATCTCCTGTGACCTTGACAAGAGAGACTTCAGACTTATGCTAGTATGGGATGTCTCAAATCATGGACACCATGCTAGTCGCTTGCTTGACTCTAATGGAGTAGTAGCACATTGTTAAAATAATGCATTTGTCACCCCTCGGTCTAAATGACAAGGTTGTGACTCCTGTGGAAAAAGCGTTATAGGTACCCTATATGTTTTTGATTATAGTAGTTCTTATGAATCTTCCAAAGTAGTTTGGAAGAGAGTCACCCAAGGAGGTAGCTTTGCCAGCAAAGGTGTCAATTTATTTGTAACAAAAGGAAGAATTTGTATTAGCCAATTATACATCCTCAGTAAACTCAGGTCCTTTAACACAGTTGTAAAAATGGAGAAAATATATATGCATTACCTCCCAAGCAATTTTGTGTTGGCAACATTTTGCCCAAACGTTGTACTGATATGCTGATTAACTGAGTTCTAATGCTCCAGTTTATTCTTGTATAATTGGTACCTGTTGTCCTGTTTGACTCGTGCTCTTCCTGTTTTCAGGTCCTTGGAGTAATATGTGAAATTCTATTCTGTCTTTTTAGAACTTTCAGGTTTCATACAATGGCCTTGTATCAAATCAGAAACAACCTGTAGGGACAGTGTTGGTTCAAGTGTCAAGGAATAAAATTGCAGTCAAACAATTGACAACTTGTTCATAAACATTCAAAATATTATTAACAACCATCTTCGGACTGCATCTTGTGGTTTAACTGATGGTTTAACACAAACTTCCAGATAAAGGAAAGTGTACTATCAGTATAAATTTAGTAGCCATTACATTTTTAGCTAGAAAAAGGTTGCTTTCTGGACCCAATTCATGCATGTCAACTGAAACTTTGCACATAATACAGAACTACCCATCTGAAATAAAAAATATAGCTAATAGTATATAACTATGTACATGGTTCTACCATAACTATGGTATTTCAGAGGACCTGGCAGAGATGTTTGTGCTGAAATCTTGTGCTGAAGTAACAGTCGATAGCTATAAATAGCTTGTGTCCCCCTGTGAAATCAAAGCTAGTGTACCATTTTTCTTCTTGCTTGTTATCCTTGTGCTGTAGTGCTGCTTTTACTATATTATTTGTCCTCTTTTCTTTGTGCTTTCCTCTCTCTAACTTCTTTGTCAATCCATCAACCATAATTCCTATGTGTAGTTTTTAAAAAAATGTTTCTGGAGTTTTAATTCAGATGCTGTGCTTGGCACTGCATATTTTAGAAATTTTTTAGAGTTGGATATATTTTAATGTCATTAGATACTTAAGCCCTTTTGACAACACTATCCTGTTAATAGTAATAAAGCCAGTGAATATTTTTCATAGCTTTAGCACATGATGGCCAAGAGGCAAAACATCAGTCTGTATTGACTGTCATTCTTATTTAATGCATGCTAAGCGGGTGTGCACATTCATTGTCATGTTTTCAATTCAGTCTTTGGTATGTCACAAAACTTCAAAGTATCTTGCAATACAATATGAAAAGTTTTGCATTGAATGGTTCATTACAATTTGCCTCTGTAGTACGCTTACAATGTGATGAGCTGCTTTCACTCCCATTGTAATCCTAGTGCTGGGACCCAAAAATATTCATATAAAATTATTAATATACTGTAATACAAAATAATAAAGAAAATACAAAAGATAAAGAAAAATAAAACTAATTAACCTGAACGTAAGTCTCCTAGGTCTTTCAGGCTGCAGTCTATCCCTCTTACACAGGAGAGAGCCACACTGATTATAGTAGGGTTTACTTTAGAGTAGATATGCAAGGGTAGGTTTCTCAGGCTCCTTTTCATTGCCACCCTTACATAGGAGTGAGCCCCATTGACTGTAATAGTCTTATTTCACAGTAGACATGCATAGGCTGGACTCTCATGAGAGGCTGAGGAGATTCTCACAAAGAGCCAAAAATGGCCGTATCCCAGCTGGGACTTTTTTTTTGCTTGTACTGCAAGACATTTCTTGTACTGCAAGTCAAAAATTATTAGAAATGTTTGTATGTCTTGTAAAACACTCTCAATCCAAAATGCTCTCAGTCCAGGATTTTACTGTATGAGTGCAACAAAGTCTTGCCTGCAACAATTTCTGTCATAAAGATACAATTGTTGAATAGCTTACAAGCAAAGTCAACTTCACTGCTGTGTGATGTTGGAAACAACCCCTTTGTATGTAATAATACTCATTTTAACACCGTTCATGGAACAAGTAGGAAAGGGTTAGAACTTACTAAAATGAGCAGCTCTTTTGTCTTAAGTTGTAGTGTTCATTCCTTTACTTTAACAGCGAATGTGTGTGCCCACATACATAAGCCTCTGCAATTTTTAATGTGCAACCTTCTCCTCTTTCCTTTTTGTTTTCATGTTTTTTTAACCTATACTTAGGTGAATATTTGATCTTAAAATATGTACATGAATTTTATTTTCCAGGGTCACACATTTCTCTTCACATCTAAAATAGTGGAACAAAATGATTGTCCAATTACCATCACCAATTACCATGTCATAACTTTTCCCAGTCTTGTTTCTGTTGCACCCAAGTAAAATTCATTCACTTAAAACTGTCTCCCATTCTACAGTCTCAGAGAAAGTTAGAATATTTTAAAAGATGTTTCATGTGTCATATACAAGACACATATACTGGTTATTCTTATAAACTGGGAATTATGTAAGTTACTTGAAATAAAAGAAAACTGAGCTGTGAGCCATTGGAATATAAAAGGAATTCCAGTCTCACCCTCAGGGCAACATTGTGACTGGCTATAATGGGAGGGGCACTCCTTTAAATTAAGTTTTCCAAGTTTCCAGATGTCAATACAGTCCAAAACTGTGAGTGTCTTTCACTGGGTCATGAACTTCACAATAGTTGAACTCTTTCAGAAAACACAACTTGCTCTCCAGTAGATGGCTATCCCTTCGTGTGCATGCATTGTGTGCCTTGGAGTTAATTCTAGTTTCTCCTTTCTTTTCTTTGATGAGAACACTGTGAAGAAGCCAATGTCCATTTTGTGAAATTGACATCTCCTAGGAACATTGGGTATATTTTGTGTGCCAACTTGGAGTTTAAAAAGTACTTTGTTTCTTTAGCCAATATCTCTCCCTTGAAAATCACAGATCTCCTAAGCAAATCAACATGCATTGTGCCAACATTCCTCAACATTGTGATGGGTCACCATTTATTTCTTCCTGTAAATATCCTGTACGTGCTACTACTGGTCCTGTATCAATCTCAGATTCCACATCTCACCTAATTTCTGCCCATTTCAGTTTCACCTTCTCAACAAACCTCTCCCTAGTCCTTCTTCTGCCAGTTCTGCAAAGTGCTCCTCTTCTTTCTAATCCACTTATTCAGACTGCCTACTTGAAAATACTTGGTTTGCTGATTATTCACTTTCCTCATCCATCAATTATATAATTTATTCTGGCTCCACACCTGAGAATAGAGATGGGCCAGGTAGGTTTCTGCTTTGCTTGAGAGTGACCTGGAATTTTCAAGCATGTTAACTACACACTGAAAAAGCATTAAGAGGCTTTTTGATTGAGCATTCAAAAAGTTGCCATCTCCATTGTCACCCCCTTCCTCACAGCAAATAAATTTTCCCAAGGGAAAGCTAGAAGCAGTGACATTGGAAGAGACCCAGTCCTTTCCAACTTTCCAGTACTGATGCAACAATGCCAATGGGGTATGTGTTGCATCCTGTAAAAAGGAGGAATCACAGAAGCCTTCAAAAAGTAACACAATTCATTCCTTACCTCAGGGTTGCTGGTACAGTGACACTGGATAGGATGGGGACCTTACCCATATATATTTTCATTAATCCTGCCCTTCCCTAACCATTTTGTTTGAAGCATTGGAACCTTTTTTCCCCTTCAGAGAATAACAAAATAACTAAGGCTGCAGTCCTAAACACACTTCCCTGGGAGTTCCTTTGTTTCCATTGAACAAAGTGAGGCTTACCTTTCAGTTGAAATGGTTAGGATTGTGCTGTCAGGCTGCAGTTCTAATCTCCACCTAGGCCAGCATAAGCCTCAGCAAAAGTCCTGTGCTGGCCTGGGAATTTCACAAAAAAGTCTGTGCCACACATGAAAAAGGGTTAGGCCAGTGCACAAACATGTGCTTGCCTCCCTGTTTCACCACAGAATGGTATGACTGATGAGTTGTGCTGGCCTAGGTTAGGATTGCACCCAAAAACTATTACTTGATGTAAGATTTTATTATTTCTTCCAGAAATCAAAACGTATTTTTGTTGTTATTGCTATTGTTCTTATTCAGTCAAAACTCTGGCATTTTTGCCCCTGACAATAGACACCTTTTCTCAGCTGTATGTCATCTTGTTCATTCAGTCTTTTGAGTAGAAAGATGATTCACTGATGAATAACACCTCTTCTTTACTGGCTGAACTGAAATGTGCAAGCTGATCACAGCCCTCCTGTGGTTTTATACATCTATTTTACATAGTCTTTCCTTATGACCATATGTCTAGAAATTTGTCATTGTTTAGCACACAAATGTTTGCATGCATACAATAATATATTTGCATTTTGCCCATTTTTCTCTGGCTTCTTTACATTTTGCCCTCATGTTTTGCACATTAAAACATTACTGTCCTCCTTTCTTATATTCACTGTTAGTATTATCTGCCTTTTTTGACTTTCATCCATGAATTTGCCAGACACTACCAAAGACTTGCCATGTCTAAATGTGAAGGAAGTCGGAGGGGAAAACAGCCTAACCTATTTGTCAACCTGAACATGTTTCATTAGTATAGCAAGCATCATTTTAAAATAAGCAGATAATTAAGCCCCAATTTACAAGTTCTCTCCCAGAGAATTTTAATTTAAAAAGAGGTTTTTAAATCCATTTTCTCCCCTTTATACCGTTAATGACATGTATTTTATGTTTTTATTTTAATTTGAGCCGTTCTTTTGGCATGAACTTTTTTTTCCTTCTCCCCAAACAATATATGTTAGTATTGACACTTTCTTAGTGAAAATTATATCCTCTTGCTAAGGGGAGAACAATTACCTCCTGTGTCCTCAGAATGTTTCAATAATTTCAATAATTAAAACAATAATTTCAGCACCTAATCGCAATTAAGGTAAAGGGCTCATATGAGTAAATGGTTCCATCTCTCAAGGGTCATTTTTTTCTAAGTACAAGTTCTTGTAAATAAAATGCAGTTTTGTTATTAAGTGGCACATTTTTATTTTTATTTTCTTTTTTTCTTTTCTCTCTTGTGCATGCTGCCTGGGAACGGTTTTCCTTGTTCTTAGCAGTAATAAGTAGGCAACAGGTGACCACCCGAAACCCGCCCAGCCTCATGAGCACAGGTGATTATCAGTTCAGGAAAGGGAATGTCATAAAAATGTAACCATTTTGGCAGCTACTTGAACATCATATTGCATTTTGCCTGCATGTCACAAGTATATTGTCAGTCTGATTTGTTTACAGGAGAGTTTTAATTCTTTTCCACTAGACCAGCACAAGTCCAATTTGAATGTTTACTAACTGAGTAGCAGTAAAGTGATAAATTCATGTTGTATTGCTACACTTAGAGTGACATTCAGAACAGTCTGGAGTTAACCTAACACTGCCAAACCAATTTTGAGACTTCAATTACAATTCAGATCCTAGCAACAGGAGAAAGTGAACATCTTTTATTTTGTTCTAATTTTGGATTTTGGAAATTGAAAATGTGACACTGAGAGGTACCACTGAGTTTGTTTCCCCTTTCACGTTTATTCATCATCAACAAAGTGGTAGTCAAGGCATGAAAAGATGAGCAAGAGGTTTGGATGGATAAATGAGTAGTGAAGGTGGGATGGTGTTACAAGATGCCTTTTCAGAATCTCTGTTAAAATGTTTGACAATATTACCCCAACAGATTTTCAGGACCACAGTTCGCTTTTCAAATTGTATATATTGCACAATATTATTGCTTCTGCTGAAGAGAAGCTGGGGAATTCATCCATGCCCTGCTTTTGCATTGACAACTGTCACACATGCTTCTGTGCAAGTGAGAACATGCACAGATCAGCTGTCACAAAAAATAGAAGGCAATGAGAAAGTTACTGAAAGTACAGTGCTAAGTGTCTTAAATCATATGTGATTGCTTCTTGTCCTTATGTTTATCCACAATTCTGTTTTATCAGTTTATGTGAATCGAGCTTATCTAGCTTGTAGTTATCTCAACAAAAATTTGCATGCAAAAGAATAAAAAAAAATCCTTGATCCCCTTCTGCTGCTGAAACCTTCAGTACTCAGTCTCATGAGCTACTCCCAGGAAAGTGTCTTTAGGACTGCAGCCTTAGACTGGCCCAATACTAATGGACCTGGGCTGACCTAGCAGTGCCAGCCTAGGCAGGTCAGGAGAGGCATGATGAGGGCATGTTTAGCATTACCTAGAACAGTGCAGTTTGGCTGTATCCAGAGCCTGTTTCCAGGGCAGACATGCCCCCTCACAGCTCCTCAGATTTAGACCACCTAAGGAACAGGAATAAATCTGAGTAGATCCATAGGGGTCCATGATAAGCCAGTAAGATTGGAAGTGATGGCAAAAAATTCTGAGTCCTAGGCCAACCTCTGCCTCTCAACCTCAGGATACAGCACAACTATACCAGCCTAGTGAGCATGCTGCCCCGGTGCTTCCATCTCTTCAGCAGCAGTTAGGCCAGCCAGAGAGCCTTCTACTCCTGAGAATTTGGCCTAACTGTCATCCTAGAGGCCTCCAAGCCCTGTGTATTTGGCCAATCTTAGGATATGGCCTACTTGGGCCAGCTTAGCTGAGCCATTTTTCTGGCCTAAATTCAGAATTGCATTGTGTCCCTAAAGTAGAACTTACTTGCAAAGGCATGCCACCCAATACTGTTATTAGAACATTGTAGATTTTATTAGGGAGCTCATCATCTGATATGGTCATTAATATAGTAAGATTCTTATTTCAGGCACAACATTCATCAAAGCTCTACAATAGTCGTACACTTTTAATGGTGATATTAGACAGAGGCAATTTTTGGAGGGAAAAAACTCGTTCATATTAGTAGGCAATCCCCAGCAGAGTACATTAAGAGAATGCAACAGATTACTGGTGAGTTTATGGCCAGAGGCACTTACAAAGAACATAAAATTTATCTGAACCACAGTCACTTCAGGCAGATAAAATATGTAGCCACTGCAAATTTTCACAGTTATAGCAGATTAGTAGAAACTGCTTTTGTATGATTGACTAGTGGTATGATGCAGTCCAAACATATTAACACCATCGAAGTACAGGGAAAATAGACTCCTCTTCTTGAATATTTTCTTGGGACGTTGCGCACCTAAACTTTGATGTCTAAATAGAACAACTCATAACATATGGATAAATTAAACTGCCAGATCAATTTCCCTTAAGTCTATTTGCTATTTGAAAATCCTATCCCACTGGATTTCAGGAGGATAAGGTACCAAAAATGTTTCCAAAGATTCCAAAATTGTTTCATCATATATTACTTACATTGTTCAGGATTTAGTATGCAGTATTTACAATCCAGGCTGAGGACAGTGAAAGCATTTCAGTGTTTGAAATGTGTAAGCATGACACTGCTAACAGTTGGAGTAGAGGCAGACCATCAGTGATAGACTTACTAGAGCATGACATACCCTACAATCCGGAGTAACTACGGGAGCACGTAAGAGACATTACGTGCACCCGTAGTTACTGCACCACCTAGTGAAAACCTATGGGAAATTCATATTGCAATCCAGAGTAAATTGTTCTTACACCGGAGCAAGGACTCCCCGTAGTTACTCTGGATTGTGCCCTAAAGCATCAAAATAGTGAACAAAAATGTGTAATCCCTTCAGTATTCTGGTTACCTTTATTACTTTGGCTCCTGTTTTAATTCCCAAACTCGTTAAACTGCTTTAGGATCAGTATTGGTATAACTTTGATTTCTACCATTCATTCCTGATCACAGCTGAAAAAGATTTATGCTTTATTTTCTATATCATCTACAGCCTAAACCTAAGCCTAGATAGGGTCTTTAAAATTTCTAAATTTTCACAATTTTCTTTGAAAAGCTTACGCTCCCTTAACCCAAGAAATATTGAGATGACCCCCAGTTTGTCTATTGAGTTCTTGATCCGGGTGCAGATTCAACAAGATCTGTGTTGGGTCTCCTAAGTGGAGAGAGATGTTAGGATATGGCAGCAGGGCCTTCCACAATCTCTGCTCTTTCCTTCCCTGTTCACTTCACCTCTTTTGCCTTCCCTCCATCCTGGAATCTCTCCCTTCTGCCCCAACTGACCACTCCTCTGCCTGACACTCACCCAGGAGCACCAAGCATCCTCTGCCCACTTCTGGCTCAGTGTGGGCTTGCTCTGATCCAGTGCAGATACTGTCCCAGTGGTAAGTAATGCATTTATGCCTTATGGCAATGGTCCTCAACTTTGTAAGAACCAGAGACCGGGTCCATGGGGAAAAAAATTTCCATGACCCAGCAGGGGTTCCAGGACAAACTGTGCACGTGCAGCCAAGCAGAGGGCCACACCTGTGCATTCCCAGAGCTGGAACAAACTGTGCTGGTGTAGCCATGCACTTGTCTGCACCTGCACAGTTCACCCTACAGATGGGGCAAACTGCACAGGTGCAGTCCTGCACTTGATCTCTCCTGCCATTTTGGGCCTTGCTGGGGTTGAACTTGCAAAGTTCCTACTTTTGGTCTGGAGCCCAGAGCTGGTCCAGCACTACTTAGTGGCCAAGACACCACAAACCGACATTGGGCCATCGAGCAGGAGTTGGGGACTTCTGCCTTATGGCATGTATATGGTACTGTGCATTGGTGTGGGCCTCTTTGGATTGGGCCTAAGTTTGGACTCTTACAGAAACCTGCACAGGATCACTTGATCAGTTCTAAGGCTACTCATGGAAGTACTCAATTCCAAGATGTTTGAGGCTTTAAAAATTCAAAACAAGTACAGTGGTGCATCACATAACAAATTTAATTCGTTCCGGAGGCACGTTCTTTACGTGAAACATTCTTTACGTGAAGCGGATTTTCCCATAGGAAATAATGGAAACTCAGACAATTGGTTCCACAACTCCAAAAATATTCATATAAAAATATTAACTGGATGTAAAAATGATGACAGAACACTGGGATTGAATTCAAAACATGCATTCAATGTGCATGATCTTATGAAGTCTACTTAGGCTGCAGGCCTAAAGACACTTTCGTGGGAGTAAGACCCATTTAACACAATGGGGCTTACTTCTGGTTAGACATGGTAGGAGGCTGCAATCCAAGACACCTTCAAAGTGTCTCCCCACTTTCTCCTTCTCTCCATCCTGAGCCTCTTTCTCCCCTGCTCCCTTCTGGCTAGCCCTGAGCTGCTTCCCTCTTCTCTACTGCTCTTCCCTCTCTCTCTCTCTGCCCAGTGGACACCCAGCCACAGGAGGAACAGCATGAAAGTGTTGCTTTCACTATGGGCAGGTGCACTAGGCAGCCCTGACGCTTTTTAAACAGGCTGCCGGCCAGCGCGTCTGCCCCATCTGCCAACGAATGTGTTCTTTACGTGAAGCATTTTCTTTACGTGAAGCAGAATCCTAGAGAAATTTTTGTTTGTTACGTGAAACATACTTTACATGAGGCATTCTTTACGTGAGGCATCACTGTAAAAAAAAAACTTAAACCCAGGAAGCGGCTGGAAAACCTTTTCTTCTTTTCAGATATCAAAAATCATGAATAAGATATGAAATCCCCAAACCCATATTGTTTGGCTGTGGTAATTTTCTCAGCGTTTCAAGGATCAGTAATTTTTAGTATCTTCTGAGCATCTTTTGAGATTCCTGATAATTAGAATGGATTGAAAGCATTTAAGTTCATTGAATAATTTGTAGTCAGTTGTAATGAAATATGTTGAATTGTATCAAAGCATTCTTGATGCAGCATCCTATGTGAAGAAATTAAGCAAGAAACATCTCTCTTTCCATTTGAAAAATGTGTTGGAACATGAATTAAAGTAGAATAGGGTCACTACCCTATATGTAGATGATATCTGAGTGCTAAGCATATGGATTGTCCCCACATCAGGGCAACATGGCATTTAAGTATAGCTTTCTCACCTGAGCTTGTCAGGACTGAGAATCTGAAAAGCTGTTAAAAAAGCCTGTCACTTATTGGCCTTAAGTCTACAGCCTAAGAATGGGCACAGTTAATTGAAATCAGAGAATACACATCCCCCCAATTCCTTATAACATAATATAATTTCAATAGAGTGACTCTGATACGAAATAACCTTGAGAAGAATGTACACCAGTATCCCTCTTCAAATGATTTTTTCCATTGGCAAGGGGGATACTTTTTGATCCAGTCAAATATTTGATCCTCCTCATATATTAGCCTCATAGGCAGCATGGTCACTGTTTGCAACACCAGTGCAGGAGGCCAGCGCATCACCCTCATGTAGTGGGCAGGGCAACAACCGAGATGGTGGGCTTGGTTAGGTGCCATCACCTTCATCTCCACTCAATTTTATAGCCATACATTTTGATAGAATAAAGATATTTCATAGTGGTTTGATTCATTGCATTCTGCTGTAAATACACATCAGAATCCAAATCCAGTCCAGAGTTCAGTTACTATCCCTACAATCTAGAGTAACTATGGGAGCATGTAAGAGACTTTATGTGCACCCATAGTTACTGCACCACCTAGTGAAAACCTATGGGAAATTCATATTGGAATACAAAGTAAGTTGTTCTTACACTGAAGCAAGGACTCCCCATAGTTACTCTGGATTTTGCCCTTAGTCTAGTTAAGCAAGTTCGTTCTCTCTCTTTCTCTCTCTCTCTCTCTCTCTCTCTCTCTCTGTGTGTGTGTGTGTGTGTGTGTGTGTGATTATTATCTCACAGCAAGCAATGAATCTTCCCTGGAGAAACTTAACCCAGATGTCGTCCAGACAGAGCAAACTCCATTGCACATTTTCCAGTTCCAATTTTTAAGAAACACTTCTTGGTCATTGCAGGGCCATCTGTGTTTGTGGGCTGGATCAAGAATGTGGGTTGAAATAGCTGAAATGAGAGAGCTTTGAAGTCTAACATTCTGACACAGCAGAAGCTATTTTATAAAAGACTAGTGAAAAACATACCCACGTTGTGGGAGTAAAATTCCCCTGTACAGCATCCCCCCACTGCAGATCGATTCCCCACGCACATCAATCCCCCATGCACATCCACCCCCATGTGCAACATCCCCCTTGTTCATCCACACCATGTGCATCTTCCCCCTATGCACATCTACCCCACATGATCATCAACCCCCCATGCGCAATGCCCCATGCACAACAACCCTCCATGCACAACATCCCCCATGCGTAACGTTCCCACATGCGCAACATCCCCCATGCACATCAGTCCCCCGTGCGCATCAGTCCCCCATGCTCATCATTTCCCCATGCGCATCAAACCCCATGCACATCAACCCCCATGCGCAACATCCTCCCATGCGCATCAACTCCCATGTGCAACATCCCCCATGTGCAATATCCCCCATGCACATCAACCCCCCATCTGCAATATCCCCCATGCGCAACATCCCCCATGCGCAATATCCCACATGCGCATCAACTTCCCATGCGCATCAACCCTGCATGCATATCAACCCCCATGTGCAACTTCCCCCATACACAACATTCCCCATGCTCAACATCCCAAATGTGCATCAACCCCCCCTGCACATCAATCCCCCATGTGCAACATCCCCATGCGCATCATCTCTCCATGTGCATCATTCCCATGCTCCTCATCAACACCCCATGTGCAACAGCTCCCCATGCACAACATCTCCCCATGCACATCAACACCCCATGTGCACCAACTCCTATGCACATCAACACCCCATGTGCACCAACTCCTATGCACATCATCTCCCCATGTGCACCAACCCCCCATGAACATCAACCCCTCATGCACATCAACACCCTATGCGCATCAAGCCCCCATGCATATCAAACCCCCATGCGCATCAACCCCCCATGTGCATCACCCCATGCGCATCATCTCCCCAGGTGCAACCCCCCCAGGCGCAGCTTCTTCCACAGTGCAACCTCTTCCTGCTAACAACATCCCCCCAGTGCACCAGGCACCAAGCACCAAATTGGCTGGATGTTGGTCATAGAATCATAGAATCATAGAGTTGGAAGGGACCTAGTAGGTCATCTAGTCCAACCTCCTGCCTGCAGCAGGAATTCCCCCTAGAGCATCACCAACAGGTGGTCATCGAGCCTCTGCTTGAAGATCCCCAGTGAGGGAGAGTCCACCACCTCCCTTGGCAATCTCTTCCACTGCCAAACCGCCCTCACCATCAGGAATTTTTTCCGGATTTCCAGCCGGAATCTCCTTTCTTGCAGTTTGTACCCATTGGTTCTAGTTCTGCTTTCAGAAGCAGCTATGAATAAATTGGCCCCTTCCTCCCTATGACAGCCCTTCAGGTATCTGAAGAGGGCAATCATGTCTCCCCTCAGCCTCCTCTTCTCCAGGCTGAACATCCCAAGTTCCCCCAACCTTTCCTCGTAGGGCTTCCCTTCCATCCCACTGATCATTCTTGTCGCTCTCCTCTGGACTTGCTCCAGTTTGGCTGCATCTTTCTTAAAGAGAGGTGCCCAGAACTGAACACAGTACTCAAGGTGAGGTCTCACCAATGCAGAATAAAGAGGAACTAGAACTTCTCGTGACTTGGAAGCTACAGTCCTCTTAATGCAACCTAAAATGGCATTTGCCTTCTTTGCAGACTTCTTTGGTCAGTCTTCCATGTTAAGTATAGGACAAAAATATGTTGCACCCCTTTTCAGCCCCTTAAGGGTTAAATTTCTTCACATTTTTTCTTGGTGGGAGTTCATGTGACATAAGGAAAACCCTCCCCAAATTTCATGCTTCTAGGTCCAGGGGTTGGGGCAGAGCATCCCTCAGTCACCGATTCTTCAATGCAAAGTATAGGGAGGAAAACATGTTGCACCCCATTTCACCCCTTCCCACTGGAATTTCCAAAAATTTGTTCTTAGTGCAGCCCTCGGTCACGGAAGGAACACCCAGTCCAAATTTCACGTTTCTAGGCCTGGCGGATTTGGCTGGGCATTGATGAGTCAATGAGTGACTTTTCTCTTTTAGATAGATGGACGGAGGGAGGGAGGGATGGATGGATGGATGTTAGGTTTTGATTTTTTTTGATGGATATCCATTACAATCATAGCATGTTTGTTACCTCTGCATACGTGAAACTGTCATCTTGAGACATCATTTTTGTTGGCCAGTAAGATTAGTAGTAGCTGAGGAAAAAAAATCCACTCCACTATCATTTTCACACTGTAACAAAAATTATGCTAGCAGCTTTTAGTGAGCGTTTTAAAGAGTACTTTGTAGTACATGAGAGGGCAGAGTGACCATATGACCAGAAATTTCCGGATTTGTCCTCTTTTTTAGCCTCCTGTATGGGTGTCCTCCAAAAAGGCTTCATTGTCCTCCAGTTTGGCTTCATTTTGGAACTTTGCAAAGGTGTTCAGTATGCCATCATATCATATTCATATGTCGTTTGATTCATATTGAAGAGCAGAACCCAAAGCAAAAATAGATTTTTAAATATCTCCTTCCTATCTAAAGTTATGGCCAAAAAACTAAAAATCAAAAATATGCATTGAGCTCTATGGGAAAGTGAAAGTGCCCAACCTTACAGCTTTACTTGTGAGTAGGCAAATGTGCCATTGTTCACCGGAAAGGCCAGGCTGAGAGGAATCCAAGACCTTGTCCTCGTTTTGAGGTTTGGGCATCTGGTCACCCTGTGAGAGGGATATTAAAAATGGGATAATCTAAGAAGCAGAAGAAACCATTCTAGTCATTAGGAGAATATAGTAATTTAATGGCTGGATCCTATACATGAAATATACACACTTACACCCATATTTTTTATACCACTTTTCTATATTTTTTTAGACAGCATTCATGGTGGCTTACAAAGGCAGGCACAGTATAAACAGAATTTTTCAGTGATGGTATTTACAATATATTTTGTGAAAGATTCACAGATGTTGAAACTCAGTCACCAGATGTTGCCTTCATCTTGGGGGCACTGCACAGTCTTGGCCATCTGCATATCAGACTATGCCATAAATAAATGAGGAACATCTAAAATGAAAGAAAAAGCACACCTTCCAATTTCTTCAGAATTGGATGGTACACAAAAAGCAGGAATAGAGATATGGTATAACAGCTGTACTCCTTTTTTAGCTTGTATATGAAGGAGAGCACCTCAACACTCTGGGATTAGCATTTTTAATCATTTTATCAACTTTTTTGCAATTAATTAATTTAATTAGCCAATGTAAGCGCTCCACGTATGTATTGAATGTAATGCCAACCTGAACTCATGTTTTGCACTTAATTTTTATCTTTATATTCCATATAAAAAGTGATGAATCACACCTAGTACTATTTCCAGGTGCAAGGGAAGCCATGCAATTTATAGAACAGTCATATAATCATAAAGTCCTGGAGTTGGAAGGGACCCAGTGGGTCATCTAGTCCAACCCCCTACCTGTAGCAAGAAATCCTCCTAGAGCATCTCCAACAGGTGTTCGTGGAGCCTCTGCTTGAAGATCCCCAATGAGGGAGAGTCCACCACCTCCCTTGTTCTACTGCCGAACCACCCTCACTGTCAGGAATTTTTTCCGGATATCCAACCAGAATCTCCTCTCTTGCAGTTTGTACCCATTGGTTCTAGTCCTGCTTTCAGAGGCAGCTAAGAACAAATGACCCCTTCCTCCATATCACAGCGCTTCGGGTATCTGACGAGGGCAATCATGTTTCCCCTCAGCCTCCTCTTCTCCAGGCTGAACATCCCAAGTTGCCTTACCTCATAGGGCTTCCCTTCCATCCCGCTGATCATTCTTGTCGCTCTCCTCTGGACTTGCTCCAGTTTGGCTGCATCTTTCTTAAAGTGAGGTGCCCAGAACTGAACACATATTCAAGGTGAGGTCTGACCAATGCTGAATAAAGAGGAACTAGAACTTCTCGTGACTTGGAAGCTACAGTCCTCTTAATGCATCCTAAAATAGCATTTGCCTTCTTTGCAGACGCACCACATTGCTGACTCATGTCCTATGCGCGTGTACTCAGAAGTTATGTTTCATTGTGTTAAATGGGCATGAGAAGAATATGCATAGGATTGCAATCTTAACCACTCAGTACTATAGTGCCAACCTGCTGGCAGGATGACTGTTCCATGGAGAATGCATATAGCACTTGTAAAAGGTTCTCCAGCAATGTGTAAAGCTATAGTAGCTTGGTACATATTGATGACTCAGGACTAGCCCCACTGTGAAAAGGCGAGTTATTTTTTATTACAATATTTTTATTTTAGCTTTCTCTTTGACTGCAATCCTATACACACTTTCCTGAGTGTAAGTCCCATAGATCAGAATAGGACATTTCTGAGTAGACATACTTAGGATTGCACCCTTTGTTGACAAGATGTTCAATGCAGATTTGTTGTAAATTGGTTGATGGTAAAGATAACTTTGTACATTCAGACATTAATACACACACACACACACACACACACACACACACACACACACACAATTACCAGTACATGGCTGTGTGACATGGTAGAATGTGGAGCTGTAAGTCATAAAAAGTACAGAACTTCATGGATTATGTTTGGACAGTCTTTGTCACCAGGCAATATAAATTAGCTTCAAGGCATATAATGTTTAACAGGTTAAAAATTTGAGCAAGGGTGGCAGTAGGGACTAGATTCATAAATTATATTCTTAAAAAAACTAGCAGGGAGTTCTGATGCAACATGTTATGGCTGTACATGATCTTCAAGGAAATCTAAAGCCCTGAATCTGTCTTCAACATAGCTATGATGCTTTAGATGTGAGATCCAAAGCAGCAACAGAGGATCTGCTATTCCCATCCGTGCAAGCATCATTTACTGTCAGACATCTTGTGCTTGATTTGTTTTTGCTTCCCTGTATTCCCCTATATAGTCATTGCAGTGCCCAAAATTGTTTTCCTCTAAAGCATTCATCATATATCTCCTGAAGTCAGACAATTGGTTCCAGCCTGTTGCTAAGAGGCTGGCACAGATCTACTGGTGTCTAGTGTCCAGGTGTGCCCATTGCCTGCCAACTGCTGGTGCCTGCTGCCCACTGGTGGTAACCAATCCCCAGTACTCACCAGTTCCCAGTAATGCCCAGTGCCTGCCAGGGCCCAGCAATGTGTCCACAAATATCCTTTAACCCTACAATCCAGAGTAACTACGGGAGCACGTAAGAGACATTACGTGTACCCGTCGTTACTGCACCATCTAATGAAAACCTATGGGAAATTCATACTGCAATCCACAGCAAATTGTTCTTACACCGGAGCAAGGACTCCCCGTAGTTACTCTGGATTGTGCCCTTAATCTTACTCCCACAATTATGGGCAAATTCATCTAGTCCTGGATAAGATTGGGCTGCCCATGTATAATCCATATCTCTCCAAGAGTTTGTCTGGTCTTTTGTAAATTGTAGATCCAATCTCTCAGTTTATTTCTTTACCCAGTCTCTTTTCATTGGGACTTAAAGTGGCTTGCAGGGAAAAAAAATGCTCATAATGCAAATAAGACACTTCTGCTGTAAACTGATGCTTGAAAATACTTCATATTCTTCTGCTTTTTTCCTCCATATCTTATTTGTGTTTCTTTTTTGTAACACTGCTGGCAGCTTCATTTGATTCTGAGTGACTCCCCAGATTGAAATTCCAATTTTGCCAATTTCACATGGTTGCCTACTGGTTTATCAAGAAATCACAAAGGTCAAGAGAAATTTCATTGCTTGAACTAAATGCTCCAGGTCAATTGCAACAGATGGGTCAAATGCATCTTACTAAAAAAAAAAACCCAAATGACTGATTTCTGGAGGCAGAAACTCGCAGGGTGCCAAACTCTCTTAAGATGCTAATGCTGGCTAGCGGAGTGACTGGGTAGCATTAGGCCAATTCTTACAACCTCCAGGAGATAGGTAGATTTAAGATCTCTTTTTTCTTCACTGAGTCCTGACAGTTAAGATGGAAAACCTGCTAGCAGGAAAGATGAGGAAAGTAGAATCAGAGTATTCTTTAGACATCAGTAATGTGCATAGAATGACCTCCAACTTTCCAGCCTTCTGACCCTGATAACTGATGATGTACAGTTGTGGATGGTGAGAGACTGGGACATGGGAGGATCTGGGCAGTGATTGAAGTCCCTGGCAGATGGGAATGTTCCTTCAGTGGATCTAAACAAGGATACAGAGCCTATTTGGAAAGAATCTCTCACAAACAGCATGTTAAGTACAGGCATGAGGTTGTAAGAAAATACAGCTTGCCCATTTCATTTCACTCATAAATGTGTGCTTTAGTTCTGATATCTAAATTGTCCTTAGTCAGAAGTAGTCCATAATTAAAGTGCATGATGATGAATTATAATGTGAATTTGAGAAGTTATATTATTAAGTTTAAAAACATAAGTTTCTCTTTGGAGGGAAATATGTATATGAAAGATAGAGCCATTCTAATGATCCAGTGTTTTAGAAGTAAAATAATTGCTGACTAATTGTAGATATTTCCTAAGCTATCTACTACACTGAGTTTCTTGTATCATTATGGAACTTTTGAAACAGCAGTGCAAAAATGCCCCGCTGTGCTATATCATGCTTGGAAGTGTATTTTTCTTATGTGACCAGGTGCACACTTGATCTTTGGCTGTTAACTTTCTATGTATAGTTATACTCACATTAAAATCAAGTTTGCCTGGGATATTTCAACAATACCTTTTAAAATTATTTCTTTTTCTTTCCTGTAACCTCATAAGGCGCTTCTACACAAAATTCCAATGCAGTGGAGCCAGAAAAACAGGTTGACAATACTGTGAAGATGGCAGGAGTTATAGCTGGCCTTCTGATGTTCGTAATTATTCTTTTGGGAGCAATGCTTACCATCAAGAGAAGGTAAGTCTCTGCCAACTCCACTTTGTTTTCCTCTGATGATATAATATTATTCCAAATGTCTTTTGCCTAAAAATTCACTACTTCATTGGTGATAAGAGAATCCCTTATCGTTCTCATTTGGGGGAGTGGAGGCTGTGGTAGTTTTAGACTTTTTTGAAAAATGTTTTAGATATTTGCATTAAAGGATTAGGCCTCCTTCACATAAACTGTGAACTACAAGGGAACTATTTATGCATACTTTGGTCCCATGCAGAGTGACCATATGACCAGAAATTTTCAGATTTGTCCTCTTTTATAGCCTCTTGTCCAGGTGTCCTTCAAAAGTGCTTCATTGACCTCAATTTTGACTTCATTTTGGAACTTTGCAATGGTGTGCAGTGCCCCATCATGTCATATGTGGTTGGATTCGTATTGAAGAGCAGAATCCAATGCAAAAATCGGTTTTGAAACATCTTCTTCCTATCAAGTTATGGCCAAAAACTAAAAACCAAAAATATGCATTGAGTTATATTGGAAAGTGAAAGTGCCCTATATCGTGGCTTTCCTCATGAGTAGGCAAAATGCCATTGTCCACCAGAAAGGCCATGCTGAGTGGAATCCAAGACCTTGTCCTCCGTTTGAGGTTTGGGCATCTGGTCACTCTGGTCCCATGTGGCTATGGAGTTTGTGTGTGTTTGCATGTGGGCACAATCCTAACCAGTTTAGTCCAGTAGAACTCACCCCATCTTCCCATTTCCATGAAGGCATTGTAGATGTTCTCACAAACAAGCAGACAACCTGAGGTATCAGATAAAGGATTTTTATTCAACACGTTTTGGGCAAACTCCTTGGACTCATGTCCTAGAATAAGGAGCCAACCAAGATGGCTCCTAGCCCTAATCTTTTATAGTAGCAAAGCTGGTTACAGAAAGCAAAAAGGCATTAAATTCCATTCAATTGGCTACTTCAACCAACATGATAATAACAAATAGTTCTAATTGGTTTACATGTAAGCATGCTCAGTAAGCTTGGGGTACTTTTCCACCTTTTAGAGGATTCTTATAGACCGCCTTTGTTCTAGGACCCAAGGTCACACTGTGGCATGTGTTGCTTTCTTAGAAACTTTCCTGGGGCTTATGACTGCTATAGCTTTCACTCCCCACAGCTTACATTCTGTGTTTGTTGTAAATGGTCTGGTCAATGGAAAGCCTATTCATGGTCAATGACTTGTATAGCTTATGGTTATGGGTGCTTGCACCGCCTCACAGCATGGGGAGGCTGGCGCATGTCTGTGCACTGGACTAAACCCCCACCCCAGGAACAGCGCAGAATTGTTTTATGGCATTTTTGCAATTCCCCCAGGCCTGTATGGGACTTGTCCCAGTCTAACTGGGGGGGTTAGGATTGTGCTGTGTGTGTGTGTTTTTGTGTGTGAGAGAGAACTCTAGAACCATATGAATATTGCCTTATATAGCCTTCATTGTCCCCTTCACTTCTGCCTTGCTAAATGTATGAAGGTGATAGAATATTCTGGATTTTCATTGATCAGTGTAATGGATGTACAGTGGGTAAGCATATCAACAAACAATTGGAAGATCAGTGTTCTAGATCCAATTCTGTCACCGGAAATATCCATACTACAGATTTATACTGGTTAAGGAACCATTCACTCTTTCCATACCACTGTTTCCTACTCTATCCTGGAATGGTAGTTTTCTGAGGGAAGTGGGGTATCAGCAACATGCAATTATCAAGACCTCACAAAACTGCTAAAGTGGTATTATAATAATAAATCAATATAAATTTGCAATATAGATATGGCCACCTTGTACTACCTGAGCAAGTCAGTTCACTTAGGCTGCAATCCTATCCTCCATTTAGGCTGGCCTAAGCCCTGGCATAAGTCCTGTGCTGACCTGAGGGTGTCACAAAAGTGCAGTAAGACACTTCTGCCTCACTCCTTGGGAGGTGAGTGTTTGCCAACTTCCCCACACCATTATGGAAAGATAGGCCAGGTGAGTTAGGCCAGCCTAAATTTCTTAAGATTGCGCCCGTGGTCATAAAAAAGGAAAGCATTACCTCATTAACATGGCAAAGGGGCTAGTTGTGAAGCAATTCCCCTCCCTCAGATGAATAGTAGTATAAATATATGTCTGTTCAGAAACAATGTTATTAAAGTGCACCTTTTTGTGTGTGTATATATATATGTTGTGTGTATTTGGTAAAGAACAAAATATGCAATTTTTAGATGTGAATGGTGTTTCCCGTCTGATTTAGATATTACACGCTGTGAAATGTGTGGGATACTTCCAAAAACTGCCTTTCTATTCTTTTTTGAAGGAGCGGTGCAGTAGATCCCAGGTGATTATTAACCTTCTAATTGTGGCCTGATGGTGCATGCTCACTGACAGCCATTTCCTCTGGACCATCGAATCAGATGGACAAAGTTATTTAAAAAAACTTGCCCAGGGAAGAAAGGTTGTCTGAGGGTTTGTTTCAATTCATATCTGACCACCACTTTTATGAAACTGTTGCTGGCATGTGTTGAAAACAAAGTTTTGAAGCCGTCCATTTTATTTGCCATCTGTTTATGCTTTCTATGTGAACCACTGGCTCTCACACTTTGAACCAGCATGGCATGTTAGCTGAATTTCCTTGCTCTCATTTTATGCCGACCATGCCCACCATATATTGTGAAGTAGTGTTTTAGGTAAGCTGACACAGTCTAGCATCGAGAAGACAGTTGTACTTGTTTTATATGAAGTTGGTTTTTTATCATATGTTCATTTTTCACATCATTTTTTTCAAACTAGGCCACATCTCAGCACCATAGTGGTTATGTGAGTTTGCACATGCAAGTAGCTGTGTTTTTCAGATATTAGTTGTGTTAAATTGAGTCCTTTTATTGTGCCAGTAACACTACTCAATAAAGACTTCAGGTGTTTTGTATTGTGTTGTAGATGTTCCAGCATAAGGCCAGTTCTTCTGGAACAAACAAACAAACCTAAGGAAAAAATATTTCCTTAATTCTTCCCATTTTCTTCTTCTCATTTTTCTTTATTTCATTTTTCAAAAGTTGTTCGCAGTATCTTACAGACAACCACTCCATCCCACAAGCATGCATTAAAGATTATGCTCATGCATTGATTTTGTCCCTAGCATTAATTTTGTCCATTTGCTTTAGTAAATGTTGACAATGCTTAAAAACCTCTAAAGATAAACAATGCTAAAACCACCTAATACGCAAGTATTAGGGCATTCTATTATATACTGAATGTGTTCCTCTTATAGGTTTTTTCACTAGTTAATCCAAGGTACCTGCAATACGTGATGCTTTAGTGATTTTTCTAAGCTAGAGCAGAAAAAAATCCACTTTATTGTGAAAGCAATTGTTAAAAGGTAAATTAGATTTCTGAGCATTCAATTTATTTCTTATTCTTCCCTCTACTGATTCCACTGAAACACCATTCAAGCAATAATTGGAACAGGAGTGTGTGTCATACTGTGTAGTATAGCATTCTACCTTAATGTGTTTGTCATCTTTTGAAATTTGATATCTCTATGTCTTCATGTTTACTTTCTTATTATTTTAAATCATGCACTCTCATTTGATGATCAGCTGGTTTGTATGTATTATATACAGTATACAGTTATTCAAATCTGTAGAGAATGCAAATAGTTTCAAATTGTCAATGAATAAAGTCTGAATAATATACTCAATATACTGAATAATTCAATATACTGAATAAATACTATTCAGTACTAATTTAATAAGAAAAAAAATAAGAAAAATCTATCTTAAAAGCATTTTCTTATAATTTTAATGGGACAGCAAAGCACTACAAACTTTGCTAATGTGTCAAACCCTAACTAAGGCTCGAATCTTGAACTTCCAATCTTGAAGTGCTGGGTGTCGCAAACAAGTTGTAAGGTTGCCTGCAGCACCTAGAAAGGAGGGCCTCCAGTGGCCTTGCTATGGATCAACTCATAACTGCCCAAGTTTCATCACTGATTTTATTTGGGTCCTGCCACAATATCCTAATTCTTCTCCTGGCCCAGCAAACCCAGCATAGGTCTCCTTGATTAAGTGCCCACTCAGTAGATTTAACATGATCCACTGGGGCCTCCTGGATATTACCCAGGATAAGGTAGCCTAAGCTCTTTTACTCCAAGTAGATCTGGTGCAGTTTCCCAGTCCCAGTGTGGCATTTCTTCAGCCCTGGGCTCTGGGAAGCACAGGATTGAGCTGTGAGTCAGGTCGATGAATTTTCTGCATACAGCAGTGGCCCAGTTATCAACTCACAGTGCTCCAGAGATGCATGTTCTTGTAGTAGCCAGATGCATGCCTGAAAATACACAAAAAGCCCAGGCTACTCTGTTCTTCAAAATATTCAGGCTTGAGCAGAAAAAAACAAGATTGTGTCCTTAGTAACTCAATGCAACAAGACACATATCTTACACAATCTCAAGCCCTTCATAATCCCTTTCTTGCCATCAGCCTATATTCACAGCTGTATTCACAACTAGTCACAAACTACCACAGGTGCACTGAATGGTCTGTCAGCTATTAACAGCTGGGTCCTTTTGGGTTAAAATATGGGTCCTTTTGTCCACTAAACCTGTTGATGCTCTCAGATTAGCAGTGATAATTCTATTCAGTCAAGCAAGTTGATCAGAGATTTAAAAAACAACTTGATTTACAGAAACATTCTGAGAAAAGAATTTTAACCATGTCTATTTTGCTTTAAAAACTAATTTAGACTAGAAACACACTGCAATTAGAAACCATCCAAGGATATGGATGGATAGAAACAATTTGTAGAAATGGATTCTATAGGCAGGAAAAACACCTAATCATTAAAATAGAGATTTGCCCTTCTATTATAGAAAAACAAGCACATACAGCTTAAACACTTTGAATTCAGCTTCCATATAAAGTATAATTTCTCAGCTTGCAGAACATCTAGTACAAGATTCATTTGCCTTTTAAAGCAATGAGGCAGAAAAGTAGTAATTTAATCAGACAAACTTGAGACACTACCTTCAGACATCAGAGTGACATCTGCTCATGGCCCAGGGCATTATAGCTGATTGGTAATAGATACAATTCATTTAATTTTTCTGGATATATCATTTTGCTAACCAAATGTGAAAATGATGACAGTGTAGTACTTTTCAAGAAGAAAATCTTTGAGGGTTTGAAAGAAAACTGCTACCAGAAGTAAACATGCCTGAAATTAGGTATGGGTGAATAGTCGAAGATTCCATCTGATTGACATAAACTCACTCAAATTGAGATGTTTCTTGGAAGCTTATAATTATCTTGGGAAATTAATCCTTGTTGAATATTAGCACTTCAGTTCTGTTTGGCAATAGTCAAGCTCCGTTGTATTCGGAAGTTTGTCAGTCCATGTGCTTCCACTGAATACCTGCATATGGAGCTGAAGCTGAATAAATGAAGGGAGCCAATAAAATGTGCCAACATTTCAAAACCTTCTTTTGCAACTATGGTCACTTGCCAAGGCGTGGGAATGAGCTCGCTCATGCACTTTTTGGTCCCTATAATAATGCCAGGGAACTCAAAACCTATTGCTCTAACCTTTCTTCTAAATCTGGTTGTTTCCCAGCTTGGATGCAACTGAAACTGCAGTTCTACGGGGCTCTGGGATCAAATTTTGAGAAGGAAGACACTTTCTCAAAGCTCTGCCCTTCTTCCTGTCTGTTATATAACTATGTTTATGTAGATGAACAAAGAGGCATTTTGTGGTTTTTGTTGTTAAATATTGTCCATTATTGAATTGTTGCATCAGTAGGACTATAAATTTATCTTGGTTTTTTTTCATTTAGTATTCATTTCCCTGCTCTGGTTCTTCCAATTCCATTTTACCACTATTGCCAAAGGACAGCATCTTATCAAATTTCAGCTTGGATAAATTATGCTATTGCAAGATGTATTCTTGCCTCTAGTAAGTGTGCAAGTCTGAGTACTCCCATAGGGCTGTGCAGTCTTACCTTGGGGAAGGGGACAAGCCTCCCCTCTCCATGGAAGTGAAGTAGCAGGATCTGAAACTTGCGCTGGATACAGCACAGGTATGTATAGCCTGTCTGTTCCAGCGCTCAGATATTACAGAGAGATAGTGGTTATACATTGATTTATAACATAAGACACATTTTTAAAAGCATATTTTTTTTACCTCCCCCAGCAATCAATGTGGATGACCATGGTATATTCCCTGCTATTGAAAGCACAGAGCTGCTTGGCAGTGTGGGCACTGGGTGGGTGAGAGGCATGGTGCTTTGTCCTGGAGAAGTGAGAAGATTGAAGAAAGGGGGTAAATCTGTGTAGTTGGAGAAGGATCCAGATCTGTGTTCTGTTCGAATTGTGACCTAGAATGTTTTAATTTCAAGCTATGCAAAATACAGCACAAGTATGCTGTGTAATAGGACCTTTGGATGATTGCAGTCTGAATTCTAAATTGATTGTGTCACTTATGGCCTTGACTTCCAGGTTAATGATATCACTTCTGGTAGTCCCAACAGACTATCATTTAAAAAGTGGGTCCTGATTAAAAAAAATTTGAGAACCAGAATATGACGTAGCCAAAACATGTTTACACTTTCACTCATGATGTGCAAACAATCATAATGCTTAATAATTTTGGTGTAACAATAACATTTTTAAATAAAAATGTAGCGAGCTAACTTATAATTTTTTTTGTTTTTTCCCCTTCCCCCAGTGTATTCTTGGTGCACACAATGGCTGCAATCCTAACCTGCAATTCGGCCATCCTAAGCCCTGGCATGTCCTGTGTTGTCCTGGGAGTGTTACAAAAGTGCAATGAGTAAGACACTTCTGCTGCACTCGTGGGGGAGTTAGGCCTGTGCAGAGGCATACGCCGACATCCCCACACCATCACAGGAAGATATGCCATGTGAGTTAGGCTGGTCTAAATTGGTTATGATTGCACACAATTTGTTACATAAGAGCACCTGGTTTCACAAAGTACTTTCATTCATATGGGGAATGGCCCTTTGCATAAATGTCTACCTTTCATTCATTGTCCTTGTATCTCCTCCTTATTGGCTTCTCTCATGAATTGATACATCTCTTATCTTAGGATACACCCCTTTATATTTTACTTTTTATACCATATTTAAAAATATGTTTTATTTCTTTTTAAAAATTAAAAAATAAATATATTTAATACATTCTTGGGAGTTTCTATAAGATCCCAACAGGGTTACTCCAAAATTACAGACTGCAGGTTTTTCTTACTCTCTCTTATTCAAAGTTTTCATGGATGTGCTTTTAAAAAGTAATGCATGAGAAAGATGATAAAAAATAAAGTTTTGGCTGAAAAGGGCAAGTTGTATTACAAAGATACAACTTGGAATTTCTAAATGGAACAGATTTCTCCTGCAAATTCTGAGCCACTCGAAAAAAAGAGAGAGAGATAAGGTGGTTCATTTAATTCCAGCCATAAAACAGAATCCTCCTCAACAATGAAATGTGTGTTTTTATTCCTTCCTGAAATTTGCAAAATACTTGTGACCATCCATAAATAATCAATACGGGTGTCTTTGGTGTTCTCCTTACCCAAATTTTCTTCCAGGTTTTGGAGCTCTAGTTTACCTGGTCTTGTTTCCAAAATGAAACTACAGTAAAACCTTGGATTGAAAGTAACTTGGATTCAGAGTGTTTTGGAAGACAAGCAAACAGCTCTAATAAATTTTGACGTGATGTACAAGTAATAGTCCTGGCTGGGGTATGGGCTACCGTGTGTATTCTGTCTCTCCTGAGAGACCAGCCTATGCTTGTCTCCTGCTAACTGGGCAAGAGGCACTCTTTAAAGTGGGTATTCCTCCTTTATTTAGGAGGTGGAGAGTAACTGGCCATACTAGTGATTTTCAACTAGTGTGCCATGGATAGTCCTCAGGTGTGCCACAGGAATTTGGAGATTGACATTTATTAATAGGAAAATTGGGGGATTTGAATAGTCTGGTGTGCCTTGTCAATGGTAAAAACAATTGATGGTGTGCCTTGACAATTTCAGTGCCTTGTTAAGTGAGGAGTGAGATGAAAAAGGTTGAAAATCACTGGGCCATACATCCCAGCAATGTCTGTTGAAGTGGCTTCTGCTGGTGTTCTTTTTGCATTTTAGATTGTGAGCCCTTTTGGGACAGGGATCCAGTAGCTATCAACTTGCTATTTTTCATTTTCTTGTAAACCACTTTGTGAACTTTTTAGTTGAAAGCAGTATGTAAATACTGTAGAAGGAGATGTAATCCTGCTTCAGTCAATGAGGCTCACTCCTATGTAAGGGGAACAATGGAATGGAGCCTGAAAGATCTAGCATTCCATGTCTACTCTAAATTAAGCCCTTTTATAATCAGTGGGGCTCACTCCTGTGTAAGGGGGACAATGGTAAGGAGCCTGAGAGACCTAGCCTTGCATGTGTACGCTAAATAAGTGCAGGTTAATTTGTTTTATTTTTCTTCATATTATAAATTTTCTTTATTATTTTGTATTATATTATAGTATTGTAATAATTGTTATATGAATATTTTTGGGTTATGGAACAAATTGTCTGAGTTTCCATTATTTCTTATGGGAAAATTTGCTTTGATATACAAGCATTTTGGGTTACAAGCATGCTTCCAAAACAAATTATGCTTGTAAACCAAGGTACTACTGTAATACATAATGGACAGCCCAATACATTCTATACTACTAGTCATCATCACTGAGCCTCTTCCATTGGCTCTGAGTACTGTAAAACAGTAGTCAACATCACTTAAAAAGAGTGCGCTGCTCGAGAGTGAGCACATTGCCAGGGATTCTGGTGGGAAAGGCTACTCTATTTCCGTCCATGTTGTTATCAGCTTTCCTTCCATTTTATGTAATATTTTTAATTTATGTTTTACTGTGAGCTGCCTTGAGTCGGTCTATGGCCTTAGAAAGGCAGGATATAAATTTTTAAAATAAATAAATAAAAATCAGCTGTTTCCAGACCACAGCTTGTGGTGCATCTGAAGATCATGTCCAGGCATGGCATGGTAGTGCCAAAACCTTTCTGTTCTTGCATGAAACCTTTCTGTTCTTCCATGTCATGAATTTGAAGAGCATCACAAAGATACAATTCTACTGCCAACAGCCCTAGGAGATTTGCAAATTCATGGCATGAAAATGGGTTGCTTTGTGCTTCTTTGAAAGCAAGGCATCTGCACCACCATTCTGCATCTGGACACAATGTTGGGCACACCAGTTCCAGCTCATGCTGTCCTCCCTTTCTTACCCAGCAACATAGAGCCTCACATGACCTACCAAAAGAATGTGGCTATAATGGTGATTGGTATGCAGGGTTCCCCACAACTAGCAGCTTGTTTAAGACTTTCTCTGTCAATTTTTTTGGGAGTCAAAAGCTACTGGTGAGTCTCAGACTCAAAGTTTGTGAATGCTCTAGATCCAGTGTTTTGTTGATTGCAGACAATAGGTTTCAGATACTAGCACATTTTGGGAAGTGGTGCCAGTATGATTTAGCACTCTCATTCTCTTGAACTTGGAAAACTATAGCCTCTTTCTTTGTACAATACATCCTCTGTCTCTAGCACATGACAATTTGTCATCTCAGGCTTGTCACGATAGGACACCTTACACTATGATGCATTGTTTCAAAGATATGCCTCTTATTTGTTCATTGTGAAAGCATGCCCTAAATGTTATACCAACTTGTCATGAGTTAAGAAGTTGATGCATGAGTAGACAGGACATCAATAGAAAAAGCTGTACCATGCAATCCTATTCATGTCTATTCAGAAGTAAGTTCCATCGAGTTCAGTAGGGCTTACTCCCAGGAAAGCTTTTAGAATTACAGCCTTAATAAATGTGTAGACATTGATTGTCATTATAAAGAATATTTGGGAGATTTGACAACAATATGTATTTATTTTTAAAGAAGATTGGAATCCACTTATTGACACTATCTCTTATTATCAACTTAGACTATGCATATGCAGCTGTAGGATCTCAAGCCTGTGAATGTGATCCAGCTGGCTTGGGGCAGTTACCTCAACACTAAAGTTAGGCAATGCATGAGTGGGATGCTATCTGCCATTCTACAGAGCATATATGCATGAATAATCAAAACACATGAAAAGCCACATGCAGGTTTAATTATTTTTTTCTGTGATGTGATTTCTTTCATAGATTTAAAAATATGTTAGAACTAGCTTTTATCATTAGCTAATTTAATAATTTAATTTATTATATCAATATATCAGTATATACCAATAGCTAATTTAATAATGCATTCCAATATTGTACTTAAAAAAATTCACACTAAACATGTGATTATGAACTCTGTCATCTGTAAAGTTTTTGTTTTTAAATTGCCACTTAGTATCTAAGCGGAAGAATACTTTGCAGGAGCAGTAGAGTTATTGGAAAATATTAATAGTGGACAAAGCAATTGACCAGTGTTTAGAAGGCTGTAGATTTCAATAACGTCTCATCAGGTCTCTGTGAACGGCATCAACATGTTCACCTCGCCACTCCCACATTATGATTGCAAGCAGTTGTTGTTGTGTTTGAGAAACATTTTTTTCTTTATTCTTTACTTACATTGTTTCAGTCTATAAGTAGGAAGTGTTGCCTGTAATATAATCTCCGTTCTAATATCATCACTGTATCATCATACAACTAACTCAGAATGCTAAATCAGTATGTTTCCTGTCCTCGGTGTGACGTAATGTGTGATCAAAGAGAGAGAAAAGTGGTGCCCAAGCAGCTCAATGCAATTACCATTGCTATCGACAGATGAACAGGAGAAGCTTTCATGAAACTTCTTCCAGTATCCCAGTCCACTTCCCAACATTAAACGTTTCCTTATTGTCTTAAGTAACCATCTTCTCCTTTTGCTATTGTAGTAGTTAGCTTTTATCTTCCAGGCTTTTAAAATTGATTTATTCCAAACTGCTTTGCAGCGATCAGTAGGTAGGTATCCTTAGCAGTTGGTGAGGAATTCAAAGCACAGTGAATTGACTTGCCCAGGATCATGCAGTACATTAGTGGCACTTCGTAGCACTTTGAACCAAGAATTTCTGTCCTAGCAGAGTAGTTATCAGACCAAAGATCTTAGAAATGATAGGAGACAAAGAGCACAAGCCTAACCATGTCTACACAAAAGTAAGCCTCATTGTGTTCAATGGGTCTTACTCCCAGGAAAGCGTCTTAAGGATTGCAGCCTCAAACTGAGTGTTAGGGAGAACACTGCAATACTGTGTACGATGCAAACTTACAATAACGGATATAAAGTCTAATCATGCTTTTTTCCTTTTTTCCTACTTTTGGACATTTTCTTCATCTGACTGCCCATCAATATTTAGAAGAAATGCATATTCCTACTCCTATTACTTGTAAGTACCTAGATGGATATGATTTTTCTTAAGCATGCTCATTTGAGTTGCAGGCATTTTATTTTTTACAAATTCCTTTTTCTTTTACTGTTTCTTCATTTTTTTGTTTTATTTTTCTCAATAGTCTGCATTTTTTAGTGCATCACCTACCCAGTGTTTTCCCCTCACTTTTTAACCCATTGTGCTTAGGTTAAAAAAAAATTAGCTGTCCCCTAGAAAATAATTGTGTCTTTCTTTTGCAGTAAAAGTTCTTGCTCTCCTTTATACCCCATGTTATTCAGGATATGTCAGTTATCCATTGCAGTCTTGGTGGTGATTAAAACTTCTACCTGTATTTGTTAACAGCAAGTTAAAAGTTAATAATTGGTTAACATAGTTGTTCTCCATTTCTTCAGAAATTTTGACTTTAAAAGCAGCTGATGAGTATCTGCAGTTTGCTTCACTGAAGCTGCTCACAGGATGGGCCCATTTTTAAGGCCAACTAAAGTGTTGGCCAAAGGCTGCAGATTGATAGAGGTTACTCATCTCTGTCTATTGCCTCCACTGCTTCTCTTTCTGCTTCCACTCCCTGTCTTGGAAGAGGAAGAGGGAGATGCAGAGAAAGAGTAAATGTGGAGAGAAGTACTGAGTTGGAAAATGGAGAATAGGTGGAGCAGAATGGCACATCGTCTGGTAATGGGGCACTGTTTGTTATATCAGGCCAGGGCTATATGGCTGCCCCCACAGTTTTCTCAGGCTTGTACTTTTCCATTCTGGGACTGAGTTTAGGAGCTCTCTGGCCTCAGCTTTCTTCTTCTGCCTCCTGCTCTACGTCTAAAATACTGTGAGTTTTCTGTGGGAAGGTGGGAAAAGAGAATTTCATCAGACTAGGGTGACCGAGGGCACAATCCTAACCAATTTAAGCCAGTACAATTCATCTGCTCCCTGTTCCCATGGTGGTGTGGGGAGGCATGTCTGTACAGTGCAGTACAGTCATGTACTGTACTTTGTGTACTGGCCTAAGCACCTTCCATGGAGCGAGTGGTACAGAAGTGCCTTATGGTACGTTTGCGACCCCACCCCCCTGGCCAGCACAAGATTTGTGCTGGGACTTTTGCTGGCCTAAGTGGGGATTAGAATTGCAGCCCAAATGTCATGACCGCTAAAAAGGACGAAGCCCACACCCAAAATGTAGGGCACCCAAGAAAAATGTAGGACCTGGCAAAATAAAATTTAAAAGTCGTGTATATTGCATTCATGTGGTTATTTAAAACACTATATTGTTTATTATCACATTTAAAACTATAATATGTAATTTATTATTTATATATTTTTTAATTATAAGAAGGCTAGGTGCTGCCTGTTCACAGGGGAAAGGAGGACATTGAAGTACAGTGGTACCTTGTAAGACAAACACTTTGTAAGACAAATGCTTTGTAAGACAAACTAAAATTTTGCAGGAATTCTTCCTTGTAAGACAAACAGTATAAGACAGTTTTACAACGAAAATTGGTTGTAAAATGAATGAATTGATAGATGTGCATCATGAGCAACAGCCAGAGGTTATGGGGGAGATCTCATCTGCAGAGGAGGAAGAGAATAAGGAGAAGGAATCCATCACATCAAATGAGATTAAGGACATTTGTAAACATTGGGAAATTGTGCAAAATTTTATAGAAAAGCACCACTCAAATAAGGCTGTAGCAGTGTGAGCGATGAATCTGTTGAATGACAATGCAATGTCATGTGTCCGTAAAATCCTCAAAAGGAGACAAAAACAAGTGTCATTAGAAGGTTCCTTATGAAAGTTGCTCAAAAAGACAACAGTGAGTCTTTGAGTGAAAATTAGTCATCTTTGGCCATAAAGGCTTTTCTTTTCTGTTTTACTATATGGTATATTACAGTGTTTTTAATTAATATTACAGTAATTGTGTTCTGTATTATATTACGTTTTGAATTTGATTACAGTGTTTTGTCATTTTTAACTACAGTTAATATTTCTATATGAATATTTTTGGGTTTTGGAACCAATTGTCTGAGTTTCCATTATTATTATTTCCTATGGAAAATCCGCTCTGTATAAAGAACACTTTGTAAGTCAGATATGCTTCCGGAACGAATTATGTTCATCTTACAAGGCACCAGTGTACTTTTCCTTGACCAAAGGGTAAGAAAGAGGACATGTCCTGGAAAAAGAGGGCACCTGGTCACCTTGCATCAGAAAATAAAGCTGAGGAAAGCAATGTTGAACTCCTTTCTTCAAATTAACTCTTCCCCGCCCTAACAACACTGCTGATTACTGTGCAGACAGGTGTACGCTAAAACAGTGTAGCTACTTTCAAAATATGTACTTATTTGTACTTTAACATCTTCAGGGTGAAATCTTAACCAGTTTAGGACAGCACAACTCACAGTGGCATGGCCCATGCATAGAGATATAGGGCGCAATCCAGAGTAACTACGGGGAGTCCTTGCTCTGATGTATGAACAATTTACTCTGGATTGCAATACGAATTTTCCATAGGTTTTCAGTAGGTGGTGCCATAACTATGTCAACGTAAATGTCTCTTACGTGCTCCCGTAGTTACTCTAGATTGTAGGGATACTCTTATTCCCTCCCCCTCCCAGGAATGGTGCAGAAGTAGCTTATGGTACTTTAACAAAACACCCAGGCTAGCACGGAACATGTGTTGGGACTTGTAGTAGCCTACTCGGGGGTTAGGATTGTGCTGCCAGCGAAGAAGTTATTGCAATCTGTGAATTGATGCAGAAGAAAAAACATATGTAAGTTGGATAAATGGGATCCCTCATCCTCTGCAAATGATATTTTTCAATTCTTTTTTTTTTTTTTAGCTGTGAGAAATCATGACTCTCCCCCTTCACACTTAGCCATGCCCTAAAATGTTGTTGAACTTGCTTTGTTGAGAAAAACAGTACAGGGACAAGCTTGAAGGGAGGTACTGAAACCATGCAGAAGCTTGAAGGGAGGTACTGAAACCATACAGCTTTCTTGTCCCAAGGAAGAATATGAGGAGGTTATCATTAGTTACTAGATGGAAAGATACCCTCAGCCCATATCCTTGATGTTGACAAGTTTCTTTATATAGCAGGCCAGAAAAAAAGGGATAAAGAAATAGAAGATTTCTTGATCCCAGGGTTCTGTGTGTGTTCATCCATACATGTGCACTTGTGTATGTGTCTTGGTGGAGGGATGTAATCAGTAAATAAATACACAGTGTAAGTGAATCCTACAGGTACTCAAATATACTATTTTTCTGAGGAAAATAGGTTGAAATATCACCCGGTATGTGCAACAGCACATCAGGATGATAGAATCATTAGGGATGGATAAAGTGTAAAAGTGTCCCCACAGGATGCCCTTATAATTGTGAGCAACTCTAAGGGTAGTTCCATTTCCTGTTACAAGACTGAAGAGCCAGTGTTGTTCAAAGACATCTTTGTGATCATGTAGCTGACATGACTAAATGTCAAAGCCTATGGAATGCTGTTGTCTTTCCACTGAAGTGGTAGCTATTTATCAATTTCCATTTACATCCTTTCAAACTGCTAAGTTGGCAGGAGCTCACTCCATTATTGATACTTGGGAATCAAACCACCAACCTGCCAACCTTCAGGTTGACAAGCACAGTGTCTTTAACCACTGTGCCATTGCAACCCTGTGTGGGATGGTAAACCACATAAGAAATTCCCCAAATTATCACCACTGGAAATACAATACAAACTGAATTTTTCCATGTGATCTATTAATATAAAATGTCTCCATTGTCCTTCTGCTACCTACATAGAATGATTCTAGCCACAGGCAAGAAACTTCAAGTAATATAGGAATCAGTCTGTGTTGTATGGCTGCACTTGTATCAAGTGCTTTTTGTGCAAACTGTCAGCTGCTGCAATCCCCATAAAAAATTTTATGTTTTTTGCATAAAATTATGCAAAAGTTTGTTATTTTGGTATTCTTATGGTATTCTGCAGATAAGCTCCAAATATAAGCACTTTTAATTCAGTGCTTAAAATAGTGACATAAGGATTGCCTTACATGTTAACTGGAAATCATGGTTGCTGCCACCCTCATGATGGCTGTCATGATGCTCTGAAAATGTATAAGCTTCCACCCACATTGTTCAGTTGTTCTTGGGAGTTTGCAAAACATGTCAGCAATATCCACCCTACTGGGGAGGAAAATCTCTTGTGTGTTTAAAAACAAAAACAAATGAAGGTTTATATTTTCAAAATAGGATAGGAGCAAACGCAAATATAGCAGTTACCACAGCATGCCAATAATGTGTAAAGTGGTCTAAAGATAATTGTATTACTTGCATCGTACTCCCAATTGGTTTACTTGAATCTGCATCACCTAAAGATGTGGTATGGATCAAAGCAAACTGGCACTTCGCCAGACTGTCAGGGAACAGGGTCAAGATTCAGAACTAGTGTCTGATCCTGGCCTGTCCATAGGACCTCCTGCTGTCCACCCTCCACCACCCTGGCATGCCTCCTCCCTGCCCTCCTCACACATCCTTATCTTGACCATCACAGACTTAGAGCACAATCCTAACCATGTCTACTCAAAAGTAATCTCCATTGTGTTCAATAGATCTTACTGCCAGGAAAATGTCTTTAGGATTGCAGCCTTACCTTTATTTATTGGTGCAGAAGCTGGAAATGTCCAACCCAGCACAATATTACAATTGCACTTAAAGATTTACAAGTTTACAAGAAAAAACTGGGTGGTGATATAAGGATATTTATGCACTCTGAACTAGTAAATATTTCACATGCTTTATGTATACATTATTAAAGGTTTCAAATATCCAAAAATATATCAATTCACAGTTATCATCTCCAAGTCATCCACTCAAAAGTTGTTGAAGTCAAAAGTCTTGAATCCATTGATTAATAGCAGGGGACACTTTTTTCCTTCAATAAGGGAGCAGGGAGTCCATTTTTGCTGTTCCATTGCTTAAATTCCATGATTCTGGTAAAATTTAAAGGATGTAGGTATCAGGAAATGTCAGTGATTGTTGCAGTAGAGCTTTAATACTGTTAATAACTTTATCTCTAAAAAGGCATAATTCTGAATATGAACAAAGCATAATGATCATCCAAGATGTTACACTGCCATCAATTAGATTCGTTAATTAATACTTTATTATGAAGATGCTAAGGTGTCCAATACTCATAAATATTTTCTTTTAACAAAACACAGTCTAAAATCCATAGATAATGTAGATATATTATTTTAAAACATTTTCTTTTCATTATACAAGATAGAATTGTCAAAGCTCCATATGCTGTCTTACTCTGAGTAATCAGCTTAACATGTAAGCCTGGCCCTCCTGTTGATCGTCAATCAGAAATAGTTGTCCAATAACAGTATCTTCTGGTTTCTCCTTCGGCCAACTGTTAATATCTGTCAGAAGAGAACCAAAGTGTGCAATGAGGCTTAGCTAAAAATGATTCATAAATGTGTTTGTTTAGCATCATTTCTTTATTTCATACCATTTACATTTCTAATAGCAGTAGTCCTACTTTAAAACAGCTTTTGCACTTAGCCAGCAATTGCTGTAATATTTTATGTATATTAGATTAGTGTTTTTATTCCCTTGAAAAAGCTCCATAGAAACCTTATAATGTCCAATTGAATGGAACGTATGTGTCTTTTCCCTCTACATTTTAATGATTGGATTAGTACTGATTCTGCCTGAAAATTGATTGTTTTATGAGTTGCATCAATGTAGAGATTCATTTTCATGTATTAAAATAAACAGACAACTCAAAAAATCTAGTAGGAAAGGGATAGTAACATGCACATTAAGTTCTGAAGGATGAAAGTGTTCACATAGTATTTGGTTTTTCTTGTATAGTAGAATGATTCTCTTCTTTAATGTAGAGGTTGAACCATGGGATTGGTGAGATTTTGTTCAAGATTCCTCTGTGGATACTAATTTTTGCATTAAATGAAAGCAGTTGTTTACTGTGGTAACAAGGGAAGCCCAGGATCAATTTCTCTTTCCCAGGCATCATACAGCTGGAACCAGACACTTTATCTTTCCTTTGGAACTGATACAAAGCAATTGGAAAGTGTTATATTCATAACCCAGAGGAAAGGAAGAGTCTGCCTCCCAGCTGAAACCAAACCTAAACCAAAGCCTTTCCAAAGTCTTCCTCAGCCCTGGAGAGGAATATTAATTGCCTGTCCTGTTACCATAGTACGCAGGCTGTTTTTAAGCCATTAACTGCTTCTTAAATAATTTTTATAGTTTAATTTAAAGGACCCACCTCATTTACCTTGAGATAAAATCAGGGGTAAAAATTATCAGTAATAATTAGGTTGTACCTGTATATGTGTGTGTGTATAGACACACTCTCCCTCACTGGGAATCTTAGCAGGGGCTCAACGAGCACCTGTCGGAGATGCTCTAGGAGGATTTCCTGCTGCAGGCAGGGGGTTCGACTAGATGACCTACTAGGTCCCCTCCAACTCCAGGATTCTATGATATCCAGGTAGGATAGTATATTCTCCATTAATATACCCTTTTATACCCTTAACCACTTGGAAGATGACTCTGAGGACCTGAGTACATAGTGCTTCACTTGGTTAGGTCTCAGCCTCAAGGCCTGAGGTTTCACATTGGAGCTACAGAGTCCCTGATAGTGTGTGATATCCAATCCTAGGTATTTAGAGACTCAAAACCTCAAGATAGGTCACCATGTACTCCTTGTGACTAACAGGACAATCCAGAGCAACTAATCTGTCCACATAAGAGCCCTTAGGTTGCCCTATCTAACACTAGGTTGGAGCAACTGCAAGATGCTCCAACCCAGTTACTCTGGAAGAGGCTTAGGGCAGAGCAAGGCAAGATAGGGTGCCCTAAGAGAGGTGGACCTGCTCTGCCCTAACTGGGGCAGCCTAAGCAGCTCAGGAGAGGCAAGTTGAGGGCATGTTTAGCATTGCCTAGGGCAGAGCAGTTACTCTGTATCCAGAGCCTGTTTCCAAGGCAGAAATGCCCTCTTCCAGCCCTCAGAGTTATACCACCTCAGGAGCAGGTATAGTAATGAGTAGACCCATAGGGGTCCATGATAAGGCCCGAATAAAAATGGCAGTGTTGACCAAAAATCTGAGTTCTTGGCCAGCCTAGCTGCAACCCCTGCCTCTCAACCTCAGGATATGGAACAAACTACGGCTGCCCACAAACCTCAGGATACAGCAGGCCACTCCAAGAAGCCCCTTGTATTCACTGTAGAATGTACTGGCATCTCATCAGGGACTCCTTATAAGGCAGGCACCCAGTGGTGTCACCAGACTGGTGCGGCTGGTGTGGGCTGCATTGGGGATGTGCTCCGTATGGGGTGATGTGCCGGAGGAGTTTGACTGTCCTTTGGCAGGCCCCGGGTGTCAGCACCCCCATTCAGGCCTGCTCCAAGGCGGAGCAGCAGCCAGAAGCTGCCACTTGTCTGAGGAGCTGGCCTGAACGGCCATCTGAGGTGCACTGCGCAGAAACACACTGAGCATGCCGAACAGCTTCAGAGGAGACTTCCTTAGAGCAGAGAAAGTCCGCGCCTCTGCACAGGCATTCGGCCTCACTCAGGAGGCGGAGCGGCAGCCGAATGGCTTCAGAAAGAGTACTGCACAGGCACCAACTCTGACGCCTGCACAGTCTCCCCCGAAGCCAAAAGGCATCAGAAAAGTACTGCGCAGGTGTCAGAGATGGTGCCTGCGCAGTACTCTTTCTGAAGCCAGTTGGCTTCAGAAACAACTGCGCAGGTGCCAGCTTTGGTGACTGTGCAGTCCAGGTGGGGAGGGGGCGCGCATCCCAGGGATGACGCACCAGGTGATGTGCAGAGTCATGTCACCACTGTAGGCACCACAGCTGTTCCTTGTTCAGTGTGATCTGAGGGGTGTCTCCTCAGGAGCAAGTCTTCCCCTTGTGTCAATTACTTAGCATGCTCTGGAGCAGTTAGGGCAGCCCAGGCTTCCTCACTCTCTGGATTCAGCATAACTTTCTGCTCTGGATACAGAATAGTTAGGAGAGTGCAGTTAGGTCAGAGCAGGCTGAATTTGCTCTGGATTGTGTCCTAACTTGCTGAAATCTTAACATCTACTATGGAGAACTGCTGGTGTGCAGGGAATACATTTAACTCTCACTGCAATCTCATGCATAAGGTAATAGATAGAGTTGCTCTTAAAATAAGTGATTCAAGTGAGATTATTTGGATAAATTTATAACAGCAGTTTTGGAAAATGACACTTTTTACATGCTAAATCTATTCCAATTTCTGTGGGATATATGAAAATAAATAAAACATAAATGATCTTTATATTTTGAGGGTACAATGCAGCAAGCAATGCTGCTCTGCCATTCTCCACAAATTTTTAAAAGAGCTGGGGTAAGAGTCCCATTTCAGGCCCCCTAACAATGAATAATGTCATCAGAAAACTGGTTGGAACAAGAATGTCTTCTTTAGCAGTTGTAACACCTTGTACTAGTTCAACCCCTGCTAACTTGGTAAGAGGCACTTCTACATGTAGGTGCCTCTCTTTTTTTTAGCAGGGGGAGAATAACCACTTCAGCAGTGTCTTTTCTGGTGGGTGTCTACTGGTATTCCTTTTGCATCTTTTTGTATTGTGAGCCATTTGGGACAGGAAGCTGTTAGTTTCTTGATGTTTTTCCTCTGTAACCTGCTTTGTGAACCTTTCATTTAAAAGTGGTATATAAATAATGTAACAACAACAACACTGTAAGGGAGACAGTAAACCTTGCTTCCTAAGGAAAATAATTCCACACAGTGGGTACCCATAGCTGAAATGGGTGATCAGAAGTAGTTCATTTGGATAGCCCCATTTTATGGCTTGAATCACCATTGCCAGACAAGAAAAGGCTGGCATTGGTGCAGCTGAAACAGGAGCTTTGGCCATGCAAATGGAACAGAACAGATGCTGAGAGGGAAAGAAGGGTTAGCAGTCCTCTTATAGGAGATTATGCTGGATTAAGCAGTTATGCCATGTCTTGGACAAACCTCATGTCTTAGGAAGACATAGGCAGAAGGCTGCCCCCTTCTGCTCAGACATAGGCTTCCTCCAGTGGTGGCCTGCATTGGTCTATTGGGGCTGCTGCAGTCCTGCTGCAGGGATGGGGGTAAACCTTCCCTTCCCTGCAATAGTGCAGCAGCAGTCCCAATACTTGCACTGCATATAGTGCAGTCATGCCTGCCTGTCTGTTCCAACACAAGTTTGGATTGCGTTGTGACCTCTTACCACTTTTGCCACCTCTGACTCCCAAATGTGTGTGTGTGTGTGTGTGTGTGTGTGTGTGTGTGTGCATGCAGGCTCTCATACTCCTACCATGCAAATGCAAATATACCATTGTGGGTTTGGAATGTCCCACCTCATAATGAAGACCATAATGAGAGAATCTACATTCCGTAAACAGAGAGGCTAAGATTTGATGAATACCAATACCAGTCCTGGGCCCAGCTTGTCTTCACAGATCAACTTTGTCTTCCGCTACTTATATTGCTGATGCTCATCCATGTTGACCTGTTGTAATTTCTGGGGTCTACTCAGTGGCAGTTTTCTTACCCCAAGAAGTCAGCCAAAAATCCCAAGGGAATGTAATATAACTTGATCAGTTCTTTATCATCTCATGGAGATTTAGGGCACAATCCAGAGTAACTACGTGGAGTCCTTGCTCGGGTGTAAGAACAATTTGCTCTGGACTGCAATATGAATTTCCCATAGGTTTTCACTAGGTAGTGCAGTAACTACGGGTACATGTAATGTCTCTTACGTGCTCCCGTAGTTACTCTGGATTGTAGGGCCAGTTAGAATTTGTCTGACAATCCTCATGGATGCCAAACAAACTTTGGAAAGGTGTTCTTCCCTGCTACCATGAAAGTATTTTGATAGACTGCAGTCTCACAGATATGTTTTGGTCAGTGGTGGTCTCCAGCAGGCTCGCACCTACTCTGTAGAACCGGTTGTTAACGAGAGATAGGACATATAAAGTTTAAAAAAGCCATTTGAAAGTAGCTGCCAGATGGGCATAGAACCGGTTGTTAATTTCTTTGAATCCCATCACTGGTTTTGGTCTTAGACAAGTGAAAGCAGAACATATGGTAATTCATTTTTATTGATATTTCATTTATGCCAGCCCATATTTGTTTCCACTGTTCCACTATTCATTGACGTATCAGTCCACATAATCCACCTTTCCATCTGCATAATTAATGAAACATGCATACATTCATCCATATACTTTTTTCCAATGTCTATTAAATGGTTGGTGCACTTCCTGCTGGATCCACAAGGGATTGTCACTTATGTGATGAAAGCCACTTTCCATGTATGTCCCAGTTGTTATGTTTATGGAGAGCTGGTCAAAGAAGAGAGTGGCAGTTGTCATTGATATGGCTTGTCAGCAGTTCAGAGATATCATTTCAATTGACTTTTTTGTGGCAGGGAAGTATTTTCATAGAAATGCTTCTGTCATTCAACAGACAGCCAAACACACACACACTTTGACTTTATTAAATGGAGCAATAGATACAGATATCTGAATGAATACTGTGAATCTTTTCAATTAATAGCCAATAGTGGAATACTTTGTTAAAAAAAGAAAAGCCTCTGCTCCTCCCACCATTGGAATCATTACATATTTTGAATTACTAATGCTCACTTCAATTTAGATGGGCTTGGCTCTACTTTGCAATGTGACATTCGTGGTGGGAACAAGCTGGAAGAGGTCATCTATTAATGATGCTTCTAGAATCTTTTAACACCTCACCCTGATGTGAATGAAAGAAAAAAAGCTGTTAAAACACATTGGAAAACATTGTGTGGCTTTTACACAAAGTATATTAGAATTAACTGAATACTTAGGGGGCTGTTCAGAACAGTGAGGAAGTTGATTTAACTATGCTGCAGTTGGATACACACCATAAAGCAGTCTGCTATTTTGCCATATACTTAAGTGAAACATGGATCAACTTGCATTCTGCAACCCTAAAGGGACTCTGTGAAATGGTCTTTAATTTAGCAATAGTAGAGACTATTGAACAGCACTAAAGTTCCTTCTGCTAGTTTATCAGCTGAATCAGCTGAAATATATCAGCTGAAATATATTCAGCTTATATCAGCAGAAATATATCAGTGGAAATATATCAGTTTTACAGCAGTTGAGTCCACACTGACCTCTCTGCACCAGCTCCAAGTATTGCAAACGTGCCATAAGGCAGGTTTGTGCTTACTTGAGAGCTGGTAGTACTGGCACAAAGATGCGATCCTAAGCATGTCTACACAAAAGTCCCATTGTGTTTAATAGTACTTACTCCCAGGAAAGTGTGGTTAGGATTGCAGGCAAAGGCATGCAATAGCCTGTCACCACCAGTTTCGCACCACATGCTGTTAAGTGTGTAACAGGTAAGTTAGCAATAGATGGCATGGTTGGTGAGAGTGACAGAGAGGGTATTCGGGGTAGGTAATGCGTGAAACGGGGATGTCTGGGGCCAGAAGGGTAATTGAATTGGTAGCAGCTGCTTATGCTGTATCCTAACCCTGGCTGTCCTGCCCCCTGACAAGGTAGACATTCAAGGGCTACCCAGATGTGTGCCAGCTATGTAAAAAGCCCAATAGGCATGGCTGGGGCTTTACTCAGGGCAGAGCAAAAGATACATGCTGTAACCTGTGTTGGATACAGAACAGACAATGCAGCCTGGGAAGAAGATCTGGAAAAATAGTGAACTCAAACACTCAAATCTAGGCCAGTGTTTCAAGGTCCCTCATGTTTTCTAGAAGGCAAAAAGATAACTTGAAATTGCTCTACTACAGATGTCCCTTTGATGCCATCTCATCCCAAATATACCATTCTCTACGGATCATTCAAAATCAAACCAGTATTGTTCATTTCTTGAAAATCAAATGAAGCTTGTCAGATCCAGCTTTGTACTTTATTATAATTCTAAAGAAATTGAAGCATTAGGGCATCAAGCCAGTTATTGCCAGAAATAATTTGAACTGCATTTAATAAGCAATTCTCACCTTTGTTTACAAACCCTTTTAAAGCATCAATAGTAGTTTGCACCAGCAGTCTAGAGTGCTCATTATTAAGGACTCATTCATTTTTAGATTATCATTTTCCTCTGAGAAATCTGAAGAACTCCTGGTGCCAAGCAATTCATGTGTTCTGTTCTATTAGCAAATCCCAGATATTGCTATTTCTCCAGGGGATATGGTTTGGAAATGCTGAAATCGTTATGTAGAGTGTGCAAATACATAAAATGTGGTCTACACAGACATTTATTATGATGTACTGCCAGTATTGCATATATTTCCTGTGTATTATGATACTTGCAATTGAAAGTGCTGGTTGTTTTCTTTCTTTAAGGGCATGTCTCCATATTTTTGTACTTTAACCCAGAGTAATTGAAACTGTGATTGCCTTCAAAACAAACTGCACGCACAAAAATGTGCATCCTCTGGTCTTCTAATCATCTTTGGTCTGTAGTAAAAGGAAAAGAACTAGCCCAAGCTTCAGTCCTCACCAGTCTGTGATATAACTTCTTGGGTTTGTTTAACATCTATTCCTTGTTCAAAAGGACCAAAAACATCCAAAGCTAAATACAGGCATACTTTGGTATCCATGGGAGTTCCTTTCCAGAGTATGGGCAGGGCTTTGGGGCATGAGCATTGCTGGTAAAAAATAAAGAAACAACTTTCAGTTTCATAGAAAAACTGGAAGATACTTTTTTCGTGCTTATAAGGCATTAGGAGGACTAGAATATGGTCTTTCCTAGGCTTTAACAATGTCTTTTTTGTCTTCACTGAGGGTCACTTTTTTAAAACTGTAAGGCAGAGGCTGCAATCCTAAAGACACTTTCCTGGGAGTAAGACCCACTGAACACAGTGGGGCTTACTTTTGAGTAGACATGGTTAGGATTGCAGCCATTAGACTGCAATCCTAAACACACTTTCCTGGAAGTAAGACCCATTAAACACAATGGGGCTTACTTTTGAGTAGACATGGTGAGGATTGCTTCCTTAGTTAAAACCAGAGGCTATGCAGTCATGGTGGCCTCTGTGGTGCACATTTACTCCCCCCCTCCCAGAGAAAAGAGAACATAGTTCTCCTCACCTAAGGAGGCAAGCAGATACAGACCTTCATGGGCCTGATCTGCTAATAAGTGCACACAGACCTTCATCTACCTGATCCGCTTATTATTATCAGGCCCTCCTGTATTCCCTGGTATCCTTCTCTGGGGATATGCCCCATGCAGTTCATTCAGACTTAAACTTGGTTAGGTTTGGGTTCCAGATATAGTATGAAGATCGATATTATGCTATTCAAAGTATGAACTACACAGTGTGAAGATTGATATTATGCTATCTAAAGGTTGGTTCTTGTGGAGACAAAGACTGTCAGACAGTGGTTAGGAAGGCAGACTGTGTTTTGCCATTAGGTAGCTGACATTTCTGTGCATGGAAACACTGATGCACAAAAGATCAGTGCTGTCTGGATAGTTAATAGTATCTTCACAGGGTGTGGGAAATCCATCTCTCAATGCTTGCTCTGGTTGTAATTACTGTCTTTTTTCACCTACCTTATGCACACCTTAGTGAATATGGGACAATTATAATCTATTGGACTAGTTTGAAATATGCCCAACAATAGGCAGGAACATGAGACATGTATCCCACTCCTCTTCTCAGTAAGCTGTTCCTCATAATTATTGAGGTGGGGAATTCAAACATTTGAAGTCCTCTATCTCACAGTTTAATACTCTTTTGCTGCCCAATCCTCCTGTTAAATGCAGCCATACCAATGGAGTGTGAATTATCCTTTGCTTTGGTTTCTTTTTTCCCCAAATTTTGGAATGTGTGCATAGTTTGCTATGGATTTTATTTCATCTGCATCTTTTTCTATCCCCATGTTACCTGTGTGCACGAATGCATTTATAAAGCACCACACCTCACTCTGCTTGGAACTGCTGCTGTGTAATTTTTGTTCATCTCAAATGAGTTTGAACACAGTGTTCTTTATATACTGATTTATTTATATCATGTGGCCAAAGTGTATGTCAGTGGGATGGATGGTTCCATAACCTCAGCTGAACCCCTGACAAAGGCTTATGGCTTGCTCTAATGAGAAGCAGTTTAGAGACCACAATTTTCAAATTACCTTACCTGGCTATATATTTGTGCAGTGTTAAATAAATAAGGTTAATAAATAATTGAAAAGATAGACTTCCCATGTAAGGATAAAATTAATTTTTACTTAAAAAGGGAGTCTTTATTTAGATTCATTTTTTCCCCTATAAGCAATCAATTTTAGTCTGTGGGAGAAGAACTCTTCACATAATTTAATTTAGTTATTCAGAGTTCAATAAGAAAGAAAATAAGACGAAAACTTCTTCTTACAGTAATCTTACTTTTATTTGTTTTATTTTCTTATCAATGGGAGACATGTAATTAACTGTCTTTGCTGCTGCAGAGGATTTGTGAGATATCTTTCCTGGCTACCGGTTTACTGAATGTCACAGATTAATTTTTTTCCAAAAGTTTCCCCCCACTACAACTACCGCAAGAATGATGACCAGAACAGTCAAATGTCAACTGAAGCTTTGCTGATCACCCGTCTCCATTTTCATTCTGTTGGCAGCTTGAAGCAAAGATTGGGAACTTTGTGGAGGGGGGTGATGGTTAGTGCTTTTTCAAGCTGGTACTGGTTCTTGTTTATGCCAGAGGTTTTGCTGTCACCCTCAGTTAGCTCAGATTTTGACACTACACAGGTGAATGTTCTAAGCTGGATGTTCAAATTAAAGTGGCTTCTCTGTGTGTGCTTTTTACAGGCTCAGTGCCTTATTGTACTTACCCTGAGCACATCTGATAAAAGTAAAATAAAAAAGAAACCCTAGTACAGATGTACTCATAGCAACTCTACCTTTTTAAAAAACTATAAACATTCCTCTTCTGTCTGTGTGAAACTACCAGCTTGATTTTATAATTTGAAGTTCCACCATGAAAAGGCTTATGATATGGATGGAAGTGAGGGTAACAATACATCTATGCCAGTGGAACATCATAAACATGGTTTCCCACAGGCAGATCTGTCAATTCAGCTGTTTGAGATCACTGTGGAAGACTGGTCACATTTCTGAAAGCATGTTTTGTTCAGTTTATTTATTAATAAAGGAGGAAGGAAGTTTGTATCAATTGGTTTTCATTCTCACCTCTCTTTTAAAATGGAAACCTCCCCCCAACAGGGTGAACCTAATCTGTGGACTTAAATTCTGAATACACTTCTAGATTATATGAGATGAGCTTTAAATATTTATGATATTATTTTGATTTGGGGCTTTTACTGGGTTCTCAAATCATGGTATATAATACAAAATATCTTTTAGAAGCATACTCAGAAGAAATGCTCATCATCATCAGAAATTGATGGGGATATCCGATCTTGTGGTGGCATAACCAAGTCAGAAGTGAACAAGAAAATTAAACCCTGTCTTTTGAGTTGAACAACAAGTGTCCATTTAGAAATAGGAAAGTTAAGACATATATTGCACTTCATAAGACATTTGAAGAACATAGGAATCCTGCTGGATCAAACCAGGTGCTCATCATTATGTCTCCAACTATGGCCCAATGAGGTGTTTCTGGGAAGGCTACAGCATGACTTTCTACATTCCCAGTTATTGCTATTAGGCTTGCTGAATATAGAAATTTTTTAAAGTGAATAATGTGGTTAAATAAGGGTGCAATCCAGAGTAACTATGGGGAGTCCTTGCTCCCATGTAAGAACAACTGATTCTAGATTGCAATATGAATTTCCCATAGGTTTTCATTAGGTAGTCCAGTAACTATGGTTGCACGTAATGTCTCTTATGTGCTCCTGTAGTTACTCTGGAATGTAGGGTATGACTATATTTCAGACAAGACTGTTGCCACTTGTAAATGTTGTTATAATTTGGGAAAAGCAGCCAACTAAACATTTTTTTTAAAAAAAGAAAATTTTGGATAGTATATTAAATGTAGCTTTTAATTAGATTTACAGTCAGGTTTGGGAAATGTGAAGCTCAGTTAAAGTATCTCTTGTGAAAATAATTCTACTGTGTGTATGCCTTGATCAGCGTCTAGTTGTAATGGACAACCACTTGGGAACAAATTGGATGTCTGCAGCTTCCCAATTCCCTCTTTGGCCTTGGTGCTTCTAAACATCAACCATTGGATGTAATTGGAAAAATTCCTAGCCATTGGACAAATTCCTAGAGAAATGGCCAGTCACAGGTTACAGGCAATGATGGTTATGTGTAGAATTGAACAACCACAAAATGCCAGATGCAGGGAGGGGGGCACCTGGATGCAGGTGTCATATGTGCTTCCTGAAGCATCTGGTGGGCTGCTGTGTGATACAGGAAGATGGACTAGATAGGCCTTTGGCCTGATCCAGTGGAGGCTCTTCTTATATTCTTATAACCACTAGTGTAAACTATCACTGAGAAATTCCAGTCTTGATTTTGGCATAACTCTATTATTATTCAGTTCTGATACATTATTCTTTCCTTGGCCCACCAATTACACAATCCACTTTTGCTTGCTCTTGACTTCCATAGCACTCCATTGCTGGCTTCCACATGCACTTTTCATTGCTAGTGCTCACAATGGAGATGCAGTGTGATGCTTCCTCACTATTTGCACAAAATCCTGCATGATGATGTTCCAAGTCATAAAAGTTTTACTATTTTGAATCAGATTCTTTTGTTTCATTTGTATGTGTATGTTCTTAATTATGGTGGGCAGCAAAAACTAACCATGTTTTCTTCACTCTCCAACACATTCTAAAGGAAACTAGCCAAGAAGCAAAAGGAGACTCAGAGCAGCAGCCAGAGAGAAATGGGGCCCGTGGCTACTTCAGACAAGTCTGCTACAAAACTCAGTGCTGCTCACAATGAAGAAGGTTTCTCTTCAAGCTGCCAGGATGTTAATGGATTCAGTAAGTTTCATTTCCTTGCAGTGGGTACACATATATTCAGGGAACTCATATACTTGGTTCTCTCTTGGTTCTCTCAGAAGCTCATAGAATCATGAGAGTTGGAAGGGACCAAATAGGTCATCTAGTCCAACCACCCGCTTATGGCAGGAAATCCTTCTACAATATCTCTTAACAGATGCTTGTTATGCCTCTGCTTGAAAAAGTGCAGTGAGGGAGAGTCCACCACCTCCCATGGTAATCTATTCCACTGCCAAACTGCCCTTACCACAAGGAATGTTTTCCTGATATCCAATCAGTATCATTTTTCTTGCAGTTTTCTTGGAATTAAAAATTGTAAGGATTTGAAATTAAATACAAGGTAAAAGACAGTTTCCTAATGAGGTGAAATGCTCCTGTTTTTACCCCTGAGAAGTTGCTAGAGTTTCAGCAAGTGGTAAGGAAACCAATCGGCCTAGTATTTGGAAGAATTACATTGTTTTGTTTTAGCATCCAGGTAATTTAGGGAAGTGTCTCACAGATTCTATTTTGAACAGATTATAATTATAGATATGGTTAATACTTGTGTAGCAATCAGAACCATAAAGCAAATCCCAGGCATGCATCAAAGCTGGTACAATGGTACCTTGGTTTACAAGCTTAATTCATTCCAGAAACATGCTTGTAATCCTAAACATGCTGTAATCCATGCTGTAAATCCTAAAAGCATGTATATCAAAACACATTTTCCCATAAGCAATAATGGGAACTCAAACAATTTGTTTCACAACACAAAAATATTCGTATAAATATGAATACAATACTGTAATATAATACAAAATAATAAAGAAAATACAAAAAAAGAAAACAAATTAACCTGCATGTAAACTGCAATCCTGAAGTGCACTTATTTATTAGGAAATAAATAAATTTATTAGGAAAGTTTGTCTTGCAAAATGCTCTCAATCCAAGTTTCTCCCAATCCCAATTACCATTCAATAATTTTTGATGATTCTTTAGCCTGGAGCTGCATACCTCTTGAAACTTATTCCCACCAATATCAAGTGCAGGTCTAACTAAGACTATTGCAGACAAGCGACTTTCTTATAACTCTGGGATTTGGGCATCCGTGCCTTGGCATTTGTGCAGAGTTGCTCCAGAGTTGAAGATTGTGCCTTTAGAAGAGGGGCCTCCAAAGTTTTTGGAAGGAAGGCCACATCATTTCTCTGACACTGTGCCGGGGGTGGAAAACTAATTTACATTTCAAATTTGAATATATTTACATAAATTTACCTATAAAAATTTATTGGACTGGATTACAAAGCTTGCCCAAGAGTTAGAGGGGTCTTGCCAGGGTTCACATTGATGCTCACCGAGGGCTGCATCTGGCTCCTAGGCCAGGGTTTGGAGACCCTTGCTTTAGAGTATAACTTTTATAGATGCATAAAAATACTTATAATTTATAGTTTATTATCTTTTCAACTCAGATAAAATTTATAAATGTTTTATAAAAGATTATTTTTTTTCTAACTTAATTGTGAAGAATGAAAGTTCTGACTAAGGGCCATAATTTTTAAAAACCCTACACTGTGTTTTGGATGCAATCCTCAGATCTACTTATATTACTGGGTTTATTCTCTTTAATCTCATTCTCTAAACTAACATATGGCTCAGCTCTTAATCAATACTTCTTAAACCCATTCTGAGCTGCTTAGATGGAAAATACATTATCAGAGGTAAAAGCAGGAAGGCTTCCAATGTGAGATGTGTCCTATGATCTTAGTTCTTTTCATTTTTAAAAAAAATATTTATTTTTGGAACCTACTTCCGTCCTCCCATGTGCTTGCATTGGCCCCTAGTCTTTATTCAGCTATGCTCATGTGAAGAAAGGCAAACAGTGTTAAATGGGACATTAGGCAATGATTTCCTAGCAAGTGTAGTTATACTTACCTGACAAATTTTCTAACCTGTGTGAACGTATCTATTACACTCCTGTGATTTCTTTCTCAGAGGCACCCTAAGGGAAAGGGGCAGACCATCACAAGTAGAATTTTAGTTTCTTTAAGTGGGAGACAATAACCTTGCTCCTCCTCCTTTTTAATTTATCTCCCACTGAGAATAATATAGGCATTGTGTGGGGAGGGTGGTAATTCCCAGAGGCAGGTTGGGGGACTGGGAACAGGAGATGGGCTTAGGATCCAGCATTTGAAACCTATTTGAGCTCCAGGTTGCTCCAGGTTGCTCAGATTTGAGCAACCAGGTTTAAACTTCAGGTTGCTCAGATCTGTAAAAGTGATTTTGGTGGTGCGGCTCCAAGTAGCCCCTTTGGGGCTGCAGTGGCTCTCCCTGGGATAAAGGCAAGCAATGCTCCTTGCTGAGCCTTTGCTGAGCCTGAACCTTGTGCTGGATACAGCACAGGCATGCTGACCAGCCTGTCCCCTAATTATCTGTAGCTGCAATCATATATATCAGTAGTTCTTGAGCATTTCAGCCAGATACCCCCCCTCCCCGAGAATGACAATCTGTCCTGGATTGAAAATCTGTCACATCTGGAACAGGAAGTCCCATTAGTATGGTGCCAGAGCTCTTCCATATCTACTCTGAATTAAGTCTCATTGTATTCAGTGAGACTTATTCACAGGAAAGCAGCCTGAATGCCCTATTCCAAGATGGCAGTGCCCAGTGCCTGATTCTAAGATGGCAGTGGTTCTATACACAACCTCCCTGAAATGAAGTTGTGACCGCCAACTTTGAGAAAACTGCTATACTTGCATATCTGAAAGTACAGTGGTACCTCACTTAACAAATGATCCATATAAAAAGCAAAAATTTATCTAGGATTCTGCCTCATATAACAAGTGTTGCTTCACTTAACAAGCACACTCGTTGGAAGTTGGGGCAGACACGCTGGACAGCAACCCTTTTAAAAAGCATCAGGGCTCCGTAGGGCGCCTGCCCATAGCGAAAACAACACTTTCACGCTGATCTTCCTCTGGCCGGGCGTCCACTAGGCAGAGGGAGAGAAGAGCAGTGGAGAAGAGGAAAGCAGCTCAGGGCTAGCCAGAAGGGAGCAGGGGAGAGAGGTTCAGGATGAAGAGAAGGGAAAGTGGAGAGACACTTTCAAATTGTCTTTGATTGCTGTCTCCTAACCATGTCTATACCCAGAAGTAATGGCTGGGTCTTACTCCCAGGAAAGTGTCTTGGATTGCAGCCTAAGTAGACTTCATAGGAACATGCACACTGAATGCATGTTCTGAATTCAATTCCAGTGTTTTGTCATCATTTTTACATCCAGTTAATATTTTAATATGAATATTTTTTGTGTTGTGGAATCAATCGTCTGAGTTTCCATTATTTCCTATGGGAAAATCCACTTCACATAAATAGTGTTTCACATAACAAACATGCTTCTGGAACAAATTAAACTTGTTATGTGAGGCACCACTGTAGTTAGTACCTGTTCATGGGATTGGGCAGTAGGATCATACTGTTAGGCTAAGGGCACAATCCAGAGCAAGTTCAGCCTGCTCTGACCTAACTGCTGTCTCCTAACTATTCTGTATACAGAGCAAAAAGTTATGCTGCATCCAGAGAGACAGGAAGTGATTTTGCTGCCCTAACTGCTCCATAGCATGCTAAGTAATTGACACATGGGGAGGACCTGCTCCTGAGGAGACACCCCTCAGATCACACTAAACAAGGAATAGCTGTGGTGCCTGCAGTGGTGACACGACTCTGCACATCACCCGGTGCGGAAGTCTTTGCGTCACCCCTGGGATGTGCACACCCCCCTACCTGGACTGCGCAGTCGCCAAAGTTGGCGCCTGTGCAGTGGTTTCTGAAGCCAACTGGCTTCATAAAGAGTACTGCGCAGGCACCATCTTTGATGCCTCTGCAGTACTTTTCTGAAGCCTTTTGGCTTTGGGAGAGACTGTGCAGGCGTCAGAGTTGGTGTCTGTGCAGTAGTCTTTCTGAAGCCATTTGGGTGCCGCTCCGCCTCCTGAGTGAGGCCGAATGGCTGTGCAGAGACGCAGACTTCCTCCGCTCTAAAGAAGTCTCCTCTGAAGCTGTTCGGCATGCTCAGTGTGTTTCTGCGCAGTGCACCTCAGCTGGCCATTCAGGCCAGCTCCAAGGACAAGTGGCAGCTTCTGGGCTGCCGCCCTGCCTTGGAGCAGGCCTGAATGGGCACGCTGACGCTCGGGGCCTGCCAAAGGACAGTCAAACTCCTCCGGTCCATCACCCCATATGGAACGCATCACCTGATGCAGCCCACACCAGCCGCACCAGTCTGGTGGCACCTGCCATATAAGGAGTCCCTGATGAGATGCCAGTACATTCTACAGTGAATACAAGGGGCTTCTTGGAGTGGCCTGCTGTATCCTGAGGTTTGTGGGCAGCTGTAGTTTGTTCCATATCCTGAGGTTGAGAGGCAGGGGTTGCAGCTAGGCTGGCCAAGAACTTAGATTTTTGGTCAACACTGCCATTCTTACTCGGGCCTTATCATGGACCCCTATGGGTCTACTCATTACTATACCTGCTCCTGAGGTGGTATAACTCTGAGGGCTGGAAGAGGGCATTTCTGCCTTGGAAACAGGCTTCAGATACAGAGTAACTGCTCAGCCCTAGGCAATGCTAAAAATGCCCTCAACATGCCTCTCCTGAACTACCTAGGGCAGAGCAGCTAGGGCAGAGCAGGTCCACCTCTCTTAGGGCACCCTATATTGCCTTGCTCTGCCCTAAGCCTTTTCCAGAGTAACTGGGGTGGAGCATCTTGCAGTTGTTCCACCCTAGTGATTGATAGGGCAACCCAAGGGCTCTTATGTGGACAGATTAGTTGCTCTGGATTGTGCTGCAAACCTATGTTGTGTGTAGATTCTGAAGTGGAGACCAGTGGAGAAATATTACCTTCTGAGGGGGAATCCAGGGGGAGTCTCTGATGCATAGAAAGTAATGAATGGCTTGGGCCATGTCATGTTTATTTGAATGCAAATACCTCGCTGACCACTTGATTGACCACCTGCTAAAAAATGGATTTTCACCTGCTAAAAAATGGATGTTTTTGAAGGTGTTGTGATATGATCCATGCCTAACAGGTGGATGTAGGTATCAGTTCACTGATAAGAGGCAATGGAAAATCAGAGAAGAAAGCTAAAATTATCACAAATGTCTGAAGACTTCAATGAGGTACACACAGTGTCATTACAGAAAGCACATCTTATAGCACTATCTTTCCATGTGGATGATTTCTGAGACACTATCAAATGAATAATGATACACTAATGATACATTCAGAACTGTTGCATGGTTGTGATTTGATATTGCTGCACTGGCACCATGCTGATGCACTTTCATGCCGAGAGTATATGTGAAACAGATAGGGCTAAACTCATCCTAAGGGGAACTTTGCATCATAGGCACCACTAGAGTGACATCTGATATCCCTACATTAAGGATATGGTTTGAGCTCAGGTTCCTTACTTGGAAATCTGTGTTTTAAAGTTGAGCAGCTTTGAAAATTAGGAGTCTGAAAAATTCACTTCTGACACAGGCTGAGAACATTGATTGTGGAAAGCCATGGGAATATTTTATATTAAATTGGAGACATCTGATATTGCATTTAGGGGTCATTATCGGCACTTGTAAAAACAGTCCTCCCTAACAGAAACTTAGATAAAGGCAGTGAGGACATATATTATCTTTCACAAGGGGTAAGTATCTTATGGATATATTAGAGTTGAAATACACTGAAATACATTTATTGTGAATTTAATCCAAGGCTGTATCCCGGATTGCAAAAGTGGGAGGGGGGATGACAATTGTTGGGGGGGGGGGCAATTATACCAAGTATCTTTATTGGTGTAAAGACTGTACACAAATTGTACACTGGTGTACAATATAACAATAATTTGCATAGAATAAATGCATCTCTGTACAGAGTATGTTCCGGTATATGTTTACAGAGAAAAATCATATGCAATTTTTCATTTTGCACACCAATACAATACATAGCCCTGCATCCCTACAAAGTACAAAAGCCAAGAAAATGCCCCATATCCTATGTGTCCCTATATGTAAGGATTTTTCACACATACACACCTAGCATAGAATTCCTGGATTCAATGAATTCTAAAAGCTAAGAAAAGGCCCCAGATGACTCCATGTGGTCCCTCAATAGGTAAGGATTCCCCTGCCCCTCCATGCAAGCACTAAATTTAAAATGTATCTGAAAGCAGAAACCCATCCAAGGTTTCTCCAAAGAGAAGCATTTCTCCCCATCCTGCTCCACCCCTAACATCAGTAGCTTTCTAATAATTTTTTTGCAACAGAATACAATTCTAACCATGTCTACTCAAAAGTAAGTTTCATTGTGTTCAATGGATCTTACTCCCAGGAAAGTGTCTTTAGGATTGCAGTCTAATTCACACTGACTGACGCCAGAAGACCAGATATAAGAATTATGCTCTTAGACCCTGCAGTGGGCTGGGCATGATCTTCCTTGCCCCTTTTTGGAAAGACAGAGCAGCCAGCAGGCTCAGTTCTCCCCCTTGTAATGTAAAAGGGGATTGCTGATGGCCCCTTGACATTGATCTGTCCTGATTGGACCAGACTGCCTGTAGGGAGGGTTGTACACTCAAAGCCAAAATTGAGGACATCCATTTGACGAATAAGAGGCTGAAATAACAGGAGAGATATGTAAAATTGCTATGAGGGGAAGGCTGCTGCCTCAGAAGGGGCCAACACCCATACGGCTTACCAAACTATGGCCCTGCTTTAAGCTGAATACCAACTTCTTCAGTGAATATTTCCTTCTCTAAATCCACAAACCTCAGGAAAATCTGCAAGGCCATCATCCAATTGTGGTTCTGGCCCCGAGTGTTGTGTAGGGGTACTGTACCACAAAATCCTACCCCTACATCTAATAAAATGGAACTTCCAGCGATGGGCTCAAAAAAAGATAAAAAATGATAAGGGAAAGAGATGTGTCCCTGATTCCCTCTGTGGGATTTTGCCCAGGGCATTTGCCCCTTGCCATTCCTAGGTAACACTAGTGCCTGCATCATATATGAAATATCAATGGAGTTTGACCTTTGCACTTAGTTATTTATAGAAAAAGAGAACTACATGTGAGATCCACATGAAATACTAAAACTTCATCTGTTTAGATCTGTTTAGATTAAATCAATGCTATAAGCATTCTTTGAAAGGAACAGAGAATCCTTTCTTATTTAGTACATGCCAAACATGTTCTTTTAGCAATTGGGAATACTGTTTGGATGTTGACCTGAGCCTGCCTTAATTCCTGTTTCTATGAAATGGTTAAAGGTGCAAGCATGCTGTCTTCCATTGTATATAGTCACTGAAATAGCAGAATGAGTAGATTTTCTCACAGAAATCCAAATAATCACTAGAACTCCTCCTGTATATCGACTGCCTCAAAATATTTTTTAATTTTTTATTTAAAATAAATCAGAAATACATATTTTTTTATAAAATCAAAACAAATGGCCCAATCCTGTGTGGCCTTACACTGGCAAGATCTTTTACAGCTGTGGCAAAATGCAACATTCCATTTAGCACAGCTGGACCATCATCACAAGCAGTGATGGAGAAGTTTGCATAGGATTGCAGCCTTAGTTAATGAACATTAAGCTAATATTCCTCTCTAAGCATTACCTTATCCTGGCTCATTACTCCTGCCCCTTTAAAATGAAGATAATTGTCTATAAGCTTATTCTAAAGATAAACATAGTTGTCTTTTATGCATTGTTTTGATCCAGTGGCAAATTATAGTCCTTTAATTTATAGACTTAAAAGTCAATTTGATGCATCCATTGCATTTATCTTGAAAAATGCAGCAAGAATTTCTTTCAATCAATAGTATGTCTATTTAGTGCTAAACAAGGAAAGACCACACTGAGCAATGTGCAGGTTGAAAGATATCTAATCTGTTTAAACTTTGAAAAAAACCAGCAAATTGGCTGTAGGAATCAGGGAGGGTCATACTTACAGGCAAAATCCTTAGTCAGTGGGAAAAATCAGTGAGAGTAGGAAAATGGCCATTGCAAGAAAAGAAACGGAGGAGGATTACAAAGGTTGTCCAATTGTCATGTCACCCATTAAACCTGAGGTGCAGTCCTGACTTAGGCCAAAGAGAATGGCCCAGCTAAGCTGGCCTAAGGTAGACCATATCCTGAGCTGACAAGCCAAATCCACAGAGGTAGGAGGCATCTAGGCTGACACTTAGACCAAATCTATAGAGCTAGGAGGCTTCTAGGCTGGTCTAACTGCCACTGAAGAGGCAGCAGCACAAAGGCAGTATACTCGGTGTGCTGGTGTAGATGTGCCATATCCTGAAAGGCAATAGTGATGTTTAGGTTGGCTAAAGACTTAGAACTTTTGATTTTGCTTCCATTTTTACTCTGGCTTATCAGGGATCTCTATGGGTCTACTCAGATCTACACCTGCTGCTGAGGTGGCCTAAGTCAGAGGAGCTGTGAGGGGCCATGTCTGCCCTGGAAACAGGCTCTGTATACAGCCTAACTGCACTGTTCTAGGCCATGCTCAACATGCCCTCAAAACACGCCTGCTGAACTGCCTACGCTGGCACTGCTAGGCTGGTGAGGGTCCATCTTACCTGGGCCACCCTAAGTGAACTTATGCCGGCCCAAGCCTTATCTGATGCAGCATTAGGCCGGCCCAAGTGGCAGATAGGCTAACCTAAGTGCATTTTAGGATTTCAGCCTTAGTCACCCATATAAACAGACATATAATCAGACTTAAATACAAGAGTACACAAATATCCTAATGTAATGCATTCTGAATGGACCCACAATTATATAGTCAAGGTGTGTAAAATTCCATTAATCAAACTGCACTATAGAATAGTTCTCTTGTACAATGTGGTATGGTTTCCTGATTAAGAAAATACAGCATTAGTATTAGCAGATCTTGCCAGCACAGAGGCATTTTTTTCTCATGGGATAATACTTAGGGAAATTGCTTGAACTTTTTTTTAAAACATGGAAGAAGGATTTCAGTTTGCTTGATACACCTCTACCTGAAATTCTGTTAAGCTAGTAGTGTTCACTCCATGGAATAATTCTGGTAAGCTTTTTACACATTTGTAAATAATGATTGGAGATGTAAAAATTGTTTCTGAAATTACTTTGATATATACTATATTAAGTTGTATCTATCTTATTGTATTATGGAGCAGTTGTTTCTCCTTTATTGGTATTCTTCCTATGTTTTGTGATTTTTTTTTACATTAACTTATTTCCCATCATGGAGCTGGAGATACATATATAATAGTAACTCTTGAAACAAATGAAAAATATATTTTAACCACGTTTTGAAAGATATGTGATCAAATGGCTATATATACGACAACATTCTTCTCTCTCTCTTATGTTTGAAGTAGGCCTAAAGATGAGAGATTGCAAGCGCAAATGATCTTCCACAAAAAACAAATTCTATACCAACAGAGCTAATATGTCAAGGAGCAGGCTTCTATTCAGTTTATACACTAGTGTTTGTGTTCTGGTATTTTCTTTCTCAAAGGGCAACATTCAGATAGGCACTTCTCCACCTACAACATATAGATGACAGTCTGTGAAAAGTGTTATCATTCAACTCTGCTCCATGTATCTCACAGCTCTTGTGTTTGTGTGGGAAATTGCAGACCCTAGAGAAATCTCATCTAAGAAACACTACTACTACTACGAGTAGTGTACTACTACTACTACTACTACTGCTACTACTACATCATCATCATCATTATATTTATTTATTTACTAGTGAAACCATACCCACGTTGTAGGAGTAAAATTCCCCATAGGCCATCTCATAGGCCCCATAAGTCATCCCCCACTGCACATCAGTCACCCACGCACATCAACCCCATGCACATCCACCCCTATATGCACCATTCCCCATGTTCATCCCCCCATTCACATCAACCCCCCATGCTCATCAATCCCCATGCGCAAATCTCCCATGCGCAACATTCCCCTCTGCTCATCAACCCCCAATTGCAACATTCCCCCATGTGCATCATCTCCCCATGTGCATCAAGCCGCCATGCACATCGACCCCATGTGCACATCAACACCCCATGTGCATCATTCCCCATGCACATCATTCCCCATGTGCATCATTCCCCTTGCGCAACTTCCCCATGTGCAACATCCCTCATGCATATCAACCCCCATGCGCAACATTCCCCATGCGCAACATCCCCCCAATGTGCATCACCCCTCATGTGCATCATCTCCCCCATGCATAGCATCCTCCCCAGTGCAACCCCTCCCTCCGAACAACATCCCCCCACTGCACCGGGCACCGAGCACCAAATTGGCTGGATATTGGTCAGTCATCCATGTTAAGTATAGGACGAAAACATGTTGCACCCCTTTTCAGCCCCTTAAGGGTTAAATTTCTCCACATTGGTTCTTGGTGGGTGTTCATGTCAGAGAAGGAATACCCTCCCCAAATTCATGCTTCTAGGTCCAGGGGTTTTGGGCAGAGCATCCATCAATCAGGGATTCTTCAATGTAAAGTATAGGGAGGAAAACGTGTTGCACCCCATTTCACCCCCTTCTGGTTGGAATTTCCGAAAACCGGTGCTTTATGCACCCCTCCATCATGGAAGGAACATCCATCCCAAATTTCATGCTTCTAGGCCTACCGGTTTAGGCTGGGTATTGATGAGTCAGTGAGTGACTGAGTCAGTGACTTTTCTCTTTTATATATATATATATAGATTTTTACCTTGCCTTTCCCATGCAGGAGCAAATGCCCATGGCAGCTTACATAGTTTTTGGATCTTTTTTGTCCTCAAAACAACCCTAGTTGAACCTGGTAGTTCTTTTTAAAACATTCTCAGGATTAATGGAGGAAAAAGACCCTTTCTCATTGCATCTTATAATTTACAGGATTACTTGTAAACAACAATTAAATCCATTTTGTTATAAATGAAGATAATGCACACATGTATGGCTACCTAATATGGAGCAATTTTGTCTTTGACCTTCAAATTAGAAGACTCAAGCATGAATTCTTTTGGTTGCGTCATCAACTTTCCATCTAAACTCATTACTGAAATATAATGCAACCAAATTGCCTCTGTCTCTCCTCTTATTAAGGAGTATGTCCTCTAAGTGCAGCATGTTTAAATGGCTCTGTCCCTGAATGCTTGGACAATGTAGGTGGGGAAGTGAGGTCAGGAATGGAACAAAAATAATGAGTAAGATTATCAGAAGATCAGATAACAGTTGAGAAGGAGCAATCACAAGCAATTTTAGCCACGCTACAGTGGCTGAAAAAAGGCTTGGGTTGGTCCTGCGAGCAGTGGTGTATCTAATCATTATGTAGCCTTGTGTAAAGCTCAAAATGTTGCCACAAAAGTGATTTCACAACCAGAAGTGATGTCATCCCCTGGTATTTTAAAAAAGAAAATAGTTCACCTCTTCAGCAATTCACCACCTATTTGCTCTGCTTACTGGCATAGCTAAGAGCACAAGCATAGTGAGCATACTGTACCTACTCAAAAGTAATCCTCATTGTGTTCAATGGGTCTTACTCCCAGGAAAGTGTCTTTAGGATTGCAGCCTCAAGCACCTATTTGCTATCTGGAATCAAAAAATATTTTGTTGCCCCCTCATCACCACCACCACCACAACTAAAACAAATTTAATTAAATAAAAAAATGAAAATTGTGTCCCTTATTGGTTGGGGAAACCATGCTGGGGCAAAGAGTTAGCATGGATAACTGTATTATGATATATGTAAATGGAAATGAGAGCTGATCCATATTAACTCCTTATTAGTTCCATACAGTATAAGAATAACCTCTCATTGCCTCTCAGAGCAATCAGTATCATGGGAAGGTTTTAGGAAAATCCACTTTTGTTCCATAGCTTTTGTGTTTTCATTTTCTGGTTAATAGACCATAACATTTGATAGAGTGTACAGTAGATATTTCAATACAGTTTGTTTCATTGCATTTTACATTAAATTATCTTTCCAACAATATAATGTGACGCTTCACGTAAACAAGTTTTATTTGTTCCGGAGGCATGCTTGTTATGTGAAATGCTCTTTACGTGAAGTGGATTTTCCCACAGGAAATAATGGAAACTCAGACAATTGGTTCCACAACCCAAAAAATTCATATAAAAATATCAACTGTTTATAAAAATGATTACAAAATGCAAAACACTGTAATATACAGTAACACACAACACTGCAATAAAGAAAATACTGAAAAGAAAATACTGAAAATACTGTACTTTTGAAAACCTTCATGGCTGGTGTGAGGGTTACAGAGGGAGGGATGACTTTGGCTACAATCCTAAAGACACTTTCCTGGGAGTAAGACCCATTAGACACAACAGGGCTTACATCTGAGCAGACATGGTTAGGATTGTGCTCTTTCACAGTCACTAACGGAGTCACTGCTATCCATTGGCTCAATGGAATCTTTGTCTTTTGTGCAACTTTAACATTCCCAAGCTGCTGATGGGGAACAGCACTCATGAGTTCCCTTGCCATGGAAGCCTGTTCCAAACTTCCTCAGATGTGCTCTTTACTCAAGACAGTGCTCTTTACGTAAGTCAAAATTTCTGAGAAAATTTTGCTCTTTACCCAAAACGCTTTACCCAAAATGCTCTTTACCCAAGGTACCACTGTATGTGATGGTATTATTTTTCATACATACCCCACTTGTCACAATTTTTGTCACTAGAGTAAAACACGACTTGTTGCCCTCCTAAAGCTTGCATCTAGCTATGCCACTGACTGATACTATTGTTATAAATATAGGGAACAATGCAAAAGTTTTACCTGAAATCCTCACATAATTTTAAGTTATCTCACATCAGAGCATCTTTCTTCTGTTTTCCTGATCATCTGATTTGGACTTTGACATGCTTAACATTATGCATTCTTTCATTCCAATCTGACAGATCTGTTTCTCAGTGATCTTTTATTCTAGTTTGTTTCTTTATTTCTTTTTAAATCAGTAGCCAATTTTAGTTGGTTAAAATCCTTCCTCCCTTTTACATATTTTAGTCATGAATAGTTGAATTATAGTTCTCCTGAAATGTTATGATAATCCAGGTGAAAAACCAGGAGAAAGAGCAAGTGAGTTGGAGATCCCCAGCCTTGTATCATGGGGAGAATCTCTCCCTGGGTATATTTTTCACAGGAAATAAACACTGTACTTTTGGAGTCAGGGTAGTAAGTATATCAGCATTCTCTACTCTGATTTCCATAATGTCTGAAGAGGGCTTAGGTAAATGGTGTGTTCCAAGCTACAGGTTTGAATCAATTCTTTTGCATTTACAAATTTTTGGTAGGGTGCATTTAGGCTGCAATTCTAAAGACATTTCATTGGGAGTAAGAACCATTGAACACAATGGTGCTTACTTTTGAGTAAACATGGTTAGGATTGTGCTCTTAGAGCATAGCTGAAACACTGTTGTCCAAGTAGAGGCCATGTCTGTTATCAAAGAAAAAAAATGTGCTACTCAATAATATGTCTGCTTTAGTTATTCAAAAATTTTTTGTGTTCAATGCCATCTTGTTCTCTTGAGAGCTTTTCTCCCTGTTCCGTATACTCTTCCTATGTAAATTTCTTCTTCCTTATGTTTCTCCTACTTAGCACCATCCTCTCCTTGTCCATTTTCTGTCCAAAGCAAAACCCTTCAGAGCAAATCTTTGTTGAATTCCTACTACTCAGGTACTTATACAAGAATTTATTATTGATTCTATTTGGTTTCCTCCTGTGGATATATTCCCCCCCCCCCCCCCATTGGCTTAGTTGTATAAGGCTCTGTTCCTGCCCATCTGAATATTGGCAAGTCAGCAGATTGAAATCAGAGTACTGCAAGACAGAATGAGGTCGTGTTAGTTGCCCAGTTCCTGCCAACCAAGCAGTTCAAAAGCATATAAATACAAGTAAATATATAGGTACTACTTTGGTGGGAATGTAACAGCATTCAAGGCTGGGTTAGAAATGGGGATGAGCACCTCACCTTAGAATTGATCACGACTAGCAGGGCAACCTGTGGGGACACCTTTAACCTTATAGATATATTAATTATAGCAATGAAGTGTTGAAAAGTGCTAACCTTGTCATTTTATTTATTTTCCACAATTTTTTCTACCGTTGACCTTCTGTTGGGTTCTATTGATTCGTATTCTGTGCGCAAATGGGATTTCATCTCAAAGTATCATCAGACACTGTTCCATCAACCACATTGTTAGGTAAGAGGACTGTTATGATGCACAATATCCTGTTGATGAGAAAACACATTCATTTTATCTGAAAATGGCTCAATAGAACAATGGCAGACATTCTCCAAAAAAGGTTATTTAGTCATTATGTACCATTTGGGATAGCTAAACCCTCCCTTAAATCACTGATGTATGGGAAGCATAATTGTTTTCGTGAATCGTGCACACAATCAAAATTATTCTACTTGATTGTGAAAGCTTATTTACTGTGATGTGATCACAAGCAATCATTTGATTGAAACACAACTCCAACGTCAAAGCAGACTTCAATTCATTTTTGAAAGTTAAATTGTTAATTTGACATTTATTAATGTGAGGGAGCAGGGACCAAGGACTATAGAAAACATATATTCTGACCTCCAGCATAGCTAACAATCATGACAGTTTGCTTCTGTGTGAAGTCTCCTGAGGGAAGAAATATTTGAGACACATGGGATTCCGGCTTTTTAAAAAAAATTGATTCTCCTTTCTATAAAAAAGATTGAGTTATGCCTTTAAAGTAAATTCTTATTACATTTTACATTATTAAAGTGACATATTTGTATGCTTTGGTCTAATGGACTTAGAGTGCAATCCTATTCATGTCAACTCCGAAGTAAGTTCCATTGAGTACAATGGGGCTTACTCCCAGAAAAGTGCTCTTACAGCCCAATCCAGAGCAACTATTCCTTGCACATAAGAGGCCTTAGGGTGCCCTATCTATCACTAGGGTGGAGCAACTGCAAGATGCTCCAGCCCAGTTACTCTGGAAGAGGCTTAGGGCAGAGCAAGGCAAGATAGGGTGCCCTAAGAGAGGTGGACCTGCTCTGCCCTAGCTGGGGCAGCCTAAGCAGCTCAGGAGAGGCAAGTTGAGGGCAAGTTTAGCATTGCCTAGGGCAGAGCAGTTACTCTTTATCCAAAGCCTGTTTCAAGGCAGAAATGCCCTCTTCCAGTTCCTCAGAGATATTCCACCTCAGGAGCAGGTATAGTAATGAGTAGACCCATAGGGGTCCATGATAAGGCCTGAGTAAGAATGGTAGTGTTGACCAAAAATCTGAGTTCTTGGCCAGTCTAGCTGCAACCCCTGCCTCTCAACCTCAGGATATGGCACAACTATGGCCGCCCACTAACCTCAGGATATGGCAGCCCACTCCAAGCATCCATCTTGCACTAGAAGAACTGCAGCTGTAACTGGTTGTCAGGAACTGCTGGGCTTCCTTATAATGTAGGCATTACAGCTGTGCCTTCTTCAGTGTGATCTGAGGGGGGTCTACTCAGGAGCAAGCCCTCCCCAGCTGTCACTGACTTAGCATGCTGTGGAGCAGTTAGGGCAGCCCAGGCTTCCTGATTCTCTGGATGCAGCATAACTTTCTGCTCTGGATACAGAATAGTTAGGAGAGAGCAGTTAGGACAGAGCAGTTTGAACTTGCTCTGGATTGCGCCCGTAGGATTGCAGCCTTAATAATCTCTTTTCTTCATTTTTCCTCATAATTTCAGCAAATGAAACAGGCTGCATGTACAAAACTGTGCATAGATGTTTCATGTCTAAAAATAAGATACAGAACCCTAATTTGAGTAAATAGAGTCTTGCATTGTAAAACATTTTACTTGTGGCACTGTTAACGTCCTTAAATTTAACTTCCTTAAAAAGAATTAAAAGTAGGCATATTTAAAGTTTTTTAATAAGTTATAGTCTTTGTACATATACACAGGCAGTGGTGTCACAAAGGTGGTACAGGTGGTGCTGTCTGCACTGGCTGACATGCCCAAGGGGGGAGGGTGACGTGTACTGGGGGACTTAAAAACTTTAAAACGCACATAACTTTGTGCTGGTGCATCCAACCCCATCAGGTCATAAACCACTGGATTCGTATTGAAGAGCAGAATCCAATACAATTATCCTTTCTGAAATAGTACCTTCCTATCAAAAGTTATTGCCATAAAATTAAAATATGAAATAATATACGCATTGATCTCTATGGAAAATGAAAGTGACCCATATTGCGGCTTTACTCGCAAGTAGGCAAACCTGCCTTAGTTCATTGGAAAGGGCAGGCTGACAGGAATCTAAGGACACCAGAAGTGTCCTGATCCAATGAACACTGCCCCCACAAAACACCCCAGAAAGTGGTACCTGATTATTGCATTGAAATTCAGTGAAAAAATGGATGCAAACTGCACAGCTGTGTTTACTGGCGAGTAAGCAAGCATACCTTGGCTGGAGTGGAAGGTCAGTCCAGGAGACCACAAGACTTCCAAAATGGTCCTGATCAGGAACAATACTAGGGCATTAGAAAGGGGTGGCTACCCTTGTGACCTAAATTGTAAAATCATGGTTTGTAGAAATAATCCCATCATGTTATACACCTTTGAATGTGTAATTTACAGCAGAATGCAGTGAAACAAACCACTTTGAAATAAATTTATTAAAATGTGTGGCTAAAAAGCCAGTTGAGGTGGGGCAATGGCACATAGCCACGCCCACCATTCATATTGTTGCTCCACCCAATGTATGGGGGTGACGTGCTGGCCTCCCACACCAGGTGAAATGAACCCTAGTGATGCCCCTGTATACTGGAAAGAGAGAAGTGTAATCCCTTCAAAAAGAGACCCCAAAATTGCACCAAGACAGCATTTTCCTAATGTTGCTGTTTTATTATAACAACTGAAATGTCTTTTCCATCCACATCTACTCTTTAAGTTCATCAGTGGATGAAGTTTCTCATCTTTCTTGAAGACATGGATCTCATGAGGGCAGATCAGAAATGCTTAAAAAATTAAATTTATAAAAAAATCCTTTCCAAAATTGTATGTTTCCACCAAGCTCTAGAGAACAAGGCCCCTTGGGTCAACTCACCAAAGTCATGCTGCTCAAGGCATGTCCAAAAATGTAATTTGGCAATCTAGGCCAGAACTTAGGACTGCCATATATTCTGAAAAAAAGGGACAATCCTGATTTGGGAGGATTGTGTTCACATACTGTGACATTCCCAGGCCAACACGGGACTTGTGCTGGGGCTTCTGCTGACCTAAGTGGAGGTTGAGATTGCAGCCTAAATTCTTAGTTACCTTTTCCTAGTAGGTTGAAATATCTCTTAAGATAGTTAATACACACTATACTTGTATGTGAAAAATTTACAAAAGGCAACCCATCTGCTAATTAAAGTAAATTTATTGTGACAAACACAATTTGACCTTTCATATTTATGTACCTTTTAAGACTATCTGAAGTAGGCATTCAGACAAAGTATTATCAATTTTAAAAGCACCCCATCTACATTAAAATTACATGCTACCAACAATATTTATCAACATACAAACTTTGAAAATATATGAAATCCAGAAGACTGCATTTGAACAGTAATCATTGTGCATTGTAGACAGTGCAATAGTTTTTGTATGGCACTTTAGGCAGCGATCCATAAATGTTATGTAATGTTGCATTGCGATGCTCTATTTTTATCCTCCTTGACAACTGGCCCATAATTTTGTATGTGCCATTTTTTTCATAATATGGATTAAAATATCATGGCTTCAATCCTAAACACACTTTCCTGGGAGTAAGATCCATTGAACACAATGGAGCTTACTTCTGAGTAGACATGATTAGGATTGTGCTCTTAATCACACACTTTTGAAGCCATTGTACAATTTCAGGCAATCATGGCTATCTGCTGAAAGTACAGATTGCCTTGTTCTGTACAGACTGCTTTTTAACATGCAAAGCAGTCAATTTTGCTGCTGTAGCATAATGATAATAGGCTTTTCTAAAAAGTAGTGTGGTTAATTGTGAGGAGGGGCATTTGATTTGGTGTATTTATTGAAAACCTTAGGATATTTTGAAATTGCATGATTATTGTACTGACCTTTACTACAACTCATTGTTATAAACAGTTTCTACCATATATATATTGCACAATAAATGTGATTGATTAACCTGACCTTTATCCTGGCCTCTAGCTCGAATAATACTATCAGATTATTTTCTCTCATGTGTTCTCTTATTTTCTCTCCTCCCTCCAAGGAGGTGGCCAAATAGAAGAGTCTTTCTGGATCAGGCCAAAAGCCTAACTAGTCTAGCATGTTGTTTCCCAAAGTGGCCAATTAGGCATCTTTGGGGAACCTGCAGGCCAGATGAAGGCAAGCAACCCCTTTCTGGTATTGCTCTCCAGAAATTAGTATTCAAAGGCATATTGCATCTGAACCAACAGTGGCCATTGAGAGACACATCCTTCATACATTTTTCAAATCCCCTTTTATGAATATGTGAAGGGAACCTCTTTAACTATTTAGTAATGCACATGATACTGTATTTTCTTTAAACTACTTCATGGTGATCCAGTTTCCATGAAGTTCCTATTCATGTGATTGTGTGGATAAGGGACAGAATTCATTTAAGCTTGCATAGGGATTTTTTAGCCATTCTGTTCACAATCAGGTCCTGTAGAAATTTAGTGTACTTCACTTTGCTGACTTCTGGCAAGAATTAGATGCATCACATGTGTCTAGACAGCTGTGAAAGTAAAAACGATAGTGTATGATAACTGACTTTCAGCATAATTAACCTGATCTGAAGATTGGCTTGGGATTTTTTAGGTTTTTTTAAAGTGGGAGTTTCAAAAGTTAGAAGTGAATCCATGATAAATTAGCTGCCATCTTCCAGTCTGTTTCGGAGCTGCTTTAGAGGCAAGATCCATAGATTCATCTATAGTGAAATAACCCATACTGAGATGTAAACATGAAGTGATTGATGAGTATCTTTAACAATATTCCATCCAAACTCTCCTTAACATCTTTAGTGGTTATGAGGAATGCTAAAGCTCTGCTGTTTATAGGCTGTTGGCAAGTTGAGTTGTTTAGCAGAACCTGTGCTTTTGATAGAAAGTCTTGAAAGCAAGATCTAAAAAGAAAAAAGGAGAACTGGGCATGTTCTGGAGTAAAGAAGAATGGAGTAAAAAAAAGTATCTTTTTACATGTTTTATGTGTTAAGAGGATATCAGGAAATAAAGTAGACCATTATTTAATTAGCCAATATGGATATAGCAGTAATCAGCAGTTAATGTTGGTTATCCAGTGTAATAAGCTGCCCTAGAAAACAGTGGGCTCTCTTTCTGTTATCAGTTTCAAGATGTAATATTTGATAGTCAGTCTGGAAAAGAACTATATTGCTATACACACTATACATATTACTAAGCAAATGTTGACTTGGATGAACAGTGGGGTTGTTTCCACTTCTGTGTTAGCAGTGTAGTTGCTCTTTATGTAAATGATCCTACTATGACAAATTTATTTGAACCGATTAATATAAATTATATAAAACATGAATATAAAGGCATAAATATATGCCTTAAGACAGGCATATAAAGTAGGGTGAAAGTGAAGGATATTGTTGTTGGTTATATAGCCTAACACAAGAGTGCAATGATTCTTTTCTTAGGCTGATTCAAAATGTTACAGTGCCTTAGAGGTGGCAGCCATAATGTTTCATAATATTTCAAGTTACTTTCATTCTCTGTGTCAGTTCTGCCTTATGTTACCTGTAATATCTCAGGCATTCTGAAACACAAAAAATAGAGTTGCTTCATCTGCTCTTAAATGGGGCAGCTTTATGCCATCCATAGGGAGAGGAAGGGAAAAGCATGATGAACCCAGATTAATGAGATGATAAATTTGGGGACAGAGTGACTAATAGATGAATTAGGTGGTCAAGTGCTCAAATTAAGTTCCTCCAAGGCAGACTTGGTTGCCTTTCCAAATGCAGATTGCCTAAACGGAGGAAGTTTGTAGGTCTGCCTGATTCTCTTTGACCCTGAGTAACACAGGAGTGTGGAATGATGTCCCAGGACAAGGTGACATGTACAGCTGTCGCAAACTCCTAGATGGTATCAAATGCATTTCTCTCCTTCAGTTAGAAGGGAGTAGCACATAGATAGCACATGTTACAGTTAAGAGCTCCTGAATTGCTTTGTTGAACCCTGAAAATGCTTACGGGTCTCTTCAGAAGAATATACTCAGTAATATCAAGTCAATACAAGTGATACAAAGATTTTATCATTTTCCCTTTGGTCCATGTTTATAATATTTCAGCATAGCCCTTGCATTAGTGACATAACAGCCTAGAGGCACATATGAAAATAAACACAGTCTATAAGCCAGTTTTACCAAGTGCCTTTATACTGCTAACGTAATGCAGAGAGTGATTTTAGCCATGCTGGAGCCATCCTGAGGAGATGTCAAATAAATGACAACCTTTTACTCCAGTAGAGTGAGATTGGATGTGTATGTAATTAAATCCATAGCAAACACCACTCCAAAAATAATTTATTTTGTGCAAAGGATGTCTTATCATGTTACACACTTGCCAAGACTAACAGAATAAGAATATAAATGGATATGATAGGCCTATCATTTCAGAATCATGGCAAGGCTGCGGATATTAGAGGAAGAGTTTTGAAACAAAACTTTGTGTTTTGTATTCAAGATGCAATTCACTATGGTAATGCATGAGTTGCTTCGACAAAGCTCTTATTGTGCCCCACACCTGTCTTCTTAAGAGTTTACCAGATTAACATTGGGATATGAATAGAGGAAAAAACATGGATATTTTCCCTCCCTTTTAACTTTACAAGTTTAACTCTTACTAGAGTCATAAAAATGGACTGGACTACTAAATAGTGATTTGTACTGAGCAGAGCAATTAAGGATTCAGTCCTGCCAGTCCAGACCATGCAGTTGAGGATGCACTGCATTTGATGGACTGAAAGTAAACAGATAAGTTAGAAAAGAAAGTAAAATATTTTCCTCTCCATATGTCTCCTGGTCTCCATGGTTGAGGGCAGAGGTCTCCAGACTCCAACCTATGGGTCAGTTCAACTGCAGTGTATTCCCATTCTTTCCTGTATACAGCTACTTCTGGCCTCCATTCAAATAACAGGGTTTGCATCCAGATTTTTTGGCAGAATGAAATAGACATGGCAAAGATCAGGGAGTGCATGGAGGTGCTTTATGGAGGCTCCCTTCTGGAACAGTAAGTACCCTCTGTGCCTGGGAAGCCTTGGTTGGCATGCAGCGGTCTTCACTGCTGCTTTGGAGAACTGCTTTAGGGCAAGGTTGCTGTTTTAGGGCAACTCAGCAACTACAAAGCATAAATACTGTTCACAGGAGTGCTCTTTTTCTGGGGGAGAAAGGTGCCAGTAATCAGCACAGGTCATCCCCATATGACAATTATTAATTAGCTGCTGTGGAGGAAATGTGGAAAAAGGTGCTGGTACTTAGTATCGTTGTGTACCACCAGAAAAAAACCTGTAGTGTATGAATGAACAATAAGAACCAAGGCCCTTGGATTAGCCAACGATAAATTGTCAAGACATCTCATAGAATAGTAATTCTCAAACTTTGAAGGATACTATACTCCCTGAGTAAGACTTTGCAGGGAAGGGACTGTTATATGATCTCCAATTATATGATCTCCAGAATTGTGCCCCTGCAGGGAAATGGGGAGTGATTTCTAAATGTTACAGAGGTCCTGCCAGGGTCTGGGGCATGTGGGAAGTTCTGGGGAGCACATACAGGGTTCCTCAATGCTTTCAAACAATGAAAATAACACTTCTGTGTCATACTGGGCCAGCACAAGTGACTTCTTTTGGCCCAAATGGGCAGTTAGGATTGTGATGCTATCTATCTATCCATCTATAAATGTATATATATTACATTTACTACAAGTTGGGCTGATGGGAGTATGTAATCTAAGAACAATTCATCTTGGTGAATAAATTATCATGTAAAAAGAAAGGAGAAAAAACATCTGAGGATCTGATTCTCAGAGGTATCCATGTGAGCTGTCCTTGGTACTGTGTTTAGATACAGCAGGGTTTCTGGGGACCACTGGAGGTCCTTGGTAACTGCCTGACTGGTCTGCGGGAGGACTCCACTAAATGCATCTTCCTCTCCTCACAGCAGGAGGGCTCTGTTGGAGGATTGCAGCCTCAGAGACCAATGCCTGTTACTCACTCCCATTACAGTCAATGAGGCTTATTCTCCAGTAAGTGTGACTGGGATGGCTTTGTGCATTTTCAGTGCAACCTGCATTGCATCCAGCATTGAAAAAGGTTGAAAATCCCTGCTCTGAGTAGACATGGATTGAAACATTGGGTTCTCACCTGCAGTCCTATCCACAGTAACCAAGCAATAGCTCTATTTATTATAATGGGATTTACAGTTTGAGGCAGCTATGCTGTGCTGTAGGTGGGGAAGCCCTCCCTCCAGGTCACCAGAGGCAGAACTCTCCCCCACCCACGGGGCTGGTCCCTGGTAATTTTTTTCCCATAGAACCAGTCCTTGGGGCCAAAAAGATTGAGGACCACTGAGATACAGTACATGCGTTACTAGGTTAAAAAATGAGTGTCTTGAGAATTTGATACTACGCACTGTTACATTGTTTGACACAAAAGAGAGTTGTAGGAATATTCCCTATGGATAGAATTGTTACTTTTGAAACAATACTCCAAAAGTTCTTTTAGAAACAAGAATTCTTCAGAAACAAGAATTTGTTATAACATTTGCTTGTAGGTATTGAATTGTTCGTATTCCTAACTGTTCAGAACATTCTGAAATGTGAAAAAAACCCTACCTGACTGCCTCATTAGCTTTGCTTATATCAAGACCTGTAGTATGATAAAACAAAGAGGGAAAAATAGATTTTCTGTACTATGTAGTATTTGCAGAACATTTGATTGTTATAGATCAATCCAGAGTAACTACCGGAGCATGTAAAAGACATTACGTGTACCCATAGTTACTGCACCACCCAGTGAAAATATGGATTGCAAATTCATATTGCAATCCAGAGCAAATTGTTCTTTCACCGGAGCAAGGACTCCCCGTAGTTACTCTGGATTGCGCCCTATGTCTCCTTAAGTGCTCCAGTTTGTATTTGCAAAGAAAACTCTTTCTTTCTTTCTTTCTTTCTTTCTTTCTTTCTTTCTTTCTTTCTTTCTTTCTTTCTTTCTTTCTTTCTTTCTTTCTAATAAGAGAAACTACTTATGACTGAGGCCCATATTGTTGCCTGTTTTCCTTTTGCTTTAAAAAATATGGCTCATGGAAAGTGATCTTACAGATGAAAGGATTTTCTCCATCATTTATTATTCTTTGATTTCTCTCTGCAATTCATTACACTCTTCAATGAGTTAATTTAGAAAATTTCTAAAATTTCAGAACTTGGATGTCCATCAGTTTTCGGTTCATTATTTTGCATACTTCTTTCCTTATTTTATTTCTATTCTCTTTGCAAAACCACCATTTTTATTTTATCATGTAAGTGAACTCAAAGATGAGTGAATGCAGTAAGTTTTTTTCTGTGTGGAGTTTTAGTGATATAAACACATGTGCACTACACATAACAAGTATAATCTAGTTATCCATGATTTTTTTTCACCTGTAGTTTTATCTCAGTCTGCTGGAAAGGACTCTTTAAAGGAAAAATGTCCCTTTACTCAGTACTCAGGCCTAAAAACAGCTTCAGTTACTATTGTAATGCAGAAGAATGGGAGAGTGGCAGAAAAAAATAATAAATCGGTCTTTCTCCAGAGGGTTAGAACAGCTTAGTTTTTGTTCATTTTGTCCATTTTCAGTCAAGAAAAGCTTCCCCCTGGAATGTGAAAGGAATGCATATAAAATGCAAAGCATAGGTGATAATTACTTCCACTTTGCTTTCAGGGAGGGTTCACCTGCCTCTAAGTGAACTGAAATTAAGCTATTTAGAGAGCTTAGTTAAGATGGATTAATTGCCTGCCTGTAATCAATTTTGAAAATCAGATTTTTTTTTTCCTTTTAACATGACTTTCAGCATTCATGGAGGGATTCTGGGAATGGAACTTCCAAATATCCATAAATATATCTAATTATATAGTTGTAATCTATAAACCATTTGTTCAAATGTTGAAATTAATAGGATCTTAATACGTTTCACAGAAAGGCACTTATCTTTCCAATTGATTAATATCAGTCTTTTAGCAAAAATAATTCTTTTTTGTTGTTCCTCCGTCAACATCCACGAAACAAGCAAATCATTCAGAATGATGCACATGTTTATCCATGTTTATCAGTGTTTCTGAAACATACATGTTTATATTTCTCAACATTTATTGTTTCTCAGCATTTATTGTCCACATTAGCACTTCACATTTCAGATTTTCAAAGTATCACTAGAAGTAATTGGCAATGACACAACACACATCGATAAGAAGCTCAGGGAGGAGGGAAGGCCTTTTTGAACCCAGAAAATCATACTTTGTAGAGCTGACTACCAAACTGTGCTACAGTTTTTTGTTTGATTACTGATCTAGCTGCCAGGTGTCAGGAGTCCCATGAGTACCACCAGGCTATAGTCAGGCTATAGGACTTTTGTTCCTATTTAGGCAAGTTATAAATTAGCATTAGTTTTGTTATAGCTGAGATATCCATATAGACAAATAGGCCTATAGGAAAAGATTTCCATTGATTTCTGATAAAGAAACTATAGGGAAAACTACAAAAATATAAAAAAGAAAAGAAACTCTCTAGGCAGAATTTGTTAGGAATATGGAAAGTAATAATTATATCTGTTGTTGCTGAGTCATTTGATATTATGAATTCCAGGGACTGGATGTGCTTTTGTAAGCCTGAGCATTATTTTTTACATCTCTCTGTTGGAGGGAGACCTTGTAATATTCTTTAATTGGGACTTTTAAAAGCATGACTCCTCAGAGATCCAGTTGTGAAAAGTGTTTACTGTATATTAAACCAAATGATGGAAAATTAGGCATAGTAAGCCTTTTGGGATTGTCCACCATAGAAATGGAACCCTTTTATTAAAGGAGTTAATAAGAAATAGAGGGAGGGGGAAAAGATGCAACAGGAAAGTAAATCTATCTTGGAGAATTAATAAGTTTTGAAAATCTTCTTTGTTGAAGGTTCTTACATTATTTTCTGAATATAAGAAAAACTTTACTGGATCAGACCAAAGGCACACTTAGAGCACAATCCTAACCATGTTACTCCCAAAACAGTATCTTTAGGACTGCAGCCTTAGGGCACAATCCAGAGCAAGTTCAGCCTGCTCTACCCCAACTGCCCTAACTCCGTATGCCCCCCATAAGGAGCGCATCATCCAATGCAGCCCACACCATCTGCACCAGTTTGGTGACTCCACTGGGTGCCTGCCTTATAAGGAATCCCTGATGAGATGCCAGTACATTCTACAGTGAATACAAGGGGCTTCTTGGAGTGGCCTGCTGTATCCTGAGGTTTGTGGGCAGCCGTAGTTTGTTCCATATCCTGAGGTTGAGAGGCAGGGGTTGCAGCTAGGATGGTCAAGAACTCAGATTTTTGGTCAGCACTGCCATTCTTACTCGGGCCTTATCATGGACCCCTATGGGTCTACTCATTACTATTCCTGCTCCTGAGGTGGTATAAATCTGGGGGCTGGAAGAGGGCATTTCTGTCTTGGAAATAGGCTTTGAATACAGAGTAACTGCTCTGCCCTAGGCAATGCTAAACATGCCCTCAACATGCGTCTCCTGAACTGCCTAGGGCAGAGCAGGTCCACCTCTCTTAGGGCACCCTATGTTGCCTTGCTCTGCCCTAAGCCTTTTCCAGAGTAACTGGGGTGGAGCATCTTGCAGTTGCTCCACTTTAGTGATAGATAGGGCAACCCAAGGGCTCTTATGTGGAATCTAGCATTTTGCTTCCCACAGTGATCCACCAGCTCTCTGTAACCAACTTTTTTTTAACCTTACAATCCAAATATAACTTTCCCTCCCAAATAAGGTATTCCAACCCCTTAATAACTATTTAGCTTGCTCTCTTTTGCATCTTATTCTACTCTTTTCTACTCAATATTCTCCTTGAATATTGTTAAGTAGAATAACTGTATTGTTATTGTAGTTATTGTATTGTATTATAAAATTGTAGAGTAGAATAACTGTATACCAGAACTGTACACAATATACTGAATATGACCGTACCCTATATTTGTAAAAGGACATTTTAATATCAGGCAGGCAGACAGACAGACAGACATATAGCATTCTCAAGCCCTTTTCAAATAATACATAGCATGGAAATTGCCCCCTAAATATCTGACCCATGTTGTCAGATATTTCATTGAATGGTCTACAACAACCCCAAGATGTCTTTGTCATCAACCTCATCATTGTATATATGAAGTTTAGATTCTTTCCCCATATGGGAATCCTATTCTTCCTTTGGTTGCCCATTCATTCAGCCTGAATAATTCATTTTGAAATACAAAATGGGGTGAAGAAAAAGAAAAATGAAAGGAAAGGGTAAAGGTACAAGGTGAAGTTTGTAAAAAAGGAAGTTGACTTGGACCAGAAAAATGGCCCTTGAGGAAAAGTAGTCCCACCCTCATTGACCCTGTCAAATTTAAAAGGTTCTCCAAGTTTGCAACAAGATACAAAAATTGTTAGGGAACATTTTATGTCTCTCCTACAACACATATAGTTTGTCCCTAAGGCCATGTGCTTCTATTTTTGTTTTCCTACATCATCTTCATCCTTTTCCCTCACTTCAGCAAAGCTCCTTCCCTCCTCTGCAATACCAAAAATCAAAATTTTCTCTGTGTGGGTATCCTCACATGACTTCATTGTACTCGATTCTTCTTAAGGTCAGAAAGTGCAAAATTGAACATAAGAATAGTGTAGTCCTACAATCCAGAGTAACTACGGGAGCATGTAAGAGACATTACATGTACCCATAGTTACTGCACCACCTAGTGAAAACCTATGGGAAATTCATATTGCAATCCAGAGCAAATTGTTACACTGGAGCAAGACTATAAGGCACACCCTCTTGGCAGAATCACTTAAAGAAGCATCTATTGCCTCCTCTCTTTTGACCTTCCGGCGGGGCCTAAAGACCTTTTTATTTAAAAAAGCTTTTGAGGCCACATGTTTTTAAACTGTCCTCTTCCATCCCTGATTTTGTTTAACTGCTGTTTAGTTGTTTTTTTATATTGCTTTTATTTTATTGTTTTGATTTTATTTTATTGTTACTGTTTTATCAATTGTTAGCCACCTCGGGTGCCCTTCGGGGAGAAAAGTGGAATACAAATCAAATCAATCAATCAATCAATCAGCAATGCTGCTTGCTTTTTGGCTATTTGTTTAAGTACAGCATAATAAAGGTCTAGGAAAAATGGAGCATTCACAGCTCACTTCTTGTTCTGCTAAGGGTTCCCAGTTTCTGCCCCATGCCAGATTGTGTGGGTTTAATATTTCTAGGGCAATGAAATATTATACACCCACGAGTGGGGCAGAAATGTACGACAGCACTTTTTGTGACTCCCCCAGGTCACCACAGTACTTATGATGGGGCTTAGGCCAGCCTAACTGGTGGTTAGAATTTCAGCCTAAGATTCAGAAGCTTGTTACTTCAAGAGTCCTTTGTGAGTTTGTGTGTGTGTGTTTTCTGTGTGTGTGATTACAATCCTATTCGTACTTTCTTGAGCGTAAACCCCATTGACTATAGTGGAATGTACAGCTGAATAGACATGCATAAGACTGGACCCTAAGTAGTTTGAGGAGATCTAGCAACCATATTTATAACTTCATAATTTATCCTTGCTTGTGTGTTTTCTATGTTTTTTATGGTTTGGTGTATATATGAAAAATCCAATAAGATTATATTTTTAAAAAATGGACCCTAAGTATGTTTGAATTTCAAGGTCACCTTTCATCCAAATACCTCAGCGCAATTAATTTAATTTAATAAAGTATCACAAATAAAATAATTTAGTTTAGAAAAAGCACATCCATAAAAACCAGCAACCTACAAAACAGACAGCAGTCCTTTTATATTCTTACAAAGTTCCAAGTAAACAGGAATATTTTCAGCAATTCCTAGAAGATGCTTCCCATAAGGGAAAGGTGCAGTACAAAGCCTACTAAGGAGGGAATACTACTGTCTTCCATTGAAATGACACCCATCTGAGGAATATATCGTCTGAGCCTCAGATGATTGTTCATATTTACTCTAAAATGTGCAAAGATTCACTTAGAATTAGGATCTTACAGCCCAATGCGGTTTTTCCTGTCCTATCACTTGAATCCATTCTTTTGCCCCTCGCCATCCTTGAAATAATACCCAACGTGTTTTTTCCAGCAAATAAGGGCAGGTGAATTAACCAGCAGTGGAAGTGGCTAAATCGAGTCTTCATGTAGTGCCATCCATTGTTGATTTATTGTTCCTCAAATAATCATATTTCCTCTTGTTGATGTTATAACTGTTTGGCAATTTGCTGTTTCTGTTTTCTTCCCTTGCTGTTTCATAAAACCCAATAAATGTCCATTTGCTTCTCTGGGGTGGCTTTGGGCATGTAGTTTTGTCCTCCTATGCACTTTTTGCGCCCATGGGGTGAAATTAACCTATGGGAGAACAAATAACAGCTAGCTGAAAGTTTGTTTTGCCTATCTTTAAAACAGACAGTAGCCATGGGGAGATGACTCAGCCGACCCTGACAATCCAGACCCATCCTTATCGGGGCTGCGACCCAGTGGAAATGTCCTACCCCAGGGGACAGTTCCAGCCAGCAATCCGAGTGGCCGACTTGTTGCAACACATCACTCAGATGAAACGGGGACAGGGCTATGGATTTAAAGAGGAGTATGAGGTGAGAGGAACATTCACTCACTTAAATTCTGAGCTAAAGATTGAAATAAAGCCTATTGTCAGATCAGAGGGGGTACTCTGGAGAAGTATCTTGATAGATTAAAAGGCTTCTTTCATATGGTAACTAGTAATGCTTCCCCCCCACATACTCCACTATTCTTGTATGAGGTCCCTTTCTGTTATATGTATGTAATGGGTATTGTTCTACTTCTGAAGATGTAAATGCCCCTGTTCAGTGCTTTGAAGACATACTACAAAATATTCTTTGAACCCATGTAGCAGATAGATGAATTATGTATGCCGCTGGTTTGGTGGGGGGGGGAGATTGAAGGGCAAGTGGGTAGCAAGCTGCAAAGGGGAAGAGGCTTGTTCCCCCAATTTTCAATGCCCATCACTTCCAGTTGTGACATCATTTTCGTGGCAACATTTTTAGCTTTGAACTGGGCGACACAATCATTATCTACACCAGTGGTCCTCAACATTGTGAGGACCATGGCCTGGCACTGTGAGAAAAATTTTCCCATGGCCCAGGCAGAATGAACAAATGCAGTTCATCCAGGCCCTAGGATAAACTGCACAGGTGCAGCCTGGTGCTGAGCTACACCTGCGCAGTTCATCCTGCGACCAGGGTGAATTGCGCAGGCACAGCCCAGCAGCTGGGCCACTCTTGAACAGTTCTCCCCAACTGTGAGGCGAGCTGGGCAGGCACAGTCTGGCTCACCTCACAGCCGGGGAGAACTGCACAGGCGCAGCCCAGCAGCCGTACTGCACTCACCCAGTTCTCCCCAACTGTGAGGCAAGCTGGACAGGCACAGCCTAGCCTACCTCACAGCCGGGGAGAACTGCACAGGAACAACCCAGCAGCCTGGCTGCACTTGCGCAGTTTGCCAAACTATGGGCTAACTGGGCTGGGCCAGGACTGAGCACCCACAGGGCTCCTGCCTCTGATCCGGGGAAAAGTGCTGGCATGGCCCAGTTGGCAAGGCACTGTGGACTGTCACTAGGCCACGGACCATGGTAACACAAAGGCAATTTATTTGCTGAGAAAGACTTAAAGTAGGTTCTTCTGGGAGATTCAGCTTCCACTGGGAGGCAGACCCTTCTCTTCACTGGGCTTGAATAGAGTGTTAATCACTTCCCATTTGCTCTGTATTCAGTTGCAAAGCAAACTGACTTCAGAAGGGAATTGAAGGAAAGAAAGATATTTATTGAAAGATATTTATGAAAGATGAAAGATATGAAAGATGTTTACTGAAAGATAAAAATTCCTTTAGCAGTAGTTAATGGTTTAAAAAACAGCCTGCTTACAATGGTAACACAACAGGCAATTTATTTGCTGAGAAAGACTTAAAAGTAGTTTCTTCTGGGAGATTCAGCTTCCACTGGGGAGGCATTTAGGAGTGGGAAGAGCAGAGGCTGGCACAACATTGGTTACGATTGGTGGCATTTCTGGCAGAAGGACATCTGACAGCAGGGAAACTAATATTCCCAAACCCTGGGGCTCAACCTTGCAGGTCTATTCTTAATTTCTGGGTCTTTATGGAAGTAGCTGAAGTTGTGCAGTTTTTGGACTATATTTCTTAATAATATGAATGACTGGGGTGTGTGCTTTAATAGTCTTCTGTTACAGCAAGTATTCCTGAATGTCTGCAAATTTTTTTCTCTCATCCTTATTATGGCAGAACTTTCAGCTTGCTACCAACAAGTCAGTGAATTGTGAGACTTGTTTCCATCCAGGTAGTTGCTGCTGCATATCATGGCATAGTCTTGTTACAACTATAAAACAGTTACTATATTTGGTGGAGGCACTGCATCCACAGAATCATTATTCATAGATATGATTTTACATCTGTAATATAATGCTCAGAGTGGGAGAGAGTTAGGAATATTCTCTCTTGGGCTGCTTTTATTCTTTAGTTACAATCATTGAAGGTTTTGCAAAACTTTAGTATGGAAAATGTACCTAAGATATTGTACAATGTGTGAGTGCATTTAGTATTGTGCTTGGAGAATCTCCTCCAAGTCCCATGGGTGAACAGATGAATATTTTATAGAGGCAAGAATTTGAGGCAGAGCAAGAGCTTGGGACAGTTTAGGATACTGCTGGGAAAAATTAAGAAGATTCTTTGTATGCAGAGCTGGATTAAACTAGTAGCATATGCCATAAAGAGACCCTAAATTTTTATATACATTGCATGGTAAACTAATTCAATTTTTTTCATTTGTTATACAGCCATAAAATTATTTATTCATATTGTGTTATTAATAATGTCCACAGTGTTTACATACAATGCAAATTGCAGCTCCCCCAATATGTAAACAACAGGATTATCAGATTGTGAAATGTCGATTTCACCAGAGACAGCTTGCAAGCATTTAGTGGGCAGCCCTTGAAAATGTGGGCTTATCCAGAGCTCCCAGAAAGCCGGAATCAGCTGAACATATCCGGAATTTGCATATTGGACCAGACAGTCTGGTCCAATATGCAAATGTATAGCCATCTTGGAGCTGGGGGTGCTTGTATAACTTTAAATAGCTGCTCCGGCATGCCACGGGTCCATAGTGGCTGGCCAGGCAGCCATTTCTAAAAATTCTGCTACATGTATGTGCGCAGCCTCTCTCTCTGTATCAGAAGCCAAGCTTCTGAGTCTGTGTGTGCTGCTGTGGGTGGAGTGGATGCTCCTGGGGCTCATCACTGTGTACGCACCTGCCTCTACTGTTGCCAGAGAGAGCACCGGAGAGAGGTCCGGAGAGAGTGCATGCCTGTTCACTTTCACTCTGGCGCTTATGTGAAGAAAGTGTGACCCAGGAAAGTGTATTTTAGGATTGCAGCCTAAGGGCACAATCCAGAGTAACTATAGGGAGTCCTTGCTCTAAGAACAATTTACTCTGGATTGCAATATGAATTTCCCATAGGTTTTCATTAGGTGGTGCTGTAATTACATCAACTTAAATGTCTCTTACATGCTCCTGTAGTTACTCTGGATTGTAGGGTATGCCTTTTCCTGGCCCTGGGACTCCTGGTGAATGAGGGACAATCCCAAAATGTAACAAATGCCCCTTCTCTGGAATTCACAGATAAAACTTCCATTTTTCTAGTCATAATATCTTCACCTATTAGGATATGTACAAAATTTGAATATTTTAGGCCCAGAAGAAATAAGCAATCATTTTTAATATATCTCTTTGAGTTGACCTGTGTGTGCATATGTGTCTTTATGTGTATCAGTCATAAAGCACTGGCATTCAACAAGTAAGTTGGAACAATATACATGGTAATCGATTAATAGTGTGTACCAAGTATTAGTTTTGTATTAAAATTGAATCCTGGGTCTTAAAGTGATATAAAGCAGGGTTTCTCAACCCCCGATCCAGTGATCACTGGAGGTCCTTGGCAGCTGCCTGAGCAGTCCATGAGAGGACTCATCTAAGTCCCTCTTCCTCTCCTCACAACAGGAGGGCTCTGTCGGAGGATTGCAGCCTCAGAGACCAATCCTATGCCTGTTACTCAGAAATAAGTCCCATTATAGTCAATGAGGCTAACTCACCAATAAGAGTGACTAGGATAGCTTTGTGCATCTTCATTGCATCCTGCATTGAAAAGGTTGAAAATCCCTGCTCTGAGTAGACATGCATTGTGACATTGGGTTCTCACCTGCAGTCCTATCCACAGTAACCTAGCAATAGTTTTATTTATTATAATGGGATTTCCAGCTGGAGGTAGCTGTGCTGTGCTCTAGGTGGGGAAGCCCTCCCTCCAGGTTGCCAGAAGCAGAACTCTTCCCCCACCCCTGCTGGTCCCTGGAAAATTTGTTTTCCACAGAACTTGTCCCTGGGGCTAAAAAGGTTGAGGATCACTGATATAAAAGATACATTGATGAGTCCCCTCAATTTCTCCCCTGATAATGTATACTTTCTTTGTTGCATGTTTTCAGACAGAATAGAAAATCATTACTGGAATTATTTCTTAGCTGGCATGTCTTGTAGCTTCAGTACAGCGGGGTGTGTGACTGCTCACCTCAGATCTTATAATACACTTTCAGAAACACTTCTATGAAAAAGCAGAATAAAAATAAAATATCAAAAACTATACACTCCCATTATCATTTTACAGTGCAACCATATGTCTACTCAAAAATAGTTCTGAGTTCTGGGTAGCCAACCTATTTCTGTGCACTTCTCACAAACATATTTCTGATTACTTGAGAGCAAACCGCACCAACATAAAAGCCTGCACCGGCCTAGTGGTACTGCCCTCAAAGGTGTGGCCACTGGTAAAGGTAAGGAAAGCACTAAGTGGTATGGGGCACGGTGAGGTGGAATAGAGGCTGAGAGCAGTTGTAAAAGGATGAGGCAGAACAGGGGGTTGCACATGCCGAGGAGGGGGCAGGATCGGTGGAGGTCTTCTCCACCATGCCCTAACTCCCTTCCATCAATTATCAGTCCTACATGAGAATTCTTGCTTTTTCATTAGCGATTAAGCTGGTTGGGTAGACTGGAATTTTATGAGCATAAAATTCCCCCTTATTCCCCATATGCCCCCTTATCCCAGGTAGACATCCCACTTTCTCCTACCTAGTGCTGGATACACCACAAGCCATGTGGCCCCACTGCACAAGGAATGGTTAGAATTGGACTCACTGAGTTCATTGTTTCTATTGCATTGCAGATCATGAAAGAATCTATTGCACACTCATATATCAGTATATGATTGATCATGTAGCTTCTAAGTTAATTTAACCAAGCTTGTAGGTAGCACTTTCCCTTTGAACACCAAATGTGAGCAATGAAATACTGTTTTCATGTATTGTTAAACTAGTGTTACTTGGATGAAAAAGCCACATTATCGTCTATTGTTATAGATGTCTATTGTCATCTATTGTTATATTGTTATCTTGGATGAAAAAGCCAAATTTTCATCTATTGTTAAACTAGTGTTAGTTGGATGAACAAGCCAAATTAATCGATTGCATCCACAATTTATTAATATTTCCTCTCAAGGAAGAAAGGGCACTACATTTTTCAGTGCCTACTATATGCCTGTTTTTCTATGTGGTACAATCTTTCCTCATTCTGCAATCATATCTGATTAAAAACTGTTTATCAAATTGTTTATCTGATTAAAACTGTTTATCTGATTAAAAACTGTTTATCTGATTAAAAACAATTTTTATCAAATTGTTCTATTTATGTTTTATGTCAGCCGCCTTGAGTCGGGCTAATGTGCCCGAGAAAGGCAGGATATAAATTTTTTAATAAACAAACAAATAAATAAATAAATAACTGTATTATCAGCTCGGGTAGTTCAGATGAACACTGTTTTGAACTGAGGGGCATAAAAAATGTGGCAATGGCTTCTAGCTATTCATTATAAACAAGATGAAGTTGAATATATTTACTCAGTTTATTAAGCTCAGCTACTGTATGTTGTTCTATCCACTGCAAAGTTGAAATCAGTAACAGCAATATCAGAGGGTGGAAGAGGGCAAGATGTTACTAGATTTCCCCAGAGCTAATGAAGAGAGTTGAATTTGATGCTTGAAAACGTTATAAATTCCTAAAAATAAAAAACAGAGGCTGGCCAAGAATAAGTTGCAATCTTTCTCAGCTGGTGGGAAAGCTGAAGTTTTGGATTATGGAATTAAATGTAAAGTATACCCTAATTTGGAATTTATGGGCTAATTACAAATTATGATGAAAGATGGCTGTAATGGCATTTATATGGAAGTGAAAGAACCAAGACCCCAAGGACCAAAACCCCTGGGGAAATAAATTGCTCTGCCAGTTATGTAAAATGAGACATTAGGATTATGAGAATTGGTAAGGTTGGATCTTGGGAGACCTCCAGAATTTGCAAGCATCTGTGTTGATCTGGGTGCTGAGGCAGTCTTTCCCTACAATCCAGAGTAACTACGGGAGCACGTAAGAGACCTTACGCTTACCCGTAGTTACGACACCACCTAGTGAAAACCTATGGGAAATTCATATTGCAATCCAGAGCAAATTGTTCTTACACCGGAGCAAGGACTCCCCGTAGTTACTCTGGATTGCACCCTTTGTGTCATATTCTTTACACCCCTGGGCAGAACACATTCAGAATGGTCCTAAGTCTTAAAACATCATTCAGACCTCTCTGAATTAATCCTAAATTAGCTCATTTTAGATGAATCAGTCCTGAAGTGACCCCAGGGAAGCTTTTCCATAACTCCTCCCAATTCCTATTTTTAATCTATAAACTGAAAATACAAAACGCTCATATTCTGTATGACAACTGAAGTGATAATTGAAAGAAGTTGTGGTAAATAGTTTCTAATTTGTTCATTCACAATGTCATATAAATGGTCAATATTATGTTCCACTGAAAACTATCCTTGCACCTTAGATAGCACAGTGCCTTCCAAGTTTTATGTCAACTGGCTTCAAGATCAGTTGACTGGAAGTTCAGGTAGAGTGGCATAGGCAGCTCCAATCTTAGTCCCTAGACCAGTGATTTTCAACCTTTTTCATTTCATGGCACACTTAATAAGGCACTGAAATTGTCAAGGCACACCATCAATTGTTTTTACCAATGACAAGGCACTCCAGAATGTTCAAATCCCCCAATTTTCCTGTTAATGAATGTCAATCCCCAAATTCCCGTGGCACACCTGAGGACAACCCACGGCACATCAGTGTGCCATGGCACACTGGTTGCAAATCACTGCCCTAGACATTTGTAAGGTCAGAACGCTACCAATGGTTGTCATTAAGGTATGAGGCAGGTATTTCACTGGAGTTATGAAGGGGGTTCTGCAGTGGTTTCAGTTTTGATACACCTTCCAATGGCTTATAGAACATTGTGGAAAGGAGACCCACATGTGAGCAGACTTTTTTATGTACATCTTCCTTTGATAGTAGTATGTAATGAAAGTAGCCAGACACAAGAATTTTAAATGTTTTCTTTTGTTGTGAGTTCATCCCCATAAAAATATGTACAAATATGGTCTTACAGAAATGTATCTGCATGTACACAATCCATCTGGGAATAGATTGTAAGAAACAAATTACCTTGGACAGGACTTAGAGCACAATCCTAACCATGTCTACTGAAAAGTAAGCCCATTGTTTTCAGTGGGTCTTACTCCCAGGAAAGTGTGTTTAAGATTGCAGCCTTAGAAAGGACCAAATAAGTCATCTAGTCCAACCCCTTGCTTGTCACAGGAAATCCTCCTAGAGCATCTCCAACAAGTACTTGTTGAGTCTCTGAAGATCTCCAGTGAGGGAGATTCCAACATCTCTCTTAGCAATCTGTTTCACTGCTGAACTGCCCTAACCATCAGGATTCCCCCCAATTTGCATATTGTCTTGGTCCCACTCAATGTAACTGGCATACGATTTTGGGTTGCTTTGTTCTTATTAGATTTTTAATGGTCATCCCTTCTCTGTTTCTATTAAAGCAAATTTCCATAGTTCTGATGAAGGGCACCATCAGAAGTGCACTTGGATCACCCTATCTATCACTGGGCTGACCCAACTGCAAGATGGGCCACCCTAGTTACTCTGGAAAAGGCATAGAGCAGCCTAAGGCAACATAGGCTGCCCCAAGACAGATGGAGCTGGGCTGCCCTAGCTGGGCCAGCCAAGGCAGTTCAGGAGAGGCATGTTGAGGGCATGTTGAGGTCATGTTTAGTATTGCCTAGGGCAGAGCAGTTACTCTGTATCCAGAGCCTGTTTCTAGGGCATAAATGCCCTCTTCTGAGCATCTCAGGAGCAGGTATAGTAATGAGAAGACCCATAGGGGTCCATGCAGTGATGGGATTCAAATAAATTAACAACTGGTTCTATGCCCATCTGGTAGCCACTTTTAAATGGCTATTTTTAAACTTTATATGTACTATCTCTTGTTAACAACCAGTTCTATAGAGTAGGTGCGGACCTGCTGGAGCCCACCACTGGGTCCATGATAAGGCCTGAGTAAGAATGGCAGAACTGACCAAAAAATCTGAGTTCTTGGCCTGTCTAGCTGCAACCTCTGCCTCTCAACCTCAGGATATAGTTCAACTATTGCAGCCCACTAACCTGGGGATACAGCAGGCCACTCCAAGAAGACCCTTGTATTCACTGTAGCCTGTATCATCAGGCACTCCTCATAAGGCAGGCACCACAGCTGTTCCTTGTTCAGTGTGATCTGAGGGGATCTCCTCAGGAGCAAGCCCTCCCCAGGTGTCACTGACTTGGTGCCTACTGAGCAGACTCTGGAGAAGTTAGGGCAGCCCAGGCTTCCTGACTCTCTGGATGCAGCATAACTTTCTGCTCTGGATTCAGAATAGTTGGGGCAGCCCAGCTAGGGCTCTCCTCACTGCCCTAATTCTGGATTGTGCCCCAAGTCTTTAGTGGCCAAAGCAATGGATGTCTGATAACTGTTCTGTTGGCATTTCCTTTGGACCTTTTTATCCTCCTTAGTATGGGTATAACATGACAGGAAATTTTTTTAATATCAATGATGCTTGATGAGATCCCAAATGACTGCTTCTAATCTCTGGGCAATCTGTTGTAACTAGACATCTAGTGTCCACAAAATGTGTCTTTTATCTCTATCTTTAATGGTGAAAATGAGCTCCCTTCATCTGCTTTTTTCCAGCCATCCTCACCCCAGAGACTAGTTGCTATTAGGTAGCACTTTCTTTGTAGAAGGAAATTGATGCATGATCAAAGATCCTGCCCATTTTCTTATTACATTGCATTACCTTATACATGTGAGAATTTGACCTAGTGCTGCTTCCCATCTTTGGCAAGAACAACATCTATAGTTTATCCTGACCTTTTCTCCCCTTATGATTTTTGATGTGGCAAAGACTAATCTATAAAGCAACCTGATTGCAGTCTCACACTGAGGATACTCTGTGTTTTCTTCTTCCCATCACAGATGAGATATCTAGCCTTATAAGAAATAAGCAGGTAAATATATCAAGAGTTATGAGTTTTCACCTAGTTGCCTATTAGCGGTAGGTAAATATAGGGTGCAGCCGGCACAACTCATTGGTCTTCCCATTCCCATGGTGATGTAGAAAGGCAGGCGCATGTCTGTGTACTGGTCTAACCCTCCTTCAGGAGTGGCGCATAAGTGTCTTAAAGTCACATGGCACTTTTGCTGAGGGGCCAGCCTGTCTAACTACAGATTAAGATTAAGCACAGATAATAAGGTTCTCTGTAATATTTCATAAACATCATAAAAGAAAGTACCAGGAATCCAAAATAGGACCATCTTCTGAATATTCTCATAGAGATTATTTCCAGAAAGGAATGTGGAGGAGATTTTTATTCCTATATCATAAAGCAAAAATGTGAATAGCCTTGCTGTTTGTTTGCTTGTTTATGTAGAGGTACACCAGTAATACCCAATAGCAACAACTAATAATAACTTCAACCCAATTAGCCCTATCACAGCACATCATTCTAGCATTTCTCAAACTATGGGCTGACACCCACTAGGTGAATCATGAGCTAATTTCAGGTGGGTCATATAGTATCTAACTCCGCCGCTGATGAAAATCCAGAGCTGAAAATCCTGGGGTATAGAGCTGCTGGGCAGGGTGGGCTCTCATTGGGAGAGAGATACAATGCTTTACCATTAACAGGTAGGGAGATGGGACACTGGAAATGGGGGAGGTCTATGTGATTGGAGAAAGATCCAAGTGTGCATTCATCTTGGACTCCCAAGCATCAATGTTTGAATTTTGAGCCCTCCTAAATAACAGCATGAGTGGGTTGTTTAATGTAGCTTTGGCTGATCATGGCTTGTGTTTGAAGCTGAAATTGGTTATGTCACTTCTGGTGGGTTCTGGCATATTGTATTTCTCAAAAGTGGGTCCCAGTGCTAAAAACATTGGAAAGCACTGTATTAGATAACTCCCTATGCCATATTGTGGCATAGTACAGCCATAGAAGGATTCTGCACAGCACTGGAAATTATTACAGGGAACACTGACACCTGTGACTTGACCTTGTGACTCTTATTTGGCCCACCTGCCAAGACCAATGTCAGTTCTCTTGTCTGTGAATAAATTGGAAAAAAGATTTCATTTGTTTTGGAAAGAAACAATTCAACAAAACCTCTTAAGTAAAAATATACTGTAGAAGGTTGTATTGTATTGAATCACCCACCCCAGTGCAGTCAAGATCCCTAAAAGTAGCAACCATTCTATAAGATTGGCTTCAATTTTAACCTGTCTCTAAAGCAGTGGTATTCAAACTGGGTTGTTATGACCCCCCAATACATGTGAAGTTCCCCCAGTTCCTTTAAGGGGTGGGGGAAGGGACAGTGGCAGCGACCTGATCACATTGCTAAGTGGGAACTTTAACTAACATGTTAGCTTTCACTAACTTGCAGCTGGTTCCAGGAGGAGAACCCTGCACTGCTATGCAGCGCTCCTTGAACTTTGTAATGTTTGCAAATGAGAGTTCCAGTTGCCTCTGGGAAAAATGGAAGTGCTTTGTTATTCTCTTTTGTGAATGCTACAAAGCTTTTGTGAATGCTACAAAGCACTGCACATGGCTCCCCGCAGCTCCTGGAGCTTGCTGCAGCACTCTATAGGTATGCACCACCCTATTAGCAACACAATCTCCCCTCTTTCAAAGACTTAATTATGGAGTAAATCTAGTTGGAGAACCACTGACAACCACTGCTCTAAAGAAAGGGAGTTTCATTTGTGAGGCAGCTGCTAACAATTTCTCTCTGTGACCTATTGGGTACAGAATTAGTTCATGGGTTGTATATGCATGGTGAAAGCAGAACCAAAGTCATAGTTGTTCTGTAATCTAAGGAGGTCTCAATCTGAATCAAGAATGGTGCATTGAATTGCATTCTCAATAATAGATATAAATACACAGACATAATATATAAATACTGTATGTGGAACATTCAGGTGTTTTTGAGATTTCTTTACTCCGTAAAGAACACTGCTTCTGCCCTCATTTCAAATACCGTACATGCAGTCTGGGATTTCTCATGGGTATGAGAGAAACCATCTATGCTCCAGTGTTAGATATAGTGCATTGGTACTCCTGATGATGAAAAAGCCAGAAGCAAAATATTTTTAACTTCTTTAGCTCCAGTTGCATTGTGATAGCAAGTGTAAGCCCACATAAACCACAGGATGCTAATGGTCTCTTCATCATTGTATTATTAAACATGCCCTTTCCTTGTAGAAAACAGTTGGCTTGGCTGAGTGCTAAATCAGATGCTGTCTTTTTTTTTCCCCTTTAAACCACCATGTTATTCTAAAACACCAGAAGGCACTGGCTATTTCATAAACACTCCACCGTTGTTTATTTTGCAGGCTTTACCCGAGGGTCAGACTGCATCTTGGGATACAGCCAAAGAAGATGAAAATCGCAATAAGAATAGATATGGCAACATCATCTCTTGTAGGTGCAAATTCAAACTGAACTGAACTTCCTGTGTGTATCTGTAAGCATCCTTTGGGGTGCGGGAGTATGTCTGAACGTATAAATGGAAAAAAGGAGCACAAAATAGTAGCATTCTTGATGTTTATGTTAAATAACTTGCAAGACAGTTTCTTTGTTGCTTTTTCTCCTTTTCCTCATTTTTCCTCATGTCCAAATTTTTTGTCAGTGATATTATTCCTAGTAGTTATAGGCCAATTATGTTTGAGCATGGGTTAAATATTGAGCAGATTGCACTGTTGTACTTAATTTTACTTCATATGTGTATGTAAAAATAACCCAAAACTATAATTCCAATTTTGTACCTTCCTTAGCTGCCATTTTATGCCATTCCTCTCCTTTTGTTCAACCAGCATTTTGTGTTGCCAAAAAGTAACTCCTGGAAGCTTAAACTATCCTTGTTCTTATGCCTTGTGTTTATGTTATGTTGACTAAAACGCTGGTATGACCAGGTATATTTGTTCATAGACGTAAAGAAACCATCTCACTGTCTTTGAAGCCAATATGAAATGTTAGCCTTCATGATTGCCCAAGGTGGGAAGTGCCAAAGGGGCTAAATGGGTACATAGGTTCTCATTTGATTTCCATTCACCATCTGTTTGCACTGTCTAATACATACCTGAAGCTACTGCATTTGAAGAACATTTCTAACTACAGTTTTTCACTCCTAAAAGCATCCTGCCCCGAGGGACAAATTTATCATCCAGTTTTAGGTAAATGGCAAACACAAAATCTCTAGGCAAATCATTGCATGAACTAACTTTCTTGCTATGTATTCACTCTGAGGAAACAAATGCCAAGAGGAAAATAATAATCCACCAAAAGTATGCAGGGGACAGCAATGAAATCCAGGTACTTAAAGACAGAGGCAAAGGATACTGGTGCTTAGAACAGTTTCCTGCAGAACAGAACTTCCATGACTTTATTAGCTGCACAGAAAGAAGGTTTATGGATAATTATTCGCTTCATGCGCTCATGTGCCACTATTAAGGAAGACACATCATTTCTGAAATATATTTTACTATGGGATTATTAAGGCACAGAAGCCTTGTTCTGGATTTTGGTGATCCTACTAGCATGGAGATAATCTCAGTGTGCACCTAGTCTTTTGTGATTGTTCTGGACTTGCAACTAATACTCCACACACGCATTGTTACAGCTCAAGTAGAACTACCTTTAAAATTGAAGGGAGTGAGGCAGCCCCTTTTAATTCAGAACTCCAGACAAAAAGTGTACACAATGGTCACAAGAGACTGTCTTGTGTGCATGCCCAACTCTTTTAGCACAAATGCCCAAAATAGCTGCCCAGTCCTATGCTTTCTGACCTGTCGATGCAGGTATACAAATATGGCTTGTTCTGCATCCTGGGGTTACAGACATCCTGTGGGGAGGGGAGTCGCTTACCCAGGGGGTAAGCCTCCAGAGGGCAGAGGGGTCTACACCTCTCCACCAGTGCTCTGGCAGCACACAGATTGTGTGCTACTGCAGGTACATTTTACAGTTGTTCCATCTGGGGACAATCCCAGTACAGCTAAGTTGCAAAGGTGCATAACCAATTTAGGCTGGCATAACTCACCTGGCATATCTTTCTTCAGTTTTGTGGGGAGTGGTATGCCTGTGCGCTGGACTAACACTCCCCCACCCAGAATGGGCAGAAATGCCTTATAGTACTTTTTGTGACAGCCCCAGGTCATTATCGAAGTTATGACGGGGCTTAGGCCAGCCTAATTGGAGCTTAGGATTGCAGCCTAAGATTCACAAGCTTGTGACCTCTAGGGTCCATTACACATACATGTGTGTGTTTGTGCATATATGTATAGTGAAGCATTATCCCCTTTCCACTACTTAGTAGCAGTTGACTGATATTACACAGCTTGCTTTTGAAACTTCTCCCAAACATTGAAAATTTCCTCCAATTTTCAGAAGCAGCTCATGTGATTTTCCCTGAAGGCAAGAGTTGGCTTTATAATAGGTTGCTTTTGTTGTTCACCTAAAATGCTAGCTGCTCAGCACATTTATCTTAGCATATCTCCTGTCCTTAGCCCAGCTCTGCGATGCCAGCTGGATCCAATCGTATCGGCTCTGCCTTTCCATTGGACTAATTCAGTGGTGTGGAAGGGGGGATTTGCTGCTTGGGTAACAGCCTATCCTCCATAACAATCCAACCCAAGCTTTCGTGCTTCGCATGCAGCGTATGCAGCACCGAACATGATACCATAGTCTTTCATGACTGATGGAGGCCTGCTTTTTTTATTTATTGACTTAGACAGTTAGTGCCCAATCCTAGCAGATGGCTATGCCACCAGAATTTGCATTCTGTGCAGCTCGATAGCCTCCTCAAAAGTGCAAAGTGCAATGTGCTATCACTGGAGTCAGCAGCTATAACCATGCAAAAGCATTCTTCAAAGATGCTTCAGAACTGGCACAGGAGGTGGATGGACAAAACAGGTCTGGGAGTGGAAAGGAGTGAGGACCATGTTAAGGGGTGTAGGGAGTGTATTTAGGGGGGTGTATTGCAAATGTTATGATTTTAATTTCTGAGCAGACAGAGCTAGATCCTGCAGGAATGATACAGAACTAATGCTGTGATGGTAAAGGAAGCTGTAATTGGTTGTTTGTATAGTGTTCTAAAAACATGTAAAACAGCTAAAAGTTAAAATAGTTTAGAATAAACAGATGAATAAGAGAAAAAAGAGGAATGACCACTAAGTGCTACATGTGATTACACAGAAAGAAATATACATTTTTAAGAGAGGTTCAGGGGAAAGAACTAAGAAATTAACTTCAAACAAGATAAAAGAGAACAGAAACACCAGGATAGTATTCACAAAAGTCAATGGTTGCTCAACAAAGCCCTGTAGGTATAAATGTTTCAGTATTGTAGGAATGAAAAAGAAGAGATGTATTTGAATAAGAAAGCATAAAATCTGCTCAATATTAGGTGGGCATCCTAATCCAAGCTGGGGTTTATGGCAGCAGATCTTGTGGCAGCAGTCCAAAAAGTTCACTACTGTTGGGCAGTGCAGGACTGCCAATGCAAATAGCCAGAGATCCCAAACAGCTGTCAACAGCTCCCCAGGCTATCATCCATTGTATATAATATATCTATATATCATCCAGACTAGGTAAGGTAATTGACAGTTGATGGTGGTGACAGTTTGGGGGAAAATTGAGATGGGACAAGGAGTAATTGGGACAAGGAACAGGGTTGGCAGGGGGCCATTTAATTGGCAGTTTGAGGGAGGAGAGGTGAATCTCAGCAGCAGCAACTCAAGCCAGAATACTATATTCTCTTTCCCTCTTAACCCCATGAGGATCCTCAGATTTATGCCAGCTGAATTGCTGAGAATGGGTCTGACCTACTGGTAATTAAACAGACTTTGGGGTGATAAGCATAAAAAAAATTTATCTCTTTGAAGCTGGATGTTTTCCTCCCACCCATTGGATGCAGCACTGGTAGATGGTAGGTAGGATTGAAGTAAAAGGTCCAGAGACCATTATGTGGCAAACTGGACTTGTGCCAGCTCAATCCGTGGCACAAATCTAGATAGCCCCAGGAGAGCTGATCAGGTCTAGGTATGTGGTTGGGATTCAGTGATGATCTTGCCCCTCTCCTCCCCACTCTGTCATTGCCCCAACACACCGTGGTCCTGATCTGCATCTCTCATACACACATGCATGCACACTCAAAAATACACAAACCACAAATACACACAAACTATGCTTCTTTTTTTCTTTTTTAAAAAAATAGACAGTCCTGGTTAGAAGCTTATGTTTTAATGATGGGTTTAACATAACATTTATTTCCACCCTTGACATGCGTGCTTTTCAGTATTTCTGTTTAATCTATCCATCCCATTTTGCTGCTAGTTATTTATTGTAATTAATACATGATCCCATTGCACATAATGAGATATATGGACCTTCCCAACAGCTTCCAAACATATGGAAATAATGCAATTTAAATTAAGGTTTGGTGTTAGCATTAACCATGCATGACACACTAAAAATACAAATAAAATAAAAGGCCTTGTTACCTCTTGAAGGGTGAGCCATGATCATTAATATTGCTTAAGCTTGCTATATAAACAGAAGGTCCTTTTATGCCATTCACCCTTTCAAGCAAAATAAATTTCCAGTAGATAAAGAAATCCTTCTATTTCATCATGCAGTGACTTTGCAATGAAACTGAGCATTGGCAAATCTTGAAGCTTAAGTGGACACAAATATGATCATGCTCCTGTCTTTAAGATTTATTTTCTTATGGCAGGTAAACATATCCCATAATGTACAGTCAGTTCTCACAGATGTTTTTCTCTGTGAGGTGACATCTGAAGTATTGACCTCTGAATCAGATCCACATGATTCTAATTCATATGAATGGCACCATGATAGCACCGATAGGATCTGGCGGAGCATTGATTCTGAATAAAGTTGATCTTGTATGTATTAATCAATTTAAGAAAAACATCATCAGGATTTGTCAGTTTTCTGATAACCTCACATTTCTAATTTTTTTAACCATTTTTGGCCATTGGTTTTAAATAGATTTTCCTTTCTTTTAACAGCAATTACATTCTGATTATTTTCAGATGATCACTCCAGGGTTAGACTGCAACTTCTGGACGGAGATCCCCATTCAGACTACATAAATGCCAACTACATAGATGTAAGTCATGTAAAAGAATCCATTTGCTTTGAAGAAACAAAGCCAGTAAAGTGTTAATGTTTTTAATTATATCTTAACTTACTTATTTACCAAGTCCAGAGGTTCTGGTGGTAGGAGTAGTTAGCTGAAGGGGGATTGCCAAATGAAGCTCATTCAATTAACCCTTTTTTATCCTCACAACAAACATGTGAGGTAGGGTTGTTATGAGGACAAAAAGGTTATCTTATTCATTTTAGTATAATAGAATTTAGGCTTCTGAATAGTCAAGGTTTTTCTTCAAATGTATCTTTTCAGTTCCATCTGAAGATATTTGAAAAAGAAACAACCTGTGTTGCATCCTGTAATTGGTGGGGTGTGGAGGTCACAGAGGCCTCTTCAAAGTAAGACAGTGATTGTTCCCTTGGAGTTGTATTGTCCTTAACCTGAGGCTGAAAATTGGTTAGGATTGTGCCATATGCCTTTTACAATATTCCATCTGGCCCTACGTTCTGTGCAATCTATTGCCAAGTAACTGGGCACAAGATTGCCACCTTAATTATTTTGAAACCCAGTACATATATAAGTGTATTCAGAGAATGTGGGAGAATGGAAAAGAGTGTTTATGGCTCATTTTAAATATTCTCTGCATCACTAATGTAGACCTGTGGATTCCAGACAAGAAATGGAAAATGTACGTATGCAGTGATAGCACAGTATTTAAAAGCATTCCTGTTTCTAATGGAAGTCTTTTAAATCTTTAATTATATGACTGTGTTTTAAAAGATCAATTAAGGAAAGGAAAAACATATTTAATATAGTACAACCCACACAGTTTAAAAAAAAAACCAACACTGATTCCTGAGTCAGTTTTGACAAGAAACAGATGTATTTTTTTCCAATGAGAGGACACATGGTTCAATGTTAAATCTATTACCAAATTAGTACGGCAAGGCTTGCCAAAGTGAGTGTAATTTAAGTCGGCAATATAGAAATACAAGTATTATTTCTGGCATTTATCTTTGCATCATCACGTTCCTTCCATTTTGTGGGATTGAAATGTAAATTGTTTCAGAATTTTTGAAACTGTAAGGAAAATTTGAAGCTGTTCCTGCCTTGAATAATGATTTCATCTGACATCCTTACATTAATGATTTCTTTCCCCCAGTGTATTATTTGTTGAACCCCTTCACAGATCACTGCCTTGTTTTAGTTACTACAGTTGCCATGTTAATGTAGTAACATTAAACTAAATGTTTTAAAAAACCCAAGATCATGGCTTTTGGTCCTATCAATTAAAGGCAAATAGAAGAGGAAGAAATGGAAGCAGTGATAGTTTTTTTTGGGGGGGGGGGGGGGAGGTGGGGGCTGTAAGATCATTGCTGACCGCAATTGCAACTGTGAAATTAAAACTCAAATATTTTGGCCACATCATGAGAAGGGAGGACTCCTTAGAAAAGACCCTGATGCTGGGAAAAACTGAAGGCAAAAGTAGAAGGGAAAGGCAGAGGATGAGGTGGTTAGATAGAAGAAGAAATGAGCATGAACTTGGACAAAATTTGGAAGCTAGTGGAGGATAGAACACTGTTCTAATGTCATTATAGTTTGTTTTCTGACAATAGTTTGAAAGGTAGCCTCAGAAAAAGTGCTGTATATTTACTGTTTTACCATGCCAGACCATCTGTCTTTCCTATGTGCAGCATGTCTTGTTATTCTTAACGTAAATTGTTTGATGGCACATTAGACTTTATGCTATGCTGAAAATTTCCACCACTGTCATAATGAGGTGAGAATTGATGTGCATGATGCTGAGCAGCTATTGTTACAGATACATATCAGAAGCCATACTCTCCCCATTGAACAGAAGCTCATGGATTTCTATGTTCTTTTTCCTTTGTTTTTCTTGTTTTTTTCCAGGGATACCATCGTCCCCACCATTATATTGCTACTCAAGGTAAGTGCAGTACATTTCAACTATCTTTAAAGATTTTTTCAAGTAAAACATGCAATATTCAGCTTAGAAGAATAATCTGAATGTGCATAAGTTCACTTAGAAGAGCACCACTGGACTTCATTGGACTTGTTTAAACACTTTAAAATAATCCACATGGATAGATCCCATGGATGCAACAGTGTTGGAGAAAAAATATGCAAGTTGACATTACCACATTTACAGCAACTACTTCTTAGAAGGGTGGTAGAAAATGGGCCCCTATGTTCATAGAAATTGCTGACTAAAATCTCTTGCAAACTAATTGATTACTTCATCCAGGGAGTAGATCATAGGGACTGCCCTGCATGGAGGACTTTTCTGAGTATGATCTGGCCCATAATATGGGCCCACAATGGAGATTACTTCCCCCAAAACTTCAGTATGAAGATGCTTCACATTGCAACCTTCATTACTTGTATTATGGGTGCAATTCAGAGTAACTATGGGTAGTCCTTGCTCCGGTGTAAGAACAATTTACTCTGGATTGCAATATGAATTTCCAATGTTTTCACTAGGTGGTGCAGCAACTACGGGTGCACGTAATGTCTCTTATGTGCTCCCGTAGTTACTCTGGATTGTAGGGTATGTTTCTTTAAAGACCAGCCCAGTTCAGGTAACATTTATCCCGATGGCCTACTTCTACCAACTTTTAAGAAGTAATTGCCGCATGTCATGGAAAAGTTTCACACACATGAGCTGACTCCTGTATTGAGTTCTATACTGTACAAATGGCATGGACTCGGGATGAACATGTAGAATGGGGTACAGAGTGCCTGTACTTTTAACCATTGCATTGAAGAGGGATTTGAGGCAGGTTTAGCTCATCATAGAAGGGCTTAAAAAACAGCACGTTCCTATCACACGAAGAGACAGAACCTAGTGGATTACTATCTTTGGAATCTACACAGGTGCAGAGATTTAAATCTCTGGGAATCAGATTTATGCTCCATTCAGAGTACATTATAGTTTTTCAGGGAATGTAACATGGTAGATACAATAGATCTATCCCTGTCAACATCTATATATTTATTGAATTGCCAGTCTTATTGATCCGAGATCATAACCGGAAATAAAAAAGTGAATACATTATTCATATCTATGGGCAACAATTGTTTTATCATTCTGCCTTCAAATCTTTATTGTACACACAGCTGTATTGATTCAAAAATATCAGACATCTGAAATGGAGATGTAGTAACAGGAAGCCAAAAAGCATGTAGGGATAGATTCCCTAGTTCTGAATTTTAGCATTAATTTGTGAATTGGTACTGGCTTCTTGGTTTAGCAGTGACACTTTGGGTTAGGCATGTCTTCGCTCTGGAACTCAGGGATACATTATCAGGTACTAGTACTCTCACACTCTTAGTACTGTGGAACTCAGGGATACACATCTGCTTGATTCTGCATTTGTTACATAGCTGCTCTTCAATTGGAGACTCAAATTTTGAGTTTAAAAGACAAGTAAAATGAATTGTTCCTACTTAAAATTCACCTTTTCATGATCCTTTTTCTCTCTCGCTTCTTCTGACCCTCAGGACCAATGCAAGAAACAGTGAAGGATTTTTGGAGGATGATCTGGCAAGAAAACTCTGCAAGTGTTGTCATGGTCACCAACCTGGTTGAAGTTGGCAGGGTATGATGATTGCCCAGAGCATTTAGTCATAAACTACCACACACAGAGACAGCAGCATTAGTGGTTATTTTCAAAGCTATTTACTTGTAGCCTCTAGCCATGTAGTGACTTTTGTTTCCTCCATGACCTTCTTTCCTCATGCTGAAGCATGATCATTCTCAGCTCATCACCTGGTTTAAAATAACAAGAGACCCACTTTCTATCTGAGGAGAGCTACTATCCTTTCACTTTTAAAAAACCTTCCTTTAATTAGTGGCCATACATTTCCACTCCTTGCTGCTTTTTCTCACACTCAGAAGCTACATCCAGTTAGCCTCCAAATTATTTCCAAATATGTTGACTTCCAAGTGTCAACGTATGTAGAACCTGTCAAATTTTGGGGAAGCATTTGGATGGGCTATTTTTTTAGAGTTACCAAGAAGATAATAACTACAAAAGAATAGTAGTGCTTGTGGCTTAAGATACCTTGAGGTGAAGAATCTGTAGGACTCTCACTGTGGGGAGTGATCATCAAGACTACACAGTGAAAGAACTGGATCTTCCGCTTTCACCATTCAGTGACTTACAGCACAATCCAGAGTAATTATGAGACCTCTTAAGTCAAGGTAAGAAGCATTTACTCTGGATTGCTCTATGCATTTCTCATAGGTGGCACAGTAACTATGTCGATTTAAGAGGTCCCGTAGTTACTCTGGATTGTGCCTTTAGTATGTGCTTTCACCAACATTTCCTTCACTCTAATGCAGGTAACCCTTTTTATTTGAATGAATAGTCTTGGTATGAAAATAGGTATTATACAGGTGTCCCTTGTTATCCATTAGGAGTTCTGGAACCTCATGTGTATAAAAAATCTGGGGATTAAAAAACAGTTGAAAAGTAGATTTAAAGACCCACTTCCAGGTTTCTTGCTCTTCCACTGCTCCTAATGGAATAAATTTATGTCTCAATATCTGCAGGGGTTGATTCAGGGACTCCCTGGTGATACCAAAAAATGTGCTGAGTAAAAGCAGTTTAAAAAATTAAGACAGTGTTTACAATTGTTTTAAAAATTACCTTATTGTTGTAGAGAAGTAGTCTGCAATTAGAAATACAAAGGATGCTGCTTTTGCCAAGCTTAGCTAAAGAACAGAATGATTACTTGCATGGCCGCCTCTCTACAATAGTAGAAAAGCTGTTTTATTAAAACTGTTATTTGCAATAGCCATTTGTGTTGAGTCAAATCCATGTATAAAAAAAGTCCAGGTATAACAAGGTTGGATCATTATTCTAGTATTAATGGTATCTTTCTTGTTCTAGGTGAAGTGTGTCAGATACTGGCCAGATGACACAGAGGTCTACGGAGATATTAAAGTCACCTTAATTGAGACAGAACCACTGGCAGAGTATGTCATACGCACATTTACAGTCCAGAAGGTAAAGGCACATTGGTCCAGCACTCATGGTCAAATGACTTCTGTTGACTAATGATAGTAGTAGGAGTTCCTTGATTGTACTCAGGGAAGGGGGATGGAAAGAAAAGAGAATGGTTGGCTTGGCAATTTGGTCTTGGGTAGAGGCTGCAATGGTGTGCTTCATGTTGCATCAGTATACAACAATACTGATAGAAAAATTGGCAACAATTGGCAGTTAGACCACATTGAAGAACTGGCAGTTGGTGACAATTGACAGCCAGACATCAATGTGAAATTCCTGCTTCTCAAAATACATGGCAATGGAACATTAACATATGAGTTATCATAAGTCCATGTATTTGACCTACGCTCAATAAATATGCCAACAAAAACATAACGGCAAGATAGCAAAATAGGGGACGAAGAATGAGGACATGTGGGCTCCTGTGATCCAGTTTTTTAATACCTTTTTGCACCATACTAACCTGTGGAGTCTTTTGCTAGAGTGCTGTCACCAAGGGATTATCTTTTTTAATTTGTTGGCTTTTGATTACTCACTAGCAAAAGGCGTACCCGCGTTGCGGGAGCAAAATTCCCCCATATGCCATCCCCCCATATGCATCAACTCCCCATGGATAACTTTCCCCCAGACGTAACAACCCCCCATGCGCAACTTCCCCCATACACATCAACCCCCCATGCGCAACTTCACCCATCCGCATCAACCCCCCATGCACATCAACCCCCCATGCACAACTTCCCCATGCGCAACTTCCCCCATATGCATCAAACCCCATGCACAACTTTCCCCATCTGCAACTTTCCCCATGCGCAACTTCCCCCATGCTCAACTTCTCCCCATGTGCAACTTCCCCCATGCGCAACTTTCCCCCATACGCAACTTTCCTCCATGCGCATCAACCCCCATGCGCAACTTCCCCCATGCGCAACTTCCTCCCATGCGCAACTTTCCTCCCATGCGCAACTTTCCCCATACACAATTTTCCCCATGTGCAACTTCCCCCCAGGCGCAACTTCCCCACATGCGCAACTTCCCCCATGCACAACTTTCCTCCATGCGCAACTTCCTCCCATGTGCAACTTTCCCCATGCGCAACTTTCCCCCATGCGCAACTTTCCTCCATGCGCAACTTCCCCATGCGCAACTTCCCATATGCACAACTTTCCTCCCATGCGCAACTTTCCTCCCATACGCAACTTCCCCATGCACAACTTCCCCCATGCGCAACTTTCCCCATACACAATTTTCCCCATGTGCAACTTCCCCCATGCGCAGCTTTCCTCCGTGCGCAACTTCCTCCTGTGCGCAACTTCCCCCCATGCGCAACTTCCTCCCTTGCGCAACTTCCTCCCATGCGCAACTTCCTCCCATGTGCAATTTTCCCCATGTGCAACTTCCCCCCATGCGCAACTTCCCCCCATGCGCAACTTTCCTACATGCGCAACTTTCCCCCTGCGCAACTTCCCCCCTGCGTAACTTTCCCCGTGCACAACTTTCCTCCATGTGCAACTTCCCCATGCGCAACTTCCCATATGCGCAACTTTCCCCCGTGCACAACTTTCTCCCCGTGTGCAACTTCCTCCCCGTGCGCAACTTCCTCCCCGTGCGCAACTTTCCCCCCGTGCGCAACTTTCCTCCCATGCGCAACTTCCTCCCATATGCAACTTCCCCCATGCGCAACTTTCCTACATGCGCAATTTCCCCTCATGCACAATTTCCCCTCATGCGCAGCATCCTCGCCAGCACAACCTCTTCCTCCGAACACCATCCCCCAGTGCACCAGGGTCTGAGGACCAAATTGGCTGGATGTGGTTCAGTCTCCCATGTTAAGTATAGGAGAGAAACACGTTGCCCCCTTTTCAGCCCCTGAAGGGTTAATTTCTCCAGATGGTTCTTGGTGGGAGTTCAGGTGACAGAAGGAACTCCCAGAACTCCATGCTTCAGGCCCAGCAGTTGGGGAGGAATGTTGCTGAGTCAGCAATTCTCAATGCAAAGTATAGGGAGGAAAACGCGTTGCGCCCCTTTTCACCTCCTTCCGGTTGGAATTTCCGAAAACCGGTTCTTAGTGCACCCCACAGTCACGGAAGGAACACTCACCCCAAATTTCACGCTTCTAGGCCCACCGGTTTTGGCAGAGCGGTGATGAGTCAGTCAGTCAGTCAGTCAGTCAGTGACTTTTCTCTTTTATATATATAGATTCCCCAGCACTAAATGGGTGCTTCTATTACATCTTACCATTTTGCACTGTACAAAGGATGTAGAAGTTAACTGCGTTAGACCAAATTGCCAATGCTTATCTTGTTCTTTATGGACACTCCTGAAAGATCAGCTAGAGCTCAGGCCATTGTGCATCTCCATTCTGTGACACAGGATGCAATTCTAACCCAGACTGGCACAGCTCATTGATCTTCCTGTTCCCATGATAATGTAGGGAGGCAAGTGCCTGTCTTTGTGCTGGCCTAATCCTCCCCAAGGATGGCGCAGAAGACACCCCAGGTCAGCACAGGATTCATTTGAGGGCTTAGGCCAGCCTAACTGGAGCTTAGGATTGCAGTCTTAACTGCATACTTATTTGAGTGTGGATGTGTGGGAACTGCAGTAAATGTTGTGAGATATCATGATTGACATAATGGTAGTTCTTTTGTTTTTCCATGCAAGAAATACAAATTACAAGTGAAAGGTTTTAGATAAAATACAGTTTAAAATGTAACACAACCCTGAAGAAGTGAAAAGTGGTGCTTGGGAGGGAGGGAAGAAATATAAACAGATGACTGCTTCTGTTGTGGAAGTAAATAGGAATTGTTTTATCCTCTCAGAAAGGCTACCATGAGATCCGAGAGATTCGGCAGTTTCACTTCACTAGCTGGCCAGACCATGGGGTCCCTTGTTATGCCACAGGCCTCTTGGGCTTTGTTCGACAAGTGAAGTTCCTCAATCCACCTGAAGCAGGGCCCATTGTCGTGCACTGCAGGTATTCAACTGATTTCTGACTTTTGTTTCTTTTCATCTCTTTTCTTTCTGTCTTTCCCCCTAGCCTGGCACGTATTCTACTACTTAGTGCTAGAGGATCATAGGAATGAAGATTATGTAAAATCCTCATCTGTAACAAGTGTCTCTCCATAATATATACTTACTTCATAGAGTAGTTCCTTTGAGGTTTAGTCCCCATCCACTGAAATATAGTGTGTTATTAGACAAGGAGACAACTCAAGTGTGGGAGAGATCTATGTTTTCCCTGTAAAAAGCTATAAAGCATTGAATAGCCACATAACTTTTGAGTGCCAAATAACATACTATACAGTATTCTCAAATGTACTGACCATTGAATCCAGATGTTCTGAACATTATGACAGAACAAACTATCACATGGGTTCTGAAAACCAGTTGCTGTTGTTCTATTCTCCCAAAAATTTCAATGCAGTGTTTAGATACTGTTTCAGTATCTGTCAGTTCACTATCCATTGGATACTTGCAATATTGTAATTAAACATAATTTTTATGCAATTTTTTGGATCCACATGGTGGAGAAAGGCAGAGTAAGAACCATAAATAAATAAATAAATAAATAAATAAATAAATAAATAAATAAATAAATAAATAAATAAATTTGTTTTTGTAGGACAGCTTTTCTATTATAGCAAGTTAAAACTATTATTATATTATTATTTCAAAATAATTTATTTTGAAAGACATTTTTTTCTATTACAGCAAGTTAAAACTATTATTATGTTATTACTTTATTTATATCCCACCTTCTTCAGAAAGACTCTTATCATTTTTATGTTTCATATATCTAGTTGCTATACAAAAAAAATATTGGCTTTTTTGTATAGCACTTTATATTTGTTGCTCATTATTTCACAAATAAATTATTTCAAACTTGTTGCCCATTATTTTTTGGACTATCAAGATTCTAGAATTTTCCATTTTAAAACACAATGTGCAAAGACAATATCACTTTCTTGACCCATTTTATCCATCCTTGCACCAAAATCATTTCAGCATTCTTTGTGCCAGTAATCTGGAGGCCAGGAAATGCAATTTACCACAAAATAAGATGCTAACTTTAAACTGACATGGCAAGCACTTCCTATTGCAATGGCACTTTTGTTTATCGTCCCACAAAATGTCCTTTGATCAGGCCTTTGTCCTTTTTTCTGCAGTGCTGGAGCTGGGAGGACAGGCTGCTTTATTGCCATTGACATCATGCTAGACATGGCTGAAAATGAAGGTGTGGTGGACATATTTAATTGTGTGCGGGAGCTGCGATCACAAAGGGTCAACTTGGTGCAAACAGAGGTAGGTGCAAGAATATTTTTTTGTGCTTCTTAGCCTGTTCAGGAAAGATGCCACGTGTCTAGATTATCACAGAATATGCAATGACAAAAAAGGAATACAAATGAGTAGGCATATTATCAGTCTGTTGTATAAGCCGTCAAATCTGTTGATCAATCAGTCATTTAATCCATCAAAAGATTTATGAAATCATTTCCGAGTTATTAAAATGTGTCCCTGATTATTCTGGCAGCAGATTGTTTTAAACACTGTAATGACTGTTAATCCCAGTGCAGTGAATCCTCAATTTAATGGACTAATGGAGGGAAGAGGTGCCTGCTAAAACCAAATGCTTTGAAAAATGTGTGTAAAAATGTGTGTGCACCAAAACAGCATTAAGGGAGCAGGAAATATCTGTTGTTTCTGAAGCCTATTAAACAGAGGTCTATTAAATCAACAGTTCACTGTATTTATCAATACACAAGTTCTAGCAGCATCAAAATAAGCACTCTCTCTTCTCTCTCCAGTAGAAATGAATGCCTCCTTAATGGAATGATTCAATTTTTGTTGAAGTCCTCTTTTTGTCTTATTGGTGCACATACACAGGATGGTAAAATGAAAGTTCTTTCCACCTCATGTATCCTGGTTGGGGCAGGTATTTTTTTTCAGGTTGATCTGCAAAGTCTGTGAGAGGTTGTTCATAGTTTCTTTATGAAAGCTGGGTGCAAAAGATTGCATCTAACAGGACTGGCAATGATGAAGGTACAGCTTCTTGTTTTGTAGGAGCAATACGTCTTTGTCCATGATGCCATTTTGGAAGCATGCCTTTGTGGGAACACAGCAATCCCAGTTTGTGAATTCAGATCAGTATACTACAACATCAGTAGACTGGATCCACAGACAAATTCCAGCCAGATAAAAGATGAATTTCAGGTAAAAATCAATTACTGATCTTACATTTTGTTAAAGACTTGAGTGACTGAATGTCTTTTTTAAAAGTTTCAGATTAATCTTACATTAGAATATAAAAGATCCCTGGCTAATTTGCTGTTGCAGTGTCATCATGTGTGTTATTTGGCACAGAACATAGTGTGCATGTATCATAATAGTCTAGAGAATGGTTAAATGGCAATTTTTACTTCCCATCTATGTAGCAACTGTGTGGGATACAATAGGGAAAACTAAAAGTAAGTTAGAATGAAAAGGTCTATAGCCGAGATGGATTCCTGAGAGAAAGTTGGCTATGAATGGGTGCATGCAGGTATCCAGGAGCTAATACTAAGGCCCCCAAACTATTTTCACATTGCAGCTCCTGTGACCTACTGGGCCACTGTCCACAGTTTCCCCTTAGGACTACCATTCTATACATTGTTATAAGGCAGTGGGTTTTCACAAGGACTCCGTAGCTGGTTTCCATGAATCCCCAGGAAGCCACAAATCATGAGATCATGAGAACCATTGAGTTAACAGATGGGTGCATGTGTATGAGCTGGTTTGGACGAGCCTTACCTCTCTGACTGTCCCCCAAGTGATAGAAGTTGTAACTGCATAGGGCAAAATCCAGAGTAACTACAGGGAATCCTTGCTCCGGAGTAAGAACAACTTACTCTGGATTCCAATATGAATTTCCCATAGGTTTTCACTAGATGGTGCAGTATCTATGGGTGCACGTAAAGTCTCTTACATGCTCCCGTAGATGCTCTGGATTTGGGGGTTAGTCCCTCTTTTCACATCTGAGAGAGTTAGGAACATTTTTCTTTGTTCTTTTGACCTGCCCCTCTATGCATATATACTCAGGGGTTAGTAAAGGGGAAGACTCATCAGGTTGAGTTTTTTTTTCTTCACTTTTGCTTGTGCAAAAAAATTATTTTATTCAGTTTAAGTTGTTTTCCTGAGTTGCACTAAATAAACTGTGTGTACTTGGAAAATAATGAAGAAAGGCAAGGAGATGATGTTGAGACTAGATGAATGGACTTAATTTGAAACAAGGCTTCCCAGATCACAACTCCTAGGACTGTGGCTGGAAGTTGGTTTTAATATCATGACTAAGCACTAAATACCTAGAATGAATAATGCTGCAATCCTAATGTCCAGTTAGGCTGGCCTAAGCCCCAGCACAAATCCTGTGCTGACCTGGTAGTGTCACAAAAGTGTCGTAAGCGGGTTAGGCCAGTACACAAACATGTGCTTGCCTGCCTACATCACAATTAGAATGGAAAGACTGATGAGTTGTGCCTTTGGCTGCAATCCCAACCTCCAGTTAGGCCAGCATAAGTCCTCGTGGTGTCACAAAAGTGCCATAAGGGATTTCTGCCCCATTCTGGGGAGGGTTATGCCAGTGCATAGTCATATGCTGCCCTCCCTACACCACCACAGGAAGATATGCCAAGTTAGTTAGGCCAGCCTAAATTGATTAGGATTGTACCTTAAGAGTGCTTCTGAACATTTGCAATGTACCTCTCCCTCACTATTACAAAACTGTAAATGACACAACCGTCACTTGTCCGATACCATGGGATGTGGTTCCCGATGCATTTACCAGCACTGGATCTCTTTTTATCTGTTGGCCACTGAAAATACCACTTTGTTTTCTTTTTAATCACAGTTGTGTGACAGGTGTTTGCTCAACTAGTGTTCTTTATGCTGCATTTATTTTGTCCCTTTAATAGAGCACCAAAGGAATTACATTTCCATGAATTGGACAAAAATGTTATCAAAACGTGCTGCATCTTCTAGTACACAGAATTAGTGTTAACTCTGCAACAACAATTAGGCTTCATGGAAATTTTCATTAATGTCTTCCTGCAACTCTGAAACAAAAATGTAACTACTTTTATTGTAGTCATGAACAGGATGTTCTGCTTCCACTCACCAAATTGTTTGCAAATTGCTTTCTGTTTCAGTGTTCACCTTACCTAATCTAAAAATAGCCATCATGAAGGTGGAAGATGGTTGTTTCTTGATTTGCTTAGCAGGACTTGTACCCAAAGCATCATCAACATTTGGTTTATATCAATCATTTTTGTTTTTCACAAAGAATCAAAGAATCTTATGCATCTTATTTTATACAAATTACATAAAAATGCTCACTTAACAGATGCCATTAATTTGCTGGTGTCCACTATCATAAATTTATTCTGAAAAATGCCTAACATATTTGGTAATCAGTATTAAGATATCCTGATGTGGTTCCTGTTTTTATATTCAGCTCTAATATCTACCATCTGCCTTCCGTTTGTATTGAATATTGAAAATAGTCACCAATATCTAAATCTAGGGACATGTATAAATACCAGTGAAGCCCAGAACCTGAATTGTGACTTTTGAATGTTGCAAGGTCAGCCTTCCTGTTATTGTTATTTCAAAGCAGTTAGGACAATGGCACATTTTGCTGAATCCAATTCAAAAATGAATTCAGGGATTTCAACCATCATCACTAGCTACCATATTTGAGGAACACTCAACTAGTAGTCAGATCATCTTCCACACAGATTAAACTTGGGTGCATGAAATACATGCATATATGTGGTTGGGTGTGCTCATACACTAATATGATGCTTTGGCAGGATTTCAGTGGGAACACCATTCTCTTGTATAGTCTCAGATGCAATGTATGCATTGTAAATGCAGCTAGTAGCTTATAAAATCATAGAGCTTGCCATAGATTCTGTTGTATTATTATTTTCATCATTGGCATCCTTCAGTCTCGAAAGACTATGATATAGTGCTCTGATTGGAGGTCCCGAAACAACATCTAGTGTGACTAAAAAGGCCAATTCGAGAGTGGCAATCCCTTCCACACTGAGGACAAATAAATTCCATTATTATTTTATGTATCCAATTATACCCAGAAATTCCAGCTGGGACCAGGACCACAGTTCTAAATTCTTTGCTCTTACAGAACCTCATTCACATTGGTAGTATGACGACTGAAGGAGAGGGAGAGTGGGACTAAAATGACATTTATAGGTGCAGGTTTGCTTATATTTATAGCCAAGTGAACAATCCAGGGCTGCCAGGCATGCCTGAGTGTTGGATTATCAGATTAGTGGAAAAGAGACAATGATGAATCACTAAGAGGCCAAATGTCTAGCCATTCTCTTGCTGCAGCTTATCGTGTACAAGGAGTGTCATTACAAGGTATTTTAGATTGTGTACAGGTTTTTTGTTTTGTTTTTTGTCAGTCTTTTTCCTAATGGGACACCATCAAGGGATTTAGCATTGTGAGAGACAACTCTGGCCTTAGCAAATTTTAGAAAACTTAGAGCTAGCTCTAACCTATATAAATTCCTGCTGAGATCACAGCTTTAAACCCTCCCACGTATTTTGACAGATTGAAGTCTTCTTATTCAGATTCTAATTTAAATGTTTGGACTTACCATGAATATAAAAGAACAAATGAGTGTCATTCAGCATGGTTTTAATTCAATGAATTTCATGGTTATTGGGGGAGGGGGAAACAGCTGAGCTAATAATGTTGATATAATTTCACAGCTGGAATGTGATGATATGACAAGATAAAAACATGATTGAGGGTATTGATTGCACCTAATTTTGTGCTGAAATTGATACAATCTGAGGCTACAAAATATTGTGCACATTAATGTACAGGTGTCCCTTGTTATTCTCTAGAGTTCCATTCCAGAACCTTCTGTGGATAAAAAAATCAGCGTGAAAATAGATTTGAAGACCTATTTCCATTTCTTGCTCCTCTACTGCTAATGGAATAAGATTGTACCTCAATATCTTCAGGGGTTTGACTCTGGGACTCCCTGCTACTACCCAAAAATGTGTTAAATAAATCAGTTTTTATTAAAAGAAAGTTGTTTAAAAATTATTTAAACAATTGTTTAAAAACAGCTTTTCTTTCTGTTGTAGAGATGCAGACAGCACTTTGAAATGCAAATGACCCCTTGCCTTTACATGGCTCAGCTGAAGAAGGGAATGATTGCTTGCATGACTGCCTCTCTACAAAAATAGAAATACAATTTTTAAAACTGTTATTTGTAGTGGCCATTCATGTTGAGTCAAACCATTTTATAAACAATAGATGTATTACAAGGTTTTACCTGTATAAAGTCTTCCTTTCAAGATCAAATGTCACATTAATATTGCAGAATATGTATAGTTAATAGTAGTTTTAATAGTGGGCTGTGATATTGCTTGCATAAGTTCAAATGAACTTCCATCACTCTTTCCTCCAATACTTGTCTCCCAAACTTCCTGGAAATATGTCCTAAAGTGTCTACATATGGGAGTTCTTCCAAATTATGTCTATTAATTGTTAAATGGAGAGACAAATTCACTGCTTACCTTTAGTGGAGTTCTAACTAATGCCTGTTTCTGTCCTTTACTAGACCCTTAATATAGTAACGCCTCGGGTCCGGCCAGAAGATTGCAGCATTGGACTCTTGCCAAGAAATCATGACAAGAATCGCTGCATGGATGTACTCCCCTTGGATCGGTGCCTCCCTTTCCTTATCTCTGTTGATGGGGAATCAAGCAACTATATTAATGCTGCACTCATGGATGTAAGCAAAACCTACAACTTAGAATGCATTTTCTTTTTTATTATTATTAATAAGTCAAAAGAAAAATAGATGATAGTTGGACAAAGCTGCTTATGTTTTTATACTCAGACCGGGCCAAGACTACATTTGACAAATTACCATTTTGGTAGGAATTGGACCACTTTATTGATGACATTAATTCAAATACATTATGAAGCAGTTTCTCACTAAAGAAAATCCTTGCCATACCTCTCACTTCTCTTTAGGCTCTTTGGATCCTGACTTCAACCATAGGTCACCGTTTGTGAGTGCTTTTCCCATCAACCGGTAGTCTAGAAAGATAATCAAGATTGCTCAGCTCATCCTAAGCCTAACAGCTTTTCAGAATCTTTACGATTTATGCCCAGGACACACCAGGCTACTTCTGTCAGTCAGATCACCTCTCTGGAACAGTTCTGGCTCTGATTCTTGCTTATGTTAGGGTGTATACTGAATCTTACTTCTATACCCAACCTATACTAAAAGTGGGAACCCCGGCTAATCAAACAACCACACATCCCAATTTTTTTTGTATCAACAATTCCCACCTGGGTCATAGTTACCCTGTACTATATTTTTGTACATATAATCAATAAATGTTGCATCAAGTTTTAGTATGGGACCCTGTAGGAAGTTAATGTTGTGGTTTTTTTAAACAGAATTTATTATTATTTGATAAGAACTTATGACTTTTTAACTGCTAACTAGACAGTTATAAATCCAAAAGCATGAATTTTGTATTACCGAGTACTGCCATGGTCAAATTGGCCCTGTACTATAGTTTGGAACATATAATGAATAAATGTTTCATCAAGTTTTAGTATTATCATTTTATACTAGTTTTAATTGTGAAATATTGTGAAATTATGAATTTTGATTATAATTTTAGCTTGAATAACCAGTGAAAAGCAACATGGGTCAGACTGACCTTGCCTATATTCGATGCTATAATTTGCATTTACAGAAAAAATGTAAATTCAAAACATTTATACTTTTGGATTTATAACTGTCTAATTAGCAGAAAAAAGTCACAAGTTCTTGTCAAATAATAACAAAAAATTCCATTAAAAAAACTCAACACAAACTTCAGATTGAGTCACTTTGACCCGGTTAGGACTCTAAGGGTTAAAATGTGTGGATTTTCCAGTTTTATCCTATGATGTTTGGCTAAGTGATAATCAAGTTACTGGCCTAAAGTAACCAAGGGCAGAATCCAGAGTAACTACAGGGAGTTGTTGCTCTGGTGTAAGAACATTTACTCTGGATTGCAATATGTCTCTTACTTGCTCCTGTAGTTACTCTGGATTGTAGGGCACGTTTTCCTACTCAAAGGGCAAATCCGATGTTTGGGGTAACCATGTCATTATATCCTTACTCAGTTCATTGATGAAGCAGCCTGCATAATTCTGGTTTTCATACCATAATAAACACATAGGGACAACAGGAGTGGAACCTATCCTTACCCTACCATACCACACTGTGCTCAATTGCTTTTAAGAGGTTTCTTCCTTCCTGGCTTATTTGGCCCAATTCCAGCATTTTACATGGTGACTGAAAAATAACTTCCTATTTTAAAATATTTATAAATTACAATATAGGTAGTTACTTTTCAATCACCCTGTATATGCATCATATCGCACTGGTTGTCACAATTAACAGACAATCTTAAAAAAAATCATCCACAATGTTCTTGCAGTCATATGTATAGAATAGTCCAGCATTGGAAAATTTGACACGGCTGCCATATTTGAGATTTTGATGCTAAACATAACTTTAAAGCCAATTTGCATTTGATGTTCGGTACTTCGATGCATAGTGCAAAACATGTCTTTTTTTTGTTTGCAAATATGAACAGCAGACAGTCCAATCCTAAATCATGCTGGCATAGCAAGGCCACACAACTTGTGTTGCTTCCAAAACAGTTTAGAGGGTAGTTGGAGATCACGTTGAGTTAAAGGGATGCATTTCCCCTTAAGTGGTACAGCCTCAGGTTAACTGCTTCAGTGAAAACTGAGCAATGACTCATTGAAGGAGAGGACACTAATTTTGTCTGCCTTTTGGGCTCAGTCCTAACCAACATTCTGACACTGACATGGCTGTGCCATTGGGGCATGTGCTGAATACTGCAGTTGGTGGACAATCAAGGAGGCCTCCTCCAGATAAGGCAATGTTTGTTCCCTTACCTCAGATTTGCCTTATGTTAGTGCTGGAAAGTTGGTTAGGTTTGCTATGGCAACAATACTAAGGGAGCGCTCCAGGCGTTGTTGTTGTTGTTCCTGCTGTTGCTGTTCTACTTCTTCTACTTCCTCCTCCTCCTCCTCCTCCTCCTCTCCTCCTCCTTCTCCTCCTCCTCCAAAGAGGCTGACAAGTGATGAATGATCACCACTCAGATTAAAGTGCAGACAGAAATGTCCGCTGCAGGGTAACTGCAAGATGTCATCCCATAGTGGAAAAAGGAGTCTCTCATTTATTTCCTCCTTCCAGCACTGCCACAGATTTCCTACATGATGTGTTGATTTTTCAGCTGTTTTTGTCCAATTGGTTTTAGTCCAGCATTGAGGGAAATGAGCCACAATTTATTTCCAAAAATATATTATTTTCATATAATTTTTTTTCCAAAAATATATTTTTCTTTCTTCTCTTGTCCATTGCTGAACATATATATGCCCAGTTGTGGCTACCAATATTGCCAGAACTATTGCTATACAATCTAATGTTTGCTTCTCTTAAAACGAAAGTTCTAAGATAGTTTCAGCCACAGTGTGTAGTCTTGTTGAAGTGATTCACTGCACTGTAATAGTAGGTACATGGCCCTTATCTAACAGCCGAGTGAGCAAAGACCTTTACTGCTTCACTAAGCAGAAGTAGTTTTCTGCACAAACCGTCTGTGTCTAACTCAGAGTTGTACTGCTGCCAGCAAGCTGCTATATTTTTAGACTGTTCACATTTAGAACGATTGCAGTGATCAATTCCACTACAAAGTTGAGGTAATTCTCATCTCTTACCAACTCCTTCTGATATCTTCCTTGCTTATTGATTTTCATGTTGCCTGGAGGCTAGTCATCAGCAGGGACTGGTGTCATGATGTACTAGGAGGTAGATTTGGCTCTGAATATCCCTTTCATAGGAGGCACCCACCAGACCATTTTCACTGGGCTTAATAAGGACCAATGACATTGACCAATGATTGGCTCTTTCACTTTCGTTTTGGTTTCCAAAGTGTAACAGTGAAAGACTGTGACATTTATACTTGCCAAGGTGGTAGAATTTGTTTTCCATTGTTTGTGTACAGCCAGGTACAAAATGCCAAACATGAGCTTAAAATTCTATAAATTGCCAAGGAACAAAACTCAACTTCAGCATCCATTACTCATTTCCACACCTATATATACTTACACGACTATAATAAAATATTTCTAGATATGTCTTCATTAGGATTGTTTTCCTGTCATTCGTGATGAAAGCTATTGAATGTTGAAATTGTAGACAATCCAACATTAAGGACAATGTGGGGGACCCTTTATCTTTCTACCTCCACCATCACATCTCTCTCGCCCTCTCTGATAGGAACATTGGATTCTCTGCCCACTTGAGTGGTCGTCTCCCTGGTGGTCGTCATCTATACCCTTCGTTTACTTTTCAGTGTACCACCCCACCAGCTACAGTTACTGCTAATTATATCTCTGCAGCACTTGCATTCCCAGAAAAAAAAACAGTATGGCAGTAAGAAGATAGAGATACCACTTTACTCAAAGATGTGCAGATCATTTGTCACATTCAGTATTAACATGGAAATGATGAGATTAAGGGGCAGTTGGTTCTGTCTGCACTGCAAGAGTTACACACTGCTGATGTGTAAGCTGTTTTTGAGAAAAGATGGTCCAACGCTTCTCAGTTGTGTCAGCTAATCCTTTTAAAGAGTAAAGTTTGTGCTTTCCAGACTGATCCCTTATTCTAATCCATAAACATTGCACAGATGTTTATGCAGGATCGTTTACTTACGGTACTTAAATTCTGTAAGCCACAATCAAAATGGAATAATGCTTTACATTTGTAATCTTCTTTCAAGGCAGCATTTCCCTATATCTCTAAAGCACCAAAAAAATTCAAGAGTTTTTTAAATACACATAATGGTGATGAAATTATCAGTAGTAGATTAAGGCTTTTCTTTTCATATAATGGCAGCTAGGGTTGATCAGGAGCAGTAATTGAAGGGACTTGTGAATATTTTCAGTTTCCTAGGACAGGAGTATCCAAACTTTCAACTTTAGGGCTGCAGACCTTTAACAATTGTGGAAAGGAGGCAATTTCAGCAGGTACAGCTTTTAATCTTGCAGATCACAAGCTATACCTACTGAAGTTCCCTCCTCGACACAATTGTAAAAGGCCTTGCAGACCTAAAGTTGAAAGTTTAGAGACCCCTAGTCTAAGAGAAGCAACATTATATAGTAGGTGCAATTATGAACTGTAATATTGCAGGTACATTATAAGTTGTGCCTTCCAAAGTGGCTCTTCCTGGGTAATAAATAGTTACTACATTGATGACTTACCCAGAATTGTCAGAATATAATATGTCCACCGATGGACAGTACCTTTTCGTGGTGGTGTGACTGTGTGCTCCAGTGATACAAAGGGCTATGCTGGCAGCAGCGTAGCTACTGGCAGGGACTCCCATGCCAGACAGGCCTTTGTTGAGGAGCCAGACTAAACCTGTCCAAAATGCCACTGAATGGGGGTTGTCTGGAGAAGGAAATCTTCCACCTCAAACCTCCACTGCCTTGCGGCTATACCCATCTATGGGAAAGGCTTCAGGAGTCAACCTCGAGGCAAAATCCGGAGCTGGAGTCCCAGAAGCAGTTTATGACTGTGTACAATCACGTTCTGATAACCCCTTTGATGTAGCTGGAACCAATCGTATCGGCTCTGCCAGTCGATTGGACTATTTCAGTGACGTGGAGAGGGGGAATTTTCTGCTTGAGTAACAGTCTATCCTCCCTATTAATCTACCCAGGCCATCGTGCTCTGGAGAAGACACTCATAGCACAATACCATAGTCTTTCAAGACCGAAATATATAAGGTTTATTGCTAGGTCTTATAACCCAATCCTAGTCCCCACTCGTTTACACTAAGCAGCTGCATTAAACAATTTAAAAGCTGTGCTTCCAATATGGCTCCTCTGTATTAGTAGCTAATTACTATATTGATGTCTTACACAGAATTATCAGAATATAAGGGTTTATGTTTAAGATGTATAACCCAATCCTAGTCCCCTCTTGTTCACACTATGCAGCTGTGAACTGCTGCATGGTGCAGATGAGCACATGCTGCATGGTGGGCAGATGAACCTGATGAGAGATGTAAGTAAACAAGTTACCTCTCCATAAGCCCATGGACCAACAATGGATTTGCTCTGACCTACACCAGCTACTTTTATATGGCTGCATTGGCTCAGTGTTTAAAAACTCTGTGCTTGTCAACCTGAAGGTCAGCATTTTGGCTGTTCAAGACCCAAGTACTGCAGGACAAAATTAGCTCCCATTTCTTGCCCAAGTCCTGCCAACCTAACAATTTGAAAGCATGTAAATGCAAGTATATGAATAGGTATCACTTGTATGGGAGTTCTGTGTGCTTTGGTGATTAGTCCAGCCGGCCACTTGGAGATGTCTTCAGAAAACGCAAGGTCTTTGGCCTTGTCACAGGATGAGCACAGTTTCTAGTGTCAGTCACAACTGGCACATCTGTCCCTGTCTGGGACACTTTACATCAGCTATTTAGCTGGTGTTAAGTCAGATGAAACTCAAAATACATGTCAGGGTTGGAAAATTGGTATAGGATCTTGGTATGTGCTTGTGCCATTGACATCCACCTCTGACCTCCGATTTCCCCTTTGCCCACCCTGATTCTTCCCTAAACTACTATAACCATCATTTTTGTCCAGAGAAATTTTGCTGGAGTTTGAGACCCCTGGTTTGAGTACCACTGCACTAGTGAATACATGGCATTTGTACCTTCATACAATCTGTGTGTGACTGTGATATGCATAATCCTGACCAGTTTCCACTGTCTAGAAAGTGGCACAGTTAGCAGACTAGCTAAAGCTATGCAGAGACAGTCTTATCTATGGCCACCAACTATTCATCGAGAAGCAAAATTCACTTGAGAGATAAATCCCAGACTGAAAATCATGGAAACATGGGGACAAATAATGCCATTTGGAATTTGTCATGTGGGCAACTCACAGAAGCTCATAGTGTAGTTTAGGTGTTTTGGATTCTGATTTCTCTGTGTTAGAGATGTCAGTTTGCATCAGCAGAAAGGCAAAGTCCTGTTTCTGGCAACCGCGGTGAATTTTTATTATAATTATTGTTGTTATTTTGCTGAGTCCTAACACATAAATAATTCATAGCAGATAATCCTTGTTCTTATGGCACTTCTCTAATGAAACGTCTTTATTGGGATCCTATTATAGAGGCTTCACCCATTCAGTGTGCAGTGATAACTAGGAGGATGAGGTGTGATTTGTATAATCTGGTTACATGGATCCCTCTGCTTGCTCAGAGCTCCTGAGCTTAATATTCTTCTGAATAAATGGAGATTGATTTTCCCCTCTCTAACATTATTTCTTTCTTTCTTTCCCCCCTTTGTTAGAGCCACAAGCAACCTGCTGCCTTTATAGTTACTCAGCATCCTTTGCCCAACACTGTAGCAGACTTCTGGAGGCTGGTGTTTGATTACAACTGTTCCTCTATTGTGATGCTGAATGAAATGGATGCTGCACAAGTAGGTAGATCTTTGAGACGTTTGGACGCCATGCGCTGGGAAGCCTTGGGCTGAGCCTGGATGAAAACTTCAACTCATCCACATGTGCTCTTGGAGAACTACCTTATACAGGCATCCCCCACTTATTTGACGGGTTAGGGACTGGAGCACCATCCAAAAGTGAAAAAACATTGAAAAGTGGAACCCAGTCTTTTTCAGCTTGCAAAAGTAAAATGGCCAGCAAAATGTCACTTGCAAAAGCCTAAATAACACATATTTTTTAAACACATAGCCAAAATACATAAAACATTAACAGTGCAATCTTAAGCTCATCTACACAGAAGTAAGTCCCATTGTATTCAATAGTACCTACTCCCAGAAAAGTGTTGTTAGGATTGCGACCTATGTAAAATAAACAAAGGCATGCATGAGCAATGAATATATTATGTATTTGAATGATGGTTATCGAAGAAAGTCATATGAAAATGCCAAAAACTGTTTGAACACCATGTCACATGCAAATCAACATTGGGGAAGACAATTTTAGCCATTAGACCAGCAGAGAGAGGTTGAAAGAGTGAAGCTTTCACCATGATGTTTTCACCTTTTCAACCGTGAAGGTTGAAAGCATGTGTTGAATGAATGAATTCTGGGTATAATTGAAAGGTGCTGAAAGAGTGGAACCATCAGAAAATGAACCATCATGAAAGTGGGGATGTCTGAAATAGAGAAAGTTTCAACCAGCCTTCTTCCTTGAAAATAAAATGGTTTGATAATGATGTATTTTTTCTGAGATTGCATTTCCAGTTTACCAGGCTGCAATTGAAGCAAATTATTGTAGTGAGCATAGGTATCCTCAGATAGATATCACTAACTAATCTCTCCTATTCGAGACCTTTGTATGAGGTAGATTTCCTGTCTAACAAGATTAAACCACAAGTCATGGATTGATTTGCTAAATCACCATATGGTTGGTTTGCTCAGCTATGCCTTTATAAGGCTTATTAAAAAGCAACTGAATTCAGCCCCTGTATCCCACTTCTGATTTATTCATGTTTTATGGTATAGGTAGACAACAAATCAAGTTCAAAGTTTCCACAGTATAATCATTGCCATTGTTTACATTAGCTTTCATTTGAGAGATCTGTCACTTGTGACTTTACTTTTTCTCTATGATCAGCTCTGCATGCAGTACTGGCCAGAGAAGACATCTTGTTGTTATGGACCAATCCAAGTAGAGTTTGTTTCTGCGGACATAGATGAAGATATAATCAATAGAATATTCCGGATTTGCAACATGGCAAGGGTAAGAAGATTCCTGCATTGTTTTCCAACCAAGGTTTAGATTGGGGACGCTGGCTAGGTAATATTGAGAGAAGGACAGGGTCAGAGTCAAATTCATGTTCCCATCATTTAACAATTGGCTGTACAAAATTTGTAGCATTCAGAAACTAATTGGTACAAATGGGCCACCTGACATGGTGTACAGCAACTCTCTGTGATTGAAGGAAAACACTAATAGCTCAATTCTTGCCAGTTCATAATATGCAGCCGTGTCAACAGAGTGTTGGCTGTATGAATCAGATGACCAGCAATATGTAAATAAAAATATCATTTATAATCTCCCATAATGCCACTTGATTACTGGTAAGTCATCGTGGACTCAGACCAGCTATGTTTCTTGCATTAAGTCTGGTCCAGACCATGAAAAGTCTAGGTCCAGGCCACGTCCAGGTCTTGGTCCAGCCATGAAACAGAAATAGGATCTGGTATACAAGTGCTGCCAAAACACTCTCTCCCACCCTCAAACTTAACCCCTAGATTGATCCAAATTGGTCCAATCTCCACCCAAAATGGCACATGAAACACCTCTTCCACCTAGAATGGTAGAGCATCCAGGTACCCCCTGGGATACGAACATTGCCTCTGATCATTTTAGCCATTTAGCTCTGTTGCATGCAACAGAAGTGTGATGTTCATCCTATTAGAAAACCTATTAGAAAACCAATAGGATCTTTTACAAAAGTGTATTCTGAAATCCACTCCACGGCTGTAAATGATCCATAAGACTGAATCCCTGGAATTGCAATTTTTTCCATATCTACTAAGAAGTATGTCCTACTTTGTTCATTAGAACCTACTCTCAGGGAAAGATTTAAGCAAAAACCTACAAACTATGGCCTGGGAGACACATCTGACCCACCACAAGATTTTATCCAGTCCGTAGCAATTTATTTTTTTCCCTAGCCATACTGTTGTGCGGTTAACATGTGAAGTTCTGTCTGCTGCATTCCTTTTCATATGGCCAGAGTGTGGTCAGCCTAGCTAACCCTTATTTTCAGTCACCTGAACCATATGCTTTAATACCTTCAAAGTGTAATTATTCAATTATTCTCCATTGAAGTGTGACATTGTCTTTTTAATTATTACATTTATCTTTTGTTCTGAATCCTATCATGCTGATTTTTTAAAAAAATCCAAAAAACTTATTCATTCCTATAAATTTCATTAATCAATCAATCAATTCATAAAATGGATTTTTTTGCCTGCAAAAATGTAACCTGTAGCCCTCAAACTGAAGTTTGAAGACCCCTCGTTAATAGGATTGCAGCTTTAGTTCATATGCACTCTGTATATAAAAAATGATGGTATCATTATTACACAGATGCAGAAGTTGAGCTTTCTTGACTTCTACATCTGTGTAATAATGATACCATTATTTTTTATATACAGAGTGCATATGAACTAAAGCTGCAATCCTATTAATGAGGGGTCTTCAAACTTCAGTTTTCTTGACTTATAAGGCTATAGCGACTCTAGATTGAAGAAACTGATGCTCCAACAGTAAAAAAGGGAGAGAATTAACACTGTCCAGCCTAACAGCCACCTTTTAATTTCCTGTCTTCAAGAACTTTGAGTTGTTTCTCTAGCTAACTAGCTTGTCTCCACCCTGTTTCTTCAAACGTGTCCCATTCACAAAAAATGTCTGATCCTCTAATTTGTGATAACTCAGCATTTGGACTCTGCAGTTGGACAGAAATGTCCAGATCACTTACAAGCTTTAAAAACCCTGTAATGCCAGTAGCAAAGATAACCTTGGTGTTACCATCCTTCAGAGTAATTTGTCCCACACAATTAAGTACGAACTATCTATTGATTGCCTCTTGTAAATGAGATTCTAGTGGGTCTCAGAAAAAAGAGAAATATTTTACTACTGTTGTATAAATCAGCTTCTAATTCAAAGAGATCAATTTCTGCAAAAGTTTGTTCAAGACACACAGCAGATATACTAGGGGTGCTCCAAGCTACTAGCAAACTAATCAAAGGAATGCATCTCTCTCCTATTTCCTACCTTCCCAGATACTGATCATGAAGGGCCTTTTCTTGGTATTTCCTCTCACCCTATGTGGGTGCCCTGTCTCTCTCCACCTCCAGCAAAGTTAATGGTTCCACATCCAAAAGGCTATAGAACAACTTGTTGGCATCCATCATACTCCAAGGAGCACTGCCACTGTTGCAGGGCAAAGGATTTTATTACATGATTGCATATGCTATATGCATTTGCCCCTGTTCTTTGAGTCTCTTGTTTTTACAGAAGCTTAATTGACATCACTTGGGACCACTGCTGAAGTCCTCTCATATGGAGCCACGCATTGGATTACTGGGAAGAAAAGAGCATGTCACCTTAGAAAGGGATAGTAAGAGCTTGGTTTGCTGTAAGACCATGGCTGCCTTCTGACACTATGGAGACATTTTTGTATACCTACACATAGTTCAACTATGTATTATATGTATTCTTGTGTCTTTCTCTTATGTTCCACTACGTACTCTTTCCTCATAGCCGCAGGATGGATATCGTATTGTTCAGCATTTGCAGTACATTGGTTGGCCAGCATACAGAGACATACCTCCTTCCAAACGCTCCCTCCTGAAGGTGGTCAGGCGATTGGAGAAGTGGCAGGAGCAGTATGATGGTCGAGATGGACGGACTGTGGTCCACTGCCTGTAAGTTCATCTAGGTACTTCTTTGTATAAAATACAGGTTGTATTCTGAAAATTGGATAATAAAAAGATACAGGGAAGAACTGCTGTAAATGGGGTACAAAAGCCAAAGCTTTGTCCTGAGTAATTTATCTGTTTAGCAAAATAGAAACCTTGACTCCATTATGCTAACCACTTTTTCTGCATTTTTATGCTCTTCTCCTTGGGTTTAGCTTAGTCTGTTTTAACACTATTATACCAGGTAATCTTAGTGAGAGGAATAAAAAATGTTTGTTGATAGAGAGATGTTTGTGCAAGTAAAAGTCAGTGTCATCTGTCAGGGCTTCTTAAATAAGACTGCAATTTTGTACCCTAAGCCCAATGTTGTACCCCAGGTTTAGCTACCCCAAGCCACTTCCACTTTATGCAATATTTTGGGTAATCTGACCACCTATCAGTTCCATTTAGGTTGGATAACTGGAACTCTACTGTATTTGCAAGCCATTATGTAACTCTGTGAAGTCCTCAGCCTGCCTTTCAAAATCATCTATTTTCTTTTGCACATAGGAATGGTGGTGGCCGCAGTGGCACTTTCTGCGCCATTTGCAGCGTGTGTGAAATGATCCAGCAGCAAAATATCATTGATGTGTTTCACATAGTGAAAACCTTACGGAACAACAAGTCCAACATGGTGGAAACACTGGTAAGTGCAGAAAGCTAAGAGAGCCTAAAGGTTGGATCACAAATGCAGTCATAAGTTCATAGAAATCAGATTTGGAAGGGACCTTCAAGATAATCAAGTCCAGTCACTGCAAATGGCAGGCCATACACAGCTACAATAACCCTAATGGATGGAAATCCAACCTCTCCTTAAACACCTACAATGACGGAGATTCAACCATTTTCTTAGGCATTCCACAGCTCTCCATTGGCACAGCTTCAACGGTGGAGGGATTTAGTTAGGACTAGGTCCTCAGTTACTCATTAAAATAGTATGGGTTGGGCATCTCTTATACAGAATTCTGAAACAATTCAGAAACTATTCAGAATTGGAAACTATTCCAAACTATTTTATTCCAAAATAATAGAATTTTTAGCTCCAATAACATTCCAGAATGAATGGATATCCTAATAATAAACATAAGTTACAAATCATCTTGATTTCCATGTTTGTCTTTCAGTTCTGGCTTATCAAAATCTTAGGTAAAGAGGTGATGTTGTATGTTATTTTTCCAGGGAAAATGCATATTTTTAAGTGGGCTGTGGGTGGTGCAAGTGGTTAAGACACTGTGCCTGTTAACCAGCAGGCCAGGGTTCGAGACCTGGTTCGGCCCCACAAGACAGGGTGAGCTCCTGTCCTTCGCCTAGCTCTGCAAAGCCAACTGGATCCAATTGTATCGGCTCTGCCTTTCCATTGGACTGATTCAGTGGTGTGGAGAGGGGGATTTGCTGCTTGGGTAACAGCCAATACTCCATAACAATCTACCCAGGCTTTTGTGCTTCGCATGCAGGATATGCAGCGCCAAGCACGATACCATAGTCTTCCAAGACTGACGGAGGCCTGGTAAAGCTTAACATTGCCCTTTCAGCTAGATACGTGAAGAAACGGATGTTCATATATGAATACTGTGGTCACATTTCACTCTGAATATTGAGTGGGAACTTTTCTTCATTTGAATATGTTTTTCTCCTTACACACTATGCATACACATGGATTCAACCTGGCTGTAAAGCATGATTATCTTTATTAATTTCAGCAGGAATTGAACATCTAGGAGCTAATCTGTCTCACATGTGCACATATATCATTGCCTATCAAGTCAATTACATAAATTTTTGCCAAAATCCCACATACATATAGCCACTTGCAAGCAGTGACAACCATCTTTTTCAGTGGATTTGATAGGACTTTTTCAGTGGAATAAGTAATACTTTATCTAATGTACTGTCCTTTTTCAAGAATAGTATATTGTCTTATTAATGGGAATGGGGTCAAATGAGCAAACGTGTGGAACCTTTGGAGTTCAAATGGAGTTCTGAAACTTCCAGAAGGCCTTAAAATATTGCTTTAGGACTCCCAGAGGTCTTAGAAGACCTTCAGGGGGGCAGGCAGGGAGATTGTAATGGCCCTTCTCAGGTGGCACATCCTTGAGTGGTATCTTGGAACATTTGTCCTCATATCCCCCTAGTATATCACTTATTTTTTTCTCATATCTCTCTCTCTATCACTTTCTTTCTAGGAACAGTATAAATTTGTATATGAGGTTGCATTGGAATATTTGAGTTCATTTTAGTCCCGGAGTTCAAGGAGCTTGCTGGATTCCACAAGCCCTGATGTTTGAAGAACACTGGTTCCCCTCTCATTTAAAGGGAGTAATGGTGTGAGGAGAGCAATGTTCATTCTTGAGTGATAGACTGGGTCACATCTCAGGGCCATTGGACGAAGAAGAGATCTGCTGCTGTCTGCTCTCTACAGGAACATCTCTCACTTTTTAAACAACCTACTGTACAAACTGACAAAGCAGGAGGCAGGCTGGAAGTCTCTGCTTTCTGATCCCTTCTGACCAGTTCTTTCTGCTGTTTGGATGTGTATTTTTGTTTCTCTTTGATGACACAGATGAGGGGAAAAAATACTGGGATAATTCATCGTCTTTCAGCTTCTTGTGTATTCCACAAATCTTCTTTATGTTTTATTTTTATTTCATGTATCACCTATTGGCAAAGGAGAGAAGTTTTTGCAGACGTGTTAAAGCTTTCAGCACCAAAAGCCTTCGTGATCATTTTTTTCAAAGGGAAAGGCTACCGTCATGAAGCTTTTGTTTGCTATGTGATCCTGTTGTCCATTCACTTTGAAGCGGGCCAAAGGACCAAGAAATCACTGATGAATTTGCTGGATCGCTACACTGTTCTGCTAGATATTCAACATTTTGCATGGGTTGGTTACATTTTTATGGTTCATAGCAGCAGCTGCAGACTGGGGAAGCAGTTCTCTAAAATTGCACCTTCTAGCCATCTAAATCACACACCCCAGAATTGCCTTCATGCTTCAAACTACTATTGCTCTTTGATTTGTAATGAAGTTAATTTCATTTATTTGTTTGTGTGCAGTGTCTGTTTAAAAAAAGAGATTTGAAGTGGAGGGATGGGCTGAAAATATATAGCTGCTGGTTATAGTACAGTAAGCTTACACTGGTGTGTTGTCTCTACAGTCTTTTTTAAGGGCAAATTCTTGTGGAAGGTAATCAAGTTGGCAGACTCATTACAGGCTATGCTTGATGTGCTAAAGGTCACCATTCTTTAATGGCTGATCATATTAGGAAAGAAAGATAGCAATTTCCCACCATTTGATGAACTGTGAGTTTATGAAAAATATAGCATGTGAACTTCTTAGAAGTTTGCAGTATAGCTAGGTTTACCTGAAAATATTAGACCTGCCAATCCAAGTTCTCATAAACAAGGGACACAGTGGAGCTGTACTGTTTGACCTTGTGGAAGGGTGTCATGGAAATTCTCTAGAGCTATTTGTAAAAAAAATATGGCTCTTAACATAGGTGTAAACTGACATCTCTCTGAACAATGCCATATACCTTAATGATGTGCGAGAGAACAGTGAAAGCCATGCCTCAACAAAAAATGTTTTGTTTTTCTACTTGTGTTAAAGAAGAAAGGTATGAATGTGTCAACAGTCCCTTCATCTCCAAAGTAAGAGTTGATTTGCCTATCAAAACAAGAGGCTTTCGAATTGGGAAGCACACACAAAGAGATTAGATACTGGTAAGTAAGGAGAAAAGGGTCAAAATTATATTCTATGGATTTTTCTGTGAAATCCCAAGAAGCAATTCTGAAAAATAAATACTATTCAATTCTGCCTCTGTCTCAGGTCAACAATTATATAGTAGAATGACATGCATATTGGTTGACACAAAATTGTTGCTTTCTGTTTCATTGTGGATTCAGAATTCTGTTGAAATTTTGTAGTTACAGTATAATGTCTTGCATTTTTATGCATTTAGCCATCAGGGTTGTGTTTCTTTTTAAAGGAGCAGAAAGCAAAAATGCTGATTACTTCTACCTAGCCTAACCTCCTGTTTGCAAATGTAGAGTTTGTGTAGCAGTATTATTCTCCCAAGTGGGAGGAGCAGTTTTTGTATGACACAATGGCCAAACCTGGCACATGACGATATTTCTACCTTCCCACATGCTGGCACCATACGTTTAGGACACTTATCTGCAAAATTGGATAAACTGGATGTATAGTTACTTGGAATACAAATCTGTATCATAATTGAACAATGCAATTGACTTCATTATGTATCATGCTCCTGATTCAAAAACATCTTTAAGCTGTGAGTTACTGTTACAATGTTCCTCGTGCATAGTTCTTACCTTTGATTTCCCCATGCTGAAACAGCTTTCAAATGCATAATTATGACCTATGATTCCCGTAGCTTTCATGTGCAGTTGCTTTTCTGTCCTCTCTCCACCAGTTGATCCAGTGATTACCGGTATTTTTTTCCACAAATTTCCTATTCAAGACATTGATCTTATCAAGGAGGGTCCCTTCCAACTTACTTGGTTCTGAGATGTCCATTGGTTCTTTGACCAGTTCCAGAATGGAAGAGGCACATGGCATATTGACAAGGGAGAAAGCAAGAATCTGCTCCCTTGTCAGTACGCTTATAAGCCACACTCTTATGGTACTCTTATAAGCCATAAGCAAAATAATTCTTTTATCAGCCTTTTGGATTGAAAACTTATCCAACCATTGGCAGGGTAAAAAAAACTTTAACCAGTGCAGAAAGTGTTAAACCCAAGCATTCATACATTCCAGGAAAAAAGCAGTTAGCAAAGGGAAGGGGCAAGATAAGTTGCTTTGATAAACTGACAAATAATATCTAGCCAGTCCCTACTATGGGGTAGAGCAAGGTTGAGGAATACTTGTTACAAATGCTCCTGCTTTACAGGACTTTCTGGGTTCAACAGCATGTCTGGGAAACAAACTCTTTGGACTGAAATATTGTCAACAAGTCATAGATATGAGTCTACCTCCTGGCCATTTCATTAGCAACCTGGCACTCAGGCTTTACACATTGATTTTTGGCAACTGAAATATAGTGTTAATTTCTTTTTTGTTTTTAAGAGTAAAGCAGTGATAGCTGCAAGCCATCTTAATTTAGAAGACATCTTTTTTTAGTAATTTAGCTCTCATCAGTGACATATTTTATATGTTCACTGGGAGAATGAAACCAGTGAATCCTAGTGAAAGAACCTGTGATTAAAAGAGTCAGGTAAATAATTCAGAATAGCCACAGAGGTCGCAGCATCTAAAACCAGGAAGGGAATCCTCATAAAATGCTAAGTGCTTCAAGAACAAATGTTGTAGAACATCAAGCAAATTTGATGTTTGTTTTGGAGATACAGAGCTCTCTACATGTTAATCCATGTAACATGTTTCCAATAACCTGATGATTGGGTCAAGCTCATTTTGGGACAGATTGCCAAATATTACTGTAATTGTAGTACGTGTTGTATAATTACAGATGTGTTTGAGTGGAGACTCAATTCACATACACTGTCTTGCATCAAAGAATCATTTCTTGAAAGGTTTCCCATAAATCATAGCTGTGAAAATATTTTCTGTTTATACAACTTTTTGTTAAGCGTCTCAAAAAGTCTGCCTCATACTTGACCAAGGTTTGTGAAGGATTGAGTTACATGAAATATCTCCCTGCATTTTATATGTAAGGACATTTATGCTAAGACATCTTTATCTGCAAAGTTGGGGTTGACATTCCCTATGTCTGTACCTATGTAAGAGAGGAATGATTCTGTAATATTAGGCTAGTATTTGATAAGTCAAACTAAAAAAGATATTAGTACAGGAAATGCAAAGGAAGGTATAATAATCTGAATTACTGTAATCTGAATTGGCCCATCTGTTTCATATTCTGACAGGAATTTCATTAACGTTAACTTACGCAGAAGAAAAAGGAAAAGTATAAGGAATGGAGCTCATATGAAGATGGTTTATAGCATTCAACAGCAAGAATGCTAAATTTTGTAATCCCATTTCCATATTCAAGTCTTATTTTGTATATCTATTTGGTATATGTTGAAATTAGGTTCTGTCGGAGCTTCCTTTCCCTCAGTATAAGGGTTATGTTTCAAATAATGTTTCTGTCACTGAAAATATTTTCCAAGAAACATTAATTTCTGCTAATAACCTCCTGAAGTTAGTATACTATGGCACCCAGAAGAACAAACTCATATTTTAAAGCAAATTGAGAATGGTTTGATTTGGATGAAGGAAATATTGCTTCAGTCACTGATATTGTTGGCAGAAACCTGTCATCATCCACCTCTTTCCATGCGGTCTTTGCTGTATAATCTGCTCTATATTCTTCCTGCTCTCCATTCAAAAAATAGGAGAATTAGTTCAGAATCTCTTCCATTCCATCTACCAATCCTCCTTATTCTTGTAAGCTCAAGGTAGTACAGTAGAAGAAGCAGGCAAGAGAAGGATGAGGCAGTCTAAGGGCACAATCCAGAGCAAGTTCAGCCTGCTCTGCCCTAACTATTCTCCTAACTATTCTGTATCCAGAGCAGAAAGTTATGCTGCATCCAGAGAGTCAGGAAGCCTGGGCTGCCCTAACTGCTCCACAGCATGCTAAGTAATTGACACAAGGGGAGGACTTGCTCCTGAGGAGACACACCTCAGATCACACTGAACAAGGAACAGCTGTGGTGCCTACAGTGGTGACACGACTCTGCGCATCTCCCGGTGTGGTATTCTGTGCATCACCCCTGGGATGCGCACAACCCCCCACCTGGACTGCGCAGTTGTCAAAGTTGGTGCCTGCGCAGTTGTTTCTGAAGCCAACTGACTTCAGAAAGAGTACTGCGCGGGCACCATCTCTGACACCTGTGCAGTACTTTTCTGAAGTCTTTCGGCTTCAGAGGAGACTGAGCAGGCGTCAGAGTTGGTGCCTGTGCAGTACTCTTTCTGAAGCCATTCGGCTGCCGCTCCGCCTCCTGAGTGAGGCCGAATGGCCATGCAGAGATGCGGACTTCCTCCGCTCTAAGGAAGTCTCCTCTGAAGCTGTTCGGCATGCTCAGTGTGTTTCTGCACAGTGCACCTCAGCTGGCTGTTTAGGCCAGCTCCGAGGACAAGTGGCAGCTTCTGGCTGCTGCTCCGCCTTGGAGCAGGCCTGAATGGGCGTGCTGACGCCTGGGGCCTGCCAAAGGACTGTCAAACTCCTCCGGTGCATCACCCCATACGGAGCGCATCACCCAATGCGTCCCACACCAACCGCACCATCTGGTGATGCCACTGGGTGCCTGCCTTATAAGGAATCCCTGATGAGATGCCAGTACATTCTACAGTGAATACAAGGGGCTTCTTGGAGTGGCCTGCTGTATCCTGAGGTTTGTGGGCAGCCGTAGTTGTTCCATATCCTGAGGTTGAGAGGCAAGGGTTGCAGCTAGGCTGGCCAAGAACTCAGATTTTTGGTCAACACTGCCATTCTTACTCGGGCCTTATCATGGACACCTATGGGTCTACTCATTACTATACCTGCTCCTGAGGTGGTATAACTCTGAGGGCTGGAAGAGGGCATTTCTGCTTTGGAAACAGGCCCTGGATATAGAGTAACTGCTCTGCCCTAGGCAATGCTAAACAGGCCCTCAACATGCCTCTCCCGGGCTGCCTAGGCTGCCCCAGTTAGGGCAGAGCAGGTCCACCTCTCTTAGGGCACCCTATCTTGCCTTGCTCTGCCCTAAGCCTCTTCCAGAGTAACTGGGGTGGAGCATCTTGCAGTTGCTCCAACCTAGTGATAGATAGGGCAACCCAAGGGCTGTTATGTGGACAGATTAGTTGCTCTGGATTGTGCTGTAAGGCAGATATGAATAGCAGCAACACCTGCGCATTGCCCTAAATTATCTTAAGGCAACTAGTTAGACCTGCCTCATGGATTGAACAGTTGGCCATTGACCCATATGCAGTGTGACCATATGGCATAACCAAAAAAAGGACAAGACTTACCAAAATGTAGGATACATAAGAAAAATGTAGAACTTGATAAAATAAAAGCTAAAAACATATATTGTTTTCATGTGCATAATTTAAACACTATATTACTTACTATTAAATTTGAAATTATTACCTATAATTTATTATATAAGATATAATTTATTAATTACAAGAAGAGTACATGTTGCCCACGCACAAGGAAAAGGAGGACATGTCCTGGAAAAGAGGAAATATGCCCATATGACTAATGGAAACCTATATTCTTAACCAAGGGAAGCAAGTTATTTGAAGATGCCCTTAAAGAAAAAAAATTAGATAAACATTTCCAAACATTCAACAGCCACATTCTGTACTTGGCTGCTGACAATTGTATTTTACTTGAGTAATAAGAAGCACATTTTATGGGATTGTCAGAAATGTTAAATGTATTGTTGCTTAAAAAATATTTTCATGCAGGTCATGAATTCCCAAACTTTTCTCACCATCCTGTGAAGTGTGAGGTGATTGTGCAATCACATAAGATATTGGAGGTACTGGCTATTATCTCCTTGGGGGACAGTATAATCTGAATGTGAATTTCATTACTCTATTAATATAGTAAGTTTTTTTCTTATGACAAGTAAGTTTGTTCTTATGACAAAGTCTGGTCTCTTACAGCATGCCACTGTGGTGATTCGATATTAAAATAAATGTTAAGAAAAAACATTAGATGAAAATATCAGAGGAAACCAAACATAAGTGTTGAAATTTATTTTATTAAAATCAAGGGTGAGATAGTGAGAGAGAGGCAGCCTCAAAGACAAGTTAAGGAAAGGTTTAGTAGTCCCAGCAGAGTTTAGTAGGCCCAGTAGAGACAGAAGTAGAGGAAGCAGGTGCCATGAAAAGTGTTACCATGTGGTGTGTTTGTAATCTGAGTGTTTTTTCCATGTGCTGACAGCTGTCCGTGTAAGCACAGTCTGTCATACACATCCATGGAGGAATCCATGCTGGTGGTTTTGTGACACTTGTGGGAATCAGATGCACTGAATCAGTGTATCAGCCCACAAAACACACCTGGATGCAGATGGGCACAAGGGGGTATAAAAGAGAAGATAACAGTGGGGGATACCGAGAGAGTCATATTGATAGGAAGGCGGCAGGACTGTAATTGCAGAGTGTCTGAGAGTTGAATGGTGAAGAGGAGGGACAAAGTTAGACTGTTGTTTTTGATGCTGTTAGTGAAAAAGAGAAGGACAGTTTGTAGGAAGCAAAAATATCATTCTTAGTAACATTTTGTCACAGGCCTTTACCTGTCATTCCAGGCAAATTAGGGGTGCAATCTAATGCCTGTCTACTTAGAAGTAAATGCATACAATATGTTTACAATAGCATACAGTGGCATATATATGCAACACAGAATACAGTCCGATAGCATACAATAGCATTAGTCCAGCAGTCACTGTAATCTAGAAAAATCCTACCGCATTTTAGGACGCTAACTAGGCATATGGACTATGAATACTAAATAATATCCAAACATCTGTTGAGTTTTTGTATATAGCAGTGGTGTCAAAACCTTCAGGGCTCTTGGACTTTTAAAAATTGTGCAACGAAGGGAATCTTGGCAGGTGCAGCTTCTCATCTCACAGATGAGATGGAATTTCCCTCAGCTATATAATTTTTAAAGATCCAGGAGTCCTTAAATTGAAAGTTTGGACATCCCTGATATATAGTATGGCTTTTATAAATCAAATTATTGCAGCAATCCTAAATAAACTTTCCTGGGAGTAAGACAGATACACAGTGTAACAATTACAGAGCATGGAGCAACAGTGCCTTATGACTTGATCCCATGCTAAGCATCTGAAAAAAGAGAAGGTACTGGCATTACTTATCCTCAGAACACACATGTTTATTTTGTGTTATTTCCATGTTGGGAACCAAGGATGTAAAGCAAATGACTCTCCAAAGTCAGCTGTTTTATGTGTTCAACAACAGCATTCTCATATGAGACTTAAGTTAAACATCTTTATATTTTGTAATCACATTTGAAAGGTAGTTGCTAACAAAAGTCCTTGCAATGAAAGCTGCACTTTCAAGAAGGGCTCTTTGTAACGATTAATTTTGGACAGATGCATCCACTATGTGCGTTGGTGTGAATGTATGTGAATGAAAGGTCTGATTTTCTGATCAGAGACAGATGAAACATTTGTGATGATAGTACATGATACATGATAGTACATGTACATGATAGTACATAATAGCAGGATAGTACATGAATGATAACTTACATTGACCATTGACTGTGCATTAGAATATTAAAAGAAGCCAAAGGGCTTTGTGTGATATGTTATCTTAAGTCTGGACATATGTATAATATAAGTGTTGAGTTGTGGGTCATTGATATTATTGCTATTATTATTTATATTTTTGTCTTCTACCAACTTTATATCGGGAGTTTAACCCAAGCTTTGAACTTATTTTTTTAAAAAACTACGGTACCAAGAGTAAGCTTGCAGTTCTTTACAAAAGGGCAGTACACTGTAGCATAGTGGTTTCTGGAACTTGGTAACATGATGACATCACTGTCACTCCCATGTCTGTGGTGTCACCCCCTCCCTACATGCATGTACAGCCCTAACCCTGGGAACAGCTCCATTTGGAGTTGCAAAAGGCAGTGGTCAGTCATTAGTGACAGAGGGGCAATACACACCTCTCTTCTGTGCAATGCACACCTGGGGTGGAAGAGGGGCAATGCATCCCCCTGGCGCTGACCTAGCTACACTAATGCCAGTACTTCTGGTACTGTGGTACTTCTGGTACAGCACTTCTTAGTAATATGACATGCTTTACAATACTATTCTCTAATCATACAAGAAAGGTTAAGATAAGGTACTGTTATTCCTCTGTGAATCGAAGCTGGAAGACAGTGAGGTTCCAGTTTACTGGAACTGTGAAAGCAATTGGTTCTATAAAGCGTTGATTCCATTCACATAGCCAGAACCTACTTCTGAATGCATTTTCCACAGTCAGAAGAACCAAAAAAGAAGTCATTTGTTGGGGGAAAACTCTGGGAGTATGAATTCCTCCATATTTGCACCTGGGAGGGAATAATGCCACTGCAGTATTATCCCAGGTGTTTACAAGAGAAAGGAGTCAAATTGGTAATGAGGTTGCACAGTCCTCATTCCACACAATCTGGGACTGCATGTGCCACAGTGGCAAAAAACAGCTTCTGAATCCTAAGATAATTCAAACACTCATGATACAGATAGTGTCTCCAGGGACCTGTGAGCAAAATGAATTATACAGTGGTTTCTATACCCTGTTTAAAGTTACTATAACATACAGCTGCAATGTTCAGAACAGAAGTTCTTTCCACAATGTACTATGTCCCGCAGAACCTTGCTGTACCCATTTCCTTCAGTAATACAAGTGTATAAGCTCATTCAGCAGTGCCTTTGAAAGAAGCATTTATTTTGTATTAAACTCTATTTTCAGCTTAAAAAGCTTCCACCCACTGAATAAGTTTCATGGGCTAAAATTTTTTAAAAAATCAGCACCATAAAAAGTTGAAATTTTAATTAATTTATTGAACAGTTTTATTATTTGAAATTTTTATCATTCACGTTCAACATTTTTATACCACTTTTTAAAACAACAACAAAAGTTCATTCAGTAGTTTGATGAGCAAAAAAAATGAGAAAAATGTTACTAGCAGGCCAGGCTTGCATTAGTTTGATTAATTGGGCCCAATTTGATTAATTGGGCCCAAATAGGCCCCCCCTTGGTGGGCCCACTTTGCAGCTTAGAGTGGGTCTCCCTCAGCCACCACCTCTCTCTGTTACTGATGCTCCAGTGTAGAACCCTCCAAGGTGTTGCAAGGAGAGTGCAGCAAGTGTTGTTGATTTGCAGGCCTCCCATCTGCCTCTGGGTCTAACTAGCTGGAAATCAGACCCCCCCCCCCCAAAGTAGTTCATGGCAGTGTCATCATGTTATCATTTGGGTTCCATGCTTAATTTGGGTTCCATGCTTCATGCAACATGCCATTGCTCTTCCTGTGAGAGGATGGGACACCTGGAAAAATGTTCTGCATTGTGCTCCTAAGAACTGTCCTGTATACAATGGAGACACCAGCAATGCTAGAATAAATGGAGACATGAAGAAACATGCAATGCTCGAATAAATGGAGACATTGCTCTGCACTTGCTGAACATTAAAAACCTGCCAGTAAAATGTGTCTGCCTCTTTTCCCACTTAGCAAGGCTTGCCCTAGTTTATGCATAAAATGTGCTAGTTTACACATATGTGGGCTTGGATTCATCTATGATCTTGATCATTGATGTCTTCATTTTGTTATGTTAATAGTTTGTTGGTTTTTTAATTTATTTTGGAAAAGCAGTCCATTAATATTCTTAGTAACCTTTCTCCAGTTAGGTGTCCTGAGCTCATCTTCCCTGAGCAAGAAATTGCTCAAATGCCAAACACTTTCCAAGTCAGCAAAAAGATGCTGCGTTAAGAACTAATTAAATAAAGCTGCAATTCGCTGTCACTTTTCTGATGTTGGGAATAGAAGTGCAAGTCTTAACATTTCTATTGCAATGTGTGCAGGAAGGGGGGAGAGAATAAAACATCTCACCAAGAAGATGAAGAATTTCACACACAGACACACACACACACATACACATAGTGTTGTGCTAGATTTTTTGGAGACTTGGTGTGAACATTTCTGCACCTTAGGATTGGCTCACTTTTTTGAGTGTTTCTTCACAAACATCACAGCTAGTCCTATTTTTAAAAGCAGCTCGCTTGCGCTAAGAGAACAACACAGGCACTGTGTAGAATATGTTGGACCCAACATAAACACAACAACAGTAAATCTCTGAAATCTCTCTCCATCGAGCAACCAGATTGCCCTCTTCAAAAAAGATCATTTTTCTTGTACTTTTTCAACAAAGGTGCTGATCTCATAAATTCCTTCCTATGTCTTGGCCACCAGGATAGCTCTGTAATGAAGAAATGTATGACAAAAAAATAGAATGGTATTTGTCGTTTTTCTGCAGAACAAATGTCTGAAAAGAGTAGACTGACAATTTTGTTACATTTTTCTCCTTCTTAGAACAGCTTTTGCAGTTAATTTCAAACTCTTTGTTTCATTTGTCAATAGTAGTACTTTAAATGTTTTGGTTGTTGGGTTGTGTTAAGGAAAAAGGACAAGTAAGCCATAGATATTCATGGATTGTGCATATTGGTGCTTTCTTTTTTTTTTTAAGCTTCAGGGCATGTGACCAGCTGTAGAGGTTTGCTGTCAAGGAAGCTCATTTTCTCTGTTTTGTATGTATGCCAGATCTCCAAGATCCAACAGGTCTAGAATGAAGAGTTAACGTGTCACACTATTTACTGCTTGCCAGCAAGCTTTTGTAAGCTCAGAAATAACCAAAGCATTTTTTTTGCCCTATTATTGTTCTCTTCAACCTTCTTGAACAAAACCTTGCTGGAAGGCTCAGTTCACAGAAGCATTTTTGTTTGTGACTCATGGATTTGGTGTCATGAAGCAGTCCCTTCAGTAATTTTATCTGTGTATATTCAGAACACCGCTTGCCACATCTCTAGGGGGATTTCTTTTTCTATGCTATTTGCTACCTGATTATGCAGTAACAATAGTGCTTCGCCACACAGGAAAATCATGCTTTGTTGACTTTTCTTAGCTTTAAAATAATGTTGTGTTTTAGGCTTCCTTCATACCAAAACACATCAATTGCAAATTCATCTTATCTGACCGGAGCAAACCAATGAGGAAAAGGGTTTAAGCATTTCCCAAATCAACTGCTTTTCGCAGTGGCATAGCTAGAGAGGGGGGAAAAGGACTAAGGGCACAATCCAGACTAACTACAGGACCTCTTGTGTCGACACACAAAAAATTTAGTCAGGATTGCAATATGAATTTTCCATAGGTTTGCACTAAATGCTGCTGTCACTCCATTGACACAAATGGACCTTGCTCCGATGGATCTCTTCACATAGCTGGGTCTGGATTGTGCCTTAAGTTTTGCAGGGAGCCTCATCGCACCCTTTAAGTGGACCCTCCCCTTCTGAGCCATTCAGTGTAGGGTTCCCATAATTCTCTTCCACAAAATAGGGATAGGACACTCTAGCCCATTTGCCAGTATGAGATCACAACAAACGGGATTGTCCCTGTTTTTCAGGACACATGGCGACCCTAATTCAGTGATCCTAAAGTAAAGCATACAGTATGCATTCATCAGAATCCAGCAGTTTAAAATGGTTCTGAAGGAGAGGGGGAGTGGCTGCTTGCACAGTGCAGTAAGGCTCCCTGAAAAACTTAGTGCTTTGACCCCCTCTAGTTACACCACTGCCTTTTGATATTCCTTTTTTCCCTCCACAATTCCTTCTTGAAACCAGGTTATACTGATATCTGCCAAACGTATTGTGCCAACATTCTCGTTTTTCTCCTGTAAGGTTCAGGTGAGAGTCACTGTGTCAGCAGCATCCCAAGCTAGCTGAAGATGGTCATTTGATCCAACTCTGCTACTAGCTGGGAAGGGTTCTTGCATGAGAGCTAGATTTCTTTTTATTTTGCATTACTCCCTGGATGCCTAAAGGTTATCAGTTAAGCTCAATTGTACAGTTTGGATGTTTGATAGATAAAGCACGTATTTAAAAAAACAAAAACAAAAATCAAAAGAAGAAAAATATAAATACAAAAGATTCAGCACTGTGCATTCAGAGTTTTTTCTTTCTAGTTTAAAAGAAGGGAAGGTAAATAATGTCAAGTCAATGAATATCAGATATATTTTTTGACTGTACATTACAGTGAAGTGTAATCTTTTTTTTACAACTGCAAGTCCATCTTATTTATTCTTGTAAATGTTTCCCAGACAATGTTTGTAATATGGGCTGTGTTGCAAAAATCCATACAATAAACATGTGATCCAAGATTAATGTTTTACTAAGAGCCTCTTGCACTGGTGTATTTGTGGTGTGTTTTTTTTTTGGGGGGGGGGGAGAACAGGGGGCTTGAATTCCATCTATAAGAACAGGAAAAGGTCAAAAAGGATAAAAGCTTGTATAAGCCAAGATACGTGACTAGACTGACCCTGCAGCCCAATCCTTATGGAAAGGGTGCGACCATCAACCCTCAAAAAAGTAATCCAAAAATGCAGACTGAGATGGTTTGCCCACATCTGAAATATGAACACCAGTTGGCTGCCACATAAGCTCCTCTGGCAAGAGCCACCTATCCACTGGAGAGTTCAAAGAGCAGCACCAAAGAAGACGTGGTTCAAACTGGTTAAGGAAGACCTAAAGCACTAGCAACTGACCACTGACGAGACTAAAAACATTGCCATCAATCACAAAGCATGGAAGCATATCATGAATGATGCATAGAATCTAGTGGCACCTACAGTTATGTATTGGTTGAGAGGACAACCCTCTCCTCAGCTGCCAGGTAAGGACTAAGGAAGAAGACAGCCCAATCCTAATGTGCTCTCCCACTAGTGGAACTAATATTCTAGAAGGGAACTAGAAGGGAAAGGAGAACTAAATCCTCTTTCTATCCCTAAGCTTTCCACTCCACCTATCCCAAAAGATAAAGCATTGTGAGCACAAGCCTAACCGTGTTTACTCAAAAGTGAGCCCCATTGTGTTCAATGGGTCTTACTCCCAGGAAGTTGTCTTTAGGATGGCAGCCTGTGTCTTTGCAGCTGCCTTGGCAAGGGAGAAGGATATGGTTTGACTTTTCAGGACTCAAACGTAAGGCACAGAACTCTGCTTGCAAAACAGAATTATCAATGGCACCCAATCTCACTGGGAAACATGGAAATTCCCCCTTCCTTTGGGCATGTATGTGTTAACATCTATCACATCTCTGTTGGAAGTAGTACTATTTGACAACTAACTGGGGTAGCCTCACAAAAGCTAAGTTTGTGGATAACACCAAAGTATTGTGATAGTGAAATATGTGAGGGGCTCCTCTGATCAGCACTCGGCTTCAGAAAGAACAAAACCTATCCAATTTTAAGGTGAACCTTAAAAAATTCTGAAGCAATTTTCTTTAGTACTTCCTTCGGCTACTGCAAAGTACTGAATATTTTGAGGCTGTTCAAGAATGAATGAAAATAGCTAATCCTTGCTGTATGTGAAAACAAAATATAGGATATTTTGATTCAGCACCACAAAACTGGTATAGTGTTTATGTACATTGCAAAAATGTAGTACAAACATTCTGGACAAGTGCGCCAAAAAGCATATTAACTGTACTGACACTTTGTTGGGAAGAATATTTAGCCCCTAATGGCCTAGTCCTATGACCTGCTGTACCAGCATCTTGGTGCTTAAGATGCAGTGTCTGTACTGCTGTGCCAATGTATTGTCACAAAGCATGAATTATGACCGATTTTATAGGCAGATGTGCTGATTCAAACATCTGGGGTCAAAGGGGCCCACTCTGATTGATAAGACTGTTGGCAGAGATTAGATGATGCAGTTAAGTGTAAAAGGATTGTATTCACCCTGCTATTAAAAAACCCTAACAGCTAGGGTGAGGCAGACTGAGAGAGAAGAAAGATTGGGCCAAGTTCACTCACCTTCAAGGCTGATTGGGGATTTAAAGCCACTATGCCATACTGAACAACATTATGAATCTATATATAGATTCCATCAATGGACACACTGACTCATTCCCTGACTCATTAATGCCCAGCCAAAACGGCCAGACCTAGAAGCAGGAAATTTGGGGAGGATATTATTTCTTTGATGTAGGCACCAACTAAACTGATTTTTAGAAATTCAAACTGAAGGGGGTGAAAATGGGTGCAACATGTTTTCGTTCCTATACTTAACATTGAACAATTGCTGACTCTTCAACACCCAACCCCAACTCCTGGATTTAGAAGTATGAAATTTGGGGAGCATATTCCTTCTGTGATTTAAGGACCTTCTAAGAAGTGTTTTAGTACCCAGTTATGCCTGGTGCCCCATGGTACCCACTGCCCAGGTCCCCATGTTGTCTGGGAGGGATGCCCAGTACTCAGTGGAGCCTGGTGCCTCGTGAGGATGCCTGGTGCCTGATGGTGTGTGATGAATGGTGCCTGGTGAGACATGGTTCCTGGTGGTGTCCAATGGTTTCTGATGCTGCCTGGTGCCCTGTGGTGCCTGATGCCCAGTGCAAAATAGGGATCCATGGTGCCCGGTAGTACCCAGCAGTGCCCACTGGTCTCACTGGTTCCCACTGTCTGCTGGTGCTTGCCAGTGCCAATGCCTGCCAGTTCTCTCTGCCCAGTGCTCACATGTGCCCTGTAACTGCTGGTGCTTTGCAGTGCCCTCTTGTGCCCATGATGGTGCTCTGGTGGTGCCTGTTGTGCCCACTGCTGCTGGTCCCACTGTCCACTGGCACTGCTGTCCTTGGTGCCTGTTGGCACGCAGTGCCAGCTGTTACCTGCTGCTGGCTGCTGGTGCCCAAAGGTGCCAATTCCCTGGTGTTGATGGTGCCCAGTGGTGCCTCCCAGTGCTCAAAAAATATTCTTTCCATTTTACTCCCACAACAGTGGGTAATTTAAGCTAGTGTTGTCTATTTCTGTAAATTTTGTACTGTTTCTTTTAAAAAACACAAGCTCTTTAATTTCCATGCTCAAACACTGTCCTATATTTTATGTAAATTAGTCTGTACGTTATTTAACTAAACCATCTATTCCAAGCGACTGTGGCTGTTCATAAATTCTTGGCGCTTTTCCTCACACATGGTATAATTTGCAAGATTTCAAATGCTGGTATTTATTTTCTTAAACAAAACCTAAATGGATCTATTGACTCATAATGACAGCAAACAAGAAAACTGTATTTCAAATCCTAGCATTCCCCACCCACAAATTATGAATAAATGGCATTTAGCCTTAAAGTCTAAGCATCAGCATGCAACTTTTAAAGCAATGAAAATAAACACTGAAAACATTCCTGCAGACTGATCATAGGCACATACAGAAGAAAGCACCGTTGAGTTCAATGGGACCCACTCCCATTGTACAGGATATATGTACAGGATTGCATTGCATTCCTGTATTGTTTCAGTTCTATAAATCTGAACTTTAAACATTTTTTTTTCATTTATAACACAGCAGCTTAGAATAACTGGGGATTTCCACGCTCTGTTAATAACCATGGGAAGCATGTCCCTTAGATTGAGCTTGGAGGTGACTGGCTGCTCCAAATGGGAACAGAAGCACTAAAATATAGGAAATTAAAAGCATTTGGGAATGCTCCCCTTAAGACCTTCAAGTGCTAATTAACCACGAGAAATCTGTCCCTTGCTTATATATCTGGTTCAAGTCTGAAGAACCTATTGGAAAACCTAGGATTTGAAATGGAAGGCTATCTGTAGATTGGCTTGCCAACAAGGATCAACCAACCCTTGTTTTAAATCCTGGCTGGTTTTAGAGGGCAGCCCTTAACTATGATGGGAACCATTCACTGTTACCCTTACTCAGGGCTTTTTTCTGGAGTATTCACCAGTGGTCAGTACTAGCACCTTTTCCCACCTGTTCCCCCTGTTCAGCTAATTAATAAATAGTCATATGGGAATGACATGTGGTGAGTATTGCACCTTTTTTCCAAAAAAGCATTGCCCTTACTGATAACTACCAGGAGATAATAGTGGAGACAGCGGAAAACATGCAAGGGCATTAATAGTCTTTCGGTTAGGGTGGCTGCTATCATCAATGGGAAAGGGGTGTAGTATATATACACCTGCACAGTGTTGAGAATGGCTCCCACCACTACCTCTTGTGGTGACTTATAAAAAGTGTGCTTCTCTTCTCCTCTACCCCTGTCGTCAGGCTGTTTATTATTTCCTGATATATAATGTATTATCTATATATATAAAAGAGAAAAGTCACTCACTCACTCACTGACTCATCACCGCCCTGCCAAAACCGCTGGGCCTAGAAGTGTGAAAATTGGGGTGGGTGTTCCTTCCATGACGGAGGGGTGCACTAAGAACCGGTTTTCGGAAATTCCAACGGGAAGGGGCTGAAAAGGGGCGCAATGCGTTTTCCTCCCTATACTTTGCATTGAGAATTGCTGACTCCTCAACATTCCTCCCCAACTGCTGGGCCTGAAGCATGGAATTCTGGGAGTTCCTTCTGTCACCTGAACACCCACCAAGAACCCTCTGGAGAAATTTAACCCTTCAGGGGCTGAAAAGGAGGCAACGTGTTTCTCTCCTATACTTAACATGGGAGACTGAACAACATCCAGCCAATTTGGTGCTCAGTGCCTGGCGCAGAGGGGATGTTGTTAGGAGGAACAGGTTGCACTGGAGAGGATGCTGCGCATGGGGGGATGATGCACATGTAGGAAAGTTGCGCATGGAGGGAAGTTGCGCATGTAGGAAAGTTGTGCATGGGGGGATGATGCGCATGGGGGGATGATGCACATGGGGGATGATGCGCATGGGGGATGATGCGCATGGGGAAGTTGCGCATGGGGATGATGCGCATGGGGGGATGATGCGCATGTAGGAAAGTTGCATATGGGGGAAGTTGCGCATGGGGAAGTTGAGCATGTAGGAAAGTTGCATATGGGGGAAGTTGCGCATGGGGAAGTTGAGCATGGGGATGATGCGCATGGGGGATGATGCGCATGGGGGATGGTGCACATGTAGGAAAGTTGCGCAGGGGGGAAGTTGTGCATGGGGGAAGTTGTGCATGGGGATGATGCGCATGGGGGGATGATGCGCACGGGGGAAGTTACATATGGGGAAGTTGCACATGGGGGAAGTTGAGCATGTTGGAAAGTTGCGCATGGGTGGAAGTTGTGCATGGGGGGAAGTTGCGCATGTGGATGATGCGCATGGGGGGATGATGCGCACGGGGGAAAGTTGCATATGGGGAAGTTGCGCATGGGGGACGTTGCGCATTGGGGAATGATGTGCATGGGGGATGATGTGCATGGGGGAAGTTGCACATTGGGAAGTTGCACATGGGGAAGTTGCACATGGGAGGAAGTTGCGCATGGGAGATGATGCGCATGGTGGGACGATGCGCATGGGGGGACGATGCGCATGGGTGGACGATGCACATGAGGGGATGTTGCGCATGGGGGACATTGCGCATGGACGGAAGTTGCACATGGAGGGAAGTTGCACATGGGAGATGATGCGCATGGGGGAAGTTGCGCATGGGGGAAGTTGAGCATGGGGATGATGCGCATGGGGGGATGATGCGCACGGGGGAAGTTACATATGGGGAAGTTGCGCATGGGGGAAGTTGAGCATGTAGGAAAGTTGCGCATGGGGAAGTTGTGCATGGGGGAAGTTGCGCATGGGGGATGGTGCACATGTAGGAAAGTTGCGCATGGGGGATATTGCGCATGGGGGGAAGTTGCGCATGGGGATGATGCGCATGGGGGATGATGCGCACGGGGGGAAGTTACATATGGGGAAGTTGCGCATGGGTGGAAGTTGAGCATGTAGGAAAGTTGCGCATGGGTGGAAGTTGTGCATGGGGGAAGTTGCGCATGGGGATGATGCGCATGGGGGGATGATGCGCACGGGGGAAAGTTGCATATGGGGAAGTTGCGCATGGGGGAAGTTGAGCATGTAGGAAAGTTGCACATGGGTGGAAGTTGCGCATGGGGGGATGATGCACCTGGGTGATGATGCGCATGGGGGAAGTTGCGCAAGGGGGGAAGTTGCGCATGGGGGATGCTGCGCATGGAGGGAAGTTGTGCATGGGGGGAAGTTGCGCATGGGTGGAAGTTGCACATGGGGGGATGATGCGCATGGGGGAAGTTGCGCATGGGGATGATGCGCATGGGGGATGATGCGCATGGGGGATGGTGCACATGTAGGAAAGTTGCGCAGGGGGGAAGTTGTGCATGGGGGAAGTTGTGCATGGGGATGATGCGCATGGGGGGATGATGCGCACGGGGGAAGTTACATATGGGGAAGTTGCACATGGGGGAAGTTGAGCATGTTGGAAAGTTGCGCATGGGTGGAAGTTGTGCATGGGGGGAAGTTGCGCATGTGGATGATGCGCATGGGGGGATGATGCGCACGGGGGAAAGTTGCATATGGGGAAGTTGCGCATGGGGGACGTTGCGCATTGGGGAATGATGTGCATGGGGGATGATGTGCATGGGGGAAGTTGCACATTGGGAAGTTGCACATGGGGAAGTTGCACATGGGAGGAAGTTGCGCATGGGAGATGATGCGCATGGTGGGACGATGCGCATGGGGGGACGATGCGCATGGGTGGACGATGCACACGAGGGGATGTTGCGCATGGGGGACATTGCGCATGGACGGAAGTTGCACATGGAGGGAAGTTGCACATGGGAGATGATGCGCATGGGGGAAGTTGCGCATGGGGGAAGTTGAGCATGGGGATGATGCGCATGGGGGGATGATGCGCACGGGGGAAGTTACATATGGGGAAGTTGCGCATGGGGGAAGTTGAGCATGTAGGAAAGTTGCGCATGGGGAAGTTGTGCATGGGGGAAGTTGCGCATGGGGGATGGTGCACATGTAGGAAAGTTGCGCATGGGGGATATTGCGCATGGGGGGAAGTTGCGCATGGGGATGATGCGCATGGGGGATGATGCGCACGGGGGGAAGTTACATATGGGGAAGTTGCGCATGGGTGGAAGTTGAGCATGTAGGAAAGTTGCGCATGGGTGGAAGTTGTGCATGGGGGAAGTTGCGCATGGGGATGATGCGCATGGGGGGATGATGCGCACGGGGGAAAGTTGCATATGGGGAAGTTGCGCATGGGGGAAGTTGAGCATGTAGGAAAGTTGCACATGGGTGGAAGTTGCGCATGGGGGGATGATGCACCTGGGTGATGATGCGCATGGGGGAAGTTGCGCAAGGGGGGAAGTTGCGCATGGGGGATGCTGCGCATGGAGGGAAGTTGTGCATGGGGGGAAGTTGCGCATGGGTGGAAGTTGCACATGGGGGGATGATGCGCATGGGGGAAGTTGCGCATGGGGATGATGCGCATGGGGGATGATGCGCATGGGGGATGATGCGCATGTAGGAAAGTTGCATATGGGGAAGTTGCGCATGGGGGAAGTTGAGCATGTAGGAAAGTTGCGCATGGGTGGAAGTTGCGCATGGGGGGATGATGCGCATGGGGGGAAGTTGCGCATGGGGATGATGTGCATGGGGGGATGATGCACACTGGGGAAAGTTGCATATGGGGGAAGTTGCGCATGGGGGAAGTTGAGCATGTAGGGAAGTTGCGCATGGGTGGAAGTTGCGCATGGGGGGATGATGCGCATGGGGGATGATGTGCATGGGGGAAGTTGCACATGGGGAAGTTGCGCATGGGGGAAGTTGCGCATGGGAGGAAGTTGCGCATGGGAGATGATGCGCATGGTGGGACGATGCGCATGGGGGGACGATGCGCATGGGTGGACGATGCACATGAGGGGATGTTGCGCATGGGGGATGTTGCGCATGGAGGGAAGTTGCACATGGAGGGAAGTTGCACATCGGAGATGATGCTCATGGGGGATGATGCGCATGGGGAGATGATGCGCATGGGGGAAGTTGCGCATGGGGGAAGTTGCACATGGGGGATGGTGCGCATGGGGGAAGTTGTGCATGGAGAGAAGTTGCGCATGGGGGAAGTTGTGCATGGGGAAGTTGCGCATGAGAGGAAGTTGCGCATGGAGGGAAGTTGTGCATGAAGGGAAGTTGCGCATGTAGGAAAGTTGCACATGGGGGATGATGCGCATGTAGGAAAGTTGCGCATGGGGGAAGTTGTGCATGGGGGAAGTTGCACATGGGGAAGTTGCACATGGGGGAAGTTGCACATGGGGGTGATGCGCATGGGGGGATGATGCGCATGTAGGAAAGTTGCGCATGGGGGGACGTTGCGCATGGGGGGACGTTGCGCATGGGGGGACATTGCACATGGGGGACGTTGCACATGGGGGAAGTTGCGCATGGGGGATGATGCGCATGTAGGGAAGTTGCGTACGTGGGGAAGTTGTGCACGTGGGGAAGTTGCGTACGTGGGGAAGTTGCGCACGTGGGGAAGTTGCACACGGGAAAGTTGCACATGGGGGGATGATGGGCATGGGGAAAGTTGCGCGTGGGGGTGATGCGCATGGGGAAAGTTGCGCCTGGGGAGATGATGCGCATGGGGGATGGTGTGCATGGGGGGAAGTTGTGCATGTGGGAAGTTGTGCATGGAGGGAAGTTGCGCATGGGGGAAGTTGCGCATGGGGGGAAGTTGCGCATGGGGGGAAGTTGCGCATGGGGATGATGCGCATGGGGGGATGATGCGCTGTGGGGGATGTTGTATGGGGAAGTTACTCCAGCAACGCGGGTACGCCTTTCGCTAGTAAAAACCTAAAAAGAAAACTTTACAAAGAAAGATAAGAACTGCCGTTGCTGTTGCTCACAGCAAATAATTTGGGGGAAGATATGCATTTGCAGCATATGTACAATGTCTCTTTAGAGGTGCACAAATCATTGTGATAAAAACTGCTCCATTTGCTCAATAGATTTTATTTTAAAGGGGGGGAAATGCCGACCCTTCAGCCTCAGCTAAAAGAAGCATGAGATGTTTAGCTCCCTTGGTTTTCTTCTGCCTCTCCTCCCTCTTATTGTGTTTTATCTTCGGGGAATATCGTTCACTTATGATCAGTGAAAAGCGAAGTCAATCAGCCAAGCATTTCCAGGTACAACACAAAAGGGAAGGAGAGATGGGTGAAAACAGACTTTTTAAAACATGCAGCTTTTGGCATTCACCATTTTCAACTGATTAACAACTTTCCCTCCTACCTTAGCAGAATGCATTGCCGTTGTGTTAGGCTTTGTTCGGCAGAGATTTTTTCCTCTGAGCAAGGCATCCACCGAGGACTGTTTACATCCAGATTTCCTTTCTCCTTTTGGCACATTCTGCTAGCTAAAGGACAGTACACTCCTTTGTATTGTCTGTACTTTTACTAAAGATAAGTTCCCCTTTAAATATCATCAAGGATAAAAGGCTTCGGATGTATCCATCAAGGTGCACTTGGACTTAGTTCTCAAGGTTCCCTGTAGGATACTAGAGTAGACTCTCATATTACAGTGGGTGGACCTTCACATTACAATCACGCCATTAGAAAGCATTTTGCAACAGCAAAACATCTTCTTCTGTCATAAACTCCTAATCCTGATAGGCCAGCCCTGGAAAGTCTCTCAATTTGTGTCTTCCAAGGAGGCTAGGAAGAGCAGCAAGATCTTCTCTTGGACTTCAAGATATAGGAAGAGTTTTGACAGCTATTTCTCACTTTTTCAAAACTTCAGAAGCAAACGAGAGAGGATTTAAGCTCTCCACCAAACCCAGGATAAACACATGACTGGAAATTTCTGAATTTGTCCTCTTTTTGTTTCCTGTCTGGATGTCCTCCAAAAGGGCTTTTGGAGCTCCATTTTGGTGTCATTTTGGAACTTTGCAGTGATGCGCAGTACCCTATCATGTCATATGTCACTGGATTTGTATTGAAGAGTAGAATCCAATGCGAAAATCAGTTTTGAAATATCTCATTCCTATCAAACATTATGGCCAAAAAACTAAAAATCAAAAATATGCATTGAGCTCTATGGGAAAGGGAAAGTGCCCAATATTGTGGCTTTACTTGTGAGTAGGAAAACCTGCCATTGTCTATCGGAAAGGTCAGGCTCAGAGGAAGCCAAGACCTTGTCCTCCTTTTGAGGTTTGGGCATCTGGTCACCCTGACCAAACCTTCAGCATGTTTAGGGAGCTGAAGTGGTGGTTGTTATCTCTAGAAGAAACTGTTTGGATGACACCCTTCTGTTATGGCAGCAGTCTCCGGACCATGGTCCACTGCATGCTGGTATCACCTTTCCAAGTGTGGTTCAATAGTGGCATTCCAGGTGTGGAATGGCAGCAGTTACCATTCCACACCTCAGCAACTACCTGATGCACCTGATCTTCACAGAGATCTTCACCTGATCTCCATTGCCTGTCACCCCAGAAGGATTTGTGCCCTCAGTTTTCTCTCCCCTAAGACAAGACTTTGTGAAGATCTGGCACATCAAACAGCGGCTATTTCTCAGCCATAAGGATATGGCTGTGCATGATACTGCTGTGGTTGTTCATAGTGCTGCTGTGCTGAAATCCAGAAGTACAATCCTGGTTCATTGGATCTGGCCCATAGGCTAGGGTTTGGAGACTTCTGTTTTAGGCCCATGACCTTATTTTGCACAAAATCTCAGGTGACTATGCAGGACCTAACAGACATGATTAATAAGTAGTTTGTTACTTATATTATGTAACCCACTGACAGCTAGGCAGCCTATGGAAAGACAAGTTAAAATTTTTTACATACCTGTCGTGGACCATCTGGTTTTCCTCCCTCCCCCACAGCATGCAGTGTGCTCTATAGAAAGCCTTACATTCTCTGGGCTGGTGGGGGAATGGAATTGGGTCATTAGACACAATAATTTACATAACAAATTTGAATTAACCTATGCATTTCAAAGGCTTAGGCAAGGTCTCTAGCCCTAAAACTCAGCTGAGCCTAACAGCAGTGATAGCAAACCTGTGGCTGAAATAGCCTGGGACAGCTATTGTGTTGAAATAACACACAAAATGATGCCAAATGAACAGTGACCTGCCAATCAACCCACAGAGGCTTGCCAGATCTTTAAGATTCTACCATTTCTATTCAAAATAAGCCAAAATAATAAAAATACCAGACAATCCTCATGTTCTGACCATGTTTGGCACTTATCTGAAATATGAAGTAGCCATCTAGCAAGACTTGGTTTGCAAGGGACTGGCAGGTTTTGCTGTGGATTTAAGTAATTTCCCCCTTTTTAAGAAAGTATTTTTTCATTTTGAATTATGTATAATTCTTCCTCAGGGTACCACTTCAATGGAAAGGTAACACTAACGGTGTTCTGAGTTCTATACTTTGGCATTTAGTCATGATGGCCACATGATTTTGGAGACATGTTTGGACAATGCTGGCTTTCGGGCCCTTTGAATCAGTCAAATCAGCACAACAACCTGCAGAAGGCACCTTTACCTTGGAACTGCAACCTTTCACTATAGAAAATTAGAAACTATATGAATGTAACACATTTTATATGCCTCTATTATATGCCAAACAGAAGAGCATAGTATTGACAGGGATCTATATTCAAGATTGGCCCAAGATCTCCTGGTGATGTGCCAGATGTTGCCCCAATTTGCCATCTTCTCCAACACGCGACTGCTCTCTCCTCCTCCAGTCTTCCATTTTGTATTTCTCATCCTGTTTTATTCCAGAGTGTAGTAGGAGGAGGATCAATATAGGCAGTACTGGCAAGTGGGAGTCAGCATGGTGTAGTGGTTAGGGAATTGGGCTGACACCTGGAAGATGTAGGTTTGAATCCCTTTGGCTGTGAATCATCCTGTGTGACTGTGGACTAGTCACTCTCCTTCAGCTTCACCTACCCCACAGGATTGTGGTGAGGACAGCAGGAGGGGAAGATATCTAACTTTGTAAGCTGCAGGGTCGAAACTGCTGGGAATTTCTATGAATTTTGTTATTTTTACCATTTGTTGCTGAAGATTTTGGGAGATCTCTATGGAGTTGAAGAACTTCAGTGGGAACTATGCCAAAAATTTTGGAAATTGTAAAATATATTGCTGGGAACTTTTTGAAATTATCATTGGCCTTAAACCTATTAGTTAAGCCTGATATACTTACAGGAAGGTTCGAAGAAAATGTGTGAAAAATAGACATTTATTCAACTCTTACCATATTTTTAATGTCTCTAAATGGCAGGATCACTCATTCTAGAGAAGGAACTATGAGCTTCTGAGTGTCCTACTAAAGGATGGATACATTTGTTTTGGACATACCAGCAAGTGAATTTGTGGGTGCCTGACCTTCAGGCCTCCGTCAGTCTTGAAAGACTATGATATTGTGCTTGGCGCTGCATACACTGTATGCGAAGCACGAAAGCCTGGGTTGGATTGTTATGGAGGATAGGCTGTTACCCAAGCAGCAAATCCCCCCTCTCCACGCCACTGAATTAGTCCAATGGAAAGGCAGAGCCAATACAATTGGATCCAGCTGTGACCTTAATGAATTTGAATTTAGAATATACTTTATAAAAAATCTATTTGGATTCCAAATTAATCCACAGAAGAAAAAAACTGAACACAAATCAGGACTGTTTGTTGCTTCTTGTGATATAAAAGGAACAAATACGTTTTGCATTTATTCTTCTACTGCGTGCAGTTCCTGTCTGCACCAAATAATTATCTCAATTGTGGAGCCAAACTGGGACCCGGCATGGATTGATGTGGGAGCTGATGCAATTTCTTAGCTAGTAGGGGAGCACAACCAGATCTAAGAGCAACGTGAGTTCCAGGGGATCGAATCATATTTTCATGGAGATAAATCAGTTGCTGCAGGAGGCAATTATTCACAATTTGCTTCTCTCTTCTTCTCCCTTGCAGACTTGTTTAAACAGGGGAAGCTTAAGAGTTTTCTGTTCCACAGTAAGCTCTGCGGGCTTGATAAGAGCATGCCATACCTACTGAACTAAGCGATAACCTTAAGAAAATAATGTTTGCAGATGGATTTAACCTTTTTAGAAAATGAAGTTGTACATCGTGGCAGGATCAGTATTAAACGCATTACAGAGGAGATTTCGTCTAGCCCAAGAACCAGATTCACAAATCACTGGTCGCAGCTGCATTCTGATGAATTTTCTTCGGCGTTCACCACACAGTCGGCTGTTGTCATTGAAAAGATTGGCAGTTCAGTGGCACCCGACAGAATTGGGCACATAGTGAAGCTGAACACATGTTGTCATGGAATTTTGCTCAAACATGTGTCATATAATCTTCCACTTTTATTCTTATTTTTGAGCAGCACTTTCAGTCGGGAGGATTCCTCTCCCCCCTCTCCCCCCCCCCAAAAAAAATCTACTTAGATTGAATTCTGTTTAGCGTAATTGTTTCCCCAAATCTGCAAAGGTGCACTACTACTCTCCCTTTTCTGAATTAGCACCACCCTTTCCTTCCTTTTGTGCTTATTCCCCTATCTGGCCTTGTCCTTTTCAAACTGCAAGTCTGTATTTATTGAAAACTAGCTGAATTTACTTGTCACAATGGGAGCAAAATGTAAAGAATATTTGTGGGTACCAGCCATGGCAGGGCATGGGTGGACACTGCTTGGCACCAATGGGCACTGGCAGAAGCACTGGGCACCATTGAAACTGGGCAGTGGACACTGTGTACTGGTAGGCACCAGAGGGGAGCAGGCACCAATGGGCATGACCAAACAGCAGGGCACCACTGGGCACCACCAAGCAGTGGGCAGAGGGTACCACCGGGCAGTGCCAAGCACCAGGTTTGGGGCACCAGCCACCACTGGACACCACTGGGCACAAGGCATCCATGGCACCACCAGGCACTGGACATCACCAGGCAATGGGTAGCAGGCACCCATGGGCAGCACTGGGCAACAGGCAGCAGCACCGGTCTATGGACATCCCTAGTAGGCAACAGGCAACCGTAGTAGGCATCAGCACCATAGGGCATCCCTGCTGGGTATATAGATTATGGGATATCAGGCTCCATTGTGCACCACTGGGCATCAGGAGCCAGGCATCAACAGGTGCCACTGGGCACCAAGCATCCCTGCTGGGCACAGGCTACCACCAGGCACCAGTCACCACTGGTTGGCAGTGGGCACCATGAGGTAACATGCAGCACTGGACATCAGTGGGCAGTGGGCACCAAGAGACAGCAGGCATCCCTTCCAGGCACCATTCCTACCAGACACAAGTTACCACCAGGCACCTTCGGACAACATGGGACACTGGAAAGCAGGTGCCATTGGGCAGGTGGCACCGCCGGGCACTAACAGGTACCAAATTGATTCTTTGAAGATCTTTACATCATAGATCATTACATCACAGAAGGAATACACTAGCCAAATTTCATGTCCAGGGTTTGGGCATTGACAAGTCAGGGATTCTTCAATATTAAGTATAGGGACAATAATACTTTACACCCCTTTTCACGTCCTTCCGGTTTGAATTTCTAAAGATCAGTTCGTGGTGGGTGCCTGTATCACATAAAGAATATCCTCCCCAAATTTCACACTTCTAGACCTAGTTGTTTTCGGTGGGCATTGATGAGTCAGTCGATGAGTCAGTGAGTCAGTCAGTGACTCTTCGATTTTTATATAGAGATATTTGTATATCACTTGAATGTTTTGTTCAATTCTCAAACTGTTTTTCATTCAAAAGGAATGAGATGTTTCCCTTTGACTGTTGGTGTTTCCTTTAATGTAATGGTATGTGTATAAGATTTTTGCACAGGAAGTAGATGATGAGTTTGTTTAATCCAGGAATTGAGTCTTTCCCAAGGACCTGGTTTGCTGGATTTTATCCTATTTTGCTGTTATAAATACTGTAAGCTGTCTCCAGTAAAGCTGCTTTTTCATAGTTCTTTTGCTCTTCAAGGTGAAGCGAGGGCCTCAATCACCAGTGGAGTCAGTTTGGCCTTCTTCTGCCACAGCCTTTCAATTTTTATTTGTAAATCTTTGTATTTTTTATTTTTTTTGAGTTATTTTTCTTCAACTCTGCTATCACCTGGTATTGCTATATTGATTTTGACTTGTTTGTCTTTCTTCCTGACTACAGTTATATTTGGTGCATTATGCAATAGATGTTTGTCTTTCTGTGGTTAGAGATCCCATAATACTTTAGCATCTTCATTTTCAACAACTTTTTCAATTTTGTGGCTCCACCAGTTTCTGGCAGAATATATTTTTTACAGATGTTCCAATATATGATTGTTGTCATGTGTCACATCTTTGTTGCTGTGTGCATGCCATATATGAATAATGACACTCAGGGCACAATCCTAACCAGTTTAGGTCTGCATAACTCACCCATGCTCCCCGTTCCACGGTGGTTTGGTGTAGCCAGTGTGTGCCTATGCACAAGCCTAACTCCCCAGGAGTTGCACACAAATACCTTATGGTCCACTTTTGAATGTAAGAACACTTAATGTAGAGATTGCTATGGAAAATAGGGATTTTAATTTTTTTGTCATTTTAAGAACAAAACAACTTACAAAAAAGACCCCTAGATGCCCCAACCTCGTCTTAAGTAGGGAAGTTTCTGAAACTTTACAATGCTTCATAGCCAAACAGATTAGGCTTCTGAATAATGTGAATAATATATGAACCTTCATCATCCAAATGCAACCCACCAGAGAATTAGCATAAACTGCATGCGCACCTGAAGCACACTTTTCTTGCTTAAGATCTCCCGTTGGGACCATAGAATGGAAGTTCAAAAACGCAAAACCATCAAGAACACAAGTTTTGCTTGCCCATTGTTAGAATAACACCTGAAGCGATTCTGAAAGAATGCTACTTTAATTGGAGTGGGACAAAAAGCTGTTTACACTAGCTGTGTAGGCTTTTAAATTATGGCTGCCTACAATCTCAGAAGCAGTAGTCCTAATCAAAACTGCTTGAAATGAAACTTCATTGAAATCAGCGAGATTTCCTTCCAGGTAAAAGTGCCTAAGAACAAGGAGTAGGTCCTTCTCAGTAATAATTCAACCAAACTATTTTTTGTTTATAACTGATGGTTTTATTCATTCTTAATGCTTTTTGATGAAATGTGCACAATCAACCTCCTGTGCAGGTCTATCGCTGCTGTTATGCCCAAAGACAATATCTGTAGGTCACCAGTTAAAAATGATAGACGCCTTCAGGAGTAGCGAGACCTTGACAAACTGAGTGGAGCTCTTTTGGGTGAGAACCAACAAAGCAGGCTTTGAAGCTCTTTCCCTGCTCCAGAGTTGATGGCAGCCCAAACTTGTCCAAACCTTCAGAAGATCCATCTGGAATATAATCATTTCTTGAAAGATAGAAATTCTCTATTGATAAAAACCTTTGGGGCTTTAGCGAAACAGTGCAATCCTATGCATGTCCACTGAGAAGTAAATTCCATTGAATTTAATGAGACTTACTCCCAGGAAAGTGCACAGGATTGCAGCCATACCCTACAATCCAGAGTAACTACGGGAGCCTGTAAGAGACTCTATGTGTACCCATAGTTGCTGCACTACTTAAACCTATGGGAAATTCATATTGCAATCCAGAGCAAATTGTTCTTACACTGGAGCAAGGACTCCTTGTAGTTACTCTGGATTGCGCCCTAAGTCTGCCAAGTAAAACCTGGCATCCATCAGTCTTGAAAGACTACAGTATCATGCTCGACACTGCATGCAGAGCACGAAGGCCTGGGTAGATTATTATGGAGGATAGGCTGTTACCCAAGTAGCAAACCCCCCCTCTCCGCGCCACTGAAATAGTCCAATGGAATGGCAGAGCCAATACGATTGGTTCCAGCTGTATCGCAAAGCTGGGCTAAGGACAGGAGCTCACCCTGTCTTGTATACTTCCTTGAATAAAGTCAAAAGAGTAATACAGTGACCAGACAGGTGACATATAAATACCTGCTGTTGTTGTTGTTGTTGTTGTTGTTGTTGTTGTTGTTGTTGTTGTTGTTGTTGTTGTTGTTGTTGTTAGTATCATCATCATTATCATCAACACATCATCATCATCATCATCATCATCATCATCATCATCCAGGAGTAGGATTAAATGTATTTGAGCAAGATAGGGGACACCCAGAGGTATAATAAGGAGAGCATTAGCCCTCAGCACTAAACCAAAGAGGGAACACCTTAGTTGCAGAAGAGGTCTGTTGGCTTCATGCCCTTGAGGCTCCACATGAGAAGAAATGGGTAAAGCTGCCACAGTGAGCACTCTCTCCTCGGGGGAGAACCCAAAAATGATGTCACTGTGCAAGTGACGTGATGTTGTGAAATCAGAGCCCTGGGTGCCAGGACAGTGCATTACATCTCTGTATACACCTGAGAAGAGGATGGCAATCAGCAATAAACTCCTCCAACACAAACCACTTCATGGTAATCATTTATGCATATTTTCCTCATGCTCCTAAAGACAAGTTCAAAAAGTATATGGAATGGTCCCGCTGCTGAGCCCCACTGCACCCTGAAAGCGTGTGATGGGAAGCATGTTGGTGCATAGCCCATTTTCCTTCTCAAAAGCCACTTTAGCAATGAAGGAAGGAAACTGGGCTCAGAGGTTCATCTGAGCTGAATGCATCCCAGTGAACCAGTACTTTGAACGGGACACAACTCAAAGGGAGCTTCCACTGAGCCCAATTTTCCTGCTTTCCCATTGATTCATTGGCGGGGGCAAAGAACTAACAGAGTTTTTGTCATCCCCTCTTCAATTCCTCATGGGTTCACATGCTTGGCTTTGAATCTCAATCCTCTCTCACTCTCATGTTTCCAATTTTGAATCACTGACAAATTTTGGAAACTTTGAATCATGGGCAAATTTGCAAACTTGATCAGCTTATTCCTCTGCTGGAGTAACGAAGACTGAAACTAAGTGTCTCAATAAATGGATGTACGAGAGAGAGAGAGAGAGAGTGAGAGAGAGAGAGAGAGAGAGAGAGAGAGAGTCCACATTAAAATTTCTGAAGACCTTTCAAAACCTGCTCAAATCTCTGTCCTGTGTAGATAAGACACTGTTTTGCCTGCTTGGGATGCCAATGCGGAAGCAAACATTTGGCATAACAGTGAAGCATTAGAATTGTAAAAATATCTCCTTTTTTATTCAGCATGAAGTGACAAAGGAAAGGGTAAGCTGTTAATCTTTGGCCTTTTTGTTTTTTGTTGTTTTTTTAAAGTTGCAAATAGAAAACTTCAGGAGGTGTCAAAGAGCAAACAAGGAGAAAAGACAAATATTTTAAAAAATGTCTAAAGGAAATGGTGGTTGCCAAATGTCATCACTTTTTTCTTCCCAAACACCTCTGAGTTTGGGGGCAACTTTCTGTGTTCTAGAGATGGCCATTTGGGTACAATGCCTCATCAGAGGAACTCAGGGGCACCAATGAACTTTCCTAGCAAACCTGGAGATAAAATCATTTGTACAGGAAAAGCAGGTTTGATAAGAAACTGCCCTGTGGCTTAAAGAACATACCGGTATTTCTTCGTTGCTGATGTGAAGAAATGTCAGCAAGAAGCCTGAAGTTCTGCCAAACAGTGACATATTCCACATCTTCACCATCTTCATTGTAATTGCCAATGAGCGTACCTGGCTACAGGCTTAGAGTTGCGTGGGAAAGAGAGAAGGAAGCAAGATTCATGTGTTCAGTAAAATCTGTTAGTCAAGTAATTGAAAAGGAGTTGTCAGGGAAGGGATCTCTCAAGTAAAAGCAGGCTGACCTGGAGAATAGTGCCTGAATGTTCGTGTGTTCAAACTTCTCCCTGCTTTCCACTTTCCATTTAATGGACAATCAGCTAAATGGGTAAAATGCTTAGTATAGTGATTTTCAATCTTTTTCATCTCATGGCACGCTGACATGGTGCTAAGGCAGACCATCAGTTTTTGACCACTGACAAGGCACATCATGCTGCTGGTAGGGGGCTCAAATCCATTTATTGCCTTCTAATAAAATTACAGTAATCCGTTTATTACCATTTATAGCTCTTCTAATAAATGACGTCCCCCAAAGTCCCATTGCACAAAGGCAAACCATTTGCAGCACACCAGTGTGCCATGGCACAGTGGTTGGAAATCACTGCTTTAAGTTGACTGTACGCACTGTTGCCAGAAGTCCACGTTACAGAGACCAGGCAGGAGAGGGCCATGGTGGGAGAGGGAACCCTACTAGAAAAATCCTAGATGTTCCTATTACATCAGAGGTTCCTATTAAAACACCAGCAGTTCTATTAAAAATCAATCCCACAGTCGTGTCTGCATAGATCCATTTCTTAAATAGAAATTGTACAGAAGACTTGCCTACATACTTTTCATGCTCCTTTTTTTAAAAAAATGTGAAAATTGAGAAGTGGTAATGGTGGTGGTCAGAACATCCTGGAGGAACCTAGTAGGGTGGGACATCTCTTGAAGCTATAGCCCTGCCTTCACAAATTCAGCACAAGGATATCCTAGCAGGTGACATGAGTCAGGATGAATACTGGACCTTATATATTATATGATGCACTATTTTCCATAGCAGTAACTACCGGTAAGTTCCTGGCAAGCAAGACTCTGTTCCAAAAGGAAGGTAGAAGGATGCCTATTTTGTTTTTAAAGACCTTTTAGAGCCAGAGTTGTGAATAGCAGCTATAAAGCACTTTGCAGTGGAATGCAGTTTTTCCAAGAGCTTCCACAGAGGTAGTTTAAACACATGGTCCATGTTTCATCAATCAAACTATTACTTGCCGGGATTTTTTCCCCTCCTTTAAATAGCCAGTGGAAAGATGCATGACTGTATCTTTTCTTGGGCTCAGGTGGATACCTGCACTCCTCTGTGAGTACTTGAAGCTTCTTTAGTTTTAAGGGGGGAACCCTTTTATCTTCTTATATATGACATATAATGTGAGACAGTGGGGAAATCTAAATCATAGGATAAACCTGAAGAAGCAAGACATAGAAAAGTCTATAATCTTTATTCTGCAAACACCATGAATGTTTGCAAACACCAAGAAAACACCATGCTGGGAGGCCATGAGGGATTTGGGGTCCAAGCAAAGCAACCCAAAAATTCAAAACCAGTTTAGAGCAATACCTGCAAGTATATCAAATTCCAGAAGGCCTGCCATGGCAATCTGCAGCAGCGCCATAAAGAACACAAACGTTTCTGCATTTCAGTTGCTTCAGCTGTTGCTCCCTTTTTCTTGCCTATAAGCAGTGATGGGGAAAGTCTGGTGGGACATGACTTCATTTGAGCTCATCCCCATGTGACTCAACTCAAAAAAGAGTTTATGATGGCAATTTCCTAGTCACTTAATGGGAACAGTTTCAGAACGGGGACAATTTATGAGTAGCTGAGTCACCCCCTCCTGGGAGCTTTGGGACTTCTGGGTCCCTCAGACATGTACCCAGGTATGGGGGAAAGAGGCATGCCCTGCAGACCCAGAGGGTCCAGGGCCCTCTGGTCTCCAGGGTCCTCTCCCCCACAAAACTTCCTCACTCACTTCCAGGTGGATGCTACTGGGAAGAGTTCCCCTCCAAACATCTGGGCGCTGCCCTAGGCTGTTTCCAGGTTGTGCTCAGTCTGTGGTCCTCTCAGTGGACTTCTGCAAATCCTAAAATGACTTACAAAACTGACTGGTTCTGGATGGTTCATTGAAACTTCCGAGTGGTTCATGGAAACTTCTGGACCATTCATGGACACTACTTCTAAGCTACCTCTTAACTTCTGGTCAGTTTTGTGAGACATTCTGAATCCTGAGCAGGTCAATGGAATGTATCACAGACCCATCGTACGTGGCCTCTAGCTGCTTCCATAATGGTCTCGTGATGGAGTATGGATCATAGTTACAACCAACTATGCATTGGATTGTGACCCACCAGTAGATCATAACCCACATTTTGGGGAGCACTGCTTTAGCAGAGATTTTTGCATCTTTAGAAAATATCACTCTTCATTTCCTTGTTAACTGAAAGTAGGGTATTAGCAGTAGTGTACGGTCCCTGCGGCACAAGATGGCTCATGCCATGGGTGCATGTGCCATGTTGGGCATGAGTGTGTCCACCTGCCCACTCACCCACCCGACTCCCCCCTCCCCAAAGGGTGCTCTTCCCCGTCAGCTGGAGATTGCCTCTCTGGCTAATAGGGAAGAGCGCACCTGCAACATGAACTGCTTCCACCCTTGCACCCTTCTCCGTTAGCTGGGGATTATCTCCACTGCTGGCTGGGGAGAGTGGAGTTTCAGCACAGCTGCTGCCGTACATGCGCCCTCCTCAGCTGCCCTTGCTGACTGAGGGCAAGGGCAGCTGAGCTGCAGGGGCAGCAGAGAAGGGTGCATGCGTGGCAGCAGATGTGCATGCATGCGCCCTTCCCTGAGGAGGACACACGATGATGACATGACACCAAACAGCATCGTTACATCATGCATACCATGGACATGGAACACACTTGGCATGTGCCTGGGTATTAGCGTTATTAATTCTATTGGCTGGTTTCATCCATGGCCAGATAAGTATCACAGCTCTTAGCTTTATGCTTACTGCAAGCATTTTAAAGCTCTCCATTGTTAGCTGTATTTAAACATTGTTTTATACAGTTCAAATTACCTCAGGAGGCTATAAATTGAGATCTAATATTCATGGTAGCACTATCCATATTTTATAAGTTGAAACAATAATGGCCCAGGACTCTCACTGTAACAGGGGAAAGACAAGCATAAAACAGAGCTGAAATATAAACTTGGTAAATGACAAGGTGCCAATAAATATGTAAACGAGATAGAGTTTTGTATAGAGGGGGAATATCAGATTCTAAATAATTAAATGTAACATATAAGCTAATCCTCCAATGATGTCCCTTCCCCCCCCCAAAAAAAAAACAGCTCAAGTTCCCAAACATTGGGAGAAAATGGAAATAAATCAAGCCTTTTCAGCATGTGTTTCACCGTGTCAGAAGGAGCCAACCAGCCATTAACTGATCCTGCTGACACCGAATCAGCTCCAAATTTAGTGTAATGGTACATTTTGACATGCCGGAGCTTGTCATGACACACACGTACTCCATTGCCATGCTCCATAATAAAATCAACCCAAATAATCAACTTTAATTTTCTTCATTAGAATGTTTTCTCCTGCTACTTATTATTACTTTGAAATTGATTATACTTCATTTAAAAGGACTATCTCATTTCATCCCAGACTCTTCGAATGGGTTTTTAGGATTACAATTAGTTTTGAGAACTAATATATAAAAATTGATAACATGGAACTAAACAACATCCCAGATAAATATAAAAAATTGATTGCAGAGCAATCCTGTGTAGGTTTAGCCAGAACTGAGTCCCACTGTGTTTATTCCCAGATAAGAGTGCATAGGTAGGTACTATCAGAGATAATGCACATAGTGCATAGAAGGTACCATTTTGTTCAAAAGGACTTACTTCCAAATAAATCCACATAGTATGCAAGCCAGGCAGCCTGATCCTAAGCTCCCTGGAGCAGATTCCGATGTCACAAATCCAAGCAGCCTGGAGCTGCCCCAGGATGTCCAGAACTAGGACAAGTGCCAGATACTGGCCTGACCCCCTGCTCATCTGCACACCTACTGCCCACTATCTCCCCCCATTTCACATGGATCACTGAGTGGCATATAACAGCTTTTGGTGCTGTGCTAGCTCCGGCAGTGTCCTGTCAGTGCGGTGTAGCTCACAGGGGTGGCTTACAGCATGTTTGCAATACATGGCTGCTGCTGCTGCCCTACACAGAGCCATAAAGTTTGGGATTTTAGCCATTGATATACTGTGTACTCCAGGACAAACTTCTCAGACTGCTGTTTACTGAGCCTGATGCTTTTTTCAGCTAAAGTCCTTTAAAAAAATGCAAAGTTGGAAAAGATTTTCCCCCTCATTCTGCATTGTCTACAACCCTCCTCAGAAATGAACAGAGCTATTTCACTTTCTCCAAACCAGTCTAAACATGCTCCTAAAAATCTTAGAAATGTGTTGGTTTCGAATTCTCTCCAACATTTGCATATGTTCCGTATCACTGAATGCAAATTCAGAAGAAGAATCATAAAAAGAAATTTGTCATCAACTTTTCTCTCCAAGATCCCAAATCTAGTTTAAAAAAAAGTTCCGTGAAGAAAGGATGTATTTTCTTAACACTGCTTTTTTTCCAGGTAATGAAATGTGAAAACCTGACATAGTACAAACTATGTTTATATGTGAAATGTGAAAACCTCTGCAAAGTATAAACAACGGTGCCCATTTGGACTCTTTGGATAGTTTCTGTATGTCCAGTGTTGGTTATGCGTACTTTTCCACAATTAGTTTCAGTGGCGCCATCACCGATATTATTGTTCTTTGGAATCAATGCACTCTGCTCTTTATAGTGTGACATTCAGTAAAGGTATGTGCAGCTGAAAAGATATGTGCACTACTAATGCAAAATCTTCTGTATGAACAGCCCATCACGGTGATCAGTATGGGACATGACATGGAGCCCTACATGTTCCACCCTTTGTGTTCTGTTGGCTCCCTAAAGGGGGAAGATTTACAAACAGAAACATATTTTCACACACAGATGGTGTGGCTGAGGACAAGACAATAAATTTTCAATACTTTATTTTAACACACACACACACACACACACACACACACACACACACACACACACACACACATACACAAATGCATTTTTCCCAGGGACCTGGAATAATGTATCCAGCAAAATATTTCACAAGATTACCTTTTTGTAATTGCTTTTTTTCTGCTCTGAAAGCACATCCATAATTCTTTGCAATATAGGTAATTAATCTGTCTTTAAGTGGTTAATTGGGTGTAATTTGTAGACACAGACTTCTCAGCTTTACACAGTAGATGAAACGGTGTTTTGAGTCAAGCAATTGCTGTTGGTTCTTCTCATTCTTCCAGCTCTATGCAGGGGGTGGGGTGGTCTCTTGACAACAATAATTGTTTTTTCAGCTGATTTTCATTTTAACGAGTAAATATTCTAAACAAGGCCAGATGAGAACTTTTTTTTCATCTGCATAACCAAATGCAGTGGAGGAAACGAAACATTTTATCAGATGCAAGGAGAATGTAGGTTCAATTCTCTGCTGTGTTTTCAGATGACACAAGCACAAACATTCACACTCAAACCAGAGTAATATTAGCTACTAACAACCTGGTAGTAATGTATGTTATTGTTGGCTAAGGAGTCATTCCTTAAGTAGATTACTGATTAATAGTCCAAGATGGTCAGCTGATTTATCATCAGTGGGTTAGGGAATGACATCGGAGTATTTTTATTTTAAAAAAATAACCAGTACAGCAGTGGTATCACCTGTCTGATCAGAATATGCAGCTATTTGTTGGTATTTCTTCTGCATCTTATTCAGTGGTGGGCTCCAACAGGTTTGCACCTACTCTATAGAACCGGTTGTTAACGAGAGATAGAACATAGAAAGCTTAAAAATAGTCATTTAAAAGTGGGTGTCAGATGGGCATAGAACCGGTTGTTAATCTCTTTGAATCCCATCACTGATCTTATTGTATGTCCTTTTGCAATAGGAAGCCATTTATTTATGTAATTTGTCTTCTCTGTAATTTGTAATTTAATTATGTAATTTGTCTTCTCATGTTGTGAACTTTTTGCATGAAAATGGTATATAAATTTAATATTAAATGCTAACAGAAAATACGAGATAGATATAAATACGAGATAGATATACATTTCGTATATCTGAATTGAAAAGGCTTTGCTAATGGGAGCCAGCAATTTTTGAACTTGCTTTTGATATTAGGGCATCACAGCCAACTGCTACCAGAGTAACCAATTAATCACCACCTCGATAATTGCTACTATGAAATCCTCATAGTAATCCTCATAATCCTCATTGCCACAAAAAACTCTCAGAACACAATCTTAACTTGTGCTGGAAAAGACAGGCCAATTGACCTGCACTGGTACACAACTTGATGTAAGGGGATACTTACTCTCTTTCCCCATGTCATGCGCCAGCCACTCTTATGGAGTACTTGGATATGCAGCAGCTCAATCTGTGCCACTAAGCAGCCCAGTGTTAACAGTAAGCTGGCCATGAGGGAGGATAGGATCTGGACTAAGGCTGTAATCCTAAACTGCAGTTAGGCCAGCCTAAGCACAAGTCCTGTGCTGACCAGGAGGTATCACAAAAGTATTGAAAGGCACTCTGCTCCACTCCTGGGAGTTGGTTACTGCACAGACATGTGCTTGCCTCACTCCATCACCACAAGAAGACTAATGAGTTGTGCTGGCCTAGGATAGGATTGCACCCTAAGTTGCCTAGGTTGGTCCAACCACCTTCCCAGCCCAGTCCAGCCACTGGACCACTCCCACCTCTGCTAGTATTTCAAGTGGCTGTTTCTCTTTTCCAAGTTTAACAAGCTTTCATTTTGTTTTCTTAAGTGCTTTTGTTTCTCTGGCTGATGCTCAAATCCTCTTACTCTTTGTGAAGCTTCTGGCCTTCTCAGCTTCATTTCTGTGTCATTTAACTGCTAAAACACTAAATTATTATGTTAATTCTCCTCTAACACTTTCTGTGCCTTGACTCTTGGTCCATTTCCAAACCGCACCTTTTCACTGCCTGCACTGAATTATGACCAACTCTATTGATTCTGACCCTGGTTTTTAGACTTCTTTAGCAATCCATGCCTGCCGGAAATCTGCTTCATTGTCCATTTTTCTCTAGGACTGTCTTGTTGCGCATTGTCAGTGCAGCAATGTATGGCTCAGTCTGGGTCATTAGCACTTGGGGAACATGCTGGGTTCTTCATCCCTCTTTCAGCGCTACACTATCTTGTTGCTCCTGCCTATGAGAACAAAGCTGTGTTGTATTTCTCTAGCGGTGTCACACCATTCAAGCCATTTCTATTGCCGAGAAGATTGTCTGAACATTATGTTGAAGAGATTCCTCATTCCCAAAGATAACACAAAATATCCATTGCTGTCTTAGTTGTGCCTGACTTTTATCATTCCATCTCTTGACAGAACATATTTCCCAGTGGGGGAAAAATATGGTATAACTTTCATAGGAGAATTCAGTACTTGACAACAGTCCCACAACTCCACCCCCAACAAAAAAAGAGATTTATTTATTACCATCTTTTATTGTCTTTTATGCAAATAAGGGGTCACAGGAAGTTTAAAACACTAATTTAAAGTTTAATCTCTATCACCAGTATTCTGCTCACTTTGAAATATTGCAAAGCCTTTTGAAAATGTTGATTTTCTTCCCAGTTTTTCAGACTTCTTTGCAAGAGACTTTGTCTGTCCATCTGTCTGTCTGTGAATGGAATGTTTAAACAAAAGGTAGTGTTGAGGATTATTAAGGGGCTGTTTCTTTGCAAGGGTCTCCAAACTCCAGCCCAGGGGCCAGATGCAGCACTTGGGGAGCCACAATGTGGCCCCCAACAAGACCCCTGTATCTGGCACTTGGGCAAGCCTTGTGATCCACTCCAATACATTCTTATATGTAAATTTATGTAAATGTATTCAAATTTGACATGTAAATTAGTTTTCTCATCCCCAACACAGTGTCAGATAGTTGATGTGACTTTCCTGCCAAAAACGTTGGAGGCCCCTGATTTATAGCATTTATTTATCCATTTCTACCATTCATTCCTCCTGCCATGGGGCACTCAAGGCAGCTTACAATGCATTACAATTCCCCAAAAGACAATCAAATCACAGTGCAATAAAGAGGTAAATAGATGAACACTCCATACTAAAATCAACCACTGCTACACAGATGGTAAATACGCATGTGGATCTATTCAGCTCTATTTTTCAGCCCTATATAGTAGACATTGTTGAAGAAAGTGTGGAAAGGAGCACACTCTACCAGTAGTCAGCTAACTACACTTCTGCTGTCCATTTCTCCCACTGTGATGAAATGATTTGCCACAGGTCCTGGGTTCCCACATGTTCACTGCCTGTTTGCAAGGTAAGTGACAAACATGCGGAGGTTTTTCCTATGATTTAGAATCCTTGCAGACATGGGTTCTAAGTAGTACAGAGAGCTTCTCTGTGTGTTTGGAAATTGAATACATGGACACCCTGAGTGTGGCAGGATGTGAACTGGGAAGTACAGGTGCAAAAAAGGTGGAGCACCTGTTTTGCATACAGAAAGCTTCAGTCCCAAACATCTCCAGGTAGGACCGAGAAACCCTGGAGAACTGTTGTTGGCTGGTCAGTGTTGACAGTATTGACCTAGATGGACTGATGCTGCAACTCCATGTAAAGCAACAATCTACGTTCTCAACCAGGGTGATCTACCATGCAACACCCCCCCCCCAAAAAAATCAATGAACTCATATAGAGGAGAATGACAAGCCAATGTTACAGTCTTTGTTGCACCACTTTCCATTAGGAAGAAAACTGTTTAGGATTGCACAATGACTCAATCATACTTGATTTTTAAAAAAACATGCTTATGAAACATGCATATGAACCATCTCCATTCATGAAGGCCTAAACCAGTGGTGGTAAGCCTATGGTACCCATGCCACAGCGTGCAAGCAGAACTAGTGGTGGGCTTCAGGGGGTTCTCACAGGTTTTATAGAACCCTTTGCTACTGAGCACCTGGTTCTGAGAACCGGTTACTGATGGGAGATAGAACCTGTTGTTAATTTATTTGAACCACTGTGCAGAACTCTCTTGGCACGCACGCCAAGTCGCCCCAGCATTGCCCCAGCAGCCAAGCAGTGCCCTGAGTCCAGTATACATGTCCAGAGCTCTGGGCATGTGCGCTGAGCACTGATGTGTTCAGATGGCTCTGCTCCAGAGGAGCAGCCTGCTCCTCTTCAGAGCAGAACTAACTGACAGGGCTGGTGCCCAGTGCGCATGTCCAGAACTCTGGGCATGCACATTGGGCCAGGAATGCCCTGCACCCAGTGCACGTGCCCAGAATTCTGGGCATGCGCACTGGGCACCAGCTTGCTCGGTCAGCTGTGCTGTGGGCACTTCATTTCTAACAGGTTCGCCATCACTGGCCTAGACAATTGACTTATGGGAGTCACAAAAGGAGAATTATGCAAAACTTCTCTTTTTAATTGTGGTATGCTAACTTTTAAGTGGTTTTGCAACAATTGTAACTATGTATTATACTATGGGTATTGTTCAGTCCTGCTCTAAATGCTGATTATTTCTATTCTAATATCTCAATATTTCTATGTTATGGTTATTTTATTGTTGGAGATTAAGTATTCACATTTTTTATTTCTGCAATTGTTGAAGTATTGCCTTTCAGGGCTGAGTCGTCTAGAAGTACCTGGGCTCAGCGTTTGATAAAAAGAAGCTAGATCTTTTGTATATGGCTTATTTGTTTAATAGAGGCTAATATGGGTCAAGATTTGGTATTTGTGTAAGATTGTATAAGCTTTTGTTCAGAGAACTCCATGAAACAGAATAGTTTGTCCTTGGGTGTTTCAGCTGAATGATGAATTGTCATGGCATATAACAAACCTTAATAATTTATATTTGTGGGGCGGGGATGGGGATTTGCCAGAGTTCAAAGACACTACTAGGCCATTATGAAACTAATTAAACCTGCCTCATTATTTCTGTACAATATCCCATCCAGATTCTTTTTAAATCCACATAAAATGCATGATCTTATGTAGAGTTCATCATGACTAAATTGATAAAAGTTGCTTAGTTTAAGTGCCACCTACACAGAATCAGGCTTTCTTTGTGAGCAGCAGTAGCATACTTAAAGGAGCTTGACACTAGTGCCCAAAATTGTGGAGATCTTGGTATTTATAAATATGTTATATATCATTTTATATCATGTGATATATCATTTGATAGGTAATTTAATACAGAATACAATGAAAAATTTTATTTATTTATTTATTTTTATTTTATTAATTTATACCCCGCCTTTCTTCACCTGCAAGAGGGAGCTCAAGGCAGCTAACATCACATAGAAAATAAAACACCATTAAAATAGAATTATAAATATAGATTAAAACATAATTAAAATACAATTAGATTAAAACTGAGAAACATTTAAAACAGGCTAATAACATTTATTAAAAACAGTAAAAAGCAATAAAACTGCCCCCCCACCTCTGCCTCATTTAAAACGCTTTTTTAAAATAAAATGTTTTTAGGCTCTGCCTGAAGCTCTGTATTGAGGGAGCTTTCCTCAGTTCTAAGGGGAGAGACTTCCAAAGCTGGGGTGCCATCACCGAGAAGGCCCTATCTCTGGCTGCCACACCTCTCACATCTCTTAGTGGCGGCACAGTCAGTAGGGCCCCCTCAGATGATCTTAGGTGACGGGTCGGATTGTACAGAAGAAGGCGTCCCTCAGATACCCTGGACCCGAGCCGTTTAGGGCTTTAAAGGTCAGGACCAGCACTTTGAATTCAGCCCGGAAACGAATGGGCAGCCAGTGTAGTCGCTGAAGCAGTGGCCTGACAGAGTCAAACCGACGAGCCCCAGCAACCACATGGGCAGCCGCATTCTGGACTAGTTGAAGCTTCCGGGCCGTCTTCAGAGGCAGCCCCACGTAGAGCGCGTTGCAATAATCTAGTCTCAATGTCACTAGGGCATGGGTCACCGTGGCCAGATCCGAGCGACCTGGATCTTCACACATATGTATTCTATTTCACACATATGTATTCTATCAAAAGCTATAACCTAATAACCAGAAAAGGAAAACAAATTTGCCATATGTCACAAAAAGTGGATTTCTTTAATTCAAAACTGACCAATGATATAATTGTCCTGAGAGGTAAGTTGGGGGCAGTTAGAGGCAGCAGCGCTGGCCAGCAACCCTTTTAAACAGCCTCCACTTGGAGCATCAGGGTTGCATAGCATGCGTGCCCAAAGCATGCTTGCTTGTTAAATGAAGCAGAACTTGTTATATGAAGCAAGATTTCTTGGAAATTTGTATATGTTATATGAAACGCTTGTTATGTGAAATGCTTGTTATAACAGGTAACACTATTTGTAAGCAATCATCATGATAAAGTCACCTTTCTAAATGGATAAAGAGGAACTTTTTTCAGGTGGTGCTCCTCTAATATCTAGCAAGGAAAGAATCACTGTCAATTTTTAATCCAGCAAAATGTCTTTTTAGTGGCAGTTTGCTGGTGTTCTACATTTTTTAAAAAATTGTGAATCCTTTTGGGTCAGGGAGCCATTTAGTTATTTGATTCTGTCTTTACACTGCTTTGTGAATGTGTTTTCATCCCTATACTTTACAATAAATAACACTGGGGAACAATTTTTAATACACTTTCTGTTGATTTCGATTTTGCAGCTGTTTTAAAGTTAAATAGGCATGCTGATTTCAAAACTGTAGTTAGTTTTCTTCTAACACGTCAGTTTTTTTCTCTACAGCTTATTTAATATGACCACTCTCTGCTGAATCAAGTGTGAGTCATAGGAAGCACTAGTGCTCTCCTATTGGCTGAAGTAAACCTTCTCCAATTGTGGAGGGGTGAATGACGCCATAAGAGACCAGCGACAGTTTCAGACTTCTCTAGGCTATTCAGTTACACCTGATTTACCCCCAAATCCAGAGTAACTACAGGAGCACGTAAGACCCATAGTTACTGCACCAGCTAATGAAAACCTATGGGAAATTTGTATTGGGATCCAGACCCACCAGTTACGTGCACCCATAGTTACTGCACCAGCTAATGAAAACCTATGGGAAATTTGTATTGGGATCCAGAGTAAGTTGTTCTTACACCAGAACAAGGACACCCCATAGTTTGGATTTTGCCCATAGTGTAGTGAGACGTTGTGTGTCACTCTTTATAGTGAAGTGCATTCCGAAGTGGAGTCTGATTTCCTGGTTGTAGTCTGCTTGCTTTTTCCCTTTCCTTTACAACATGTCTGCCTCTGCAATTTCACGTCATAAGTGCTTAAACAGGCCCGATTTGTTTTGTTATATATGTGGCAGTTTTACCATTCCTACTCAAAGGACAAACGTCAGCGCATTTGTCAGGCAAGCCTATTTTGCATATTTTAAAGTGAAAATTGGTGATCAAGATAAATCTTGGGCCCCTCACAAGGCGTGCAGGCAGTGTGTCGAGAGTTTACGGATGTGGATGAAGGGAACACGCAATAAATTGCCAATTGGTATACCTATGATTTGGCGAGAGCCCAGTGATCATTCAAGTGACTGTTACTTTTGTATAGTGAAAACGTCAGGATTTAACAAGAAAAACAAAGGTCACAAAGAGTATCCTAGTTTACCATCAGCTATATGGCCAGTGCCTCATTCAGCTGTAATCCCTGTGCCAGTTTTCAAAGAAATACCCTCTTTTGAAATACAGGAATACCAGTATTCCTTCATTTTCTGCATAGCCATCTTGCTGACTTCCTGAAAAATCTTGGTGCAGTCAGTGATGAGCAGAGTGAGCGATTCCGCCAAGATTTGAAGCTCATGGAGGAACAGTATCAAGGTAGATGGGATGAGAATATGATGGCTGACTATTGTTGGAGCATCAAGTGAGATTGTCCACAGATTGAACACTCCAGGAAAAGCTACAAGCAAAAATTTTTACCTTAATATGTATGTTTTCTGTTTGGTAAAGGAACGTTACTACTGGTATGAACACAATTTAACTTATAGTAACTATATATTAACATTGTATGAATAAAATTTATTATCTGCGCACAGTATATTAGGTAAGTTTTTCCTTTATTTTCCTTTATATGCACATTTTATGTGACTTTTGGGGTATCCTGTAGCTTAAAATGTTGACGTGATAGGAAAAAATTGCAGTCATTTTTGGATTCAGAGGCCAATAATTAGTCAAAAACATGTGCCAGATCTAAGTCAACAAAATGTGTGTTCCCTAGTGTAATTATTATAATGCCCAGCCCAATAATGCCACGTCCAAACCCACAGATCTAGAAGCACGTAATTTGGGGATGGTATCCCTTCCATGATGTAGGCAACCACTAAGAACTGTTTTTGTGGTTTTTTTTTGTTTTTAGACATTTAACCCCTAACTCCTTGGTGGAGTAAAAGGTGTGCAATATATTTTGGTCCCTATACTTAACATTGAAGAATGTGTCAACACCCAGCCACAATCCCCGAACTTGGAAGCATGAAAACTGGGGAGTGTATTCCTTCTGTAATGGTAGGACCCAATAAGAATTGATTTTGTGCCTAGCGCTGCCTGATGCCTGGTGTTGCCCTCTGCCTACTGGGGCCTGATACCCAGCAGGAATGCCCAGTTCTCAGTAAGGCTGCTTGGTGGTGCCTGTTGCCTGCTGCCACCCAGTTTTGCCCGGTGCCCGGTAGGGATGCACAGTGCCTGGTGATGCCTAGTGCCCTGTGTCAGGTGCCCTGTGTATCTGGTGCCCTATGTGTCTGGTGCCCAGTGGGTGGTGGTGTCCAGTGATGCCTGCATCCCACTTCATGGTGGTGACCAGTGTCCAGTAGCACCTGGTAGGGATGCCTGATAGGGAAGACCAGTGCCCACTGGTGCCCTATGGTGCCAGGTGCCTACTGCCTGTTGTTGTCTGCTGCTGATTGGTGTCCGCTGCCCGATGGTGCCTGGTGGTGCCCAGTAGGGATATTTGGTACCCATTAGGGATGCCTGGTATCTGGTAGGAATGCTCAGTGCCTGCTGGTGCCTGTCAGTGCCTGCTGATGCCCGCCACTGCCCCTGGTCCTTTCCAGTGCCCAGCAGTGCCTCTTGGTGCTCACTGGTGCCCAGCTGTGCCTCCTGCCCACAAATATTCTTAAAATTTTACTCCCACAATGACAGGTAATTTCCACTAATATAGTTTAAATAATATTAATGAAAGCAAATACCAGCTCTCCTATTCAGCAGTAGCACTGGTGGCTCAGTGGTAGAATTCTAGCTTGCCACTGGTTTTTTACTGGTGACCTGATTTGTTAGTTCCTGTTAGTAGTTGGATGTTGTTTGATGGGGAACATCTCCAAGAAACCACCTTATATTTACAGGTTGTTAGTCAGTTACAACACCCAAAGCATTGCTTTTAGGCAAGTGACGTCCTTGATAAGGAAGTGTGTAGAAGGAAAGAAGATGAGCTGTTCCCAAGGAGAAGCTGATTTGACATTAAATGTTTAAGAAAACAAAATGTGAACAGCGCTCATCTCTTCCTTAATGTTGCATTAAGGCATAATTATTTTATTTTCTCTTTCATTTTGTGGGATTAGTGATCGTTTTAATGTGTCTCTTTTATGAAACTTATTTCCAATGCAGGGAAGAAGCGATCTGCTAGAGTTAGATTTTTTATGAGTTTAATTATAAGCAGGTAATGAGGTCTGTGTGAAAATTACCTCTTGACTTTGTTGTAAAAATAAAAAAATAAAAAGCACTACTGTCCCTCCAGCAAAAAAATCTATAAATTAAAGGAGGTCATTATGGCAAGGCCAGGTGAGAGGTGTTTGTGAAAGGAAAGCAAATGAGATTTACTGAAGTATATAGTCCAATACTAGCCTTTCCCATCCAATAGTATGCAGGTATTCCAAACTGCACAGGAATATTAAAAAAAACTAGCAAAATGTGCCCGCTTTGCATGAGTAAAATATCCCCCTGTGCGCCATCCACACTGTGTCCCATCCACCCATTACACATCATCCCCTATGCGCAACGTCTCCCCATGCACATCAACCCTGAATGGGCAATATCCCCCATGCACATCAACCCCAAATGCACAATATCCCCCATTGTGCATCATGCCCCAATTGTGCAACAAACCCCCATGTGCATCATCCCCCTATTGCACATCATTACCCTACTGCAAAACACCCTCCATGTGCATCCACCCTCCATGCACATCACCCCGCCTTGCACATCAACCCGCCGTACGCATCAATCCTCCATGTGACACATCCCCCATGCGCACCACCCTCCCATGCACACCAACCCCCATGTGCACCAAACCCCCCTGCACACCAACCCCCCATGTGACCAACCCCCCATGTGTACCAACCCCCGATGTGCATCAACCCCCCATGCGCATCAACCCCCCATGTACATCGACCCCATGTGCATCAACCCATGTGTACCATCCTCACAGTGAATTGTTTCTCTCAGTGCATCTGGCAGCAAGCACCATATAGGTTGGATGTTGAACAGTCTTCAATGTTAAGTATAGGACAGAAACACGTTTCACCCCTTTTCAGCCCCTTAAGGGTTACATTTCTCAGCATGGGTTCTTGGTGGGTGTTCATTGCACAGAAGGAACACCCACCCCAAATTTCATGCTTCTGGGTCCAGGGGTTGGGGAAGAGCATCCCTCAGTCACTGATTCTTCAATGCAGAGTATGGGGAGGAAAATGTGTTGCACCCCTTTTCACCCCCTTCCGGTTGGAATTTGCAAAAACTGGTTCTTAGTGACTCTCTCCATCACAGAAGGAACACCCACCCCAAATTTCACACTTCTAGGCCCAGTGGTTTTGGCAGGGCATTGGTGAGTAAGTGAGTCAGTCAGTCAGTGACTTTTGTATATATATAGATAAACTGAACCATTAAATAGTTAGTTAGTTAACTAGTTAGTTAGATCTTCCCATGCTAAGTGGCAAATCAGGCAACAAGAGATCTTCAGCAACTTTAATTATGAGCAAGTTCTTCAGCTGCCTCTAATTTAATATTCAAGGTCTTTAGATCTATAAAAGTTTGTTCACCATACAAGCTGGGAACATCCTCGTTGTTTGACAGAGGTACCCATCTCATTGCCACTTTAGGAATTCAGATATTTTCCATTCAGAGAATGTGGCCAGCTAATTGAAGTCTTCAATGTGCAACTGTTTTATGGAATTTACGCAAACCACTCCTTTTTAAGACTTCTTCCTGAGTGATATGATCCAAATAGCAGACCTTAAAGATTTGACAGAGGAAACTCTGTTGGATGACATCAAGTCTTTTGTTTTTCCATTGCTATTTACTTTGAGAGACAGGGATTCTACAATGATGTCTGGCTGCCAATTGTTGTCAACTGCAAATTCTTTCAAGTATTCTGGGTGCCAATTGTTGCTAGTCAATTAGTTCACATTTTTGTGCTGTCCGGGATGCCCCAAGAGGAGGAAAACTAGCATCACAACCTAAACAAATGGTGTCAGGTTTTGACCTTCCTTGTCAACTCTGAACAGGATCCGTACCCAACATGGTGTTTGCCAGGACCCACCAATCTACCCCTCAGTGTGTTTGTGATGCTCCTCAACAAAATATTCATCACATTGTGTCTGAGTGTCAATCAAGACCTTATACTGGCCCACTGTCTGGTTTTTTCAGTATATATCTCTATCTACAGTATTTATATACCGCATTTCAACTAAAAAGTTCACAAAGCAGTTACAAAGAAAAAAATAGCTAATTACTAGCTAATGGGTCCCTGTCATATACAGCATAAATTATATATAGCATGTATTTATATATAGCATATATATAGCTCTCTGGGATTCATGGTGCTGGTTTTCCTCTTTTTCTCCCTCTTTTGAATGGGGGGAGGTCCCTGTTGTGTCTAGAGTTTCTTTCCTGTGAGAGAGGGGGGCTCTCTGGGATTCATGGTGCTGGTTTTCCTCTTTTTTTCCTTTTTTCCTCTTTTGAGTGGGGGGAGGTCCCTGTTATGCCTCAATGTTTGCAGCCTATGTTTGGAAGGCGGAAGGCCAGTCTGGGTCTTACCCTGCTGGTTGTTTGTACGGGAGGGGAGCTCTGTATTGCCTCTGGTAGTGGAGCATGAGACTGAGTGTGACGTGAGGGTGAATCATGTCACTGTGCAAATCACCTCAGTGAGTCCTTGTTGAACCTATCTAGGAGAAGGAAAACTCCCACTAAATATCTGCTGCCTTGTGGCTATACCAGTTTGTGGGAAAGGCTTCAGGAGTAAACCTTGAGGAAAAATCTGGAGCCGGAGTCCCAAAAGCAGTTCGTGACTGTTACAGTCATGTTCTGGTAACTCCTGCGACGCAGCTGGAACCAATCATATTGGCTATGCCTTTCCATTGGACTATTTCAGTGGCGTGGAGAAGGGGGATTCTCTGTTTGGGTAACATCCTATTCCCCATAATAATCTACCCAGGCCTTTGTGCTCTGGAGAGGAACTCCAGCTTCGCATACAGCATGGAAACAACATGGAAAGTGGCAGTTACCGGTTATAAGTCGTTGCTCGATTGGTGAAGAGCGTGATGCCAGGGGCTACTTCTGACGGTGGGAGAGGTAATCGTGCCTCATTGGGCAGCTATCGTCCGCCTTAAGCTGGGAAGCCCCCAGCCAGTAAGATGCTGCCTCGCTACAGTCTGTTAACCTCACTGGGTGCGTGGGGTTTAGGGTGAAAACCGACAAGCAGATCAACAACTCTGCAACATGCAACAAACATAAGAAGACTTCAGCCCTTAAGTTGGGCACCTGGAACGTTTGGACAATGACCCCCAGCTTTTCTGACAATTTGCAAGAACTGGATGACGTACGTAAGACAGCTGTCATTGATATGGAGCTGAGCAGACTGGAGATGGACATAGTTGCCCTTCAAGAGACAAGGCTGTCAGACTCAGGATCTATTAAGGAGAGAAATTTCTCATTCTTCTGGCAGGGAAAGCCATCAAGTGAGAGTAAGGAATATGGAGTTGGCTTTGCAGTTAGAAACACCCTACTTGGACTCATTATTCCACCTACTGGAGGAAGTGAAAGAATTCTGTCTCTGCAGCTATAGTCATCAGTAGGGTTGGTCACTCTTATTAGTGCATATGCACCAACACTATCATCTTCAGCAGAATCTAAAGACAAATTCTATGATGATCTGGCTGCTACTATCAAAAAAATCCCTGAGAAAGAACCATTGTTTATTCTTGGTGATTTTAATGCGAGAGTTGGATCTGACCATAGTTCTTGGCCCACTTGTCTAGGTCGTTTTGGCAATGGGAAGATGAATGAAAATGGCCAACGCTTGCTGGAGTTTTGCTGCTATTATGATTTTTGTGTTAGCAATACATTCTTTGACACAAAGCCTCAACACAGAGTGTCTTGACAACACCCAAGATCGAAGCATTGGCATCAGCTTGACTTGATCCTCATCAGGCGCTCCAGCCTTCCCAGCATTAAGATCACATGTAGCTATCAGAGTGCTGATTGCGATACTGACCACTCCTTGGTGTGCAGCAGAGTAAAATTACAAGCAAAGAGGCTGCATCACTCAAAGAAGGAAGGAAGACAACGAATTAACATCAGCAAGACCCGCAGTCTGGAAAAAGTGTTGGAATTTGACTAAGCGCTCAAGGAAATTCTCCCGGGCCCGGCTGAGGCAAACGCTTCTGAATGATGGAAACATTTCAAGAATGCTGTTTATACAACCGCCTTGTCAGTTTTTGGTAAGCAGGTTAGAAAGACAGCAGATTGGTTTGAAGCCCACTCAGAGGAGCTGACACCAGCCCTTGAGGAAAAGAGGAGAGCTCTAATTGCATATAAAGCCTATTCTAGTGAGAGCAACCTTCAAGCCCTGCGAGCCACCCAAAGCAAGGTCCAACAGATTGCCAGGAGATGTGCTAATAATTATTGGCTGCAGCTTTGCTCTCAGATCCAGGGAGCAGCTGACACAGGCAACATCAAGGGGATGTATGATGGCATCAAGCAGGCCTTAGGTCCAACAGTGAGGAAATCTGCCCCGCATAAGTCTGCTACAGGTGAGGTCATCCAGGACCGAGCACAGCAGATGGCACGCTGGGTGCAGCACTACTCTGAGCTATACTCCAGAGAAAATGCAGTAACTGAAGAAGCATTAAACAACATTGAGTGCCTGCCTGTCTTGGAGGAGCTTGACAGTGAACCAACTTTAAAAGAACTAAAAGAAGCCCTGGATTCCCTTGCTTTTGGCAAGGCTCCCAGGAAAGATAACATCCCTGCTGAAGTTCTGAGGTGCTGTAGAGGGACCATTTCCACTGAACTGTACAAGATATTCTGCCTTTGTTGGAGGGAAGGTGGAGTACCACAGGACATGAAGGACGCTAATATCGTCACACTGTACAAGAACAAAGGCGACAGAGGTGACTGTAACAACTACTGTGGTATCTCTCTTCTTAATGTTGTAGGGAAGCTGCTTGCCTGAGTCATACTGAAGAGGCTTCAGGTGCTTGCAGAGAGAATCTATCCTGAATCACAGTGTGGATTTCGAGCCAACAGGTCCACCACTGATATGGTATTTTCCCTTCGACAGTTGCAAGAGAAATGTAGGGAACAAAGACAGCCACTCTTTGTAGCCTTCATAGACCTTACAAAGGCTTTTGATTTGGTTAGTAGGGATGGCCTTTTTAAAATCCTCCTCAAGATTGGATGCCCACCTAAGCTCCTCAACATCATCAGGTCCTTTCACGAGGATATATCATAGAATCATATCATAGAATCATAGAGTTGGAAGGGACCTAGTAGGTCATCTAGTCCAACCCCCTGCCTGCAACAGGAAATCCCCCTAGAGCATGAAGGACACTGTAGTTTTTGATGGCTTAACATCAGACTCCTTTCACGTCCGAAGTGGAGTGAAGCAGGGCTGCGTCATCGCACCAACTTTATTTGGGATCTTTTTTGCAGTCATGCTGAAGCATGCTTTTGGAAATGCAACAGAGGGAATCTATCTCTGGACCAGATCAGATGGAAAACTCTACAATCCTTCCAGACTAAGAGCAAAGTCCACAATCCAGCTGAAATGCTTGCGGGAGTTCCTCTTCGCCGATGATGCTGCTGTTACTGCTCACTCTGCTGAAGACCTTCAACAACTTATGGACCGTTTTAGCAAAGCCTGCCAAGACTTTGGACAAACAATCAGCTTGAAGAAAATACAAGTCATGGGTCAGGGTATGGATCCACCTCCCTGTATCACAATCTCTGAACATGAACAGGAGGTTGTCCATGACTTTATGTACCTTGGCTCAACTAACTCTGACACTCTCCCCTTAGATACTGAGCTGAATAAACGTATTGGTAAAGGGGCTACCACGTTCTCCAAGCTTACAAAGAGAGTATGGCTTAATAAGAAGCTGACGGAACATACAAAGATCCAGGTCTACAGAGCTGGCGTCGTGAGCATACTCTTGTACTGCAGCGAGTCTTGGACCCTTTATGCATGGCAGGAGAGAAAGCTGAACACCTTCCATATGCGCTGTCTCTGACATATTCTTGGCATCACCTGGTGTGATAAAATCTCAAATGACGCAGTCTTGGAATGTGCTGGAATCTCTAGCATGTTCACACTTCTGAAACAGCGGCGTCTACGCTGGCTTGGGCATGTCGTGAGAATGGCTGATGGTTGGATTCCAAAAGATCTCCTATATGGAGAATTAGTGCAGGGAAAGCACCCTAGAGGGAGACCACAGCTGCGATACAAAGACATCTGCAGGAGGGATCTAAAGGCCTTGGGAATGGACATCAACAGCTGGGAAACCTTGACCTCCAATCGTTCAGCGTGGAGGCAAAAAACCCAACATGGCCTTCTCCAGCTGGAAAAGACACTTGTTCGGCAGGCGGAAGCAAAGAGACAGACCCCGAAGCAGCGAAACCTGGGGCCTGGGCAGGGGACAGAATTTATTTGTCCTCAGCGTGGAAGGGATTGCCACTCTCAAATTGGCCTTTTTAGCCACACTAGATGTTGTTTCAGGACCTCCAGTCAGACCACAATACCATAGTCTTTCGAGACTGAAGGATGCCAATGATATATAGCATATATGTATAAATAGCATAAATAGCTACTATGAAGATAAATAGGTGAAGTTTAATTATCAGTGATATAGAGATGATGAAGATTATATCCTTTTTATATTAAAAATATTTTCTCTTACTCCTCCTTAAAATTACCAGTGAGTTTTTCAGACCTGCACCAGGTCTTTAACTAGAACATCCAAGGAGACAAAGGGATGTATGAGAAAGATAGGAAGGAGTTGGCATCCAGTGCAAATCACCTGAACTGGAAGCCACCCTCTCCCACTTGCAACATACCTCCCATCCACCCCTAGGTCCACCAGCTTTCCCCTTCTCTTACCTCATTTCAGCCTCCATGCTGACCTACTTGAGTTGGCTGTGCTGACCTACTTCCTTGCTGTGCTGGTGTTTGTGGTGCTGCTCTGGCCTCTCCTATGCCATTCCACAAGCTTTCAGGATTGCCCACTGCCAGAGTGCCATTTGCAACAGCTGTAAAGCAGCTGGAATTCTCCTGTTAAAAGCCTATGATGGTTCTGGACACAGGCCTTGTCTCACTTATGCTGATATCCATTTCCATTTGGCAGTTGCTCCATGATACTCAAATACATTACTATGTGTTTTGGGGGATTCTGAAATTTTCACCCATTTTGAGGAACCATAGATCAATGGCAACCACATGTATTCCATGCATAAGGGCCTCAGGCTCAATCTCAGCCTCTCCATTTAAAATGAGTTCTCATTGGCAACAATGAAAACAATGCTAAGAAAACGGCAATTAGTCATGCTGGCCACTTGATCGCAGAGACATCTTTGCATGACGCTGGTTCTTTGGCCATGTGATGGGAATGAGAACCACCCTTAAAGTCAGTCATGACTAGAAGGGAAACCTGTGGGAGACACCTTTATCTTTACCTTATTCTGATGGATAATGCAAGGAATGTTCAATATAAACACATATATGTTTAAATGGAAGGGAAACTGGGCATGAAAACAAGGAAACAAGTAGTATCAACACACCCCTGAAGAAAATAAAGTCAGTCAGATAGATTGAAAGGTTTTAAAAGTCTAACTAGAGAAAATAATCATGCTCCTATCAACTCAGGAATACCAACACATATCTTCCAGTACAAATGATTATAACTTCATCAAAGGTACAAATTCCCCCTTGCTACTTTCAGGATCTTAATCTAATACTTTTGACGTAAAAGCAGAAGTCTTCTTTGGTTTAATGAAGTAAATTTATAGGTAGTCAATATGATTTCTAATTACATGCACTGAACTGGAGGATTGATAGTGAGAGGAGAACTAGGGCAGGCAGTTTGTGCTGGGCGACCATAATTGGTTGTCACTTGTCTCTCACAGTAAATCATTTATACACATATTACAAATGTTATGGCCTGTCAATACCACATCTGATGGTTAATGAGATGCCTTTTCAGGTCGTAGAGGAACATCATAAACACCATGTGTTCCCACTGCCTGTTAGCTCTTATTTTTTTCCTCTGGACAAATAACCTTGCATCCTTTAAGAGAACACTTGAGATTGTTCTTTATTCTTTCCATAAATGCATCCCTGTGTGGTAGCAGGTGTGTATCTGTCTCTGTGCATATGTGTATTTTCATTAGACATCCCTATGCTCTTTTAAAAAATCAAATATAATTCCATTTAAGAGATCATAGAATCATAGAATCATAGAGTTGGAAGGGACCAGATAGGTCATCTAGTCCAACCCCCTGCCTGCAGCAGGAATTCCCCCTAGAGCATCCCTGACAGGTGCTCGTCGAGCCTCTGCTTAAAGATCCCCAGTGAGGGAGAGTCCACCACCTCCCTTGGCAATCTGTTCCACTGCCGAACCGCCCGAACCGTCAAGAATTTTTTTCGAATTTCCAACCGGAATCTCCTTTCTTGCAGTTTGTACCCATTGGTTCTAGTTCTGCTTTCAGAAGCAGCTATGAACAAATGAGCCCCTTCCTCCCTGTGACAGCCCTTAAGGTATCTGAAGAGGGCAATCATGTCTCCCCTCAGCCTCCTCTTCTCCAGGCTGAACATCCCAAGTTCCCCCAACCTTTCCTCGTGGGGCTTCCCTTCCATCCCACTGATCATTCTTGTCGCTCTCCTCTGGACTTGCTCCAGCTTGGCTGCATCTTTCTTAAAGTGAGGTGCCCAGAACTGAACACAGGACTCAAGGTGAGGTCTCACCAATGCAGAATAAAGAGGAACTAGAACTTCTCGTGACTTGGAAACTACAGTCCTCTTAATGCAGCCTAAAATGGCATTTAACTTTTTTGCAGACACATCACACTGCTGACTCATGTTCAGCTTGTGATCCACGGTGACTCCAAGATCCCTCTCACATGTTGTGCTGCCAAGCCAAGTATCCCCCATTTTATACCTGTGTCTTTGGTTTTTATTGCCTAAGTGCAGAACTTTGCACTTCTCCCTGTTGAAATTCATTCTATTTGTTACAGCCCAGGATTCCAGTTTATCCAGATCCTTCTGGAGGTTTCTCCTATCTTCTGATGTGTTTGCTACTCCTCCCAGCTTGGTGTTATCTGCAAATTTGATCAGGTTCCCCCGTATCCATTCCTCCAAGTCATTGATGAAAATGTTAAAGAGAACCGGGCCCAAGACAGAGCCTTGGGGTACCCCACTAGAAACCGACCTCCAGGTTGACACAGAACCATTTACTAAAACCCTTTGAGTGCGGTCGTCGAGCCAGTTGCAGATAACCTAACAATTGCCTTGTCTAGCCCATATTTTTCCAACTTCCCAATTAAAATGTCATGTGGGACTTTGTCAAATGCTTTGCTAAAGTCAAGATAAATGATATCCACAGCTTTGCCACTGTCCAGTAAGCTTGTAACCCGATCAATAAAGGAGATCAGATTTGTCTGGCAAGATTTATTCTTGGTAAATCCATGCTGGGTTCTTTTGATCACCGAATACTTGTCTAGATGTGCACAAATTGTGTGTTTTATGATTTGTCCTAATATCTTGCCTGGGACTGAAGTCAAACTGACTGGTCTATAATTTCCCGGGTCTTCTTTTTTCCCCTTCTTAAAGATTGGGACTGCATTTGCCCTCTTCCAGTCCAGTGGCACTTCTCCACTCCTCAAGGATTTCTCAAAGATGATCAACAGAGGCACTGCAAGGACATCTGCCAGTTCCTTAAGAACCCGAGGATGCAGCTCATCTGGTCCAAATGACTTGAATTCATTGAATTCAGAATCAACAGTGCATTATATTATAGATCTTTGATGCCTTCCTACTCCAGAATTTATATCTGTGGATCTCCTTGCCACAGAAAATTGTGATGATACCTGGCTTTTAAATGGAGTTGGTTTATGGTGGAAAGGTCCATCACAGATTACAAGTCACAGTTTGGCAACCCAAAATTTCAGCGATGGTGTGCACCTTCATTGCCAAGCATCTGTAGATGATGTTGCAATTGTGTTGAGACACCATACAGCATGAGAAACAATCTTTGCACCAGTGCAGATCCCTGATAAGGAATATACATGATGACTGTAAACTGTCAAAAGGTAGGCTATCTGAATGGCAGATGCAAGGGGATGGTTCCATGATGCAGTTGTCTTGTGTGCTCCCTGAGGAACTTGGTGGGTCACGATGAGTTGTAGGAAGCTGAACCAGATAAGCCATTGTCCAAAAAAACTCTGGAGAATTGCCTATTAAACAAAAAGGAGATGTATTCAATATATTATTCAGTATATTCAGACTCCCTGGAATGTCAGTCATTTTGGTGCTATTGCATTCAGCAGCCCCAGCCAGAATAAGATTGGACTGTTTATTCCCTTCTGTACCTGATGAAGGACACCAAGTCTTTAACCCACACTATGCCCAAAGGTCTCGCACACTACCCAGGGGTCTCACAGGTTATACACCAAGCTGTCCACTGATTTTAGGTTGCCTGAGGTTGCAGAGCCCAAAAGAAAGGGCTGATGATTTCTTAGATCCTGTCCTAAGATGACATATAACTTTGTCCTCTTTTGTGATAAATTCATTGAAGTAATGCCAATCCTGATAAAGAATGTATGGCACAATTTCATGCAGAATTGCCGCCTTCCTCCGCAAATGACTTTCTCTTTTTAGAAATCCTCTCCCAGTATGTCAGACTTGCGTATACTGGAAAGAATCCAGAAAGTCATCAGTTTGGTTACTACAGTCTTTTGAAGCTGTGATATGAAATAATAAAATGGGACACTTCCTGCAGTTTACTGAGAAAAATCCCAATGCCTAGAAGGAGAGGTGTTGACCTCCATGAAATCCTGCCACTCTCTTGACTGGGTTTTCCCTCACAACCCTTTTTATTTCCTGGTGAGGAGGAGATTCTATTAAAATATATAATGTGTTTCAGAAACAGAGGGAATGAAAAATCAAGACAAAAATCAAGCTCAAAGAGAAGCCATACTTTTGAAGTAAAATGTATTTCTTTAAAAATATATCTCCTTTTTTCTTCTGAAATATGTTTCTCTCCAGGACTGAAATATATATCTCAGCCCAACTGACATTTCATTGAATGATAAAGATCTCTTTTAAAACCTGTCCTCCACAAGAATGTTTCTAAATTGTTTGTTCCCATCTCTTTAGATGGAATTGGTATATAATCTTCCAAGCTTTGGTTTGCATTCTTTCTCTTGCAATCCCACACACACACATTTAAAATTCAACTTCTGCTCTGACCTTCCCAGACTGTACAAAAACATACTAAAAAGTACTTGAACACCTAGTGTTGGTACTATACCTATGAGTGGAGAAAGCTCTCCCCTTGTAAATAATTTCAGTGGTCTTCCTGTCATACCTGACTATGTAATTCAGACTTCATTCAGATCCAGGTAACTCAAGAGGTTTATTGACAGGGTTCTTTACAATTCCCTTGTAGACAGTCTTGTAGAGGTACTTTTGAAATGCTGGTGCTCATTATGACAGCCCCATCTTTCTCCCCGCATAAACCAAACAACAAAACCAATTGATAAAAGGCTAAACTGCACTCAGTGGTTTTAAAGACATGCAGACTGAATTGATGTTAAGATTGAAATGCTTTGATGGACCCCCAACAAAAAGAAGATACACCACATTGCTCTTTAGGAACATTTTGTATTATGGTGAAAACCCTTCAGAGCTGTGGCCAGCATGTGAAAGGATCTTTACATTTTTAACTTGCTTTGATCCTGGCAATTAAAGGACAAGGCAGAGATATATGTGTAATTGCTTCATGGGACTGGGGAGCAACACAGGTATCCCAAAACTTTCAAAGGGAATCATTTCCTTCTTGCCATGTCTCTGCTACCATAGAATGTGATCTCTTCAGCTTCTAGTTGCTGCTATGATGATGACACCAATGGTAACTATGGACGTTATAATTTATACAGCCAGAACAATGTCCTATGGATTGTGCAGCTGTGACATAGTCCACAGCCAGAAAGTTAAAAACATACAGCTTGTTTTGATCTGTTTGTTCTGAGTGCCTGGCAACTTTCTGCAGTGTGTTCAAGGTGACTTTCCATGAAGGCAGAATAAATCATAGAATAATCAAATCATAATAGAATAACCACAGAATAATCACCATGAGATGTGGTGTTGGCATCTAGCCTCAATGACTTTAAGCAGGGATTGAACAAATTTCTAGATGAAAGGGTCATCACAGGTTGCAAGCCATAATGGGTTTGTGCATAGATCGATTTAGATGTGGACATTCTCAAAATGACAGATGTAGGGGAGGGCAGCTAGATGTAGGTGTCTTATGTGCTTCCTGAGGGATCTGGTGGGCCACTGTGAGACACAGGAAGCTGGTCTAGATGGGCCTTTGGCCTGATCCAGTGGAGGTTCTTCTTATGTTCTTAGCAGGCCTCCGTCAGTCTTGGAAGACTATGGTATCGTGCTCGGCGCTGCATACGCTGCATGCGAAGCACGAAAGCCTGGGTTGGATTGTTATGGAGGATATGCTATTACCCAAGCAGCAAATCCCCCCTCTCCACGCCACTGAATTAGTCCAATGGAAAGGCAGAGCCAATGCGATTGGATCCAGCTGGCGTCGCAGAGCTGGGCTAGGGACAGAGCTCACCCTGTCTTGTGGGGCCGACCCAGGTCTCGAACCCTGGCATGCTGGTTAACAAGCACATTGTCTTAGCCACTTGCTAATGATTTAATAATCACATAAATTAGGTGGGAATACAGATGAAAACCTCAGGAGGAAAAACACTCCGTTATGAACATAAGAAGAGGCTTCATTGGATCAGGCCAAAGACTCATCTAGTCCAACTTCTTGCATCACACAGAGACCCACCAGATGCAATTCACATGTGTGTAAAAAGATTAGCAATAAAGTACTTCAAAAGCAGCTAAGGAAGAGGTTTTCCATGAGATGGGAAAGGACTGAAGCAGCAGGAGCTGGAGTTGGGCTCCAGGAGTGGTGTTGGGCTCCAGGCAACAACTAGCAGTGCTTGTGATGTGCATATTCTTCAAAGAAAATTTCACTTGTTTTATATAATTTTGCTTTGTTCCCTTGAAAATCTTCAGATGACTCTCCTTTGGAGGAGCTCTGAATTTCATTCTGAATAGACTTTCTTTTCAGAATTTCAGTGCCAACCCTAATATGCCCCTGAAGAAAGGCTAGAGGACAAAAAACTATGAAGCATATTTTTCCAATGAACCTGTAGGAGGGCTTGAAGAGACTAAAATGGGAGACCATTTTTCAAATGAACCTTTAGGAGGGATCTGAAGGAGAAAAGGGAAGCAGTTTCAGAAGAAGAGGCAGGGCAGCCTTCCAGGTACAAGAAGTTGCCTGGAAGAAAGAGAGAGCAGACAAAAAAGGCTCATCATAAATAAAACTGACGAACTGGAATCTCAAGAAGGGGCTGAAGGAGAGGCAAGGGAGAGAGCTGAAGAGGCACAGGAAATTATGAGATGTTTGAAACAATGCAGAATGTGACTAGCATTAAAATAAATAATTATCTGATACTAATTGCTTGTCCTGATGTAGACCAGTTAACAGAGCATTATCTTTGGAGATATATTTCTCTGTTTTGTCATTTTAAAAGAATGATAAATGATCCCCAAAGTACAAATTACAAAAGGAATCAAATTACAAAATGAATCAATATTTCCTAATCCATTGGATTCCTATACTTTTATTTTCCAGCAGCAGTTGCATCAAGAGTAAACAGTTGGATTTAATTTGAAATGCCATGACAACAGCAGAAATTATTGACTTTTCATGTTATTACTTTCTAATTCATGATACAGTTTCCGAGGGAAAACAGCAGAGGACTTGAATATGCAGTGAATATACATTCTCCAGAGCAACTAATTAATACCTGTTGCCTCTTGCCATTATTTGCCCCTGATCATGCCTCATCAATTACAGAAATTTGCATTTGCTTTTACTAGGACACACACAGGAACCAAATTTTAGCAAGTTCCAAAGTGGGAAAAATACTTCTAGAAGTAATAACAACATTCTTTAGCAATGACTCCAGAAGCAGTGCCATTTGCTCAGATAAAGTGTCTCCTGCAGATTGTCTTGCTAGTGGTGACTGACTCAAAGGGTGGTGCTCATCCTCATTACAAGACCAAAGAGCCAGGATTGTCCAAAGACATGAAAAAGGTCAGCATGAAAAAGGCATACAAGATGTTACCTTCCCACTGAAGTAATACCTACAGTATTTATCTATTAGCATCTTCATGCTTTTCAACTGCTGCACAAATAATGGAAGCTCACTCCATCATGTACTCAGTTCTGTACTCCATCATATACTCCGGTAGTAGATCGCAAAGCACCAACCTGTTGACCTTCAAGATGATAAGCACAGCAACTTTAACCACTGACCCCCATTTGCCAAGATACCCCACCATAAATCACATGAGACTAACGCTGCAATCCTAACCACTCTTTCCTGGGAGTAAGTCCTACTGAATGCAATGGGACTTATTAATGAGTAGAAATGCTTAGAATTGCACTATAAGTGACTTCGAATAAAATTTGGCCACTTACCTTGGTCACAACAGCCAATCAGTTAACTGCTGCAGTGGTTCCTATCTAGGAAACTCCAATTCCTTTAGAGCCTGGTCCTATTCTTTGCTTCTCCATTGGTGCATCAGCAACAGAAACAGGCATGCTGTATCACTGGCGGGAGGGGCAGATCAGGGGCTTCAGAGGCAAAAGGGAATCTAAAAGCCTTTTACCCTTTATAAGCCTCCTGTTCTGCAGTGGGTCTCCTTGGAACTAACAATTTTGCTAGCAGAAGAACAAAAGAAAGGGACAGGGAAACTGCAGGAAAGGGAGATAGGATCCAATGTCAGGTTACAAGCCATGAGGGGTGCGTGCGTGCGTGTGTGTGTGTGTGTGTGTGTGAATAGATAGATGTTGATATGAACAGCCTCAAAATGCCAGATATGAGGGGTGGGTAATATGGATGCAAGGGTCATACGTTTTTCCTGAGGCATCTGGTGCGCTGGTATGAGATGCAGGAAGCTGGACTAGATGGGCCTTTTGCCTGATCCAGTGGAGGTTCTTCTTGTGTTCTTATGTTAATATGCACCAGCTTGTTGCTGATGGATCCATCCACCCCATTACACTCCTCTCCCTGCCCCAGTTTGGGAGAGCATGTTGCCAGAGCACCTTTTTTTGACTGACCCTAACTGCTTTATGGCAGTTAGCACCAGTGAAAGAGATGTTCTAGTGATGGTTGACTGAGATTTGACTAGGCCATTAAAGGCTATCCTGAATGACACAACTAACTTAACTGTATTTGTATGCTCAACATTAAAAATAGATGCGTTATCCAAGCAACATGAACTATTTTTCATCTTTCCATTTGATGTGATTGAGGTTTTAAATTTTGGCAGGAATATTAATTGAACATCTATTGCCTGGGAAATTTGAACCAACAACATATCTGGCACCCCAATATTCCCCAATATACTAGATGCATGCCACCCATTAATTCAGGCTATTCCTATTCAATAAGCTACCATATTTTTATGTCTGCTGCTTTTTAATTGTTGTTTTTAAAACTGTGTAGGAAACGTGTGGGAGGGCAACTTTCCACTGCACTGTCTCTCTCTTTTAAATTAAAGGGAACACAGAATGTAAGAGCCTAATCAACATTTTAAGAATCCACATTCTGCCAATGCAGATTGAAGTTTGCATACAGTTTTAGTAATTCTCTGAAATAGCTTTTGCAATCTTTCCTGGGGAATTGATTCTATTGTGCTTTTAATAATTTTTATACAGGAGTACAACGATCGGAATAAAAACAAACAACATTTGGTCAATATTGTCTAGATTGTTTTTGCAATATTCCAAAAGTGGCACATGATGAGTCATTCCTGTAATGAATGTTGCCACCAACAGCTCTCTTCAATCACTTATGGCAGCAACTGAAACAGTTTTCAGATTTGCTAAGAAATGTGATCATTACTCATTTAGGAATTTTGGTTGTAAGAAGCTGCAGGCCTGCTTTAGCAACACATCAAGCTTCAACAGCTCCTAAGTAAAACACCTTTACCTTACAAAATGTGAAATATTTCTCATGAAGTTAAAGTTACCCCCAAATCCAGAGGAACTATGGGAGCACATAAGAGACATACAGCCCAATCCAGAGCAACTAATCTGTCCACATAAGAGCCCTTAGGTTGCCCTATCTAACACTAGGTTGGAGCAACTGCAAGATGCTCCAGCCCAGTTACTCTGAAGGAGGCTTAGGGCAGAGCAAGGCAACATAGGGTGCCCTAAGAGAGGTGGACCTGCTCTGCCCTAACTGGGGCAGCCTAAGCAGCTCAGGAGAGGCAAGTTGAGGGCATGTTTAGCATTGCCTAGGGCAGAGCAGTTACTCTGTATCCAAAGCCTGTTTCCAAGGCAGAGAAGCCCTCTTCCAGCCCTCAGAGTTATACCACCTCAGGAGCAGGTATAGTAATGAGTAGACCCATAGGGGTCCATGATAAGGCCCGAGTAAGAATGGCAGTGCTGACCAAAAATCTGAGTTCTTGGCCAGCCTAGCTGCAACCCCTGCCTCTCAACCTCAGGATATGGAACAAACTACGGCTGCCCACAAAGCTCAGGATACAGCAGGCCACTCCAAGAAGCCCCTTGTATTCACTGTAGAATGTACTGGCATCTCATCAGGGACTCCTTATAAGGCAGGCACTCAGTGGCGTCACCAGACTGGTGCGGCTGGTGTGGGCTGCATTGGGGATGCGCTCCGTATGGGGTGATGTGCCGGAGGAGTTTGACTGTCCTTTGGCAGGCCCTGGGCGTCAGGACACCCATTCAGGCCTGCTCCAAGGCGGAGAATCAGCCAGAAGCTGACACTTGTCTGAGGAGCTGGCCTGAACGGCCATCTGAGGTGCACTGCGCAGAAACACACTGAGCATGCCGAACAGCTTCAGAGGAGACTTCCTTAGAGCAGAGAAAGTCCGCACCTCTGCACAGCCATTCGGCCTCACTCAGGAGGCGGAGCAGCAGCCGAATGGCTTCAGAAAGAGTACTGCACAGGCACCAACTCTGACGCCTGCACAGTCTCCCCTGAAGCCAAAAGGCTTCAGAAAAGTACTGCGCAGGTGTCAGAGATGGTGCCTGCGCAGTACTCTTTCTGAAGCCAGTTGGCTTCAGAAACAACTGCGCAGGCGCCAACTTTGGTGACTGTGCAGTCCAGGAGGGGGGGGCGCACATCCCAGGGATGACGCACAGACTTCCACACCAGGTGATGTGCAGAGTCATGTCACCACTGTAGGCACCACAGCTGTTCCTTGTTCAGTGTGATCTGAGGGGTGTCTCCTCAGGAGCAAGTCTTCCCCTTGTGTCAATTACTTAGCATGCTCTGGAGCAGTTAGGGCAGCCCAGGCTTCCTGACTCTCTGGATTCAGCATAACTTTCTGCTCTGGATACAGAATAGTTAGGAGAGTGCAGTTAGGTCAGAGCAGGCTGAATTTGCTCTGGATTGCAGCCTTTACCTGCACTTGTAGTTACTGCACTACCCTAAGGGAAATTCATATTGGAATCCAGAGTAGTTGTTCTTACACCGGAGCAAGGATTCCCCATAGTTACTCTGGATTTTGCCCTTAATATATTGGGGGTGGGATCAGAACTCTGAGGATTTTATAAATACCATCAGCCAAAACTCCAGGAAAAGAACTAAGCAACAATTAGCCCACTTCAGGAGGATGCTTTTACATTTGTGAAAAAGGAAGACAATACCGTTATAGCCATTATGTGATACTGTTTTATTAGGTTTTTGGGGAGTTAATAGCTAAAGATTCAGTTTGAGGAACAAAGCTGTCTTAGCTCAAGGGCTGGTTTGTTAACTTAGCATATGGCAATTACAATTGCTGAGAAATCTTTTTCTGAGGTCCAGCAGCCAATAAATGGAGACTATGCCTAGGGTGCTGGCTAGTCTATATTGTTCTATGGGCTGCTCATAGAACTCTTTCCAGGTGGAATCATTCTCAGGTGGTCATCATCACATCTGGTATCAGGGAATGTCTTCAAGCTCCCAGCAGGAATTTTCAGGTCAGCCAAGCTCTAAAACAGTGATTTTCAATCAGTGTGCCATGGCTAGTCCTCAGGTGTGCTGCAGGAACTTGGAGATTGACATTCATTAATAGGAAAATTGGAGGATTTGAACAGTCTGGTGTAAAAACAATGAATGGTGTTCCCTGACAATTTCAGTGCCTTGTTAAGTGCGTCATGAGATGAAAAAGGTTGAAAATCACTGCTCTAAAAGGTGACCTCTTCTGGCTCTGTTGAGCTTTATCATCTTGCAGTCTCCAATCCAGGAGCTGAACCAGGACCTTCCCTGCTTAGCTTTCTTCAGCAACCCTGCACTCAACCATCAGACCACGCCTGCTGTTTCCAGGGCTGGTGACAGGCTGTTTTGCACTATAGCAGGGGTCTCCAAACTTTCAACCTCAGGGCTCTTGGACATTTGTGTAGAGGAGGACATTTGTGTAGAGGAGGAAATTTCATCAGGTGCAGCTTGTGAGATGAAAGTTTGCCCTTAAGTTGAAAGTTTGGAGACTCCTGTACTATAGGAAAAGCTAACTTCTTATCTTGCATATTCTTAATATGTATTCATCTTGCATATTCTTCTTAATATGCAGTGAAAGTGGCAAACAGATTTAAGGGATTTATAGACAGAGTGCCTGAAGGACTGTAGACAGAGGACAATAACATTATACAGGATGTGGCAACCAAAACCATTCTGAAGGAAAAGAAATGTAAGATAGCAAAATGTTTTTCTGAAGATTTACAAATTTCTGAGTAAAGAAGGGAAGCAAAAAGTCAAGGGAGAAAAGATACATCCAGCTGAATGCAGAGTTGTAGAGAATAGCAAGGAGAGGTAAGAAGGCCTTCTTAAATGATCAGTGCAAGGAAACTGAAGAAAACAACAGAAAAAGAAGAATAGGAGACCTCTTCAAGAAAATTGGAGGTATCAAAGTAAAGTTCTGTGCAAAGATGGGCATGATAAAAGACAAGAATGTTAAGGACTTAACAGAAGCAGATGAGATTAAGACAAGGTGGCAGGAATACATAGAGGAACTTTATAAGAAAGTTCTTAATGTCCCTGACAATCACAATGGTGTGATCACTGAACTTGAGCCAGACAACTTGGAGAGCAACATTGTGGGCCTTAGAAAGACCCTCTAACAACAAAGCTAGCAGAGCTAATGGCATTCCAGTTGAGCGCCTGAAAATCTTAAAAGATGATGGTGTCAAAGTGATACATTCAGTCTGCCAGCAGATTTGGAAAAATTCAACAATGGCCTCAGGACTGGAAAAGATCAGTCTATGTCCTAATCCTAAAGAAAGGCAAAGCAAAAAAAAATGTTCAAATTACTGCACAATCACACTAATTTCACATGCTAGCAAGGTAATGCTCAAAATCCTACAAACCCAGCTCTGAATTGGCTCAGCTCGGCTGTGAAGTGAACTACCAGGTGTACAAGCTGGTTTCTGGAGAGGCAGAGGAACAAAAGATCAAATTGTCAAAATTTGCTGGATTATGGAGAAAGCAAGGGCGTGCCAGAAAAAACACCTACTTCTGCTTCATCGACTATGTTTTGATTGTGTGGATCACAACAAATTGTGGCAAATTCTTAAAAAGATGGGAATACCAAATCATCTTTTTGGTCTCCTGAGAAACTTGTATGTGAGCCTAGAAGCATCAGTCAGAACCAAGTATGGAACAACAGAGTGGTTTAAAATTGGGAAAGAAGTGGAAGAAGGCTGTATCTTGTCCCCTTGCTGGGTGTCCAGACATCCAGCTTTCCACTGACTTGTCTGGGTTTTCCTATCCTGTCCAGGGGAGTAGGAAAACCCCAGAGTGCCTCCGGAATTTAAACGGCCCTTTAAACAGTTGTGAGCCATGCAAGCAGCTTAGGTTTCCCCAGGCCCTTTAAACCACCAGCTCTTAACCAGTGGTGGGCTCCAGCAGGTTCGCACCTACTCTATAGAACCGGTTGTTAATGAGAGATAGGACATATAAAGTTTAAAAATAGCCATTTAAAAGTGGCTGCCAGATGGGCATAGAACCGGTTGTTAATTTGTTTGAAGCCCACCACTGCTCTTAACCCTTTCAGTGCCCTTTACACTGTTGCGAGCCATGCAAGTAGGTTAGGTTTCCCCGAGCCCTTGAAACCTCCAGCTCTTAACCCTTTCAGTGCCTCAAACTGGGCAGAAATTGCAAAGGAGAAGGAGCTGCTCTGCCTGCCTCAGCCCAACGGTTCAGGCTCTGCTTGACTTCCAGAACTGCAAGGTAAATCCTGCCCGGGGATCCTGGTTTTACTCTGCTTCCTCCTTCTCAGTACTTTACATCCTGATCCTTCTGGCTCCCTACAGTCTGCTTTTGCATTCTGCACACCCTCAGGGGCACTGCTGGTTTCTCTTGGTGATTCCAGATCCCATCTCCCTGATGCAGAGATGTCCTCTTTTCTATCCCCTTTGTTTGATATCTTGTTTGTGTGTTTATGAATGTGCTTTTGTGTGTTTGTGTATGAGTGTGTGCTTGTGTGTGTGTGTGTGTGTGTATGAGTGTGTGCTTGTGTTTATGTGTGTGTATGAGTGTGTGTTGTGTTTGCGTGTTTGTCTGGGTATGTTGGTATTGGCTTGTGTTATGCTACTACAAACTGTCTCTTTAATGTCTGGGTCTGAATTATGCATTTTACAAGGTTTTCAATTTTAAAAGTGTTGAAATTAAGTACAGGAAACCATATGTATATTTTTGCTTTATTTTAACATGTCCTACATGTGTCCTACATTTTTGGGTTGTTCTACATTTTTTATGTGGGGAGGAATTATGGCTTGGGGGGTATGAATTTCAGCCTGGGAGGTAGGAATTCTGGACTTGGGGTTTAAGAATTTTGTGTTTGGCATCTGGTCACCCTGGTCACCTTGTTTATTTAATTTATATGGAGAATACATTATGATAACGGCTGAGCTGGATGAATCACAAGCCAGAATTAAGATTGCTGGGAGAAATATCAATAACTTCCGATACTCAGATAACTTCCAATAACTGCCCGATACTCTCAGGGCAGAAAGTGTGGAGAATCTAAGGAAAGTCTTGGTGAAGGTGAAAGAAGAAAGTGCTAATGTGGCTTAAAACTAAACATTAAAAAACCAAGCTCTTGGCTTCTGGTTCTATCAACTGATGGCAAATAGAAGGGGAAGAAATGGATACATGACAGAGTATATTTTTGGGGGCCCTAAGATCATTGCACTGTGATTGCAGTCAAGAAATCAAAAGATGCCTGCTTCTGAGTTGAAAGCTATGGCAGAGCTAGACAACTTACAGTAATTAAAAGTTGAGATGTCCATTAGAGCTATGGTTTTCCCTGTGGTAATATATGACTGTGAGAGCTGGACCATAAAGAAGGCTGACCACTGAAAAATAGATGCCTTTGAATTATGGCACTGGAGAAAACTCTTGAGAGTCCCTTGGACTGCGAGGAGATAATATCAGTCAATCATCCAGGAAATCAACCCTGACTGTTCACTGGAAGGACAAATACTGAAGCTGAAGCTGAATTTTTTTGGCCACATCATGAGAAAGGAGGTCTCCTTAGAAAAAATACTGATGCTGGGAAAAACTGAAGGCAAAAGGAGATGGGGACAGCAGAAGATGAGGTGGTTAGATAGTGTCACCAAGACAATTAACATAAATTTGGATGGACTTCAGAAGACAGGGGGCCTGGTGTGCTGCAGTCCATGGGGTCACGAAGAATTGGACACTACTGAATAACTAAACAACAACTTCTTATGCCTGACCTTGAAACATTGCCTGCTTATTTTAATGACTTTCTAATTAATTATATTCCATTGCCTATATTCCAGTCCTTATTTTAAAGTTTTAAAAATGTCAGTTGCATTTTAAATGGGTTAAAAAACTAATTTATATAAAACTGTACCTCTAAAAAGTTCAGTACTGTGCCCCTCTGAAGTCTGCACCCTTGGTGACTACCTACTTCAGTGGTTGGAAGGCCATGGGGACATATGCCCATGAACCCAAATACATATGCTGTAAATACATATGCTGTATTTCAGTATCAAGGCAATACAGGTCCCACCACTGCCAGTTTTGTTGGCATGGTCAGGAGCACACCCACAGATAGTGCAGACATGACCTGAGGGTTGCCAGAAGGTGGTCCAGGCTCAGAAGAAGCTCAGCAAAAGAATGTGGTATAAAAGGTTCAACTCAATCAGGGTTGTTTTGTGCTGATAGAAATGGTGGCTAGGAAGCAAGCACCAATCACCTCTTGGAAGTGGCACTTGTCTTCTGGGCACTGCCTCCAGTAGCATGAAAAAAAAAACTTTGATGGAGCCTTTCACTCTGCTTTGTGAAAAACTTCCCAGCAGCATGAAAAACTTAGCAGCAGCACAAAGGGCCCCATTGGAGCTTGAAATGGCAGAAATCAGAGGAGGTGAGCGCCACTTCTGGCTGGCTTTTGGCCAGTCTGATGACCATCCCTTCTCCTCCCCTTTTCTTTTGTGTGGTCCCCAGCTGATCTGAGGGGTCACTCTCCTCCTTGAGGCGGGAATATGGTAAATCGTTTGAAAATTGGAACTTGTAAGTAGATCAAATTGAAGATTTTTTAAGCAGTCCTTGCTAGACTTTGGATTGAAGCTATCTAGTTGCTGGGCTTCTTAATTAGTAAAGTTTTCTTTAATTATCATTTAATTTACTCCTTAGCAATACAGACGATATTAAGGTTTCCGTGATTATCAATCCAATCTATGCATGTCTACTCAGAAGTAAGTCCCATTAAGTTCCATGAGACTTATTCCTAGGTAAGTATGTATTGCGGCCCTGCTGTTCTATTTTACAGCACTGGCATGGCATTAAATGAAACATTTTAAGTGGTTTGATGCCTAGCACACATTTAAGAATGTGAACTGAAGAACAAAATATCGAGACAAATATGGAGCCTGGTTTTCTGTTCATAACTTTAATTATGAGTAATATATTTGGAATATATATTGGGTAATGGATGCCTCTTGCCTTCATTGGTAAGAGTTGGCACGCATTGAAATTCTATAACTTGTGACCCTTCATTGCGGACATCTTTGTTGAGATAGATTACACCAGAAAAAAAGACACACAAATTTAACCTGAAAAGCCTCTAGCTCTGAAATAAAAGCTCTTCAGGGAGAGGTGAGTTATACCTTGATCGTTTCAGCCAGAAGGTTGTTTCTAATCCTCACCCAGACACAACAAGGCCTCATTTACTATCATAAACTTTGTACAGAACAACTGAGAAAGAAACTGCCAGGCTTGCTCAATTACTCCCCTGGGAAGTCAACCAGACCAGTTCATCTGCTTTAGTACTGCATCCTGACCTGGGTTTTATTTTGTTCTACAGCTCTCGTTCACAGCAAACATTTACTTTTACAAGGAAGTTTGTTGCTATGTTTTGGCCTTTAATCTGAATAAGACAGGGGTTGGTAATTCAGTGGTGGGCTCCAGCAGGTTCGCACCTATTCTATAGAACCGGTTGTTAATGAGAGATAGGATATATAAAGTTTAAAAACAGCCATTTAAAAGTGGCTGCCAGATGGGCAGAGAACCGGTTGTTAATTTCTTTGAATCCCATCCCTGGTTGGTATGAATTATGCCCATTGAACACGTGCAGCAATAATGGATGATTTCTGTGCATTTATAGGATACTTAAAATCCTAACGACGCTTTCCTTGGAGTAAGGCCCACTGAACACAGTGGGGCTTCCTTTTGAGTAGACATGGCTACTCCTAACCATGTCTACTGCAAAGTAAGCTCCATTGTGTTCAATGAGACTTATTCCCAGGAAAGTGTCTTTAGGATTACAACTTATGGCTGCAATCCTACACACACTTTTCTGGGAGTAAGACCTATTGAACACAGTGGGCCTTTCTTTTGAGTAAACATGGTTAGGATTGTGTTCTATGTCTTTTTAAGTAATACAGGGTAGCCTCCAAATTTCTGAGTTAGGACATCATAATTTCTGATCAGATGGTGTGCTTATGAAATTTAAAGGTGAATAGCGGATGGGAATACAGAGTTCCTTTTCTGTGAAAGGAAAAGAAGCAATTAGACTTTGTGTATTTCTCATTTTAAATGTCATAATATCATCAGGTCTTGCACATTCTGGAAAGCAAAAAAAAAACAAAAACACTGCCAACAACAAGAGATCATTAGGACATTCATTAGTTTCTCAGAACTCTAATCCATGGTCACATACCATCTGCACATATGTGCCTGTTACCTAAGTGATGTCAACTTTATTGCAGAGTCTGACAATGACTTGGGGAGCTGGGTGGATCTAGCCAGTGGTGGGCTTCAGGGAGTTCTCACAGGTTCTATAGAACCCTTTGCTAATGAGTGCCTGGTTATGAAAACTGGTTATTAATGGGACATAGAACCTATTGTTAATTGATTTGAATCCCACCAGATTCACAGATGTCCAGTATCTGGGACACAAATACATACATTATACATTCCATGCTAAATTGTGGTGGTGAGAACTTTGATGTAACATTAATGTGAGATATATATATATATATATATATATATATATATATATATATATATATATATATATATATATATATAGATATAGATATAGATATAGATATAGATATAGATATAGATATAGATATAGATAGATAGATAGATAGATAGATATAGATATATATATATATATATATAAAATGCTTGATGCTGACATTGGTCATGATGATTTTGCCAGACTTTTCTAATATTTAGAAAAGTTTCAATTATCTTTTCTAATATTCTTCCTTTCTACATGCTCATTGCTGTTCCGAGTAAACAAAGGATGTATTTTCATTTTCTGTGCTGATTTTCATAATGCAGGAGAATCTTGTTCTGTAATTGTCTTGCTACGCCTCAGTGGTAAGTGAAGAGGTTCCTGCATATCAGGGGCCTGATTCCAATCTCACAAATGCCAATGTCACTCAAGAGTAACTCCACTAAAACTCATGGACCTTTTATGCTTAGCTTATAAGGAGAAGTGAGCCCCATCATTTGCAAAGTGCTGAGGGATATATTGGGAAATATAAATGTGCAATAGAAATGTAAGATATTATTGCACTATTTATTACAGAGCATTAAATCCATGTAGCATAGAAGTACCAAAGATTAATTCTGGGTACAATTTGGTAGGTTCTTCATATGAATGTTTCTGTCTTTCTCTAGGGAACTCTGCCATGAATAACAAGGACTGAACAGAGTTATAAAATGTATATAGGCCAATAAAACCAAGCTGTTCTATAGCCCTTGTTACTGTCCACTTCACTCCAACAGTATCACAACTTTGTCCTTTTGCGGCTTCCATTTCAAAAAGTCTGGAGCATGGGTGTCAAATATAAGGGTCAACCATTTGGGACAAATGTGGCCCCCAGAAGCAATATATTTGGCTCCTGATATCATTAGGGTCTCTCATCTTGAAAATATGAAGATTTAAACATTTCTCTTCTGTCATTTGCAGCTAATGAGTTTCTATGTGAGAAGAAAGTGTTAATAGTGTCACTTCCAGCCCTTAGCAGGCACCATGAAAGCTTTGGCTAGTTTTCATACTAGCTGTATGAAACAAATGGACAACCTTGTTAGAGAAGTGCAGATATCCCACACAGGACACTCTCCCCCTAGTTTCCACATCATTCCTCTTCATTTATTCTTGCGTGGAATCCTAATCATTTAATTGTCTGATGTGTAAATCCCTAATAGTTTCTCCTCAGATCATCATATCCCTCAATTTATAGTCAACTTGATATGTTTCCTGAGGAGTTCTTGGCATCCATCAGTCTTGAAGGACTTTGGTATTGTGCTCAATGCTGCATGTGAAGCACGAAGGCCTGGGTAGATTGATATGGAAGCTAGGCTGTTATCCAAGCAGCAAATCCCCCCTCTCCATGCCACTGAAAAAGTCCAATGGAACAGCAGAGCCGATACGATTGGTTCCAGCTGCGTTGCAGAGCTGGGCTAAGGACAGGAGCTCACCCTGTCTTGTGGGGACCCGGGTCTCAAACCCTAGTCATCTGGTTAACTGGCACAGTGTCTTAACCACTTGCACCACCCAGAGCCTGAGGAAAATGTGTAGCAAAATAAATGGTGCCATTCTCAATGTTAGCATGTAGTACTTTGGACACAGAATTGAAGGCATCCATGAGTAGTAAATTAAGAAAGCAGTAGGTAGTTATGCATTTCACATCTTTTTAAGTGGAAGTGCTATGGGAGGAGATTCATATGAGGGATTTTTGATGTTGGGATGGTAGGCAAGGCAGAACTACCCTATTGGAGTGATTTGAATGTTGCTGGATCCACCACTGAGGCAAGTGCTCCATCTGTTCTTTGCGTCCAAAAAGTGGCTGGGACACACACACACTCAAAGTGGCTGCTATGGAGACTTCTGGTGGACTCCAATAGGGCAGTTCTCCCCCTCACTGCAGCTAGTAAAACACACACACATAAGTAAACCACATGCCCTACAATCCAGAGTAACTATGTGAGAACGTAAGACACTATGTGCACCTGTAGTTACTGCATCACCTAGTGAAAACCTATGGTAAATTCATATTGCAATCCAGAGAAAATTTTTCTTACTCCCTGTAAGGACTCCCCGTAGTTACTCTGGATTTTGCCCTGTTCAATTCAAGATATTTGAAAATATGCCTCATTTTGTCCTCAGCTGTCTGTAAAGTAATGTAAATCCAATTACTTTAAAGGTTTTCTCCTCTCATAACTGCTTGATATACACAGTTCTCTTTGAGCTACTGGCCCTTGGTAGGCCCAGTGATACACATGGATGGATCCCCTTCATGCATCACATTTCAAAAGAAGAATTGGCTGTTACCCCAAACACGTGCCTTCCACACTTTGTGGTTTATTTCTGGATATTTATGTGCTCATCTCAGACTCGGCTGATGTGAGGGGGTAAAAAAGAACCAGCATCTTTGAAATATGACATCTTTGAAACATGGTAGTTCAAAAAGCTCATGCCTTTGTTTAATGGACCATGGATAATAGGCTGTCCCTCTTCCTTTGACTTTTATCAGTATCTTTTCTGCTGGAGCATTCCAAGTGCAAAATGCCAAGTGGCAAATAAAGGAACTAGGCAGAAAGCATGTTTCTGGTGCATAGATTTTCCTTAGAGGGACCATGGAAGAACAGCAGATGCTTGGTTTATGTTCTTCTGAGAGCAAAGAAACTTGCACAACTTGTACATTGTTCTTCTGACATATTTACATGGATACCCACAGTATAGATGAGTTTCAGAGATACTTTGGGCCAAATATTTACACCAGCCTGCCAACCCATATATGACTTTCGTTGTTAGCTAAAGATTGGGGATTTCTTTCTGTCTTTCTGTAGCAGAAAGGGATTTTAATATTTAGATATGAAACACTCTTTTCCAGTGGCATTGTTACAAGCATAAGGGTGTGCAGGTAGCACATGGCGGGAGGTAACACCACTACTCACCAAATTTTTCATCTTGGTATTTTCAAATAATATCATGTTATAAATCAAGTGATGTGTAATTTTGTTCAGAATACAATGAAACAAACCATGTTGAAATATTGTTGTTCTATTCTATCAGATGTTATAGCTAAAAATGGTAAATATAGCTAAATGGTGCTGTATAAATATTATAATAATAATGTTATAATATTATAATAATATAATATTATAATATTATAATAATGTTATAATAATAATAATGTATAACTGTTAAAGCTGAAAATGGTAAATATAGCTAAATGGTGCTGTGGGTGGCACAAGTGGCTAAGACACTGTGCTTGTTAACAAGCAGGCCAGGGTTCGAGACCCGGGTCGGCTCCACAAGACAGGGTGAGCTCCTGTCCTGAGCCCAGCTCTGCGACACCAGCTGGATCCAATTGTATTGGCTCTGCCTTTCCATTGGACTAATTCAGTGGCGTGGAGAGGGGGGATTTGCTGCTTGGGTAACAGCCTATCCTCCATAACAATCCAACCCAGGCTTTCATGCTTCACATGCAGCATATGCAGCGCCGAGCACGATACCATAGTCTTCCAAGACTGACGGCCTGCTTTTTTATAGCTAAAAACCTACTGGGTTGGGATTATAGAACATCTCCATGCCCACTGCCCTGCTCACTGCATAGTAGGAGTCTATCATAGAAGTGACATGCTGGCTTCCCTCATTGGGTGACACAAACCCTAGTGATGCCACTGCTTTCTTATTTCCAAATTTATTTTCTATTCTATCCCATAATTTCCAGTTAAAAATTACAGCAGACCTAGGTATAGATTAGCTGAAAACAGAGGACTTTGCCAAGACTTTGCAAGCATCATGGCCGAGCAGCAATCTGAAGGTGATTGTCCCACAAACACATTGTCCGTGACAGTAGCCTATCACCTTGAAACATTTATTGTTCCAATTTTTCAGATTTATTCTGCAACTCACAAGTCATTTCCATTTGGATTTCTGATTCATATCCAGATATCACAGTAGTTACATTAGAAAGGAACTAAGGAAATGCAAGTTTGATAGATCTATCAACAAAGATGAACCTCATAGCTTAATGAGATACTCTCATGCAGTATACCTCTGAAGACCAGTTGTTGGGGAAAAAATTAGAAGATAATTTCCTTCATGTCCTGTTTATGTGTGCCCAGAATAATTTGGCTAGCTGCTTTTGGATTCAGAATGCTGAAATAGATGGACTCTGTAGTCTAAATCCAGGAAAACAAATCTTAAATTAGATTGCATTCTGTTGGGGAAACTTTGGAATAGATGTTTTATCCTTTTGGTTTAGTAGAATCAGTCTGCATGTTGGTCAGTGACATACTTCAGGATGTGTGCCATTTGTCTGAAAGTTTAAACCTTTGAAAACCTGGTTGTAACTACAGAATGGGACATTCTGTGTGATATATTCTGTGTGTTAATGTGCTCCATAATATCCAAAGATATACTAGGATATATCCAGAGATATGCACTTGGCTAAGGATGCAATCCAGAGTAACTACGGGGAGTCCTTGCTCTGGTGTAAGAACAATTTGCTCTGGATTGCAATATGAATTTCCCATAGGTTTTCACTAGGTGGTGCAGTAACTATGGGTACACGTAATGTCTTTTACAAGCTCCTGTAGTTACTCTGGATTGTAGGGTAACATGTTTTGGGAGACTGGCAAGTCTAGTCTAGTAGATTAAAACAAGAGCCTCCTTCACAACATCCTATAATAACTATTTTGGTTACACAAACTGGAGAAAAAGATAATAAGATTTTATGCTTCAGATAGCATGTGCAGGACTCCCACAGAAGCTGATAAAGCTATGTGGCTACTCTGCTGTCTCATTTTTCTACATTATTTGTTCAGATTAGTACTGGTTGTTTGCCAACTGTTATTGAATTTAAGCCCCAAGTGTTAACAAAGTTCAACTGACTGTCAAAAGTAGGTGTTTTTTTAAAAAATCAAAAAACAGTTTTTTAAAAACTTAAAAAACAGTGATATTTTTGAAGTACGTACAAACAGGCCATAATTGGCAGAGGGAAAGATAAGTACTGTATATTGAATGCAACTCTGCATAATAGTATGCAAATTGTTTTCAAAACAGTCAGGCCATCTCTAAAAGTGATAGCAATGACAACAGCAAAAAATGCTGACAATATAATTAGCCAGCTGAAGAGCAGCAAGATATTGCTTCTGGGGCTGAAATCATAGGGAAAATGAAGCAATTTATTAAAAGAGAAGTAGGAAGTTGGATAAGGAGTTATGATTTCCACCACTAATACCAACTCTTCTCAATGTTTTCAATGACCAACTTTTGGTCAGCAGCTATTGAGACCACATTGTACATCCCAAAACCAATGGGATTGCCACATATGCTGTGATATCATGAGTCAATGGGCATTAAAGCGGTCAAAACCAGAAACCTGAACCCAGAGAGTGGGCATTTATAAGGGTATGCAGTTAGAAGGCACATGACAAATGTCCCAGTGTTATGGGGAAATTGAGAGAATTATCCTGAAAGAACCCAGAAGAGGCTTATGCAAGCAAGAGATTTCTTTATTGGAGCTCCAGACCTCAGCCGGACAGAGTTTCGTCCCTCAAAAGACTGAGATCCTTTGCACATTTTGCACATACATTTTATACCTTTTCTGTCACGTAGGCAACCTTAAAAAAGGGGATTATTTCTTTGTGTCAGAAGGAATTCATACAGGTGTAAAAAGGTTTTACTCTAGAGTTTCCTAGCATATACAAAGAGAGAATGGGAGAGATACATAATTACACAATTCACAATGGAAAACATTTACAATTGCCGTACAAAGTCTAGCACTTACAGGTTTTACATTCATTGACCCTCCGGGCTTCCGTTTACACAAGGAGAAAGGAAATTAAAATATTATTTTAATTTTATCATCTTTGGGCTCCAAATAAGCCTTTCCGTCCTGCCAGGATGTTTTCATAATAGCGCTCTTGCCTAGCGCTGCAGGGTTAGATCTAAGGACAAAGGGGGAATCCCCTTTCGCTTTCACAGGGAAGTTGGCTGAACTTGCAAAGTTCAAGTGGGCTAATTACCGCTGACTGCAAGAATGCCTGGAGAGCGGTATTCGAGGAAAGCCGTGTATTGTGACGTCATAATCCCCTCTCTACAGGAGCTTGTGAGAGTTGATTGAAAGCCTTGCCTGGGGCAATGTGTGTTCCTAGCCATCATTGTGATGTCTTGCTACATGTCTTTTATTATAGGCAGTTTACAGAATGATTCCAAGGGTCTAAATAATTCTAATAAATTCTAATAAATTCTAATAAAAATCTAATATCTAGCTTCTTCCATTATACCAGGAGTGGCTGCTTCCCTGTAACTACTCACAGTAACTACCCTAACAACAGAAGGTAGCCCAAACAGGGCAATCAGGGCAACTCCAGGAAGCTGGTGATTTTAATATTTGACACTCTCAGTCCATCCTAGTGACCTTATCTTTAACTTTGCATCATTTTGACTTTGGGCACAATCCAGAGTAACTATGGGGAGTCCTTGCTCTGGTGCAAGAACAATTTGCTGTGGATTGTAATATGAATTTCCCATAGGTTTTCATTAGATGGTGCAGTAACTACGGGTATACATAATGTCTCTTACGTGCTCCCATTGTTACTCTGGATTGTAGGGCTAGTTTCTTTATTACTGTACTATTCTTTATTACTATACTTTCCAACAAATGTCCTGTTGACCGCTTAACCTTCCCACCCAAATTCTTCCATGTACTTTGGTCAATGCATTAAAATTATCTCCACTATCTTCTAGCCACACAATGAGATTATCTTCAGTACTCTTTTTCTTTTACCTTTCATATCACTGTAAAGTTCTGTAACCTCTTCAGTATCTTAAAAATCCAAAGTTTACCCTTTTCACTTAATACACACTGCTGAAACCATCTCATGTAGATTATTGTAAACTGCTTCTTGATCATCTCCCCTACCATCAGTTACTCTGCCAGTCAATTCAACATATTTATCATTCTCCAACCTGAAAGGCACTGAATGGATAAGCATATGAATGAAGAAAATGTGGATTTTAATTAAAGTGGTTCCCTGCAAACAGATTCCAGTACTGATTGCATCATGTAAGCCATCTCTGAACTTCTTTCATTTCAGACCTTGTATTAAGGTAATTTTCCCAACAATAAATGATGTCTCTGTGTTATATCAGAGGAAGCTGATATCTTCAGTGAATATCTTCAGAATGTTTATAAATTATACTTCGTTATACTATTTATATAATCTGCTTTTCATCCAAAGCATTCACAGAGCAATTGTGAAGGGGGGATGGAGAAGAGAACAGGCATAGGAATTAGTGGTTAGCAATTGGTACTCTACCACCTGCTGTTTGTTATACTGGCAAGACTGAGATTGACTGGAAAAATGGTAATTTATTACCACCATCAAAATTAGGAAGCCCAGACAAGGGGGTTGAGTGGGGGAAGAGTGGGGAGAACTGTTTAATGTATGAATTCAAAATTAAGAGACTATGGCTGCACTCCTAAACACTCTTTGTGGTAAGCCCCATTGAATGTAATGGGATTTACTTATGTGTAGACAGGCATAGGGTTGCACCCTATATAAAACTAACTCTCCCAGAACAGCACAGATTCCCAGAAGTTCATATTTAAAATGAAATAATAATACCACCACCCAGTGGCATGGCGAATGATCATGTAGCCCAATGCAAAGCTTAAAATGTTGCTCCAGAAGTGATGTCATCCTGGGTTTTTTTTAAAAAAAAGAAAATTAGGGGAAAACCTGCCTCCTCTTCCCCAACAGCTCACCAACATTTGCTGAGTGCCTCCCCACAGCTCCTGCAAATCCTAAACATGGGACTTGGCATTCAGTCCCACTCATATTCACTGGAGCTTGTTTCCTAGTAAGCAAGCAAGAGATCTTTCAACAATGTCATCCTCTGCTTGTTACTTTATCTCTCTCCTTTCTAGTCACTATTAATGAATCTTTCACTGTTTGGAGACCTTAGTTGAAGCTGATTCATAGTATCCTGTCCATGAAAGTGAAGAAAATAGAATGCCAAGGAAGCTTTCAAACAGTGCTCCACTTACATATTTGCATTGTATTGATGGTGACATTTTGATTTATTGATAGTTAGGTGACAGCAGTTTGAGTGGGAAATGAGAAAGCTGAGGCACTGGCAATTCAAAGATATTTAGTGTGACTTGTACAGGGAGACATTTTGTTAGTTACATGAGCTTGTGTCATGGGGATCAAAAGGTTAGGGTACAACACAACTGAAAAATTGTGCATGATCAAGAATACAAGATGTCTTTTCAGATAAACATTATCCAACCTCTGGCAAGTTGCTGAGATCTTTCCAAACACATTTCACATGGCTGTTAATTAACCAGCTGTTGTAGAAGTCAGTGTTGATCCGTGAAGGTTGATCAGGCTTGGGAAGGAGGTTAGGATTTTTTTATGTGCTTCCTCTACCAAAGGCACATTAGCTCAGGCCTGATCTGCCTTCTTCTTACCCCATCATTTTCCTGTGTTGCCCATACCTGCCCCACATGATCCACTTACTGCAGTGGTTTACCTGGGGTAAAGTCAGAACTTTGGCTGTCCACCAGTTCATGGTAGGCCATTATGATTGTGATTGTACTTAAACAGCCTCTGCTGGCACAGTGCTAGTTCTGTATGTGCCTATGGGTGGTTTTAAAAAAAGAACAAGGGAAAAGAATTTAATTCTGTGCAAAAGTTACACTATGGCAGCACTATACTTCCACTTCATCACCACCTGAATTGTACCCTTGGTGACACATCCTTTTTGTGGCTCCTGGGGGCAGAACTAAAACAAAAGGCTTAAACTACAAGGAGGTATGTTTCCACTAGGCACAAAGAAAAATGCATTGAATAACTGTAAAAGCTGTCTAGCACTGGACAATTTTACTTTGTGCAGTACTGATCTCCCTACAAGTGTGGGTTGGTCTAGATCAGCGTTTCTCAAAGTGGGGCTCGGGACTCCTTTGGGGGTTGCCTAGAGCTTTCCTGGGGGTCGCCTAAAGACCCCTGGTGCAGGGGGCCAAGTCAGGCTTGCCAGACCTCCGGCTGTAGCTGCACACGCACTAGGGCTGACTGACAGCCTCAGGCCCCAATCCTATGCATGCCTACTCTGAAATAAATCCCATTGTGTTCAATGTGTGCATAGAACACACATTTCATTTGTAACCATGAAAATACATCCTGCATATCGGATATTTACATTACAATTCATAACAGTAGCAAAATTACAGTTATAAAGTAGTAACGAAAATAATTTTATGGTTGGGGGTCCCCACAACATGAGGAACTTATAAGGGGGTCACGGCATTAGGAAGATTGAGAACCACTGGTCTAGATGATCTCAAAGATTATCCCACCTCTAATATTCCATGACTCTTTGATAATTGTCATGGGGGAAAAACCAAGCGGTGTATTTTAAGTACAGGTTTACCCATTTTTATTATTTTTTGTGGCTAAAATCAGATTTCTGTAAGGGCAGGCATTGTTTTCAAAATTTATTGTATTTCCTGCAGATGTCAGGGTGAGAAATAATGTGAGATCACTGCAGTGTACAATGACAGCATCACTGCTGCTGTATATATCACAGTGGACTGGGTAGTAAGAAATAATTGATTTGCAAATAAAAGTACAGAGTTCAGCATTCTGCTATGATTCACTAGATCGTATAATTTATTATATACAAGTAGAAGGGCAATAGGGGAGTTATTCACAACAATGCTGTTCACAAAACCAGAAATGTTCATGAATTTCATCACAAATGAATATTCATCCCCAAATCTCATGGTTGAAAATGCTTTAAACACTTTAACTTAGCATTGTAACTATACTTTTGCAAAGGATTGCATCCTAGAAAGGAGTAGAAATTTCCATTGAAACTTATGGAGGAAAAGTTGCAAACTAAGTAGCTTCAATGATTTCAGTGGTGTTTAATCATGCCAACTTCCTTAAAATGCAACCCAATGAGTTTTTGAGCACAATCCAAAGTAGGATTTGGCAAACAATTAAAACAGAGCATTACATTCAATAACCATTCACCAGAAAAGTATTCATTCATTTCTGGAAGAAGCAAGTTTGCCATTCAGCAGCAAATAATGAGCACAATTACCCAAATTGAGCAAGCTACAAACCACTGATGCCACAGGTAGAAAAATAATTTCTCCTCATTTATTGGCATATTCTGACAACAAATGCACTGGAGCCAGAAGTTGTTTGCTATGGATTTGCTAATCCCAAAGTAGGTTATTTACGTCAGGTAGTTAAAGATCTTCATAGGGAGCTGTTAAGAAAATCTATAGTTGAAATTAAAGGTATTAAACAGCTATGGCAATGGGTTACGTCCACAGAAGAGAGAAATTCATAGCTCAGCTCAGATTGTTTGTTGCTAGCTCATAGTTGCAAGCTACTACTCGGTCAATTCACACAAGGCTACCTAATTATGATCTGGAAGCCAAGGTCATTTTAATGGTTTTTTTATAGATAACAACAAGAGTTCGGATAGGTTTAAGTGAACCCTGTGATAATAGTAAATTCTTGGCAGCGACTGGGCTATTCACAGTTGCTTTGAGTCTAGGGTTGCCATAATTCTCTTCTACAAAATCAGGACAGGACCCTCTGTCCCATTTACCAGTATGTCAACACAATTCCCCCAAATTTGAATTGTCTCTGTTTTGGGGGACATATGGCAACCTTATTTACAGCAGAATTCTTCAACCAGTTGTGGAGTTATGGCAACTTACAGGAACAAAAAAGGTTGAAGACCAGTGGACTAGAGCACTATAGGGAGAACATCTGGTGTATCCCTTCAGGCACTCAGAGATTGTGTTTTGTAAGCTATATCCTCTTACAGAATTCATAATCAATCTGAGCCATTTCTGACCATTGGGGAAATGGTCCTCGACTCATAATTTAGCTGAACAGCAACTACTAGCAACAGTGTCAGATACAAACCAGCAAATAATTTCAAGTTGTGGTGACACCACAGGTGTAAAGCCTACTAAAGTGAGAAACAACAACCCTACAGAATCAAGACAAATGTTAATGGGAGACAATGCCACAATGTTGAACTGTGTGGTGTATCCCACAGCCTTGCTAAAGAAAATTCGGAACCCATGCCAACCTTTGAGAATTATCCTTATTAAATGAAGCAGGCAACCAACATCCATCATTTTTGGTGAGCCCCACATCAACGCTTCACTAAACAGCTTAGATGATTTTCCTATAATTGCATCCCCAAGCTACCTAACAACCTCAATTCATTTTTATTAAATCTCAGGAGGGGCAGATCATTTAGAAACTCTACCGCCATTCCCTGCTTGCTCACTTCCCTCTATTCTGTAAATCATGCAATTAGGTGTTCCTCATCATCTGAATGTAGAAGCCCAAATAGAAGCAAACGAAATTGAGGTAATCTCTGGCATATATTTTCCTGTCACTGTGCCATGGCGGGCAGTAAAATCGGAGTCATTAGTAAGCTTAGTTACTGCTGTGACTAGTGGCTTTCCAGCCAATTCTCTGCTGAATTTTGCCTTTAGTGGGTTTTTTTATTAAGCAGCAGGAAGTTTTTTTAAAACCTCTCAATTTTCCACACTGGCTCTTAAAATGAGAGCCGTTATGTGCCTCAAAAAATGATGGATCTCATTTTTTTCTCAAGGGCAAAAAACAGTACTTTAAGCAATGATTTTCATAGTTTATTGGAATGTATGTATATTAAAGAGAGCAAGGTCACAGTTGTTCCTAGGTGAAAAGGTTAATTTGATTAGATTAATAATTTTCTATAGCATGAGAAAGGATAAAACTAGCCAACCCTTTATCTAATTTCCTTTGCTTTGTCCAACCAATGGTTAACAAAAATCCAAGACAATTAAAGGACACCAAGAACAGAGTCTATCCAGGTACCCAGTTAAAGACTCAATCAATTGTTTTAATCTCTTTTCTTGACTGAAAAGTAAGGAAGCCTGACTCAGTTTCACTTCATCTTAAAATAAATTATGAGAGCTTCTTTTACTTCAGTTAGAATCTGGAGAAGCCAGCTTTGGAGGAGCCCTGCAGTCCAATCCTCACTAAATCCACATGTTGCACAAGACATGTTGCACTGTATCCCACAGGGAAATTGTGGCTGGTGGAGGTCTCCTTAAGGTAAGTGGGCATATGTCTCCTTGCCCCTGAGAAAGCCCTAACATCTTCCATTGGGTCAACTTGAACATGTCAGCTGTACCACAAATGCAAGTTCACAATGGCCTATATTGGGAACCTGAAGGGAAGTAGGATATGGCAGATATAGGTGCCGCCAATCCCTCTCTACTCCTAGGCCTGATGTGAACCATCCCCTGCCTCTACGTCAGACTTGCCTGGTCCAGCAGGTATCCCTGGGAGCATTTGATGTCAATGGAAAGGCTCTAGCTTTCCCTGCAGCATGCCTGCTAGAAGCACTGTTACAATGCATTTTGCGACACTTTGTACATACTGAGTGCACACTTGCCCCTGGGTACTGTATCTATACGTACGTTTCAGTAGGAATCCAAAACAAAAATTGTGATGAGTGGCAGGAAATCAATTGCCCAAGTTTAGAATGTTTATTTATGTTCCATTTTCTTATTCTTTATATACACAGTTACCATTTCATTTGATATAACAGAAAGCTGGCTGAATAAGAGATAGCATCAAACCTAAAGACAAAATACTCACAGGGCACAAGCAAGTGTCTCTAGCTATTATTTCTGTCTCATAATCTGTGATTGCATCTTAAGACAGATGATGCAAGATAAAGACAAAAAGAGCACAATCCTCACCATATCTACTCAAAAGTAAGCTCCATTGTGTTCAGTGGGTCTTACTCCCAGGAAAGTGTTTTTAGGATTGCAACCAAGAGCAATTCTTGGTCCTTTTGCCAAGACAGTTTTCATCTAAAATTTTTCTCTCTCTCTTCCCCATATTCCCTTTTACTACTGTATAAATCCAGGATTATAAATCCTGCCATTAACACAAGAGGACATAGCCAAACCCTTCATGTTTCTAGTCAAACGTTTTTTGATTTGCCAGCCTTAAAATTTTTATAATGCACTCATTTGTTTTTGGTTGCATTCCTTCAAAAATCATGACATAATGCTAGCTAAGTCCTGTACCTTTAAAATTAGTTCTATCACTATGGCACCATTTGAAATCAAGCCACTCTTCTCATCATTTTCAGAATTCATTTGTGACAAGCTGTTCCTTATTCTTCTGATAATCGTTATCACACGAATATGGTATCAAACATTTTTGAAATCTCTCACTTGATGGCTATTATTCTGGTCCGCTGCAATATTCTTTTGAAGTTCCCGTGACCAATAGTTTCATTAATTTCTGATTCCAATCCTTCCTATGACAATCAGATGTTTTGATTTCATTGTCATTGGACAGTGTTCTGTGCATACATTTCTCTAACGAAGAATGTTTCTCTACCTATATCTGAACAATGTTGAATTAAAATCAGGCCCAGGTCAATCCAGGACATTGTCAGGGGATACCTCACATTAGATTTTTTCCTGATTTGTTCCTGCACACACCTAAAATGGAACATTGCCTTACTGCCTTTTTCTTAAAAAATAAAATAGCAGCCTTAGAGGAATCAGTCCAGATTAATAATCTGGCACTGGTGATGGTGGGCTAAGGTGTCAAAATTGTTCTAAACCTTTAGAAGTCCTATATGAAGTTATACCAGTGGTGATTACAGGTGGATCATTTTTATCCTCAGGTTCAAAACAAGTGGACTTGGATCACTGAAGGTTTGGTACCCATGGTGGAGATCTCCTGGACACAACTGGAATTCTGGTTGCATCTTGAACTTGCAGATTTGCTTTCCAAGGGTTTTGGTATCTGTGGGGAGAGGGTTGGGGAACACAAATATTCCCACAGAAAAATTTACTCTGGATTGCTCTGTGGATTTCCCATATGTTTCCACTAGGTGGTGTTGTAACTACATCAATGTAAATGTCTCTGACATCGACATAAAAGCTCCTGTAGTTACTCTGGATTGTGCAGTAAGTTTTCTTTTAACAGTTGTACTTCTGTTGCACAAAGATTAGAGATGGGATGGCTATTCTGCATGAAGTTGTTTCAGTAGCAAGCCTGATCGGATTGCTTCCAAGAGTAATTTCTGTCCATAATAGACTACTGGGAGGATATTTTCCTGATTATTCTAATGCCTAACCAGTGAATGGGCAAAATCAACTAAACTACCAAAGCATAAAATGATTTCAGCAACATTCCAAGAGAGATTTGATTGTGGATACTTTTTCATAACCACATGCAGTGTAATCCTCTGAGTTAATGCAGCAGAAGTGAGGAAACAGGTAGGAGAATAGGGGACCAAATACTTGGCACCCACTGGAGCATGATCAACAAAGCCCCCTTGAGCAGGTTCAATAAATAGCCTCTTCCTTGCATCAATTATCCTGCCAGATAATACCGACTATATTAGAGCACAAGGAATGCTAAATCACAGTAGCAACAACTATCAGATTATTTTGCTACAGTACAGTTTGGTATTATTATTTTACATTCCTAAAGACACTTTCCTGGGAATAAGACCTATCTAACACAATGGAGCTTATTTTTGAGTAGGCATGGTTAGGATTGTGCTCTATATTATTTTTGGCTCTGCCTGGGTTTCCCCATCCATTATCAGTCCTGGAATGATATCCAGTTTTCTTCAAACTGCTTGAAAGAATGGCCTCATCTTGTTGCATTTGTATGTTGCCTGTTGAGAACTTCCCCTTTCACCTAAAAAGATCATGTTCCTAAAAAAGAACATGCTCACCTAAAAAAAAGGTGAAAGCAATGGTGGACCCAGGCCGGTTCGGGCCAAATCGCCCGAACCTGTTCCTGGTTTTGGTCCGCTGCTAGCGATCCGGTCACTAGTGGTGGGCCAAAAACCTGGGCGGACTGATTCGCCGCCTGGGCAAGCCCACTGTGCCTGTGTCAACATTGACACGATTGCGTCAACCTTGCGTCTTCAGGACATGATTGCACTTGTGCCAACCTTGGTGCACACGCAGTATTCCAGGGTTGGGGCCTGCCCCTCACCCCGCCCACCCACAGTGCAGCCTCCCCAGTCCCGCCCTGACCCTCCCTGGCCCCGCCTCAGACCCTGGCCCCGCCTCAGACCCTGACCCCACCCCCTGGCCCGCCCACTTCCAGGGAACCTGTTTTCGGGCCAGGGCAGGCCCAGCTCTAAGTGAAAGGTGTCATCAGGTTACTTGGTGCCAGTTTTCACATGCACCCTGCAGGGGAAGAGCTCACCCTACCTCTAAGTAGAGGAAGATATGATGAATTTGCTTCTGTTTTGCTCCCACTGCAAAGAATGGCTTCAAAGGGGATGGGGGGAAAGGGCCACTTGCATGCTGTGGTGAGGTCTCTTAGTGCTTTTCACCCCTTCTAACTATGCCACAGTGAGAGAGCAAGTATACATATGGCTGTGACTCACCAGGCTTGGACCTCATACCTTGGAAATAGCTAAAACCACTGCCTATCCCATTGGTTTTATATTAATCCCTTTGTACCTTGCTTTCCACCTGATATCATTATGCCACGGCTCTCTTGCTCCACAGTCTCTGCAGCACTTTTTTCTGCTGCTCAAATATTTTTATACACATTCCCTGAAAACAAAACAGAGTCAAGAAATCCCATATGATATTGTCTATATTTCCCACCTCTTTGACCTTGTATCAACCTGTCACTACGCAGAGCATATCCACCTTTCTCAAGGGCTATTTAGTCAAATGAAGGATTGCTACCAATTCACTTACACACTTCTGCCAACATTTAATTTGGTCATCAAACACACTGGAAATAAGACATGAAAAACTTAGCATCTGCTAGTTACTATTTTGCTTGTACCTAGCCAACGAAATGTGGAGGGGGAGACTTGTCTTATCTCCAAATCCACTTCCATTGAGCAATCTCCTTAAACACCTAGATGCCCACTTAACGCCACACTCCAAACTCTCATAATCACAGCTTGTGATACTGGACTTAAAAAACTGCCTCAAGTCTGGGCTCGCATAGCAAAGATAGCTGTGTTTAGTTCAGCTGCCAGAAATTGCTTCAAAGCATGGAGCAGTTTTTCTTCTCTATAATTTCTGCACATCAAAAGGATGGATTCTGTTTGCCATATCACAGGGAACCATATAGCCTACTCCTGCTGTTTTCTCAGATGACTGGTTTCTTCCACCACACCACCAGTGATCTTTTATATCACATTTAAAGCAGCATCTGAATAAAAGTGCAAAAGTGTTTCAGGGTGAAATCCAGAGTAACTATGGGGAGTCCTTGCTCCGGAGTAAGAACAAGCTGCTCTGGATTGCAATATGAATTTCCCATAGGTTTTCACTAGATGGCGCAGTAACGAAGGGTGCACGTAATGTCTCTTACATGCTCCCGTAGTTACTCTGGATTGTGTCCTAATTAGTGAGTTACAAAGTAGAGAAAGAGATTACCCCCTTTCAGGAACAATAGACAGCTTTATTATATTTCACCAACTATTTTAGTTTTCTTTGTATATGCAGCTTTTCTCTCTAAAAACCTTCCACCCTTTTAGATGTCCTGAAGTTTCAGGGGGAAATCGCATGATATCCATGATCACTAGAGGCTCATATGTTAGAGAACAGATCACATTTCTTAAAATCAACTCTTGCCAAGATTAAAAAGAATCCATCACATTTTTGGACACAAGTGTCAATAGTTGAGTTGTTTCACTCAGGGGTCTCCAAACCCCAGCCTTGGGACCAGATAGGGCCCTGAGTGAGCTCCATCCAGCCATCAGGCAAGCTCTGTAATCCTCCAGAGGCAAGGAGAGCTCTGCTCATATTGCAAATCATAACTTCCCTTCAAATACTAGATTCTGTTATCCATTCTAGATTAAAGACAGGGTGACCATATGTCATCACAAAAAGAGGACAAGGCCTCCCAAAATGTAGATCATCTAAGAAAAATGCAGGACATGACAAAATAAAAGCTAAAAATGCTAACATATATTGCTTCCATGTGCTTGATTTAAATACTTTGGCTGCAATCTGAACAACATTTTCTTGGAGTAGGTACTATTGAACACAGTGGAACTTACTTCAGAGGAGATATTCTTAGGATTGCACTATATATTATTTACTATTTAATTTAAAACCATTAGCTATAGTTTATTCCATCTAATGTTTTAATTACAAGAAGGCTACCTGCTGCCTGCTCACAAGAAAAAGAACAATGTAGATTTTAATTTCCAAGACAAAAGGCTAAAAAAGAGGACATGTCCTGGAAAACTGAGACGTGGTCATTCTGTATAGATGATATTCTAGATGAAGAGGCCAGAGCACCTACTTCCACTGTCAAATGGGAATGATATACAAACTTCCCAAAATTCCTTGTATCTAACCCAGTATCTCAGGGAAGAATCCTAACCAATTTAGGCCAGCACAACTCTCCTAACTCCCCTTTTCTGCAGTGGTGTGGGGAGGCCAGTGCATTCTATGCATTGGCTTAATTCCCCCAAGAGTGATGCAGACCTCAGGGACAGCACAGGACAGGTACACATTACAAGACAACCATCTGGGGGGATGACTTCCTGTGAACTATATTTGTACCCTATATAATGTTTCTTTTTCTGAAGTCAGTCAAATTTCACAGTATTATTTCAAGGCACTGCAAGGGTGAGACAAATGGATTGGATCCATGTGGTGAGTTGATGTTCAATGACTGGAGGCAGACATTATAGGAAGCCATTTAGAGGAAGGTACTATTCACTAGGAATAGGTACTAGGAAGCCATATTCACCTTGAGATAATTATCTGCTATGGAGAAAATAAAGGAAGAGGCCTCCAAGCTATAAGCAATGCATCCATACAGTAGGAAAAATTTGCAAAGGATCAATTGAACAGGAGTTGCATTCAGGGGCATCACTAGAGGGGGCGAAGAGTGTGTGGCCCACACCAAGTGACATGCTCCAGAAGAGTGATATATATATATATATATATTGGGAGGCTGTGACAGCCCAACTTCGAGATGGCATGGAAATCATATCACATCTCATTAGATGTTATTTAGGAGCAGAATCCAATGCAAAAATCCGTTTTGAAATAGAACCTTCCTATCAAAAGTTATGACCCAAAAAATCTAAAAAAATATGCACTGAACTCTATAGAAAATGAAAGTGACCCATATCATGGCTTTACACATGAGTAGGCATAGGCAAATGTGCCATAGTCCACTGGAAAGGGGAGATTAAGGACACCAGAATTGTCCTGATCCAATGAACACAGACCTCCACAAATCACCCCACAAGGATGTCACTGAAATGCACTGAAAATAAAATTGCACTGCACAGCCATGTTTATCAGTGAGTAAGCAAGCATGTCTTGCCTGGTGTGGAAGGTCAGTCCAGAGGAGTACAAGGCTTCCAAAATGGTCCTGATCAGGAATGTCACTAGTGTCTTAGATAGGTGGCACCCTTGATGGGAGTGACAAGATCATAGTTTGTAGAAAAAAAATCCCAGCATGTTAGATACTGTTAAATGCATAATTTACAGCAGAATGCAATGAAACAAACAACTTTGAAATATCTTTATTCTATCAAAATGTATGACAAAAAAACAGCAGATGCAGGGCAATGGCACATAACCACACCCACCATTCAGGTTGTTGCTCCACCCACTGCATGGGGGTGACACGCTGACACACACATACAGAGTGATGTAAACCCTAGTGATGCCCCTGGTTGCAATTGAATATATCTAGTGAAATGCCCAATACTCAACTTGAGTCTTGAATGCAGCAATTGCTTCTTGTTTCCATTTCCCATGAAAAGAGTCTCTGTACTCTCCCAGTCATTACGGCCTTCCTTGTTCCCTCACAGTATACAAATAAAAATGCAAACGACTTTTAGATTTCCTCCACAAATTTCATCAGCATCCTGGGGTGTAATTCATCAGCCCCTGCTGACTGTGTTCATATAAATTGGACAAATATACTTTAATCTGTGACATTTCTGGGGCTGACCTACAAACTGTCTCTTACCTCATCTGTTATTTGATTCTGATTTACATTTGGCTTCAAAGCCTTGTACAAAGGAAAAAAAATAAAAGCTTCAGAAGTCTTTGTTCTTCTTTTCATAATGTAGTTGGCATGCACACACGCATTGACTGTTTTGGCCCCTCCCCAGCTGGGGAGATGGCAGAGACAGGCGGCAGCAGCCTATTGGCTGCTGCGGGCCAAAGGGGAAGTGCCAGAGAGCCCACCATGGGTTGCGCGCAGCCCAGGGTTTCAGAAGGGCTTTGCGCAGTGTCAGGTTGGGAGCTCTCTTCAGAAGCTCCCTGCCTTTCCCCGCTCCAGGATCAGGCTTGCCTGATGGTACCGTGAGTAAAGAGCGACTTGAATAAAGAGTGTTTTGTATAAAGAGCAAAATTTTTTCAGAAATTTTGACTTGCGTAAAGAGCACTGTCTTGTGTAAAGAGCCCTTCTGAGGAAGTTTGGAACAGGCTTCCATGGCAAGGGAACCCACAGGGGGGATGAGGGGACTAGCTTGAGTTTCAGTGGGGCCCTGGGCAAAATTTGGAATAGGCTTCCATGCCAGGGAACTCATGGGGAGGCCAGGGGGAGCAGCCTGAGTAGGTTTGTATGTGGGATCTGTGTGTGGCAGCGTGGAAGGTGTGCCTTATCAATGTTCTAGTGCTGCTCCCCATCAGCAGCTTGGAAATGTTAAAGTTGCACAAAAAGACAAAGATTCCATTGAGCCAACGGATAGCAGTGACTCCATTAGTGATTGTGAAAGAGCACAATCCTAACCATGTCTACTCAGATGTTAGCCCCATTGTGTCCAATGGGTCTTACTCCCACGAAAGTGTCTTTAGGATTGCAGCCAAAGACATCCCCCTCTCTGTAACCCTCACACCAGCCTTGAAAGTTTTCAAAGGTATAGTACAGTTCAGTACTGTACAGTATTTTCTTTTTTGCAGTGTTGTGTGTTACTGTATATTACAGTGTTTTATACTGTGTTATATTACAGTGTTTTGTAATCATTTTTATAAACAGTTAATATTTTTACATGAATATTTTTTGGGTTGTGGAATCAATCGTCTGAGTTTCCATTATTTCCTATGGGAAAATTTGCTTCCCGTAAAGAGTGTTTCACATAACAAGCATGCCTCCAGAACAAATTAAACTTGTTATGTGAGGCACCACTGTACTTGTAGCGGCCAGCATACACTGATAATTGCACTCAAGTTGCTACATAAGACTTGTAAAACATCAGACCTGGACCTTTGCAATCAAAACCTACATGTCATCTACCATTTTCTTGGAATGCTTCTGAGTCCCATCAGACTTCTTGGCACCTGAGGTAGCAAGCCATATTCTGCCCCTGAGCTGTGGGTGGCACAAGTGGTTAAGTCACTGTGCTTGTTAATCAGCAGGCCAGAGTTCGAGACCCGGGTCAGCCCCACAAGACAGGGTGAGCTCCTGTCCTTAGCCCAGCTCTGCGACGCCAGCTGGATCCAATTGTATCGGCTCTGCCTTTCCATTGGACTAATTCAGTGGCGTGGAGAGGGGGGATTTGCTGCTTGGGTGACAGCCTATCTATATATCCATAACTATCCATAACAATCTAACCCAGGCTTTCATTCTTCGCATGCAGCGTATGCAGCGCCAAGCATGATACCATAGTCTTTCAAGACTGACGGAGGCCTGCTTTTTTTTAAATTGGTGATGTTTACTTGGTGAACAACTTTACAACTTTCTTCTGCCCCACTTTTTCAATTTGCCCTTCAGTACCAATCCAGGGTGTGAGAGGAGGAGATTCTTTGGGCATAAGCAAGTAGATGGAAACAGAAGCTACTGCTGGTCTTCTTCCTGAGGTAACAGCTTCAGTTGTCCTCAAAATGGGCTTTCTCTGCCATCAGTTTATATCACAGACCTCTTTAGCCCATCTATTGCTTTGCTGGTGGCTTTATAGGATCCTAAAAGCTGTAAAATGCTACTGATTGTCCCTGCTTCAAAAACAGAAATCTATGGGTTAATACAAGCCAACCACATCAGTGTAATAGATGTATGTACAAAGTCTTTCCCCTCTTTTTGCTCCTGACTCAAAATCAAAGAGATGAACAATTAAATACCAAATGTTGCTCCATGATTAGGACTGGTTGGGATAAATTTGTACTGAGCCATAACTAGATATGTATTTGATGTTTTCAATGAAAATGCAGTTATTTATGGCCATGTCATAGTAATGTAGTGTATTTTTTTAAAACCACGGATTACTTTGTTCAATGGGATTACACTCAGTGGGTAGGATTTGTTTCCTAATACCGTAAAGGAAACATATCTTTGTTGTCTCTATGGTCTTTTAAGTATATCACTGAGTAGAGGAGTCTCAGCAAAGCATTTGTATTGTAGAAGGCTTTGAAACACAATGAAAGAAACAAACTATTCGTGTGTCAGGCAGTTTATGCTAAGACATGATTAATGAAAACAGTCAAATGAACAGGTATTTATCATGATCAATTAAACATACCTTATGTGTTAATAATGAAATGGGAGAGCAAGACCACAGTGTGATTACTTTGGGAGTTTTATAAATATCTACAAGCATATGAATGGACAATTTAGGGAGTTGTAAAAACTATTCTTTCACTCTACAAAATGTGATGGTGCTGCCTTGCATCAGTGCTTTATGCCCATTATATGAGCTGTGAGGATCAAATCCAGGTTTCATGGGAACATCTACAGAGAAGGAAACTTCTTGCGCATCTTGAGACAATGGTTTCATTTTCCCATTGATCTTTCTTTAAATCAAAACTTTGCCAGACAACAGCAACTGAGATATTTTCCGTATTATTTATATGCATATGGTAGAGGTCTCATTTCAGAACCAGTAAATCCTTTCTGCTTCCATAAATAAAGTATAATTTGGCATGGAGAGACACATAGGGTAACAGTTTGTGAGGCTGAGTAATGGAGCTCTCAGTGTTTCTGTAAATTAGGAATGCCTGTCTTGACAACCAACAAGTCGTCCTCATCAATTTGCTTTCTCAACACCACAGTCGGCGGTAACACTCAGGCTCTGCAATAAAGCTTCCTGTACATTTCATACCTAATCATGTATATCATAAATCCCACAGATCAGAGACTTCTTGCTAGGCTCAGGAGAACACTGAGGACATTTGGTAAGAAGACATAATAACAGCAAGAGAACCTGTCTTTTTAACCTACCTTGGTTTGCTGTAATGAAAAAAACTGGAACCTCTTGGGGGGAAGTTTGCTGTGATCTGACTGATTCTGCATCACTCTGCAAACACCTAGACTGCATAAGAATATAGTGTGAAATGGATAATCAGCACTTATAGGGATGTATGGAAAGCCCTTGAGAAATTCCAGTTGTCTTACAGGCATAAGTTACCTTCCTTTAGAAATTCATAGATACTTTGCCTTTGGCATTAAACATTGTCAGGGGGAAATATATTTGATGTCTTTGAAGATATTGGGGGCTAATCCTTTTCTCATGCTAGGGAATGCCTCACCAGTTGATTTTCTGCCTGTTACCCTGTTACTGAGGGCAAAGAGCCTCTGCCCATCAAACAGTGACAACCTCACCCTGGGCTTTTTCTAGTGTGAGAAAGTTTGTCATATAGTTGAATTTTATCTCCTAATTTGCTTCTTTGCAACATTTTGGTAGCACAGCTGGAGCTTGAAGGGGCTTATTTTAAATGTGAGATATTTTAGAGAGGGGTTTTTTTTTGTTTTATACAAATGCTTCCTCATGCAAGCCTAATTTCTCTCCTAAATCTCTAACTGGGGTCATCTCAGCAGGGGCTGAAGAACGGGAATGTGGCTGGTTTCCTGCAAAACGATGCTGCCGATATAAAACGAGCCCTTGATGCCTAACCATTATTGTTTGAGTGGAACGGCAATAACCTAAATGAAGCTGCACCTTGGGAGACTGAGCTGAAGTGAGCACATGCTGAGGTAAAATTCCCAAGGCAGATGGTAAAAAGTTCCGCAGCTGACATGTTTTAAAAAATGCCCCATTACTTCTTCAGCCCCACAGTCCAATGTTAAATCTCTAACATGCCGTTATTGAGGAGACGAGAGCAGCTGTAAGTGTCTCTAAATGCCAGTGGGGAGGCAGGAGTAGTGAGAGACTAATACAAAGGAAGCAGGAGGAATACATTCGCCAAATTAGACTGGGCTGCTGAGGTCTGCTTATTTCAATTATCAATTGTGAGGTGAAGTTCCCTGGAGTCTCCCATTAGCTCTCAATATGTTCCTGACCACAAATGTAGAGTGGCCCAGCCTAGTTAGATCAGCTAGCTTTTCCCCTCTTCAATTCCTAATAATGAAATCATACAAAATTGCTAACTGTGGAGGGAATCTTTATCTCTTCCTTTAAGTGGTGAGTAAAAGCTTGGCCACCTATGCAAATAGGGTTGCCAAATGACCCAGGAAAAGAACCTGGCCCTGGACTGCTTCTGTACATTACAGGGTCTTATCAGAAGTGGCTTTCTATTGAATAAGACCCTTGAGACATCTAAGGATGCAATCCTAACCAATTTAGGCTGGCATAACCCATCTGGAACATCTTCCTGTGATGGTGTGGAGAGGTCAGCATATGCCTGTGCACAGGCCTAACTTCTGCAGGAGTGGGGCAGAAGGGCCATACTTCACTTTTGTGACACCCCAGGTCAGCAAAGGACTTATGCTGGGACTTATGTCAGCCTAATACTGCAGTAAGGATTGCAGCCATTAAGCATTTTCCATGCTGACAGGTCTCCAGGGCTCAGATGTCAGCCTTATCCAGCTCTATCTGGAGATGCCAGGGATTGAACCTGAGACTTGCTGCACACAAAGCATGAATTCTACCACTACGCTAGGGACAATAGCATATCCTGTGTTCAAAATCACAGAATGGAGACTGCTTGTGTCCCCATGTACTGTACATTCTCCTGCAGAAAATTGTGTTCTGGGAGTCATACATATATCTTTTTGCTAGACAAAACCTATCTAGAATCCAGCATCAACCTGGTCAACGTGGAAGTATGTCAGTTAACATACTTCTCAGTGGATGCAGTGATCATAAAGCTAGCACTTTTTGGTTGTGTTTCAAAGATAGATAAGTTTCAAAGAAGGGAGACTATCAAAGAAATGCGCCTTCCAAAATTCTTTTTTTCAACAGAACTTTTACAAAATCTTAACATTTACATAATTTTTTCATAAATGAATGTATTAATGACAGACCTCATATGTATGAATTCAAATCAGTACATAAACTCTTATAGAAAGGGTGTGATGGTTTTTTTCTTCTTCATAGAATCAAAGAGTTGAAAGGGACCCAGTGGATCATCTAGTCCAACCCCCCTGCCTGTAGCAGGAAATCCTTGTCTTGTGAGGACCAGGTCTCGAACCCTGGCCTGCTGGTTAACAGGCACAGTGTCTTAACCACTTGCACCACCCAAGGACTTCTAAACCAGTACTTTCACACAGTACACTTTTCACACATGGAGGAGGTGCATGCAGATTGCAGAGCCCCTCAGAATCCCCTTTTAAGATGAGGGAGCAGAGCTGGATTATAGGGCTCATAGGCAGGTTGGATGGGGGGTTACAGTTGGCCACATGGAGGCTTGCTGTGGGCTGCATCTGGCCCCTGGTCTAGGGTTTAGACATCCCATCTCCAAAGGTGTTTGTAGACCCTCTGCCTAAAGTTCTTCAATGAGGGAGAGTCTACCACCACAGTTGGCAATCTATTTCACAGTTGTGTTGCCCTCAACATCAGGAAGTTTTTTCTTGATACCCAACTGGTATCTTTTCTTATGCAGCTTGTACCCATTTTCCTACACTATTTCCAGTCAAGATTCTTAGGGTTGTTGTCTGGTGCCTCCAAATTGCACGATACAGAATGGCACAAAAGGGAAAAAACAAGACTTCATTGCTATTTTGCTTTTGACTGAATAAAACAAAATGAAGATTACAGCTGGTATACACTTGGATAGACTCCTATCAAAGTATTTACAGACCAACTGCTGTTTCTTTCTCTTCTCCCAGTAAAAGGCTAACTTCACTGCTGACACAAGTATCCACTGGAGTCAACTTGCAGCAGGGGTATAAGAAATATTCGCAGCAGTTTATTTTCTCATTTCTTTTGCATGGGTTTCTTGAGTGCTACCACCTAGAGAGGGAACTGGAAATCATTTGGAAAAACCCAGGGTGGCAATTTAATAAAAGTTCAACAGATGTGAAATGTGAAGACCGGGTGGCTTTCAGGATGCTATAAAGGCCCATTCGCTACAGAGCTCTTTAGACACTTGCTGTTAACGTCTGGAACAATCTTGTCCTTTACTTTTTCCACTCTAGTTTCCTAAAGTAACAGACAACTACAGAATCAAAAGATCTAACACATGGACCTCTTAGAGAAATTGTATTTAGCACCTAAGTTTTACCAAGTCTGAAGTTCAATTCCGTGGACATCACAAGGTAGAAAGGGATAGGAGCCCAATCCTCAGGGCATTGTGTGGGAGAAGACAGTGATGACTGGGTGTCACAAATGTGCTGAAAGGTACACCCGCAAGCCCCCTGGCTGGGCCACCACCTGAGGTAGCATAGTGCCAAAAGGTGCTGTGAGGGCCTGAGATAGCATAGCACCAAAAGGCACTGTGAAGATAAGTTATGGAAAGTCCCCCATAAAGGTAGCAAATTTTTAAACTATGGTAACATTAAATTGCATATCCTTCGTGTTACTGTCAAAAAATGTACATGTTAACCACTGAATATGGCAATAATTCCTAAACTGTAAGCCATGGCTCCCTGAGGAGCCATGAAAAATCTATACATTGTATATGATTATAGCTTAATAAGAACATAAGGAGAGTCTCCGCGACATCAGGCAGAAGGCCCATTTAGTACATTTTCCTATGTGTGCAATCCTAAGCATGTCTACTGAGAAGTAAGTTCTATTAGGATGACTGGGGCTTACTCCCAAGAAAGTGAGTATAGGATTGCAGCCCTTATCTCACAGAGGCCCACCAGATGACTTAGAGAGCACACAAGACACCTGCATCCAGGTGCTCTCCCCTGCATCTGGCATTTTGAGGTTGCCTACATCTATCTATGCACACAGCCCTCATGGCCTGTAATCTGTGATGGTCCTTTCCATTAAATTTGTTCAGTCCCTTCTTCAAGGCATTAAGGCTAGATGTCAATACCTGTAGCAAGGAGTTCCATAGATCAATTACACACTGATTAAATGTCCCCTAATTCTGGTGAAAGGGGGGGAAAGCATCTCTCTATCCACTCTATTCATCCCTAGCATAATTTTTTATGTCTCAGTCATGTTCCTTACGGCTGTGGGTAGCACTAGTGGTTATGACACTGTGCCTGTTCACCAGAAGGCCCAGGGAGTCCCCACCTGGGTCCCCACAAGAGAGGGTGTGCGCCTGTACTTAGCCCAGTTCTGTGACACAGCTGGAACCAAATCATAACGGCTCTGCCATTCCATTGGAATATTTCAGTGGTGTGGAGAGGGGGGATTTGCTGCTTGGGTAACTGTCATGGGTCTGCCTTCGCCTGGCTTCCCCCTGTCTGCCAACAGGGGTCTGATCATCAAGGATGACTGAGATCTGTGTCTCATCTTCATCTCCCTCCCGAGAATACATGATACACAACCACTCAAAAGGTAAGTTCAAACACTTTTACTTTCTCCTTTCTTTCTCTCTCCTGCTCTTTTCTTATTAACACTCTTTTCTTTTAACGGGTTACATGATCAACAAGTGTCCCATAACAGAACCCCACCACCGCAACAGGTAAGTCCATATTTTGTCCCTCGGTTTGTTTCCAATGGAACACAACTCACGCCTCACTTTTCTTCTCTCCACAGGTGGCTCTCTCCCCGCTGTCTTTCCCTTTGTCTTCTTTGACAGGTCGGCTTGGTCTCAGCAGGGGATGGGGTTTCTGACCTTCCGTCTGGATCTCCAGTCCTTGTTCTTGAGCCTCAAGGGATAGGGTCTCCAAGGATAAATTTGAGGGGTTCTCCCTCCAAGCTTTGTAGGTGCTCCTCTCCCTCCACGGCACCTCTTCCCGCCAAAGAACCTCCTCCCCCTCCCCCTCTCGCTCCCTTATATCTTCTACTCCCCCGCCCATCTCCTCCCACCAAATCCCTACCAATGAAGACACCCCCTCGTGATCGTACCAGCGGGTAGAAGGTCCCACTGTTATCCCCCCTTCTCCTAGGCCCGCCACGTCCGCCACATCTCCACCATGTCTTTCATTGTCCAGACCTCCACTGCATCAGGGAAGTCCTTTATGTCCAAGGGGGGGGGGTAATTCGGTCTCCTCCAGACTCGGAGGCTCTCCCCCATATATACCCCCATCGGCTCGAGGTTGAACCGCTGGTATGCATCTCAGTCCGTCTGACAGTAACAAAAGCCTATTCTCCATATTAATCTACCCAGGCCTTTGTGCTTTACATACAGCGTTGAGCACAATATCATAGTCTTTCGAGACTGATGGATGCCAATACAATCATGTTCCCATTCAGATGCCTCTTTTCTAGATTGAAGAGCCCCAAAAGTTGTAGCCTTTCCTCATACAGGAGGTGTCCCAGACCATCAATTGTTTTGGTCACTCTCCTCTGAATGGTGGGAAGCCATGGCTCCCATCCATTCAGATTATCCCTCCATTCATTCATTCACCTCTGAATGAATGGGGAGCCACAGACAATAGACCAGATCAAGGAAGCTGCTGGTCAAAAAAGTTTGGGAGCCATTGATCTTCTAGAACCATAGACAAAGGAGAATTTTGAAAAGCATTTCAGAAGTCAGTTTTCTTTAACTCTTTCTTTTCTGTCAACTGCCAAATCCTGTCGAACGAAAGAACTGCACTAGGATAAAAAAATTTTTGCCTTCCATTTCAACAAGCAAGAGGAACTCACCTGCAGCATGTAAATGCTTCTGGGTAGCAGTTTTATAGAGTCAAAATTGCTGTACATCTATCGCCTTTTATTTTCAAATATGAAAATACTATTACAGTGAGTTTATGCAGTTTTGAGCACAATCCTAACCATGTCTACTCCAAAGTAAGCCCATTGTGTGCAATGCGTCTTACTCCCAGGAAAGTGTTTTTAGAATAGCAGCCTTTATCTTTTAATGAGCATATGACTTCATGGGTTTTATTGAGTACACTGTTATTCTCACTAAGAAATCAATATCAGGTTAAAAATATGATAAATTGTTATTTTTAAACTATTGAAATTAGTGCCAATTTCTCTTCATAGAATTTAATGAAGCACACATGGGATAGAGCACATGCAAAGGTCTCAGGTTCCACCTCCTGGAAAGATTTTGGAGAACCACTGCTAGTGTGAATTACAGTGGTGCCTTGGTTTATGAGCATAATTTGTTCCAGAAGAAATCCATGCTTGTAATCCAAAGTGGATTTTCCCATAGGAAATAACAGAAATTCAGACGATTGGTTTCCACAGTCCTAAAATATTTATATAGAAATATCTACTGTATATAAAATGATGAAACACTGTAAATAATACAAAACACTGCAATAAAAACAATACTGTGCAGTACGGTACTGTACCTTTGAAACATTCATAGCTGCTGTGAGGGACTCACTATCACTAACAGAGTCATTGCTATCCATTGGCTCAATGGAATCTTTGTCTTTTTGTGTAGCAACACTGGAACATTGATGAGGCACAGTGTTCATACCTTCTTCAAGGCATTAAGGCATAATGTCACACACACCTGGTTCAGGCTGCTCCCCTCAGATCTCCCCTCTCCATTCTGTGAGTTCCCAGAATATGGAAATCTGTTCCAAACTTTGCCCAGGGCCCCACCCCAGCTCAAGCCACCCCCGAGTCCCCCCTGTGAGTTCTCTGGCCATGGAAGCCTATTCCAACAGTGCTGAAATGGTTGCTGCTGCTACATACAGTGCTTGCTGGGCAGTTGGCAATGGCTCCTTGAGAGAAAGGGACATTCATCCTACCACTACCACTCTCCTATCTCCACTATCGCTCCACTTCTCCCACCCTCTTCTGCTCAGGAACACTTCCCACATTCCCCTCTCACCTCTCTGCTGTCCGGCGGACTAACCAGTACAGTCCCCAATGGTAATAGCCAGATGTGCTTTACAGCACATCTGTGAAGCTGTACGCTGGTGGTGAGATGGCATTGATACTGGAGGATTTTGGCTCTTATTCCCCTGGAAGGTTTATTTCTCCTTCCCTTTGTCATTCTATGAAGATTTATTCTCTCAAGCCTTTCTGAATTATGTTTAGTTTCTGGTTTTGCTCTTGTTCCTCTTTTATGATATTTAATTCTTGTTTTCAGAGCAATCTTGCTCTGTAAAATATGCTGCCTGCTATCTTGAGTTTCCTTGAAAATGAGGTGGGATATCAATCTTTTAACATAAATAAATGCATAAAATATTGCACAACTGCCATATTCACTGAGTGTATAGCAAAGGAAACTAGCTGACTTTGAATGTTTAGGTGTAGAATAAAACTATGTGTTATTGTTCACTCTCTGTTCCAATAAAAATTTTATAGCATGTTTAATCTCTTGTATCAAAATACATGGGGAAAACAAAGGAAGAACAATTTCCAATACATTTGAGGAGTCTTCAGTAGTTTTTGTTTTCATTCTCATGACATGTTTGAGGGAAAAAAATGGGCTTGGTGGATGCTGGAGAAACATGTTTCACAGAAAGGACAATTTGTTATAGATCTTGACGCCCCTGCCAGACAGCACTAAAGGAAAATGAGTGATTAGAAGTGTCTGAAAATGATTGCTTCCAGGGAAAGAAATGAAAAGCAATGGCGGCTATTTTTCTCCTTGGCTGTTTGAGGCTGAGTTGCCCAGCATTTCTTCAGCATCTCTGCAGTTCTGTCCTGCTTAATCACAGTCTCCAATTCCTTGAGAACCTCATATGTTCAGAGAGAGCAATTATCTGTATCCTGTAAATGCCTATGTTAATAGCAAAGCTCAAATAGCAAATGCTCTTCATCTGGAGAAGTTCTGATTAACTCTCTACACAAGGAGGACTACTTTCTGGGAAGTGAGGGGAGCAGCCAGGACATTTATTAAAGATCCAGGTGCCTTGGACAATTTTCTGGAGAGAAAAAGCCATCAAAGGTTAAAAACCAAGATGTGCTATCTCTTTATTTTAGATGTAGGCTACCTCAGAATGCTGGCTACAGGTAGGAAACCAGGATGCAAGTCTCATATTTTCTTGTGTGCTTCCTGAAGCATTTGGTGGTTAACTGAGATTCAGGAAGCTGGACTAGAAGGGCTCCCTTTGACCTGATCCAGCAGGCTTTTCTGATGTTCTTAGGATATGGGAAACACAGTCTTTCCAACCAAATTCACTTTCTTCCTTCCTCTCCCAGACAAATTTTTCTTATTTGATGCTTCCTTTGTGTTGTACATAAATACACACAGCCCTACTGGACACTTAAGCTGCAATCCTAAAGTCACTTTCCTGGGAGTAAGACCCATTGAACACAATGGGGCTTACTTTTGAGTAGTTATAGTTAGGATTGTGCTCTTATTTGCTGATGCTGCAAGACACGCAGTCAGGCCTGCAGGGTCCAATGAATAATTTCCCGATAATGGCGATGAAGTCTTTTGCAAGAACAAATGGCACCCAGATTCAGTGCTGGTGAAATGAGATGTCAGCGATTAGATTATACCACCAGACAATTAAATAGCAAGAGCAAAGAGATAACACACTTCCTTAATTCATGTCTATGGAATGGAATGGAAATTGGTTCTATATAGGCCACAGACGAATGAACAAAGAGCCTCTGTTAATTATGAGCCAATATTTTCATACCTTCCAACACTTTACAGATAGGGGAACATTTATAGTGACCCAATTTTCATATGAAGGATTGCTGCCTGTCCCCTTACACACGCACACACACACACGCACACGCATTGAGTCTTGCCACAGGCCACATCTGGCCCCTGTGCCTGGGTTTGGACACCCTTGCTTTAAGGCAGAGAAGAAACAGAGGAAGTCAAGGAATTACTTAAGCAAAAAGAAAAGAATTTTTAAGTAATCTGACCAAGGCTGCAATCCTACCCTGCATTTACAACCACAGGCACAAGCACTGCGCTGATCTGGGGGTGTCATAACTATGCCACTCTTGGGGAATGGTTAGGGAGGGCACAGACATGTGCTTACCTCTCTACATCACCATGCGAACAGAAAGACCAATGAGTTGTGCCAGCCTACGTTAGGATTGCTCAATTAATATTTGAAATTAAGAACAAATAAGAGGAAGATCATTACAATATATGGAAGATATATATGGAATTATATGAAATGTAGATATTAGATGTGAAGATAGACGTACTTGTTTAGTTATGGAGAGTTTTACGACATTAAAATATTTATATAACTTTACTTTTACTAGATTCTACTGTAATTAGAATTTGTGACTTCACTATTGCTGTAATTTAAGGATGTATTTGTATATGATTCATTGTTTTTATTTTATGTTCTGCTTTGTGATGTTCTAAATAAGGAAATAAATAGGTACTGATAGGAATCTATTGAAATCATTCCCATGATCTGTCTCCAAATACTCATGTCCAACACAAGGTATTTGTTATTGTTAGGGAGGTTGCAAGATGTAACCTCAACTAATTCTTGGGACAACCTCTGTGTCAGGGTCTTTCTGCAGTGGTGGAAGAGCACCACATGGTCAAGACAGCCACTCCATCATTGTCTCTTTTTCCCATCCTGTTTTATCAATCAAGGTAAATTGTGCCATGGACCATAAAGTAGACTCCTTCAAGAAGTGGCTAGGTGGTTGGAACAGGGTGACCATATGACCAGATTTTTCTGGATTTGTCCTCCTTTTTAGCTTTTTGTCTGGGTGCCCTCCAAAAAAGCTCCATTGTCCTCAATTTTGGCTTCATTTTGGAACTTTGCAATGGTGTCCATCAAGCCAGATGTTGTTAGATTTGTATTGAAGAGCAGAATCCAATGCAGAAATTGGTTTTGAAATATCTACTTCCTATCAAATGTTATGGCCCAAAAACTACAAATCAAAAATATGCATTGAGCTCTATGGGAAAGTGAAAGTGCCCAATGTGGCTTTACTCATGAGTAGGCAAATGTGCCATTGTCTGCCAGATAGGCCAGGCTGAGAGGAATCGAAAACCTTGTCCTCCTTTTTAGGTTCAGGCATCTGGTCACCCTGGGTTAGAACTACTTTGATGATACTTGGAGCTAGCCTTTACTCCTATAAAGTTAAAATATAAAACTTCCCCCCAAGTGTGTATCTCTTCATCTACCTCAGATACGATCGACTTAATGATTCCTACTCAGACTCTATTCAAGTGAAAAGCACAGCATTTATTTTAATGGAATTTGCATGAGAGCAGTTTCAATCAGATATAATTGGTACTTCGCATGTGAAGGCCAATATTAGCCTTTGCAGAAAAAGCATGCATATCAGTGTCTCCCACACCTGGTGTTACATGATACTCTGCTTTGAAGGACAGAATGTCCAAACTTCCCCTAAGTACATTATAGTCTGCCCCTGCTCCTATTAAATTCAAGGATGAAATAAAGAAATAGTGGATGGGGCACACATGTTCCTTCTCAAGATTGGGCAAGCACTTAGATGATATCATCCAAACTGTGCCTATATCTCAGCCTTTCGTGTCTTTTAAACCTATTTAAACATATGTCAAAGCTGATCCAAAATGGTCCACTGAGCATTATTCATAACTGAAAGAAAGAATTATTTTTCCATTTTCTTTATAAACCGCTTTGTGAACTTGTTAGTTGAAAAGCGGTATATAAATACTGTAGATAGATAGATGGACAGAAAACATCTTTATATAGGTCATAAACATTGGCTGTTCTGAAATGTTAAGACCAACTTGGGGAAAAAGAAAAAGATCACATTGAACACCCCTGCCCTGGCACTGTTAGTATTACTTTTTTTTGTAGGGAGGGGTGAGCCATGCATAAAGTACTCTATTTACTCAAATCTAATGCTTTGCCGAATCTAATTTTAATCTAAAAAATCTAATTTTTTAGCCGAATTCATTCTCCAAAATCAGTGTGTACATTAGACTTGATGGTTAGACTTGCATAAATGTGGTATTTTGATTATAAGTATAGGGTATGAATTAGATTCGATGATGCATTAGATTCAAGTAAATACGGTATATTTGTGCTTCCAACACACAATTTGGTAGAAGGTGCTACAGTATCTTAACATGGTGGTTACCTACTTTGTTTTCTATCAGTTATCACCGCCAGGGTACAATGGACCCTGTAATATAGCTTGGTACATATAATAAATAAATGTGGCATCAAGTTTTAGTATAATTATTTTTACTGTGTAATATTGTGAGATTATGAATTTTGATTATAATTTTAGCAGAAACAGAATCCAGAATCCTGTGAAGTGCAGTTTGATGAATCATAACAGAGAAAAACCAGTGAAGAGCAACATGGGTCTGATGGACCCTGCCAGTATTCAATGCTATAATTTGAATTTACAGAAAAAAATGTAAATTCAAAAAAATTCATGCTTTTGGATTTATAACTGTCTAACTAGCAAGTTCTTATCAAATAATAATAATAATACTAAATTCCATTAAAAACACACAACACTAAATTCCGACAGGGTCCCAGGGATCCTGAAGGTAATAAGGGGGTTAAAGTTGTCAAGAGTTTCAGTCACCTGTGATGCTTTTTTGCAGATGTGATGAACTTCAAATAAGACAAGTGAAGCACATTCTTGGTAACTGGACATAACAATACTTGTGTGACAGGGAATAAGAAAGGATCATTTAATGCCTACATTAAACACCTACGAAAACATTTCTAATAAAAGTAACCTTCCTGTGTCAATATCAGGTGAGTAAATTAGTTCTTGCCATCTAAAATTGTGACCATTGTTTGACAGTTTGACTATAGAACTTACTGCAGGGAGGGAGCAGAGATAAGATTATCTTAGAACATGTCTACTCAAAAGTAAACTCCTTTCTGCTCAATGGATCTTACTTCCAGGAAAGTGTTTTTAGGATTGCAGCCTGGCTGCAATCCAGAGTAAGGGCAGTGAGGAGAGCCCTAGCTGGGTTGCCCCAACTATTCTGAATCCAAAGAAGAAAGTTATGCTGGTTCCATAGAATCAGCAATAATGGGCTGCCCTAGCTGCTCCAGAGCATGCTCAGATCAACACCCTGCTCCAACCCCTAGGCCCAGAAACATGAATTTTGGGAAGGGTATTCCTTCCATGACATGAGCTCCAACTAAGAAATTATTTTTAGAAATTTAAACCCTAAGGGGTGAAAAGGGGTGCAATGTGTTTTTGTCCTATACTTATCATTGAAGACTGATAAAAACCAGCTCCAAATCTTGCACCTGCCTGGTAGGATTGCACGGGGGTGGAGGGAATGCTGCCTGGAGAGATGTTGCAATGGGGATGGGGAGGTGTAGCAATGGGGCTGGGGGTTGCATAGGTGGGTGATGCACAGGGGTGTTGCACAGGGGGTGTTGAATGGGGGGTGTTGCACGGGGATGTTGAATGGGGGTGTTGCAAAGGGGTGCGTGTTGCACAGGGGGTGTTGCACAGGGAGTGGGTAGTTGCACAGGGCCGGGGTGTTACACAGGGAGTGGTTCATGGGGAGAGATGCTGCATGGGGGGAGATGCTGCACAGGGGGATTAAGAGACCACTACTGCACAGTGGTGCACAATGGTCCCCGCTGCGCAACAATACCCAGTAGGAATGGCTGGTGCTCACTAATGCCTGCCACTCCCCCCTAATACCTTCAGTGCCTATCAGTGCCCAACAGTGCCCAACTGTTGCCCAGTGCCTATCAGTGCCCAACAGTTTCCATTGCTCACCAGTGCCCACTGCCTGTTGTGTGATGCCTAACAGTGCTCAGCTGGCCCAGGGCCACAGATATTCTTGAAAATTTCCTCCCACAATGCTGGGTAAATTTCACTAGTTAATTATAATATTTTGGAACTTTTATAGTAAGCTGCTTTGATTGTCTCTTTAATGGGAATGGCTATAAGCATACAATGGCACTATCAGCACACAATTTTTTAAAATAAATTAATTTAATTTAATCTAAAAATAGTGACCTGGACAGTTTTTAAATAGCAATTGCTGCTATTTGCTCTCCAGCAATGTTCAAAGCAGCTTGGAGCACATCTGTATTGGGAAAATAACATGAGGGAGAGGATGAAACACTCTTTCCTGCAATGTCACTGCTCTGATTAAATCTAGACTGCCTCCACCCCCTGCTGCTAAGTAAAAATAATGTCATGAAACCTGATTGTAGAACTTCTGCATAGCGGGCAGCCCTGAATGTCAAACGTCAGCACGTCCCAGACATTAACGGTAATAGGATAGATGAGAAAGTTCTATAGGTGGACAAAAGCATCACAGGTGTCCCTTGTTATCCACTAGGGTTCCATCCTAGAACCTCCTGTGGATTAAAAAAATAGTGTATAAAGAAAACAATGGAAAATAGATTTAAAGATCCACTTCCAGATTTCTTGCTCCTATACTGTGCCTAATTGAATAAGGTAGTTCCTCAGTATCTGCAGGGGTTTGAATCTGGGACTGAAAAATGGAATGACTGCTTACATGACTACCTCACTACAACTACTAGTAGAAAAGCCGTTTTTAAAAGTGGCCATTCATGTTGAGTCAAATCTGGGTATAATAGGGTTGGACCTGTAATTATAAAACGTTTGTGGCCATGATTTGAATTTGAAGGAGACACTCGTAATAAATGGTAGATTGGACAGATGTGTTTATGCTAATCTGCCCTTCACTGAGATGCAACTAGAGCAGAATTTTTCAAGCTGTGGGTCAGGATCTACTAGGTGGAACGTGAGCCAGTTTGAAGTGGGTCATGTTGTACCTAGCTCGGCTACCAATGAAAATACAAGTTTATATTTTATTTATTCAATTTTTATCCTGGCTTTTCTTCCAAGGATAAGAAACCTGTATGTGGAAAGGGGAGAAGACTGTATTGGAGAAAGTTTCTAGTCTGCATTCTGCATCTGAACTGGAATGTCTAAGTTCCATGCCATGCAAAATAACAGGAAGAATGCACTATGTATTGGGAACTTTGATCTTGTTTTAGGTTTGAAGTTTACACTGATCATGCCTTCCAGCCATGGTGTCACTTCCAGATTAATGAGGTCACTTTTGATGGGTTCCAGCAAATTGTCATTCCCAAAAGTGAGTTCCGGTGTTAAAAAATTTGAGAACCTATTAGAACTAGTCACACACAATTGAGATTGGGTCATTTGAAAATCCCAACTTCATCCAATTTTTTTAAAATTTCCTGTATAGTTGGGAAGTGGCCCAGCAGATTCAATTCCCAATATTTTGGTTAAGCAATAAATTCAGTTCTATTGTGTTTTAATTGATATTCATTACAAGGCCATGCCTGTGGTTTTAAACCCTGTTCCTGCCTGCCCCTTTGCAATGCACTGGCATGCTTTATTACAGTTCATAAGAACAGCAGTTGTAGCAGACAGCTAAAGCTCAATCAGTCATCAGAGAACAGGTTGACCTGTGGGCTTCCATTTCACACATACAACTGCTGTTCTTATGAAATATAGTGCAAAACCTTGGACCAAGGTCTCTGGAAATGATTAATCATTATTTTCAGTTGTTGCAGTCCTTGCCTTCTCAATTAATTGAACCCAAAACTAATTAGTACTGCTTTCAAATCAGTGACACTTTTTAAATTTACTGCCATTTACTATTCATGGCAAAAACAATGAACACAATTGACATGTCAGAGTGAACAGTCAATATCACTTGCTACAAATTAGTTGTTAATGCACTTTAACAGACTTTTTTTCTTTCAAAAGTTAGGATGGAACAAAAAATAATGAACTCTCAGTGCACTTACTGTTGCTAAAAAGTCTTGAATTAAAAGTCTGGAAAAGAAAGAGGCATCTTGTCATAATCCTGACAAGAGGACTCAAGACGTTCTAATGTTATCAATATGTGGTCTGCAATAGCTCAGTGGTTAATGACGCTGTGCTTGCCGACCTCAAGGACAGCAGGTTGGAGGTTCAAGACCCAAATACTGAGAGTTTTCCTCACCTGCATAGCTCCTGCCAACCTAGCAGTTCAAAAATATGTGAATGCAAGTAGATAAATTGGTACCACTTTGGTCAGAAGGTGACACTGTTCCATGTTTATTGTGTTTAGTCATGCCAGCCACGTGACCTTGACATGTTTTCAGATAATGGCTATATTAATGTTAATCCTAATTGACAAACAAGTCTATATGGATAACTAACCCTTAGGATCCCATTTTTTTTTCTACCACATTAGACCACACAGGTCCATTAGACCTGGCTGGAAGTTTGTGTTGTGCTTTTTACTGAATTTATTATTATTACTTGACAAGACTTTCTGAGTTTATTTACTGCTAATGAAACAGTTACAAATCCAAAAGCAGAAAATTTACAGTTTTTCTGTAAATTCCAATTTATACATATCATCCCAGGAAGGATCCATTAGACCCATTTGGTCTAAGATTAAGCCTAAGTCTAAAAACTGTAAATTCAAAAACTTTTATGTTTTTTCGATTTGTAACTGTTTCATTAGCAGTAAAAAAGTCAGAAAGTCTTGTCAAGTAAAAATAATAAATTCCAGTAAAAAACACAACACAAACTTCTAATCAATTCTAATAGACCCGGTTGGAATCCTAAGGGCTAACAGGGCAGTTGATACTATATGGCCACTATATTAGAGAAAAAAATTCTATTATGTGTCTACTAAACAGAGCTGAACTGGGTCATATGCACCCATGAAAATGCTTATGGGCACAATCCTAAACAACTTTGTGGCACAGGCGTAGCTATGCCAATGGGGCATGTGCTGCCTCCATGTAGCTGCTTGTCCATGTAGCTCCATGTAGCTGTTTGTCCCTTACTTCAGAGTTGCATTGCCCTTACCTCTGTGCTAGAAATTTGTTTAGAATTGTTTACAAAATCATAAAGTTATCCAGTTGAATGTTATACAGATGTGAATCTGAGACCACAATCCTAATCAGTTTGGGCCTGCACAACTCACCCATTTTCCCCTTCCTGTGGTGACATGGGGAAGCTGGCACATGGCTGTGCACTGGCCTAACCAGAGGCACTTATGGCGCTTTTACAGCAGCCCAATTCAGCACAGGACTTGTGTTGGCCCAAGTGGGGGTTAGAATTTCAGCCCCCATGACTTTAGTTAGCTGTGAACATTTTGGACACCTTTTATAACTTTCCTAAGAAAATTTGACTTACAGGAATTTTTTTTTCAAATTTACTTGAAAACTATTGTTTGAGGGGGGAATTTAAATCAGAAATCATATGACTCCACATTTATTTTGAAGTGAATTTAAAACAAAATTAACTGTAATCAATAAAAGAGAAATTATAATTTAACTGCCAATAAATAAAAGTGTTTACTTGTGTGTGTGTATCTATCGATTGATCAATAGATACATAGATAGATACATATACACACAAGTAAATATATAGATATATACACACACACATCCATTACCCATCTCAACAAAGACCATAGGAATAAAGTACTATATTTTATTTTAAATAATGCAAAAGCAGACTCAGTTATCTCTGGAAAATCCTGTTTAATCCAGAGATTTGTATCATTTGCTGACTACATTGAGAATTTTGGCTGCATTTAAGCCTTCAGCTTCGAAAGATAAATGGTTTATTTAAATATTAAGCTGCACTTTGTCAACATCAGCAGGATAAGGGGGAGGGGGTGATGGATGACAGCAATTATACAGGGTGCATCTCCATTAACTCACCATTTTTGTCCAGGTATGAAGTCCGCCTCATAGGACTTTCTTAATGATGAGGTCTAAAAAGGAATGTTAATGACTGCTTTAGAGCTATCATGTTCATTTACAACTGGATTTTAGAGTTCTTGAAAATGGTTAGAGCTCTACTGTGGCTAAGAACTGCAGGTAGAATTCCCTTTATGATAACATTAATTTGCCCAAAAGTTAATTTGGCCTTACTCTGATATGTGTGTGTGTGTGTCAGAGAGAGAGAGAGAGAGAGAGAGAGAGAGAGAGAGAGAGAGAGAGAGAGATCAGTCAAACTCCCTAGCCATTCTGCCATCCCAGCTGGATCCCACTGAACTCTAAAATTCATTCTGGAATCAGGCTTCCATATATATCTCGGATGAGTCTGGAAAAGTCTCCAGACCCAAGCAAGAAAGGAATGCTACACGAAATGGCTAGAGGGATGGCCAAATTTTTCATCCAGTTAAGATGAAACATAGGACAACATGGAGTTTCATTCATTCAGGGTACAATCTGGCTGGTGCAATTGCATACTGCCTAGCACCTTAGAAACCCCTCTTTTCTGCAGAGGAACAACGGAACGGAGGAAAGAAATGAAAAACGGGCTACAGCATGTGATGTTTCAAGGTCTTTTCTTCATAGTAGGTTCATTGGCGCCTCTTCAAGAAACCCATCCTGATTTTAAAGGCTGCCAAGAAACACCTGATGGAGGAAGAATTCCTTCACTGATCATCTCTGTGGCTGCCTGGTATGATACATGGCGCCTGCTGCATGTTTCACATACTGCCCACTGCTCTGTGGTATCTCAAGGTACCTAGATGGCCTTGTGGTGCCAAGTAGCCATGCCCAGTGCCCACTATCTGCTGGTGGCTGCTACTAGCCGGCGGTGCCTGGTCAGGATCCTGTTACTTGCTGCTGTTCACTGGGGCCCATTGGCACCCAGTGGCCAGTGTTGAGTAAGGTCCTCTGGTGCCTCATCCTGCCCAGGCACCCCACAAATACGGTTCAAATATAAATTTTAACCAAGGCTTAATTCTGCTCGTATATGGCAGTGTCTCTGTGTGCTAGAAGCATGAAGTTTGCGGAGGGTGTTCCTTGCATCCTGATGGAGGCACCCACTGAGAACTGGTTTTCGGAAATTCCATAAGGAAGGGGGTGAAAAGGGGCGCAAAGCATTTTCCTCCCTATACCTGTCTTTGGGAATTCCTATCTGATCAATGACCTGCCCCAACCCCTGCACCTAGAATGATGAAATTTGGGGAGGCGGATGTTCCTTCTGTGATGGCTGCACCCACTTACACTCCATTTTCCGAAATTTCACCCTCAGCATGTGGCGCATTTTCATCCCCATACTTGCCTTTGGGAATCCCTGACTGATCAATGCCCTGCCCCAACCCCTGCACCTAGAAGCATGAAATTTGGAGAGGCGGATGTTTCTTCTTTGATGGCAGCACCCACTTACACTCCATTTTCTGAACTTTCACCCTCAGCATGCAGTTTGTTTACATCCCCATACTTGCCTTTGGGAATCCCTGACTGATCAACGTTCTGCCCCAACCCCTGCACCTAGAAGCATGAAATTTGGGATGTTCTGTGATGGCTGCACCACTTAGACTCCATTTTCTGAAATTTCACCCTCAGCATGCAGTGTATTTTCATCCCATCTGTGCAACATTCCCCATGATCATCGCCCTACACGCATCATCCCCCTGTGCGCATTAAACCCCCATGCACATCAAACCCCTATGTGCAACATCTTCCCATGTGCAACATCTCCCCATCCCCATTATTCCCCATGTGCATAATTTCCCCATACACATCAACCCCTCCATGTGCAACACCTCCATGCGCAGCATCTCCCCAGTGCAACATCTTCCTCCAAACAAAATGCCCCCAATGCACTGAGCACAATAGTGGCTGGAGGTTGGTCATTCTTCCATGTTAAGTATAGGACAAAAACACGTTGCACCCCTTTTCAGCCTCTTAAGGGTTAAATTTCTTCACATCGGTTCTTGGTGGGTGTTGATGTCACAGAAGGAACTCCCTCCAAGAATTTCATGCTTCTAGATCCAGGAGATGGCGCAGAGCATCCCTCAGTCACCGATTCTTCAATGCAAAGTATAGGGAGGTAAGGCTCTATCATGGAAAGGAGGCAGGCAAGAGTTAAAAAGAAAAAGGGGCCGGGGAGGCTGTGCTCTCCTCCAGCCAGCTGCTGCTCCTGCTGGAGGAAAGACGCTCCGTGCTGGAGCCTTTAACTGCTGGCGTACCGGTCCCCTTGGTTGAGCTCCCTGCTGCTGCTACAGGCTCTCCAGCGGCTGGAGATTTGGAAGATCCTATTCCCGGGGACTGGAACAAATAGGCCTCTGCCCACCTGTAGTGAACAGCATGAGAGGTTGTGACTACTCCTTCTTTCCGTATGCCTGAAAGGTGTGCCTCAATTTCAAGAGATCATCATGGGGACCAAAGCAGGGAAAAGCATCCCCCTTTCCCAGAACAAGTCTCTCATAAGCAGGGTGACCATTGATCAGAACCACAAAAAGAGGATTAGTGTTTCCCAAAACTTAGGACACACAAGAAAAATGTAGGACATGAGAAAATAAAAGCTCTATACTGTTCTTCTTCAAATAGAACTCTCACATTTTTCAACAAATTCAGTCTCCAAAATCAGGGAGAATCAGGGAGTGCTTTAGATTCAGTGGTTAATTAGATTTGAGTAAATGCAATATATTGCTTTCTTCTGATTATTTTATATTATTATATTAATTAATTTTATATTAATTAATTACTTATTATATAAATTATTACTTTAATTATTAAATTATTGCATTATATTATTAAATTTAAAATGATTGCATATAATTTATTTGATTTATTAATTATGGGAAGGCTACATGCCTCCTGCTCACAAGGAAAAGGAGGACAATGAAGATTTTTCTCCAGGACACAACGCTAAAAAGAGGATATGTCCAGAAAAAGATGACATATGTTCACCTTGTTCATTGAACATATTTCTTGAGCAAATAAGAGCACATCAGGGCTAATCATGGCAATATATAGTGTGGGATAAAGAAAACACTCCCTCCCTTACATTCCAACATCAGCCCTGGCCTCTCAACAGATTCAGCAGCCCTCTGACACCTACCCATGTTCGGCTGCAAGGGGCTTGGCAGTGACTTTCTCAGGATTGAGACAAGGTTTGGAATGGGGAGTTTTCTCCAGTCTCTGTATGGTGAGTGTGCTGAGCCTGCTGCTGCTCCTGGTGTCTTTGGGGCAGTGGTTCTCAAGCATTTCAACTCGGGACCCCCTTCTGAGAATGACAAATCTGTCCAGGACCCTCCAGAAAAGGGTCATTGATAGAACAGACATCAGACAGGAAGGGACAGCATTGTGATGCCAGAGCTCCTCCTCCATGTCTGCACCGAGAAATACCTTGTGTTCAGTGAGACTTTCCCAGGAAAGCATCCTCAGTGCCCCATTGCAAGATGGTGACACCCAGTGCCAGATTTCAAAATGGCAACACCCAACTTTGTGCGACTCCCTGAAATGAAGTGGGAATCCCCCCCCAGGAGGTCCCATCTCCCACTTTGAGAACCACTGCCTAGGGGATGAGGACAGAGACCCAGAGCCAGGAAGGAGCTCTCTGAGTGGTCCAGGTTCCCTGTCCTACCTGCCTCCAGGGTGTCTAGGCAAGCATGACTCATGCAGCACCCATCTGAGTTCCCTGCACCTGTACGGAGGCCGCCCCACTCTGCATGAGGCCACACAGGCAGCAGAGAGGTCCGGCTACCCCACACCACAGAGCCTGGACTGGGTGAGCAGAGCCACGGGCACTGGCTGGAGAAGCGGGTCCACAGCTGGGCATGCCAGGCATGCTGGAGCTTCTTTCTTTCTTTCTTTCTTTCTTTCTTTCTTTCTTTCTTTCTTTCTTTCTTTCTTTCTTTCTATCCATCCATCCACCCACCCACCCACCCACCCACCCACCTACCTACCTACCTACCTATCTATCTATCTATCTATCTATCTATCTATCTATCTATCTATCTATCTACCGTATGTATGTATGTATGTATGTATGTATGTCAATGATGGGCCCAGCCTCCCCTAACAACCGGTTCTCTGGAAGTGGGCGGGGCCAAGGTCAGGAGGCGGGGCCGGGAGAATTTAAAAGGGAATTTTTTAATTTAAAAATTTTTTTTTAATTAAGCATACAGCATACTTCTGAGTAGACCTGCATAGGATGGGGCTCTGAAGCTGCAGTCCTTTCCACTCCGCCCTGGGAGTAAGCCCCATTGACTAGCTTGTGGCTTAGTTCTGAGTAGACCTACATAGGATAGGGCTCTGAAGCTGCAGTCTGTTCCACTCCACCCTGGGAGTAAGCCCCATTGACCAGCATTGGACTTACCTCTGAGTAGTCAGGTTGGGCTCTCAGGCTGCAGTTCCAGCCACTTTCCCGGGAAAGGGTTGCAGCATCCTCAGAGCCCAGTCCTGTGCAGGTCTACTCAGAAGTAAGCCCTATTATTGCCAATGGGAAAGTGTGGATAGGGTTTCAGCAGGTTTCCAGAGCCAGGCTCAGCCGCTGCAGTAAAAGGTCTATGGAACTCCCTGCCACAGGAGATGTGAAGACAGGTTGCAGGCGGAGAAAGTGAACTTTTTCCCCTCAAACACACCAGAGCCTGCAATGGAGGGTCTATGGAACTCCCTGCCACAGGAGATGGGAAGACACTTGCAGGTGGAGAAAGTGAACTTTTTCCCCTCAAACACACCAGAGCCTGCAATGGAGGGTCTACGGAACTCTCTGCCACAGGAGATGGGAAGACACTTGCAGGTGGAGAAAGAGAACTTTTTTCCCCTCAAACACACCAGAGCCTGCAATGGAGGGTCTATGGAACTCCCTGCCACAGGAGATGGGAAGACACTTGCAGGTGGAGAAAGAGAACCTTTTTCTCCTCAAACACACCAGGGCCTGCAATGGAGGGTCTATGGAACTCCCTGCCACAGGAGATGGGGAGACATTTGCAGGTGGAGAAAGAGAACTTTTTCCCCCTCAAACACACCAGAGCCTGCAATCGAGGGTCTATGGAACTCCCTGCCACAGGAGATTGATCAGCCAGCCAGCCAGGGGTAGGTGTATCATCAGAACCTGCTGTAAGAGTGCATTCTGTCCCTGCACTGAAGGCAGTCATCGGCAGCATCACTAGCAGCAGAAGCAGCAGCAGCACAGCACTGGGCTGAGTAAACATGGTCTACTCAGAAGAAAGTCCCATTATAGACAGTGGGCTTACTCTCAGGAAAGTAGACAGGGCTGGAGGAACAGGGAACAAAAGCCCTGGAGGATCTCATCCTAACAACACTCTGATGCTCCTCCTACATGCTCCGTCCCAGAGCTTAGCAGCTGTGTGTGGCTTCTGTATTCCCGCCCAAGGAGCCCTTTGTAGAGCTGTCAATCACAGTGCCTGATCCGAGGCTGCCTCATTTGCATATGAGAAACCCATCATGCTTTGCAAACTGCACAAGGAAATAACTTCTGAAAACTTGCTAAAAATAAGGTTTTTAATCAAAATAAGATATTTAGCAAAGACAGGATTCCTGAACAGCATCAGACAAAGGTTTGGGGCATGAAGAATTTCCTCACTCTGACTTGAAAATATTGAAGTTGAAGAGATTTATATAGTGCTCCAGACCCCTCCCATCTCAGTGCACTCAGAATACAGTGTCTGATATGCTCTGGAATGACTGCAATGCTTCCTCTGAATGAGGGTGATGGGAACAGACTGTTTGTATTTTAAAATTAAATAATAACCTTAGGGAGGGGGAGAGAGAAGGGGAGGGAGGCTCAGAAGGGGAGAGGGGAGAGAGCCCCGCTCAGAAAGGGAGGGAGGAGGGGGAGTAGAGCTTCACCTCTGGGAAGACAGACCCAGAGGCCCTTTAAGAGAAATTCAAACACACTTGCATGCAATTCAAAGATGATGGCCCCCAATTAACAACTGGTTCGCTAACAGCCTCCCCAAATTAACAACCGGTTCTACAGAGCCGGTGAGAACTGGCTTCAGCCCACCTGTGAAGTATGTATGTATGTATCTATCTATCTGTCCTGTAAAATTCCCGGGAGTAAAATTCCCTGTACGGCATCCCCCCCAAGAATCCCTCATGCACATCAATACCCCATGCACATCCACCCCATGCGCATGTATGTATACATTATGTATCTACCTACCTATCTAATGTATGTATATATGTATCTACCTACCTACCTTCGTACCTATCTACCTACCACCATCACAGGAGCCCCAACTACCTGGTAGGCCCGGCCATGGAGCCACTCACCCGACCAGTCCCGCAGCCCTGCCCAGCCCCGCTCAGGCTCTGAGGCACAGGGCACTGGAGCTCCCTGCTGCCTGCATGGCCTCACGTGGAGTGGGGAGCCTCCAGACGGGTGCAGGGAGCTCGGGGGTGCTGTGTGGGCCATGCCACCCAGACACTCTGGAGGCAGGGAGGGCAGGGAAGCCGGGTGTCCAGAGCGGGGTCCTCTGGAGAGAGCTTGGGGAGTCCCTGCCTGGCTGTGGGTCTCCGTCTAGGGGCCCAGCACACTGAGGAGGCAGAGGCTGGAGAGCTAGGCAGAAAGGGCAGCTGGGGATTGGGAAGGGTTGGGAGCCACCACCTGGTTGCCTGAAGGGGGCCACCTGGGAGTGCCTGGCTCTGCTCTGCTCTGCTCTGCTCTGCCTGCCTGCCTGGCCACTGTCAACTGCCAGGCTCAGCAGTTAAGGGTTCTGATCTGCTGCCTCAGCAACCACACAACAACACCCTCAGGGGGAGGGTCTTTGTTTCATCACCGCACTGCAGGGAGGGGGTGGGGAGAGCACTGCTGATTGGCCAGGAGGCTGCCTTAGACATTTTCTCCTCTGGGGTCTCAAAACCCTGGGCCTGGGGCCAGATGGGGCCCTCGGATGGCGATCCTCCATCAAGCCCTTCCTTCATGTTAGCAGATTTAGGGTGCAATCCTAATCATATCTACTCAGAGTCAGAAGTAAGTCCCATTGTACTCTTTGGGACTTATTCTCAGGAAAGTGTGTATAGGATGCAGCCTCAACTTTTCATATGTTGTCTTGATGGAAATGCAGGCTTTGAATATGATGATTGGCAGTGGTGTAGCCAGGGCCTCCAAGAGAAATTTTTAAGGTGGTACAAAACCCATTTGGGGCCCCTAAGAATTGCAAAATTATTTTGAAGTAAAAAATTGAGGCTAATTAATGTGCAGCAAACTTACACAAGTGCTAGTTTATTGATCATTCTAGCGAAAAACATACCCTGTTGCGTGAATAAAATTCCCCATACGGCATCCCTTCCATCAATCCCCCACACACATCAACCCCACATTCACATCCACCCCATATGCATCAACCCCCCATGCTCATCAAACCTCCATGCACAACAATGCCCATGCACAACATTCCCCATGTGCAACATCCCCCCATGCGCAACATCCCCCCATGCACATCAACCCCCATCTGCTTTCCCCACCTACATCCCCCCATGATTTAGGTGGGGAAAGCAGTTGACATATGCAATCCTCCCCACATCTTCCTCCCTCATCCTCCCACATCTTCAGTGGGAGGCATCTTAAGTGGCAACTCTTCAGTGGTGGTCATGAGCAGAGGATTTGGCTTTAAAAGAAGTAAAATGTGTTGCTAAGTTCTATTCCAGAGGGCATTTGTGAGCAAATTTGCCATTCCCACCATGTACCACCATATGTACCAAATTAACTGAGCAGTTAATTTGACAAGTTCTAATATATTTTACGAGGATTCATCAGTATAGAAGAAGGTCCTTGATCCCTATACATCTGTTTTGCTGTTCAAACCACTAACACTGAATATTTGCACTAATTTAACTTTAATGGTGGTGCAAATACTGCTAGAGTGAGAATCCCTCCCCCCACCAGCAGAATGCAGATAGGGAGGGATGTGAGTGGGACAAGGCGATGATACACTATTAAAAACAAAAACACTATTAAAATTTGTAGAAACAGTGGGAAAAAGAAAACAATGGAACCAGAAAAAAATGGAGTAGCAATATCAGTGCAACTACTGGATAGGATTGCACCATAAATAATCTTTCCAAATTATTTCTTTGGATAAAAGACATTGTTTCTATTAACAGATCCAGGAGCACAAAAATTGCTGTGGACCATTTTAATCAGTTGCTGTAACACTCAACTCTCCATTCCGTATTTCACCTGCTGCTGTAATGAAACATATAGTGGCCTCCTTAAAAAGTAATTAAAGCCAAACCACACAATATATCTGCCCAGCTTTGCCATCCATTAATGGGAATGATAAATGCTCTGCATTAATCTTGCCACCGTTACAAGCCTATGTCCAATGTGAGGAGAAGGAGTGTGACTCAGAAAAGTTACCTCCTGCAAATTGTGTCCATATTTCACCCAAATAGCAGAAACCCTATCTGGATGAACGAAGCCCTGCTTTTAACTGCTGCAGGGCTGAGCTAATCTAATGTTGCCAGGCACTGAGATACTGTGAAGTTCCTGCCAAAGCAACCAGTGGTAGCAAAATTTGTGGTAGGCTGTAGTTGTTGACACCAGAAGATGTTTTGCCAATTTAAAAAACTGCTTGTATTTAGGAAGTTTGTATACAAGGAAGTTCAGGGCCAAGTGGCAGCCATGAGTGTTCATCTGCTGGCAGGGTGACCAGATTATTCCTGAACTCCAGGGCCAAAATTCCTGAACCTCAGGGCCAAAATTCCTAATCCCAGGCCAAAATTCCTACCCGCTTTAAAGAAATTGCCAAAAAGTGTATTTTTTTGTTTTTGTTTTTCGGTTTTTTGAGGATAATTTTTAATAAGGAGATATCTCCAAACTGATTTTTGCATTGGATTCTGCTCTTCAGTACAAATCCAATGACATATGGCATGATGGGGTACTGTGCACTATAGCAAAGTTTCAAAATGAAGCCAAAATTTAGGACAATAAAGCGAAAATGTAGGACATCCGGACTGGAGGCTAAAAATCCATACAAATCTGGGTTTTTCTGGCCATATGGTCACCCTGACCTGCTGGGCTTCCACTGAAAATCAGTACTAGAAAAAAGAAGAGCAGGAGTGCTGAAAAGGGGTACTTAACCTTTTCCTTTCCCATGATGTCCAGTAAAAAAATTCCTGCTCCTCCTTCCTGGTTTTCCCACCTACTGGTGAAATGCAATGGGTTTCTTATATCATCTCAGCTGTTGTAATCTATACTGATAAAAGGCTAATTCTGACTGTCTGTCAGGTCCCTCTCTAGCTCCGCCCACGAATGTTCTACATAGACATATTACACCTCTGGAATCAGGATGATCGGATTAACCCCCACACACAACCAAACCCCACACCCCATACCCCACACCTCCACAAATCCACACACCCCATACCCCCACACCCCATATCCACACACATCCTAAACCCCTCTAGCTCCGCCCACACCTGCTCTACATAGACATATTATACCTTTTTGGAATCGGGATCATCCCAGGATTGACCCACACACACAACCGAACCCCACACCTTCACACCCACAATTCCACACACATCCTAAACCCCTCTAACTCTGTCCACACCTGCTATACATAGACATATTATACATTTTTGGAATCTTGATGATCCCCGGATTAACCCCCACACACAATTGAATCCCCATCCAGCATTGGAATTTGTGGCCAGATGAGGATGGAACAATTAAAAATTTAAATTTAAAAATAACTGACAAAATATATAGTGAGGTTTTCAAGTTCCAGGGACTGAATTGAGGAATTCCAAGTTATTTCTTAAAAATTGCTGTTTTCTAAGCTGAACCAGGGACCCCCTTAGTTTTTGGGCCAAAGCCCAAAACGCCTTCTGCAGGACCTGGCTTAAAAGTGCCACACAAAGTGTCAGGAAGAAAAAATTAAGCAGCTCCTCACCCCATCATTCTGCTGCTGAAATCAGCAGCCATCAATGCTAATCATTTGTAACAAATGGCACTTTCAGGGTTAAATGGCTGCTTTGGGAGTGCATGTTTTGGCAGGAAATTGATGCAGATCTAAAAGATTAAATCCAGACCATGAATTTAACCCACTCACCTCCACACCATAGTCCTAATCCAAACCATAACTCTCTTGGCTGTTAGATAGGAGCAAAAGGAAGCATCTAACACCACATTAGAGATTTGCTTAATAATATGAGTAATTTAGAACAGGTGCACACCACTTTGTGATGTGGTTGTGGTCGCCAATCACCGTTGTAATGTAATTAGGTTGTTACATGAACTTAAAGAGCTCTCTGACACACACAGAGCCCAGGTAGAGTGATTCAACTTGAGTCTTATAGATTCATGAAGGGGTGACTTGAGGTGACTTCCTTGCTTGGAATTTGCCCCTTTCCCAATACCTTAAATTGGCCTCCTATAGAATAGAATGGAAAAACTGAAAGTATTTATATTATGTTCCAGAAATGAAATAAATCCTAGGATATCTCTAGGGTAAATAACAGGGCAATAAGAGGATACCAAATAGCCAGTCTTAGCTTGATTCTACCTTTATCAAGGGAAATCCTTGGAATCGCCTGTTCTCCTGGATTCACAAGACTCTATTGGGGCTTAGAAAGAAGTTTCTGAACCAGAGATTTTTTTATTTTTTAATGATTACAGACCCCCCTCCACACACGCACAACCGATAACCCACACCATCTTTGCCATCTCTGTTAGAATCAGTATCATCATCACCAGTCCTATTAGGGACCAGGATGATGTAAAGAAAGTCAGGATGACTTAAAGATATTGTTAATGCGATAATGGTTATATAGTTCAGTACTATATACAGTGATGCCTCACGTAACAAATTTAATTTGTTCTGGAGGCATGATTGTTACATGAAACGTTCTTTACGTGAAGCGGATTTTCCCATAGGAAATAATGGAAACTCAGACGACTGGTTTCACAACCCCAAAAATATTCATATAAAAATATTAACTGGATGTAAAAATGATGACAGAACACTGGGATTGAATTCAAAACATGCATTCAATGTGCATGATCTTATGAAGTCTACTTAGGCTGCAGTCCTAAAGACACTTTCCTGTGATTAAGACCCATTTAACACAATGGGGCTTACTTCTGGGTAGACATGGTTAGGAGGCTGCAATCCAAGACACTTTCCAAGTGTCTCTTCACTTTCCCCTTCTTTCCATCCTGAGCCTCTCTCTCCCCTGCTCCCTTCTGGCTAGCCCTGAGCTGCTTCCCTCTTCTCCACTGCTGTTCTCTCCCTCTGCCCAGAGGACACCCGACCACAGGAGGAACAGCATGGAAGTGTTTCTTTCACTGTGGGCAGATGCGCTAGGCAGCCCTGACGCTTTTTAAACAGGCTACTGGCCAGCGCATCTGCCCCAACTGTCAACGAATGTGTTCTTTATGTGAAGCACAGTTTGTTACGTGAAGCAGAATCCTAGATAAATTTTTGTTTGTTATGTGAAACATACTTTACATGAGGCATTCTTTACATGAGGCGCCACTGTATCTAGAATACAGAAATGAGATTAATCCATTTTGTTAACAGGATAGTTAATAATGTAATCTAACAACAAATGTTAGATGACAAAAGTCTCCAAACCCCGGCCCTGGGGCCAGATGTGGTACTTGGCAAGCCTCATGATCCCTCTATCTGGGCAAGCCCTATAATCCAATCCAATCCAGTCTTATATGTAAATTTATGTAAATTTATTCAAATTTGAAATGTAAATTTGTTTTTGTTTTTTTGCCTCTGACACAGTGTCAGAGAGATGATGTGGCCCTCCTGCCAAAAAGTTTGGCAATACAGCCTGCACAGGTACAGGATTTCAGTATACTTCCATTGAATGCAGTTCAAGTGAAGCTGTATTAAGTTGACATGACATGGCATCTTTTTCCACTGAGGAGCCTAGTAAGATTTCTTTTATCTCAGTTACTCCACACTATTTCTCATTTGACTTAATTTCCAGCTTGCACTTCTTAGTCATTTGTGACTGATGCATGTAGGATTGATAAGTTGCCCTATTAATGACTGTTCTGTTGATTACAGGATACAATTGTCATCATGGCGGGAAGGCAATCAATGTGCAGAGAGAGGAAGTTCGCATGTACTTCTCAATGGTCCTTGATTAAGGAGGAAGCTCTTAGCTATCCCCAGCAGAAGGAACAAAAACTGTCAGCCCAGTGATAAGTCATGTGATACAATTTATTTCCTGCACTAGTTCGTGCTTTCCTGTCCAATGTAGTATTAGCGCCATCATTCACCATCATCACCACTTGGCTACAATTGCAATGGATCAAACAATAAACTGTACAGAAATCTGTGATTATATCTCCTGATTGTGTATTAAATGAAATGCAGCTGGGGGAGTGCAAATTTCTTCATCCTTTCTCTCACCCCATCATTGCACTATTACCTACTCCACAGTAACCCAGGGGTTCCCACGATGTGTGTTGGAGCATCTTAAGAAGTCATGGCAAACTTATGGGGTGATGCAGATGTCCCCATTGGCCTCTCATTCTTGATCTCAAGAAACTTTGTGAGATTATGGGCAAAATCCAGAGTAACTATGGGGAGTCTTTGCTCTGCTGTAAGAACAACTTACTGTAGATTCCAATATGAATTTCCCATAGGTTTTTACGAGGTGGTGCAGTAAGTACGGGTGCACGTAAAGTCTCTTACGTGCTCCCGTAGTTACTCTGGATTTGGGGGCTTGGCACTGGCATATTGGGTTGTGGAAGAACCAAATGGCAGCACCTGACTGAGATTGTTGAAGGGGGTTGCTTGACCTAGGTATGTTGAGGAAAAATTTTTGTACAGGAGTGAAATTTTTACATTCATTTATAACATCCATAGCAGTTACAGGTCCATGCAGTTACGTCACCCTCTAGTGTTATGTTATGGAAAGTCATCTTAATGGCTTAATTTCACTTTAGGATATAGGCCTTAGTTTATATTTATACACTAGGGAAGTGTTGATGATTTAACTCCTGATCTTCTGTCATTCAAGTTTCCTGGACTAGATTTATAACATACAACATGTACCACATAACATTAATTTTTGTTTCAACTTCCTTTATCATCAATAAGATCAGTACCATCCATCTGCTGCAGGGAGATAAAAATGCTTCCTTTAAGATAGTGAACTCTCTGCTACTTTCCTATTTCAATATGTCAGTTGTCCAGATAGGCTCACATATAAGGCAAGAGTATCTTGGCATTTCGGTGTGTTAACATACATGAGGTGGTCATTGCACATCTACTTAGATGTTTCTTATCACAGAAATAATTAAAATAATTGTATAGATTGCTTGATTTTTGGAGTAATTTCATACCTCCAATCAAGGGTAACACTTTTCTATACACGTTCATGATAAAGCAGCATAATGATAATGAAACTAAATAAATCCAAGTACACTCTTATATACTGCTCCACTGGAAGGAGCCATGCCATATCATTGATGGAATTCAAAGGCGTCATTCCTTATTCACAGTTCACTAGTTATAATTATACTGCAAGCAAATTGCAGATGTTCAATGATCAAAGTCTGTCAAGATTTCAAAAGTGAGCAAATTGGGAGGATAGTGGATGGAAGAAACTATATGTTCAGCACTGAGGTTTCTCTAGACTGGGAAAAATGAGGACAGTCCTATGATGTGGCATCTGGGAGCTGTATAGACTCCGCAATTAGCTTTTGTGATGGAGAAGATTAAAAAGTTCTTCTAGTGCTAACCAGTAATTGGTATGTGGTGCAATCTAGAAAAATTAAGTATGCATAAATCCCCCTGAAATTGGTATTAGTGAAAAGCTGAGTATTGCTGCCTGGGGCTCAGTATTCCAAGGTGCCTCAGAATAGGAGGTGAAGATCCTAGTCTTCCTTCACCTCAGTAGACCATCTTTCTCCAAGGGACCTCACAGCTGGTGCATGGTCTGTGCTGCATCCAGCACAGATAAGTGGCTAGAGATAGTCACAGGATAAGAGGATATTTTTCCCCATAGTCAAAGTATTGCATGGAACCTATGGCATATTTGCAACACTCTGTAAGTTAGGATTGTGTTCTCAGAGTCCAATCCTATACATGTCTACCTATATATCTCTTATTATAGTCAATGGATCTTATTCCCAGGAATGTGTGAATAGGACTGTATTCTTCTTACATCATGGCACCTCTCCCGTACTGGCCACTGTACGCTCTCTGCTGCCATGGCTGCCCCCACTGAAGCTGTAAATCCAGAACTATCAATATTATCTTCTGGGTCTGCAAAAAACCTTCTTTTATAGGAAAGTGTATAATAGATGCATCAGCTGAAGCCTAGAGGGGAATTACTGGTGTACTGTTTTTTGACAACAACAACAGTTCAGAAACCAATGCACACAAATGCAGCAACCATTACCAAATTCACCAGAGAATTTCCGCAGTGGGAAATCATCATAGCTCTGTCTTTGCTCCTGTATACTTCAGGAGGCTGGGAAAGGAGCCGAGTGCAATAACTCTGGAGGCACTGAGGTTTCACATTATCTTGCTAAAAGCACTGTAAACATTTTAATATCGAATGAGCTCCTTTTTTCTGTGGTTTTGTATACACTCTAGGGAGGCAATGAAAGGGCGTATTACATATGAAGCTGCCATTTACCGAGTCATCTACTCATTAATACTGAGATAGATGGATGAATGATCTTCATACGCGCAGTCTAGCCGCTTCAAAAACCACAGTAAAAAGAGCTGATTTGATAGACTGTGCGCGTTTGATACATGTCTATACCAAATGAGCTATCTTGGGTATTTCTCTGCCCTACTTGGAATACCAGCAATTGAAGATGGGATTCTGGCACACAACAGGGGTATTCTATTAAGGATATTCATTGATGATGAGCCCTGCTTATATTTATAATTCCAACAAATATCACAAACAGGCAGAAGTAATAATTTCCTAATGAATTCAATTTAAACTTAAGAACTACTCTGAACTCTCTTAATCTGTTGTAAATGAGTTTCCTGAATCAAATCTGAGTATTGACTTTCTTTGCTGACGATCCAAATTTAAATTTGTACCCTTTGAAAAATTCAGCGAATGCTTCCAGCTTCCACCATTTGCTGAGTTCAGATTTTAATTGAAGTCAGACAGCTTGGACTAGTTTGATTGGTTTGTCTGAACTGTTTAGGAACAAACTAATTTAAGTCCAAAGAAGCTTATTATTAAAATTCAGGACATGTGTGCCAGTCATAGAGAGCCAGTAGTCTGAATCGCATTTCCATCATTGTGCAGGTACTTGTTGAGGCTTAATTCGTTAAGGATTTAGTTATAGTTGAATAAAATAGGGCCTGCTGCTGTGCTACCATGGGGAAGGAGAGGCTGGTGCAGCCCTACACAGATTTAGGCCACTGCCTGCAGTGGCCTATGCAGATGAGAGCAGTCAGAATCTGGATCCGTGTTCTGCTTTCTGCTCTCTTCATGACTTCTCTGCCCTTCCAAAGGCCTTTGGAGGCCTCCAAAATGCCTTAAAGACTCACTTGTGATTTTCAGCTAAAACTGAAAGTGGGGTTTAAAGGTCTTCTGAAAGTCTCCAAAGACCTACAAAGGATGGGTGTGTGGCATTCAGTTGAGGGTGGCACCATGCGATCCTGGTCCCAGGTGGGGCCATGATGACTAGTAGTTGTCAGACTCTTGTTCTCTAATGATCCACTAATTCAAAGAAATAGGTTACGTGTAATTGATACCCACTTATATCTTCCCCTTACAAACACCAATATTTGGGTTAATGCCCAGCTTACCCACATTATTGCACTACTTCAGTACTTCCAATTTTCTCTGAACATAGCAAGTCACTTTCTTAGGGAGCTGTTAGATTTAGTCCAGTGGCTTTGCTGGCAGGCTGACGAAGCCACAAAAATCAAAGTGATTTCTCTGGACACAATAAGCAGAGCAGCTCTGTTGTACAGGGGCTGCTGTATCAGCGCACACTTTACTAAACTTGTGGAAAGGAATTTGGCTTCCAAGGATGAGTAGTTGCCTTCAGACGTCAAGGCTCAAAAAATGGAAAAGGCTAAAAAAGTAAAAGGATCCACTTTGGTGAATTGCAAGAGGCTGCTGAATGCCTTTCTGAATAGAAGCCTTCAGGATCGGATGCCAGAAGTGTGGCAAAATATGTTGCAAAGCAATTGTACTGTCACAATGACCGCTGTCTTGGTAGGGCTAGTTGTTCAACTAAAATGGAGTTTTCTGAGAAGTAGAATTCAGAACTTCTTTTTAAAAACATTTATTTATTTGCATTATTTTTATCCCACCTTTCTCCCTCAGAAGCTGAAGTCGAGCACAGATGCATAACCAGAAAGGTTTGAAGGAAAAGAATCCAAGACACTGGGAATCACCACATAAGCCAAATGGGCATCACCGTGTTTGGATTAATATGTTGATTGTGGATTGGCAACCTCCATATGGGCTAAGAACATACAAGGGCATATCACCTCAGCCTATGGGAAGGGTACATGGCCACTCGTGTGGTGGTGTCCCTACCATGTGCTTATCCTCTTACCCTCCCAGTTCCATTCTCTACTCTCCACTGTCCTTTCACTGGAACACAAAAGAATAAGATTCTTTAGATTTTGTCCCTTCCTTCTCCAGTCCGCTAAGTGCCCGGCAAAATGAGACAGGTTGAGATGGGTGTTAGGCCAGCATTTGCTTGCCTGGAGTCCCATACCTTGGAGGGTGATAGACACTCCCTGCTAGAAGCAGCTGGCTGGCATAAAGGTTGGGGGTGAACAGAGGTGAAGAAAAGAGGCAGCTTGATGAAATGGTAACTCTGTTCACTCCAGGGTTGCAATGGGCACCAGAACTGGCCCATGGATATGGTTTGGCACCTGCTGATCTAACTTATGCCAGGTGACAGGTCTATCATTGGCATGGTGTTTTCCTGGCATTCTGGAAAATGTGTAATAAAGGATGATATCTAGCATTTGTCAACTTCTTCTCATGGCTTCATCTCACCTAGTTTTTCCACATCTTTTGAATTTTCTCCTGGCAGGGTTGCACTAGCATTTGGTTGTATATGATTTGTGCCAACATCCACTGTGTGTCAATTAGATGATACATTTCTGTGTAAGTGTGGCTGTCACTGCACTGGTGAATGTGGTGATATGCTAGCATATCTCATGAATAGGATTGGGCCTTTAGGTCATAAACTCCAATCAAGTGAAGCGAGAAAAATACTGTCCTGTTTATTTATTTGATTTTGGGTGTAGTAGAGCAATGCACTAGAAACAGTATTTTTGCACATTTTAAAAAATGTGTCCATATATCTAGAAATGTGTTTTGCCCTCTAAATAAATTTGTTTTAATTTTTTTTGAAAGCAGGGGATGAATAGATCTCTCTCTGTGTTTAACAGATTAAAACAATCGTTCTTGCTTCATTTAACTAAAGCATTTTTCCAGACAAGTTCCTCTGCTCAAATGTTCCTTCTAATTACCATTTTCCTTTTGCAATATGTTGTGTCACACTGTTGGAAGGAAGCACATAGTGAGCGAGAGCACTAGGGTTGCAAAGGAACTATGCCCTGACTATTAGAAAATTCAGTCAAGCAATGCTTTTTATTTTGTCCTGTAGGGATGGGTGAAACAGTCTAGGAGAAAAACAACAACCTCTAGCTGGGCTCATAAGCAGGCCCCCAAATGCCTTCAATTCAGAACTATTTCTTAAGATTCGTTCATCAATTGCAAATTTTCTTGCCATTATAGAAGTTTCATTCTAACAGAATGGGTCCCCTATGATGGAGTTTTCTGATTACCTAACTGTATAGTCACTCTCATAAATCCCATAAGTTGTGTTGTTTCATGCCCTGATTACTTCTTAGTCATCATTAGAGCACCCAAAGACTTGTATCCAAGGAATAATGAGATTACAGTCCAATCTCACATGGGTTTACTTGGAAGTTAGTCCAGCAGTGTTCAGGGAAGCATTCTTTTAATAAACATGCATAGGACTGTGGCCCAAGAGCACAGTAAGATACTTAGAGCTATGTCTACATAACCATGTCTGCTCAGACATAAGCCCCATTGTATACACTGTTTCTTACTCCCAGGAAGATTGGAGATAGGATTGCAGATTTACACCCCTGCACCAGGTCACTGAACCATTTAGCAGCTTTTAGCTTTTAGCACATTCATCTACTTAAGGCAAAACCATCTGTTCCAATGTGTTTAGACAACGCTGCACAGATTAAAGGTTTTGAAGCTATGGGAGTTCAAAAGATGGGGGATTGGAAGATCAGTCCCAGCAGGTCTTCAGATTGGAATAGCATGTTGCCCATGCTTTTGTAATGCCTTATGATCTGAAGTTTTGCTGTTTTCTTCTCAGCCACAGCCCTAGGTCAAACCTTGCTTTATATGTTGAATGAGAAAGCGCATTATACTGACTGCATAGACATAATTGGGGGCTGCCATTTAGGAAGGGCAGCAGAAACTGTTTCAGAGCAGTTGTGATTATTCTTCAGGGGATGATCCGGTATAATACTGAGCACTACAACATCTGCTCTTAAGCAGTTCTGCTTATTTTCCAATTTGATTTTGGAAATATGCCAGATCTGGACTTTAAATTTTGCTGTGAGACTCTACCACCCACCCACCTGGATATATTACAGCTTCTTCTCTCATGACTGCAGCATTTTTAAAAATCATGTGGGGTAGAAATTTTTTTTGGGGGGGAGGGGGTAGAATTTTTTAAATCATGTGGGTAGAATTTAAACGGCCCCACTCAGCCTGCCGATAAACTCACCCTTAAAGTAGTTTTATTGGTATCTGCATCAAGATAGTTTAGATCAGGGTGTACTCGAATGGGGTGGGACTCAAACCCACCATCCCTTGGGGCACTACCCAGGTCCTTAGAGAAGCAACCAACACAGCAGAAGACTACTAACAAGGATCACAATACAAACTTGCTTTATTACATGTGTACACACAGATTCCACCTCCACTAGGCAAGGTGAACAGAGAACAATGGCTGTACAAACATTTCTGTAGGGCAATTTTAAGAGAGTAGGGTACAAATGGCATGGAGGAGAGGTACAAATGACAGAAAGCAAATCTTGGACCCTGGTTTGCTAGAGTTTGTATAAGGGTGGTCTTCAGGGGATGACAACAAACACAGGATGGGCAGGCCAGAAGACAAAACTTGCAATGTGTCACCAACTCTTTTGAGACTGTGCATTGTCAGGGCTGCTTGGGGTTATTGCTTAATTGCATAAAACGTGTTATTTTGCAGCCAGGATGTTTTTCTTTCTTGGCCTTCTATTGTTTTTCCCGGCTTAGAGAAGCTGGTCTTGCTATGGGGGCCAGATTAGACTAAGGGCAATTGGGCCTGAGTCACTAGGATCTAATGAGATATTGAAACAGGCTGTTAATAACAGTTTTAGGACAGAACGTATATACATAGGCAAGCACTCATTAATCACAATTATTGGTTACAAGGCACAAATAACTTTAGGAAACAGTTTGGATGAAGTATTTTTTATAACAGGAACTGTTACACCAAGAACAACCAGTGTCTTTGGTCTTGTAGCTTTGGTCAATGCAAGAGGATCGAGGGGGCTGGGAAGTGTGAAATTAGACACAAGGCTTAGATCTTCGGGTACAAGGGGGGTCTCCAAACCCAGCCCTGGGACCAGAAGTGGCCCTTGGTGACTCTCCATCTGGCCCTTGCCAAGCCCCTTCCATCTGGCCCTTAAGCATGTCCCTGTAATCCTCCAGATATGAGGGTAACTCTGCTCTCCACTGCTGCCTGCCTCTGTGTTGCCTGCTGCAGCAACTTATAGGGTCTGTTGCCCATACTCTGTGCTCGCTCTGGAGGAATGGCAAGGCCTTTGGCCACTGTTACTAACTGGCACAGTCAAACAGCATGCTTTACAGCAGATTGTAAAAGTATGTGCTTGTGGAGCGCACATTCTGTCGGCACAGAAATAGTACTGGGACATAAATTTCAGCTAAACTGGCTCTTTCTGCTGTTTAGTTAAGCCAGAGACAACGTTGCCTAAGACTTAGAGAGGCCAAAGAGATGCATGGCTGCTGAATGACAGTGTGGTATGGGCTACTTTTGGGCTTGCATCAGGTCTTGAATTCAGGAGGATCAGAATTTAAGTTATATAACTTCAAAAAGCAAGGGAAGAGCAAAAAAAAAAGTTCAACCAAGGTTAAACAGGTTAAACAGAAAGGTATAAAAATGGGTCAACTGAAGAGGGTCAACTGAAGAGTTCATTCAAAGTAGATGACTGTACTATGTATCAGCACTCTCCTGATACTGTAAGGTGCTGTACCAAAACCTAGGTTTGGAGGATCTGGAGAAGTTGAAAGTTAGTCATTATTTGGGAGCGGCAAGAAGCTGGCAGTTGAATCCTGTCAGGGTTACTTTCAAAATTCTCATCTAAATTTTCCACTGCAATCCCAAGTTTCAAATAATTTGACCTTGTTTCTGGATATACTGAATATATTCTGCACTTCCTTTCCTTGTTTCATTATTCATTTCAGTATGTTTATTTCACTTGTTCAGAACAGAGTATATGCACAAGTTGATGCAGCCTTCAGGGTCTTCTTCTCATTCACACTTTTCTCTCCTTGTCCATTATCACTGTGCTTGTGCTCACTGATAAGACATGCTCCAAAGCAACCACAATGCGATTGTGGTACAATCGTAATGTGACTTGCGGCACATCTGTCACATTAACATTAGCTGCCCACATAACACCCAGTGGTGGCTGGCTTGGAACTCAGTGCTAGTGCTGACCCACAGTAGGACTGGGCCCTGAGACTGCAATCCTATTCACACATCCTTGGGTGTAAGTCCCATTAACTATAATGGGACTCACTTCTGAGTAGACCTGGATAGGATTGGGCTCTGAGCGGTTTTGCTGTGTTCTTCTATTGCAACAGCCACTGTTGTGTACCTCTTTCTCTGTGTGCGCCTGCAGAGGGCTCTAAAGCTCCAACCAACACTGTCCTACACATCTTGCCTAGATAGCTGGGTCCTTGATACCAGCATAAGACCATGAGACTCTTGGTTCAGCTCCAGATTCCCTTTCATTGTGTTTCTAGTTTGTGGTAATATGGTAGATAATATGATTTTAGGCAAGTTACTTTTGGTTCTTTTCACACCTCTCAGTATGAGTTTCAAGTAAGTGCTAACAGAAAAAAATTCAAGTTTGAGTGACAATCATTCCTAAACCCAACCTTATGACACAGATACTCGACAATTTCAGAAGCATCCTTGCACCCATGTGACATTTTCGAAGAGGTCGTGTGAACACATATAGGGAAAGCCAAGAGGAAATGTTGAACTTTTCATAAACACAATGTTTAACTTTTACAAGATCCGTTTCCATGTTTCATAGAAGCTGGTTTTGTTACATTGACATGTTAGAATGTAAGCATTTGAAAGGTTTGTAAAAAGGGCTTTCGTGATGGTGTTCACATTTAATAGCTCTCTGATAACAATGAACTTATACTCTGAAAAAAATAAATAAATCTTTCGGAAGATAAATCAATCTTTTCTGTGTTTTCATTCACTTAAACGCATCAACAATTGTTTGCGCTCATGACACATCTTTTATGTTTTGTCAATATCTCATTATTTTGAATGTTACTAAACATGCCATAAAACATCTAAAATGCTTCAACCTTCTCCATATTAATTGAGATTTCCCTGTAACAACTGGAAGAGACCAGTTCAGTATGATGTAATGCACAGACTTGTATATGTGCAATGCTCTGTTGAGAGGGGTCCAGAGAAATTCTGTGCATGGAGAAACGTATGTAAGAGGGGAAGGAAAGGATGCCAAAAGCCAGTCATGTGTCTCCTGGGTCTTGAGAGTAGCATTAAGAATTAAAGATGATATACAACTTGGTGGGAAATAAAGTTTTAAAGAGTTGAGTTCGACTGCTCATCAGCCTGACAGTGACATATCATTACAGCAATGCACAGAAATTGGAAGCAGAATGGCCAGAGAGTCACACAATATATGTACAGTCTATTGCTGTCTTTTAGCCCCAAATATATATTTTTCAGTGGAATGAGTTCACACATCTAGCTGCCATCAAGCACTGACATCAAAGGATGTACCACTTCAACCATATTACTACTGTAATTATTCTGATAGTAAAACACATTAGTTATATACATCAGAATTCTGATTTGACTCTTGATTTGACTTTGTCCAATAATAATCAATTGGGAATTGAAGTAATTTTTTTTAAAAGGCTTTCGTAGAATCTGTTTTGAAGAGCCTGCTTTTCATAAAGTTTGCATGAAAGGATAAGTTAAAGGGTCCTATTTAATTTGAAAGTCGTTCCCCTTCCAGCATGCATTCAAGTTCATCACAATAGCTGTAGTAATAAATAAATAAAGAGGTAAATATCTACTGATAGGAGCCAGGTGATGAGCAAGAAAAGAAATTTTCTGTGATCACAGTTGGCATTCAAACCAGGAAAATCACAATGTCTTATTTGTCTTTTGTTACCTTTACAAGAAAGATGTTTCTGCTTTATTCCAGCCTCCTTTTGTACTGGGAAAGCATAAAAATAATTGCAGGAAAAGATTTCAAGGTTGGATTTTACGTGCTAACAACAGATTTTCAATTGTTTGGGTTTTTTTCCCCTTTTATGGTATATTCATTATGAGGAACTGGAGGGTGACAAATGATTTTGCAAGGGGATGAGAGTGTGTGTTTCCACTGTGACATTTAAATTGGAATTCACATTTGGTGGCCCACGGAAAATTTAAATGCATGCCATCAATGCACTATAAAGAAGATTTCTTAAATGCTTTCACTTCCTTTATGACTGCTATTGCATGTGGTTGGAGTGTGCTTTGATTAAGAAAAACCAGGGTAAATAAGTCCTACTTGTTTCTCTTGGCCTGCAGTTAGAGTCTAATCCTATTCTACCCCTGACACTGCAACAAAACCAGATATAATTTTGATAGAAACCCCTTAGGTTCATTATTCTAGACAGGGTTTTCTGTCCAGGAAAACTCTCTGGCCTTACTTTCTAAGCCTGTGGCAACAAATGAGCAACCCTGAGCTGGCTGGCACATGGGACTGCCCCAGCACCAAAAATAGCTGCTGAGGCTTTCTCCCAGTAAGCTGTCTCTCCAAATAGGTATTAGAGAGGGAAATGGGTAACAAGCATACTAACTACTGGCCACTATTGCGCTGGATCAGCATGCAGTGGCTGGCAATCCCTCTTTGACTCTGGCTACAACCCAGAGTAACTACGGGAGCATGTAAGAGACATTACGTGCACCCATAGTTACTGCACCACCTAGTGAAAACCAGCGGGAAATTCATATTGCAATCCAGAGTAAAGTGTTCTTACTCTGGAGCAAGGACTCCCCATAGTTACTCTGGATTGTGCCCTCTGATAGATACCATAGGTGAAATGTGACATACCCTACAATCCAGAGTAACTTCGGGAGCACGTAAGAGACATTTACGTAGATGTAGTTATGGCACCACCTAGTGAAAACCTATGGGAAATTTATATTGCAATCCAGAGTAAATTGTTCTTACATCGGAGCAAGGACTCCCCGTAGTTACCCTGAATTGCACCCATACTGTTTTTTTCCCAGCCTTTCTGCCTGAAAACACAGTGTTAATTAGAGTGGGTCTCCAGATGACAGGATGACTTGCTTTAGAACAGTGTTTTTCATACTTTTCATCTCATGGTCCACCAACAAGGCACAAAAATTGTGAAGGCACACCATAAATTTTTTTACCATTGGCAATGTGCACTATCCTGCTGGGAGGAGGCTACCAAATGGGCCTCCCCAAATTCCCATGGCACACCTGCAGACCATTCACAGCACACCTCTGTGCCATGGCACAATAGTTGAAAATCACTGCTTTAGAAACCAACACAACCCTATGAATGTCTATTCAGAAGTAAGCCCCTTGTGTTCATTGGAGCTTTCTCCCATGAATGCGTGTATAGGGTTGTAGTATGTGAAGACTGCTGTACGGTTGTTATTCTAGTAGTAATTTCTGAGGTAATAAGCAGACCTACGAGGGCTCATCCAAACTTATTGGTAGCTGGACTGGCCAGAAACAATGAGTTTTCATACATCATCTTTACTGAAACCTGTGGAGTTGGCATCAACTTGCAATTCAGATAATTATGCATGACTTCTGCCAGGCCTGGGCATGCAGAAGGATCAGTTTCATGAGCACTTTGATGACCACTCAAAAGCTCAATAGATGTCTTCTCTTGTTGACCATCTTGACAGCTGTCCTTTGCTCTGCATGCATCAGCTCTGTCAACTCTTTGTTCGGCACGGTAGTGATATCAATTCAGATACAATGAGTGATGAAACAATATGTTCAGTCTCTGAAATTGACACCACTTGTGCTGTGGCGGTGCTGCAACTTTGGAACTCCTTGCCACGCTAATGCCAGTTATTTGCTTCAGATATGCAACCAGATTGGTGTGGATCCTGAGACAAAACTTTGCTCTATGATGATGCACTGGGAACGATCATTGCCGTCAGTGAACTATTCAGGAGGAAGTGTGATGTGTACACCTGTTGAGTGTAACTATTGCCCATTAATGGGTTCTCCTATTACCCAACTTGGCCAACCCCTTGTATCATCTAACCCAGGGTGACCATACAGAATGGAGGACAGAGTTCCTCTACTGTTAACCATTGCATAGAAGAGAAAATTGAGGCAGGGTTAACTTATCATGGAAGGATTTAAAAAGCAACACCTGCCTAAATCTCCTCTTCTGTGCATTGGTTAAAGGTAGAGGCACTCTGTCCTCCATTCTATATGGTCACCCTGCATCTGTCCCTTATGCCAATACTCTTTGTCCTGACATTTAAAATAAGCCACTTATTTTTTTAAAAAAATGTTTTATTTTACTCCACAGTTTGGTACTGGTATTTTTCTTAGAACTGAAGTTTTATGGTCTTACGTGTGATATTTTGAATGATTGAGCTGTTTTATTGTTGTCACTCTTTTATTGCATTTTAACCATATTATAAGCTCCTTTGACAGATTTTTCATCTAAAAGGCAGGCTATAAATCTTTTAAATAAATACATATTCTGGACCTGGTAATCTCAGCTGGAGAGATGGTCAGCTTTTTTTTCATTGAAACAACAGTAAGGAGTCCACATAGACTTGTTGAGGAGGCTAGTTGGCCTTTCTGTAATGTAATGAATTCAAAAAAACTAGGCTATTGCAGGCAAATGACACAGCTGCTTTTAGGGTGGTTAGACACTGCAAAAGACTATGGGGCATTTAAAATCTAAAAATTGATAAAAAAATAGGCAGAAAAAAGGAAAATCAGGGTGCTGAGTGAAGAGATTGACAGGCAGTAAAAACTGGAGTCTCTCTCTATTTCCTACTCATATATATCTATTCCTCCCCCGTCCTCTCAAGATTTGGTCCTCGCACTGTCCACGTACTAGTCTTTTCACATACTGTACTTAATTGTAGGGCTGGCCATTTACTGAAACTTTTCAGCCATGAATACTGAATATTAGACACAAAGTGTATATATGTACCGTCCTAAAAAAAGGAAGGTTATTAGATGCAGATCAAGTAGTAACCAGTGATGTCAGGGAGTGATTAAACTGCAGAATAATCTTCCACCTGGAGCTGTCAAGCTGCAACCTAATGTTTCAAAGAAAATGCTCTCTGTTCCTGATGAGTAAATGAGAGTGAAGTGTGGAATTAGCCCCATGGCTGTAAGTCAATGCTGGGCCATTAAAAAGGCCTCTTTTTGTGTCTCCTGCTGCTCTGTGAGAGATGCCGACCTATTATTAAACACACTTACAGGCTCACAAGTGAGCTGTTGTAGACTAGTAGCAGGTGCCCAACAATGCAGAACTTATTCTTCTGTAGATGACAACTGGCTCAATTTAGATATAAGTTCAGGATGAGAAGGGAAAGATCTTGACACAGGAGTAACTGGCAGATTGACTACACATTGTGGAAACATCTCTACCAGAACACCTGAAACACACCTTTGTGTGAACCACAGTGGAACAAAACTTTTCACTGCATACTGGTGTGCCAAAGGCTGTCATCAACAAAACTTTTCACTGCATACTGGTGTGCCAAGGGCTGTCATCACTGTTTCAGAGGCTGTCATCAACAAAGTAGTATACAAATTAATTACAATTATTTTGTATACAAAAATTACAAAGTAGTCCTCCCAGTTCTGATCCAAGAAACAAAAATGCACTTCAGTACAGTTAGGAACATTCATGATAGAATTAGGACATTTACAGCATAATCCCTAGAAAATGGTGAGGGAGCAGGATGACACTCCAGTGTGGGGGGTAGGGGTAGGAAGCAGGGCAGAAGGAGAAGGAGGAAGGGGAGTAGCGCAGAGTGACCAGATGACTGGAAAAACCCGGATATTTCCGGATTTTTAGCCTCCTGTCTGGGTGTCCTACATTTTGGCTTCATTTTAAAACTTCATGATAGTGCACAGTATCCCATCATGCCATATGTTGTTGGATTTGTATTGAAGAGCAGAATCCAATGCAAAAATCAGTTTGGCGATATCTCCTTTCTATCAAAAGTTATGGTCAAAAAACCAAAACAAAAAAATACATTTTTGGCAATTTTTTTCAGCGGGTAGGAATTTTGGCCTGGGATTAGGAATTTTGGCCTTGGGGTTCAGGAATTTTGGGTTTGGCATCTGGTCACCCTGGAGCAGGGAATGGTGCCAAGATACAATATTATGTTGTATCCTGACCTTGTTTAAAGGGCAGAATGGTGTAGCTTATCACCGCTATGGTCTACTCAGGCTTAGGCCACCTCCAATCTTGCACTGGGGTAGGAGAGAAGCCTCCCCTTCACAGGGCAGAGCAGCATCAGCCTCTGAATTTGTGCTGGATGCAGCAGAGGCATGCCAGTCTGCTTGTTCCAGCACAAGTGAGGATAGTGCAGGCCAGCTGCTTTCCTGGGAGTGCCTCATTGAACACAATGGAACTTACTTCTGAGTAGATATTGAGGATCTCTGTGACAGTGATGTCACTTCTTGTTTGATGTCACTTGAAGTTGTGACTTCACTTCTGGGAGATCCCAAACAAATGCTCTCTCCCAGACAAATGGTCAGAGATGAAATGCTCAAGAACAACTGCTTTAATACCTGCTGCGATTCCTGGCTCTGCCTGCTGGCTCTGCCTTGCTTTCTGCTTGACTATCTGCTTTCTGGCTCCAATTGCAAGCTGATTTTCTGGTCCTGATCTTTCACCTTCTCCTGTGGCTGCCCAAGACCCTGCCTTGATAGGTAACCATTTTAACCACTGCTTTTGAGCATTCTATAGTAATTAAAAGAAGAATATGATAACGAGCCAATTCTAATGTATTATGCTTGCTGTGTAACTCATCTAATCTTCCCACTCAAAACATTTCTTTGAACCCTTTTGTGCCTATAAGAACCATATTATTCCTGAGAACTATGAATATTAATGGCGATACCTAAAAACTGGAAAATGCAAAAATCAGCTTGCTGCCAGATTGGTAAGCATATCATTTAATAACCCAATAAAGAGGTTTTAACTTTGTTTTATACTTACTGGTTTATGTGAAATACATGCCTCAGCCATGATCTAGAAAATCCCAAACAATTTACAAATGATGCACATGTGTGGATTCACCAGTCCACATATAGTGACCTGGATGTGGTTTTAACAGAATAAATCTAAACCTTTTACAGTACATTAAATTTAAAAAAGAGACTGCTTTATGAAAGTAACCTATCTCCTATAATCCCCTGGAGCATGGAGAATGATTCAGTCTGCTGGTATGTCCTTAGCCTTCTGCGCCCTGTTTATATATGCCTTTGTTCTTCTCTATGTTTGAATCAGTGATATTTCAGACTGCAAGGAGGTCACACAGTCTCAGACTCATCTCAAGCCAACTGAACTAACCTCTATCCAAAAATAAGGAAATGTTTTAAAAATCACCTGATAAGCTACCAATTTCAGCACATTTTTAAAAAGAGCATAATCTTGTCTGCTCAGAAATAAGCCTCACCGGCTTCAGTGGGACTATACATTCAAGTATATTTTTATAGAATTGTAGCATTAAGACAAAGGCCAGGACTGTGGCAGGACTGTTATTTCATTTTCTCTGTAAATCACTTTATGAACTTTTTGTTTAAAAGTAGTATATAAATATTGTTGATATTGATTGATTGATTGTTGACTATGGGTGGCCAGGAGGCAGGGCTTGAACCAGAAGTTATGCTGTGTAGAGCCTTGTGTAGAGACTGCTCTGGTCTACTCAGACATAGGCCATCTCTGCAGATCTCTGCATAGGGCATCTCTGTTCACCCATTGGAACAACCTGCAGCCTTACCACAGGTAAAGGAACAAGCCTTCCCTGCAGTAGTGCAGCAGCAGTCCCAATACATGTTCTGTATACAGTGCATGCTAGGCCAGTCTGCCTATTCCAGCACACGTTAGGAAGTCACTGCTTGTTCCAGCAAAATACATTTATTTTCTATACCTTAGTTTCTGCCTCACCTCAAAATTGTCCCTATACCCATAAAGAGGCCAGCATCACTTCTTAAAACCCATCAAGAGACAGGGAGGCTGCCTTGCTGACAGCTCTCTTATTGATATGCATCTCTTCTCCAAACATCCCTTCTTTTTCTCTTGATTTACTAATGCCTGGCATCCAGTAAATCTTGGCAAAGAGCATCAACAATAACATTTGCGAGCCTGGGTCCTCTATTTCTTTATACTCAACTTGTGGCTGTGAAGAAAGTGACACGGGTGCCTGAGTCTTGTCTGGAGGGAGAGACTGGCGGTCAATTGATTCTTTCCTTATTGCTGCTTGTTTCCCCCAGAGGCTGAAGTATGGATTTGTGACTTCAGTCCCCCTCAGTTATTGACTGGCCTTCACTTTAATGAGCACTCAGAGGGCAATTCTGTATTACCTTGCAGCCTAAAGGGCACAACATCTGGGGAGATTTAAGACTTTGCACCTTCCTTTCCAGGGACAGGCCTGCCATAACATTTAATCTTTCTTTGACATTAAATAGGAAATCTTAAAGAAAACAAAGTTTGGTGTGGAGGTTTCAATGAGCTTTCTGTAATGCCTAGCCCACTTTTATCAGTCTGTACTCTTTTAAATTTTTTAAATCAACCTTTTCCAAACTACGGGTTTTGACCAACCTGTGGGTTGTGACATAAAGTGCAGAATGTTGTGACTCCATGCTCAATGCTCCACCCCAAAGCACTCCACCTCAAAGTGACCTGGAGGCTACTTCTGCATCACACTGGGCCATGTGTTTTGTGGAAGTGACTCCAAGTTGCAGGCCTGGAAGTCACTTTTATGAACTGGAGATAGCTTCTGATTCCTTCTGCAAGGTCTTTGGAGATTCTTAGTTAATGCAAACTGTCCCCATATGTGTTTCTCCCTGGTGCATAGAGCACTCAAGTGGGGACAGCTATATTTAAACTAGTAGAAAATCAATCAGAGGTCTAATTCACTGTCAATCATTTTTACCATCTAGAGAAGGTCTGTGCACATCCTTAGAACAGCCGGAGATGGCAATATTGCACTGGTTTATTTTCTGAACAGGATTTGAAGGAGTGGAAAGATCACTCTCTAGAGATTAATTCATGCCAGCACTTCAAATTAACCTCCTGCAATTCAGGAGGCTCCAAGAATTCTGAGTAAATTCTCCATATAAGGTCCTGCTCTATAGATGAACTGTGAATCAGTAAATTTCAGCTATTCCTTATGGGGCCTGAGAACACCTGTCCCCAAATGTGGCCCATATGCAATGATGGAAAGGGATTTAAAGGGCCAGTATTATGCATTAGAGGTATTTTTCCCAAATGTCCTCATTTGTGAGTGTTATGCATTAGAGGTATGAAATTTGTTTCCCCAAATGTGCTCAGTGGAGGCCAATATGCTTGAGAGTTTTAAAGGGTAGTAAAGATAGAGCACAGAGGCCTCATATGGGGACAACTATTTTCTCAGTCAGGGAGCATTTTTTCCAAAACTGCTTTGTGAACAGAAATCTATGAAGAGTAAAGTGATAAAAAACCTGTTTAAAGGTCTTTAAAATACAATTAAATAACTCATAGTAGGTTGATTACATGAAAATAACTGTCCTCAAATGTGGCCCATTTGCTTGAGAGGGTTTTCTTAACTGTCTAACATAATCAACTGTGTTGTCTTTTTTCTTTACAGGTCCGGGCAGAAGAACAAGTGGGAAGCCAAGGTGTCCAGCACTCTCACCAGCCAAGTCCTTTTTGTCCTCCTTGACTGCCAACTCCCAACTTTTTTCCCCTTATATCTCTCTCCCATGACCCCAACCCTTGTTTTTCTTTTTCTCCTTCCAAGGTAGATCATAGGACCTTCCCCCTCCAGTGTACCAGACTGGATCATGTCCCATGGTGATCCTCTGTGTTGGTCAAAATCTCCCCCTCCCTCTCCTCCATAGCTCCATAATTTCCTGAAGAGACCAGACCTCTACTGTATCATGAATGTCCTTAATGTGCAACAAGGGGTAGGGAGGATGGTGGTGCACATAAATGCTTTTGGTGGTGTAGTTTCCCAGAGGGTCGAAGTTCATCACCTCTGGGTTTATCTGACAGGAGTCCAGTTGTACCCTGACAGTCATTTTAAGTTTGTACAAATGGATATTTACTTTGTGAGCAGAATGTTTTACAGCTCAGAATTTTTAAAATTAGCTCTGATGTTTCCATGGTGGCCCTTATTGCCACTGTCTGATGGTATATATGGTTCAATTATTCCTTGCTCCTTCTCTGGACTAGAGTCATTATATTTTCAAGGCATTCCTCTTGAAACTTTGTCTTGGTGACAGATGTGTTCTTCCATTGCCGAAGAGTAGGGTTGAAAATGCATGACCTTCAGGCTTCCTTCTATCTATATTTATGGCTGACTGGCTCTATTGTGTCTGGAAAGGTGAACATATTGGGGATAATGAGAACTTCTGTAGGTAGAAGTGTCTATAAAACTGACTCATCTCATTGTCCAGCCTCCCGTCCTTCTCGGTGTCAGCAGGGCAGAAATAGACAGGTCGGCACTTGATCTGTTTTTTTGCACAGCTTTCTGTGCAAACACACTGTGTTTTACTGGAGACACAAATCTGGTGTTGGGCATAGATTCTTAATGGATTGAGATGCATTATCAACATCATTACATTGGCTGGGGAAAATGGAAATATGCTAAGGGAAAGAGAAAAAGAAAGTGAAATCTCAGCAATCATTAACTGGTGGACTTGCTTTGGCATGCACGTCTTAGTGAATGTGCTTGTGGAAAGTTTAGTGGTGGAGACAGTACACCTAATGGGATCTCGGGGGAGGCATCCTCTCGCCTATGGATAACAGACTGGAGAGACAAAGCTGTCAGCTTGCTCTGATTTACTTCTTCCTCTTGCCAAGAAAGGAGATAAAAGTTCACACATCTAACAAAGCAGGCAAGTGACTCCCGGCACGTTCAAACTGGAAAAAGGGCACATGTCAGTGTTGATCAGAGATGTGATCTGGGCTATAAATGAGTGTGAGGGTAAGATAAACAGTGCAGAATAGTCTCACCTTCTTTCCAGGCACACAGTCAAGGCAGTGGCACAGCAAGGTCATCTCACACCAGGGGCCCATAAATTTTTTGACACTCGTTTTGACACACACTTATTTAATTAATTATTATCAGTATTATAATATATGAATATTAATATTTTTATATTTTTATAAAATATTTATATTTTTATATTTTTATACCACCCTTCCTCTAAGCATCTCAGGGTAGTATGAGTAGTTCGTCTCCTACTTTTGTCCTTACAACAACCCTGTCAGGTAGATGAGGCTGAGAGATAGTAATAGTCATGACACCATCATCATCATCATCATCATAACGACCATAAAATAAATGCAGTGAATATTTCCTCACAAGCAATGGCGGAATGTCAATACCCTCCTCTGCTATTGCTCCCATGCACCTAGCACTTAGTGGCTGCAATCCTAAATACATTTTCCTGGAAGTAAGAGCTATTGAACACAATGGGGCTCACTAATGAGTAGACATGGTTAGGATTGTGAAGAGCAGAATCCAATGTTAACTAGTGTCTAGTTAACACCTAATTGCAGTACTGGATCAATTTTTAAAAACAACAATCTGTCTGTGACTCATTGGATTAATTAAAAAATAAGTTACAAATTAAAGTAAAAATATTTATTTTAAAATTAATTAAAATAAAATAAAATATTTAATTAAAATTATACATTTAAAATTATATATGATAAAACAAAAGCAATAAAATAAAGGGAAGCCGGCTCTGTTCCATCAAATGAATTTTCTCTGTAGCTTCTAATGGACCCCTACCACCAAAACACACTTAAATCAGTAAGCTTTTAAGCCCTCCCATTGCCCAGTCCAATTTAAGTTCTTTCATTTAAACCTTATACTATGGTGACCATATGTCATAACCAGAAAAGAGGACAAGGGCCCCGAAAATGCAGGATGCACAAATAAAATGTAGGATATGACAGAATAAAAGCTAAAAAGTAGTCATATGCATTGCTTTCAGGTGGTTAATTTAAACACCATATACCGTAACTGAGGGTGCAATCCTAAACAATTTATGATAGCATAACTCACTGCTTCCTGTTTCCAGGGTGTTGTGGGGAGGCTAGCCCATGTCTGTGCAGCAATGGCTTAACTTCCCCAGGAGTGGCACAAAAGTGCCTTATGGCTCGTTTGAGACATGCCCAAGGCAGCATAGGACTTGTGCAGGGATTTATGCTGGCATAACAGGGTTACGTTTGCAACCTTATTACTCTATTATATATAGTTTATTACCTGTAATTTATGAATTTCAAGAAGGCTACATGCTGCTGCATACAAGGAAAAGGAAGACCATGCAGGGTTTTTTCCAGGGTACAAGACTAGAAAAGAGGACATGTCCTGGAAAAAGAGGACATAGGGCACAATCCAGAGTAACTACAGGAAGTCCTTGCTCCGGTGTAAGAACAATTTGCTCTGGATTGCAATATGAATTTCCCATAGGTTTTCACTATATTGTGCAGTAACTATGTGTACACGTAATGTCTCTTACGTGCTCCCATAGTTACTCTGGATTGCGCCCATAGTCATTTAGCCTATACATATCAGGACCTAAATCAGCTATAGGTGTCAGTGTGGGAATGGAGTCAGGTGAATAAAAGAAATGTATACTTACCTCCCCCCCATGTCTTTGTGCCAGCACTACTGCACCCTGCAGAAGCCTTTAGTTAGGATTTGGCCCACGGTTAATAATTTACTATATGATATTGAATGCACAAAGGTCGTTATTCAAAAATATATTAATTGAGATTGTGGAGGCACTAGAAAAAGGAAAGTTTGCCCCAGTCCCATTGAAATCAAGATGACTTCCATGATTATCACAGTATGTGATTGTGTCCTATTGTTTTCAGTGGCATTTATGCATATTAAACTTCTAGATTATACCCGCTTAGTGTTCTCAATTGGCCAAATTACAGTCCTGAAGTCAGCTGCGTAGTTACAACAAAAGCAATGCTGTGCATCAGGTTTCGACCCTGCCACAAGCATCAAGGCAGTGAACTGCTGTAACAGGGTACTACATGGCTACTAGGTTGGGACAAATACCAGTATATAGCATATGCTTCAACATGTTTGGTGTTGTGGCTTGATTGGTGGCTGTTTGTCCTGGAAGGAATGTGCATGATGAAACCTGTTTCATAGTATGGGACTCTGCAGATATTTTGAAAAAATACACATATAGAAAGGAATGGAATCAAATACAGTGGTGTCTCGTTCCGGAGGCATGCTCTTTAAGTGAAATGCTCTTTAAGTGAAGCAGATTTTCCCATAGGAAACAATGGAAACTCAAGACTATTGGTTCCACAACCCCAAAAATATTCATATAAAAATATTTACTGGACATAAAAATGATGACAAAACACTGGAATTGAATTCAAAACATGCACTGAATGTGCATGATCCTATGAAGTCTATTTAGGCTGAAATCCTAAAGACACTTTGGGAGTAAGCCCCATTTAACACAATGGGGCTTACTTCTGAGTAGATATGGTTAGGAGGCTGCAATCAAAAACACTTTCCTGGGCGGCTTACCTAGGCTGCTGCTGAAGGTTCAAGGTGGCCGGTTGGAGCACTTGCGGGCAGTTAGGGCAGCTGCCTCTGGCACCCCTAGGCAACTGCCCCCAAGTTGGGGGCAGTTAGAGGCAGCAGCGCTGGCCGGCAGCCCTTTTAAAGAGCCTCCATGCAGAGTGTCAGTGCTGCATAGCACTTGTGCCCATCACACGCTTGCTTGTTAAGTGAAGCGGAACTTGTTACGTGAAGCAAGATTTCTTGGAAATTTTTACTTGTTATGTGAAACGCTTGTTAAGTGAGATACCACTGTATCCATGTTTTATCCCCAATATTTATATATATTTTATATAGTTTTTGAAAGAGCCTCGTATAAGTGAAAATCAATAAGTGAAAATTGGCTCCTTCTCTGCAATTGGGAGTGTTGAAATAGAGAAGGTCCCAGACTACCATTTAATTTGTGTACATAGGTAGGCTTATTCAGAAGTTATACTGAATGCATATAGGAATAAGTGGTTAGGCTAGCAGCGGCACTCTATTTCCCCTCTTTTTTCGTTCATCGTCATGTCTATCCACATTTTATCTCAACTGACTCAGAATTAGGAATGAGTAAAGCTTGAATTGAATTCTGTGGATTGTAGTATTATATAGGAACCACTGCATATAATATTCATGAGAGTGAGCAGTCAGTGCTATCATATAACTATGCTTCTGATATTCAGTTTTCAGACAATTTTGCTAAAATTATTAAAATTGAAGTTACGGTTGAACTTAACTACTCACAGTTGTTGTTGCTGCTGCTGATTCTGCACACATTTTAGAAGCGTCCCAAAAAATGCTTCAATTTTTGCATGGCTTTTCAATAACTGCAAAGTGAAAATAGTTACCTGTTCATTGCCCACACTCTCTGCCACAGGATGTGGTGATGGTATGTAATCTTAATGCCTTTAAGAAAAGATTCTCATATTTACTGAGTTTTATTATTAAAGGTAAAGGTGTCCTCTGTAGGTGATACCGGCCAGTGCATGCGTCGGCCAGTGTGCACAGGGACTGCCCCCTGCCACGCATCCTGGCACATGCACAGTGGTTCCTGTCTTCAGGAAATGATGCGAAGAAAGAAAATGATGCAAAGAAAGCAACCAGAATACAGTATGTACTGAGTTGAACTAGCTCTAAAAAGGTGAACATGTGCACCATCATTTTTTCCCCAGCAAAAATTACTCCTCCTTTCAAAATTCCTATTTTCCAAACTGAAAAGGAAAAGTTTAGAAACACTTGACACAAACTGGTTAAAATCTGCCTAAATCACAGCATTTATGTGCTTAGCAACTCCTATCTTTTTAGGTGCTCAACAACACCTATCTACACTACTAATAGCATTTGAATCCAGCTTGTATAATAACATTGAAAATTCCCCAGCTCTGCAAAATGCTTTGCAATCTTTATGTATGACTTCTTATTAGGCATCATTATTTATTGCTTCCCTGCGACCACCTCCATACTAATTCTAATTTCTTACCATTTGTTTTCGGCATATTAGTCACTTAGAGATTCCAACAGACTCGGTGCCTGTACAATAGGACTTAATTAGGTATAGTGTCTCCATAGAATTAAATAAGAGCATGCAAACAAGAGGGTATGATAAAAATTATACAAAGGCACAATATACTGAATAAATCAAAGTGCTGAGTTGTAAAGCCATTAAGAGCATGAAAGAGGGAGGGAGGAAAATTATGGGGTATAGTCAAGGGAAAAAAGATTTGTCGTAAGATGAGAAATGGAAACGTTACACAGGCAAGAGGGGAGAGCAGAACTGAAGAGCAGGAAGTACTCTTCAACTAAATGGTGTTTCTAATTAATCCCATGATGATATTAGGGAACTAACTGCATAATTTTTTCTGCTACCCACTGTCTTATAAGCATGGCAGGAAACTATACTTTCAGCATTCAAATGATGGGAAGTTAGGTGAAAAGCCCCAAAATGTCTCGTTTTTGTTCTCAGATGTTCCAGACAACATGTTGAAAAGGGTTCTTCAAAAGGTACGTGACTTTCTTTTAGTCAGGCATTTGCTTGAGGTTGTGCATATGTGAAACCTGGGGAGCTCTGGTCAAACAGTGTTTGACCATTTCAGAGTTCACTTTGCATCCTCCCAACTCCATTATTTCAGGATTGATATCAGCATATAACAAATGCTTCTGAACACCACAGCTGAACTGTCACCAGGAGGAGGAATTTGTCAATGCTGTCACTTCTTGTTCTTTTATTTTGTTGAGAGCATGTCTAGTTTCTTTAACCACATCATCAAGGTTATCCACCCCATGAATCTTGCAATCTCTGGTCTTGTGATCCATTAAACATCCCCTCATTTTAAGTTTCAGGATTGAGAGTGCAATCCAAACTGTGCGCTTGACTGCTGCAAGCCTAGGAGCATCACAGAGTGCCATAAAGCATTTTCCACCAACTCTGAAGTTGGCTGGGTTAGCATAGGTATGTGCGTCAGCCTGCGGAGGCCAGATCCAGCAAAAATGGAGGTCTAAGCCAACTGAGCTTAGCCAGTAAGGTGATCTGGGTGGTTGTGGGCAGGGTGGAGAGGAGGTTTTGGGACAGGGGGAAGATGGGTGGTAGGGCAGGTCCATGGGCAGACAGATGTGGAGTGAGAGGCCCAGGCTAGTCTGATCTGACCACCTCTTTAGGCTGCTGCAGCTCTCCCAGGGTGAGGTGAATTATAGGGAAAGAAACACAGCATCCTATCCACCCCTGCTACCAGCAGAGCATGAGTTCCACCAGCACAGGCTTCCCATAAAGCCAGAAACGGCTGGACCTGTCTGGCTTTTGCTTATTGGACCGGACTGTCCAGTCCAATAAGCAAATGTCCAGCCTCCGGTGGGGTGGAAGGGTGCTTGGGAGCACTTGCATAAATTTCGGTGCAGCCGCAGAATGGCACAACTGAGTTCTGCCCAGCTGGACAGCCATTGGGGTAGGCTTAAAGTGCACATGTGTGCGCAGCAACAGAGACTGCACAGCACACATGCATGCATTCTTTGTATGTAGGAAGTAATGTGGGAGCTGGTGACGTCCCCAAAGCAGATGCTCTGCCCAATGCGTCCTTCTGTGGGAGCCGGCGTGGGTGCTATCACTGTTCAGAATAACTTCCTTCAAATCCCTCCCTCCTCAGAATGCACATTTACTATGAAGCTGTTGGTACTACCCATTAAACTTACCACAAGCACATGTACATTAAATAATCACATATTTTTCTTACTTTGTCTTGCCATGAGTATTCTCCATGAAATTCTCATAACCTGAGATTTTGCATTTCTTCTTTATATTTCAACATTTTTAAGCAGGAATGGAGAATCTGTTCTGAAAGTTATCTGCAATGCTTCAAAAGTCTGCCTAAATTCTGGATAGACATCACTGGAGCCTAATAATTGCTGCACCGTATTATTTTATAAATTTCCCCCTTTCAAACTCACCATCTCAATCAGTTTGAGCATCAAATTTTCAGAAAATAAAGATTTCTCCTAGTGGATTTGGGTCATTATCAGACTTTGGCAAGATGTCCCAGATCCTCTGATCTAATCCTGATGCAATCTGACTGTTCTTTTTAATTGAAGAACCATCCATCATGCCCTGATTGTGAGCAACATTGGATGTTGACAAATGGGCTATTTGCATGGTAATACCAGACTGATTGATGACTAGGCTTGGAGAATTATCGCCATCAGGTCTTTGGCGCATGAGTAAGTGGGTTATGCAGGATGTCATTGTTGCTCCTGCAAATATATTTTAGAGGCCAACAGTTACCATCTATTATTAGTTAGCTGGAATCATTCTTTTGTAAGAAGTTATTGAAAAGTAATGTTTGGAAAGCAATATCCTGGGCAGTGGCACACAAACACCTTGAAGCCATTTTGTAAAAAACTCTGGATTATTTATGGATGTTGAATAGGAATGCCCTTCTCAGACAATCCTGTCTGCTTCCATGTATGTGCATATAGGATTGGCTCCTAAGAGCTGATTGTGTACTAGCTGATATTTTTACATAACAATTGAGATGTTTTATTTATTTCTGAATTTTTCCTCCTTTTTTTTAAAGGAAAACCAGACAGGCCCACTGGTTAGCTTATGGTAATTATTCTATCTCATGAAATAGTGTAAAGAAAACATTCAGTAGGTTCTTAAATGATCAGATCTACTAACATCTGCAAAGAATAAAGTAAAAGAATCCAATGGCCTTCTAAAGAGGGATAAGTGAAAGCAAAAGCTGTTGTGCTTTACTAACAGGAATTGCAGGTTGAAGCAATGGGAAGGCATGAGATGCAGGCAATTTTCATCCTTTTTAGAAATCAGCAGGCAATGTTGAAAGAAAGAGGTGCATCAGGGAAGACCATTCAAATGTGTGGTTGTTGCTGCTGTGCAGATTATATACAGGGTAATTTGAAAAGTAATTCCCTATTTTAAAATACTTATAAATTACAATATAGGGAGTTACTTTTCAGTCACCCTCTATATCAGCCACTGTGGCAAGTTATTTGGCAACCATGCTCAAGCTCAGCACAAGGATTCCCTTTGCTGACATGGTTACCTCTTGTCATTTTTAGCAAGGATAGTAAGGATCATGCGTTAATCTATATATATATAAGAGAAAAGTCACTCACTGACTGACACACTGAGTAACTGACTCACTCACTCATCACCACCCTGCCAAAACCACTGCGCCTAGAAGCGTGAAATTTGGGGAGGGTGTTCCTTCCGTGACCGAGGGGTGCACTAAGAACCGGTTTTTGGAAATTCCAACCAGAAGGGGGTGAAAAGGGATGCAACGTGTTTTCCTCCCTATACTTTGCATTGGAGAATTGCTGACTCATCAACATTCCGCCCCAACTGCTGGGTGCTGAAATTCTGGAAGGGAGTTCCTTCTGTCACCTGAACACCCACCAAGAACCCATGTGGAGAAATTTAACTCTTCAGGGGCTGAAAAGGGGGCAATGTGTTTTTGTCCTGAACTTAACATGGGAGACTGACCAACATCCAGCCAATTTGGTCCTTGGTGCCCAGTGCACTGGGGGGGGGGTGTTGTTCAGAGGAAGAGGTTGCACTGGCGAGGATTCTGCACATGGGAAAAGTTGTGCATGGGGGGATGGTGCGCCTGGGGGGAAGTTGCGCCTGGGGAGAACTTGCGCGTGGTGGGAAGTTGCACATGGGGTGTTGATGCGCCATGTGGGGATGGCATATGGGGAAATGTTACTCCTGCAACGCGGGTACACTTTTCGCTAGTGGATTATATTCTACAACCAAATGCCATCATTGGAAATACCATACTATTAATAAGTACTAACAATGTCTCAAGTAATAATGGCATTCAAAGCAGGGCCCCAGCTGAAAATCTGAATATTGTGAGAGACTCATATAGAAATTGTTCTTTAATCCACATTGTTTTTAACTGGAACAAAGTTCCAGATCAACACCTGGAATATTGTTGAGAATCAATGGATTAAGTCAAGAGTAATTACTTCGTAATGAATTATTGCAAAGGAAGTTAGATACATATATATCTCATATCAGATTCCTAAAGGATTGCCTAGAAGAGGCAATATACAATACTTATGACTAGTCAGACCACCACCATCACTGTTAGCTATTCCATCTTATCTTATTTGTCCTCATCCAGTCCATCACTGCTGTCAAACAATTTTTTAGGAAACCACTGTGGCACCTGGATGAGAAATAGGAGGAAAGGAGGCCCCCGACTTCAAAAAGAGAACATTTGACACAGTCTCAAGATGCACGAGCCGTGTTTTCTGACGCTTTGAAAAGTAAACTGTTACACAGAGTTTTTCATCTATTCAGCACTTTTAAAGTAGAATCAAAGGATACAGTGAGTGAAACCATGAGTGACGGATGTTTGGTAATAGATGATTGCATAAGACGTTAGATATAGCAGGTTCCTATCTTTTAATTGGATCTCTTTTTTCATACTCAATCCCTTTTTTCTTGGACAAAAGATTAATTTGTATGGATAATAACAGTATCTATACTTATATTAGATAAGTGAGAACAAGTCTGTGATATGAACTCAACTATAAGGGTATAAACCAGCCATCAGTGGCATGCAATGGGTGGGAGGAGAGAGCCCTCTATGGGAATATTACTGCAGAGTTAGTCATTAAATTACTTATTGCACATGACAATAATTTGTGTTGTTGGTCATTGCCATGATGCTGTAGTGGCTGGATAGGTGGCTGTGAATGAATGTGCACCAAAAATGTATGTACGTACGTACATACCTACATACATACATGTGGCAAAATGGACACCTACATCTCTCACTTCAGTAAGTCCAGACAGGGATCCTTCTTACAGCCCAATCTGACCTTTGACTACCTCTACAATGTAGTGCTAGTGATGCATCTTGTGGGGATCAGGCTGATTGGGAAAGTAATTAACAAAACTTTTTACTTATCACTCGTGACACTCCCTGGTCTCCTGTTTGGAGTCAACAAAACTATGCCAGCTCTTTACTCAGTTTGCCAGTATAATGTGTGAATAGGATTGGACTGTCTCTGCATCTAATTCCCACTCCCCATCTTGGGCATCACCTGATGATTCCTTGGTGCAATACTTGTCACTGGTCCTTAGATAAAAGCTCCTTTTATATAAGTTAGCTAAACTGAGAAGAGAGGATGGAGATAATAATAAATCAGTTTGTGAGAAAGTATGGGACATAAACCTGAATTAAACATCGCTTTTGAGAAGGACCCAGTTATGATGCATTTCAACTAAGTGCTAAAAATATAAATTGAACCCCTCAATTCCTTGGCTGCTCTAATAAATGGGGTAACAGGAGAATTACAGGTGTCATGAAAGAGTAAATGCTCCTCTGAGTCTTGGATAGACAGTAAACATTTATTGGCTGAGCAAAGAATGAAGCATACAATACTTTAGAAGAAACCCAGTTAAGAGAATGGTGCTGCCCAGAGGCCCAACTAGAGAAGTTGTAAACTAGGAATTTTCCCCCTTAGGCTGATGTTGACAGAATTAAAAAATATGATCCTGAGCCTTGGAATTGGCAGCAGATTTAAACATATAACAACACTTTAGAAATGTATTACAACTAAGCAGAAAGTCAATCATATAACTCTTTAGGTCAAGGTGAGCCAGGTGTTTGTGTTTTTGTTTAGCTCAAGTGGATGATGCTCCAAAAAACTTTCAACTATGATCGGGCAGAGCTTATTGCTTAGCCATTACAGCAGTTCCTTGCCCAACTACATGACCAGTATGATTTTTTTTTTCTTTAATGCTTCAATCCACTGTTGAAAACCAGGAAGTGTGGGAAGACAAATGCCATATTTTATGGAAAAGGCTATCTTTTCCTGTAGACCTAAATATGACTCACACTTTGCAAGAGGAACAATGCAGGGTCGACTGTAGACTGTAGATAGATACAGTGGCGCCTCACATAACAAATTTAATTCTTTGCAGAGGCATGTTTGTTATATGAAACGTTCTTTACATGAAACTGATTTTCCTATAGGAAATATTGGTTCCAGAACCCAAAAAATATTCATATAAAAATATTAACTGTATGTAAAAATGATGACAAAACACTGGAATTGAATTCAAAACATGCATTCAATGTGCATGATCCTATAAAGTCTACTTGGGCTGCAATCCTAAAAATACTTTCCTGGGAGTAAGCCCCATTTAACACAATGGGGCTTACTTCTGGGTAGACATGGTTAGGAGGCTGCAATCAAAGACACTTTCCTGGAAGTAAGACCCATTTAACACAATGGGGCTTACTTCTGGGTAGACATGGTTAGGAGGCTGCAATCAAAGACACTTTCCTGGAAGTAAGACCCATTTAACACAATGGGGTTTATTTCTGGGTAGACATGGTTAGGAGGCTGCAATCAAAGACACTTTCTTCTGTAATCAGACACTTTCAAAGCAGCCAACTTTCTCCTCCTCTTCATCCTGAGCCTCTCTCTCCCCTGCTCCATTCTGGGTAGCCCTGAGCTGCTTTATCTTCTCCGCTGTTGTTCTCTCCCTCTGCCCAGTGGACACCTGGCCACAGGAAAAACAGTGCGGAAGTGTTGCTTTCGCTATGGGCAGGCGTGCTAGGCAGCCCTGATACTTTTTAAAAGGGCTGCTGGCCAGCACATTTGCTCCAATTGCCAGCGAGTTTGTTTGTTATGTGAAGCACAGTTTGTTACGTGAAGCAGAATCCTGGAGAAATTTTTGTTTGTTATGTGGAACATACTTTACGTGAGGCACTTGTCACATGAGGCGCCACTGTATTGTTAAGAAAGCTAATCAAAATCTAGAGTTGTGTTTTAGTTTTTTTGACTTAATTGTGTCAAAGATTGGCTTGGACACAAGGAACAAATGGGTTCAGTCTCTTACACTGCCTGCTGTGATAATGGCACAGGCCCATTACTGAAAAGAATATTCAGTAGTGTCATAATCTGCATTCTGTGGGTCACAAGAATTTCAATTAACTCGGAGAAATTACTCAGCCATAAAGGGATACATAAGGTCTATACAATATGGTGCACTTAAAGCATTTTTCATCTTCAAAGTGATTTACAAGCAATAATTAATCAATCCTTCCAGCAACATTCTGAGACAAATGATCATCATAATTTTATAAGATGTTTGAGAAATTGAGAAAATCTATGTTTAAAGGATGCTTTACACATCATTTGGTGAAGACAAAGGTCAGACGTTCAGAGACAGGCCTGCAGATATATGCAAATATAATAACTACCAAACTTGTATATCCGCATGATGAAATACAGTAGTACCTTGGTTTAAGAGCGACTTGGATTAAGAGTTTTTTGGATTAAAAGCAAAATTTTCTCAGAAATTTTGACTTTGTTTAAGAACAATGTCTTGGAAAACAAGCACTTCTGAGGAAGTTTGGAACAGGCTTCCATATCCAGGAAACTCACAGGAGGTGCTGCTTGAGCTGGGATTGGGTTATAGAACATGCTTTTTCATGGCCAGAAAATTCACATAAGGGGAATCTGGGGGGAGCAGCCTAATCCAGGCAGTGTGGGATCTGTGTGTAAGGTGCGCCATATCAGTGTTCTAGTGCTGCTCCCCATCAGCAGCATGGGAGTGTTAAAGCTGCACAAAAAGGCGAAGATTCCATTGAACCAATGGATAGCAATGACACCATTAGTGATAGTAAAAGTCATCCTCCAAAATAAATCTCCTCTCTCTTGTTTATCTCTTCAGCCATGAAGGGTTTCAAAGGTACAGTACAGTTCTGTACTGTACAGCATTTTCTTTATTACAGTGTTTGTAATCATTTTTATATTCAGTAAATATTTTTATATAAATATTTTTTGGACTGTGGAACCAGTCTATTATGGGTTCTATTATTTCCTATGGAAAATCAGCTTTGAATTACAAGCATTTTTAATTACACACATGATTCCCAAACGAATTATACTCGTAAACCAAGGCACCACTGTACTGTAGTATAACAATTTTTTGAACCAGCTCATTCATTCTCAGGAGTGAATGAATATTGTTCGTTACTTCCACATGAGTCTCTAGCAAATGAATTCACTTACTTTATATTTTCTGCCAAGGAGACCATACTGAGCTGATCCCAGCAAAAAAATAAAAGTAAAAATAAAAATTAAAAATAGTAACCTGGTTTTTCAACCAGTTCTTTGGCTGGTTGCCCACTGACGCCCACTCTCTGAGTCCTACCCCTCAACCAGTTCCCAACCCATGAGTGGACCTGCCCTCCAATTCCCTGACTGTGGAGTTTTCTCACAAGTCTCTGGTGAGGGACATTATCAAACAGCTTCTGAAAGCCCAGAAATGTAATGTCCACAGGTTAGTCCAGATATATAATGTCCACAGGACACACACATGCACACACCCACAAGGGTGGCAAATAATGGTGGGAATGCTGAGGTGTTTAACCAGGCTGTAACCAGGATTCTAGAGGTGTGAAGGTGACAATGTTTCAGGTAGGCAATTATGTCAGGTATCTATACTTGTGTGCAAAATGAAAGGATAAATATGGGGAAACAAAGAACCATAACTCAGTTTAAGGAGGATAGAAAATCCCTCCTGGCTCTCTCCCCCCCTTCCGCAGCTACAGCCCTTAATACCCCCAGCTACTTTGCCTCCAACACAGGTCCAACCCCAGTGAAAGAGAAAAGAGGCTTCTATTAGCAATTAATAGAAGCATTTTTCCCTTTTGAAAAGCATATAGGTAGGTGTGTGTCTAGACTTAAAGGCAAAGTTCTTACAGCCTCCCTCTTCCCCCATGTTTCATCTGCTCCCCACACATAAAATTTTTTATTTTGTATATTAAAATAATTATTAATTTTTTGAAAAAGGCTTTGGACCAAGTTGCATATTCCCTGTATTAGACTGTGCTACAATATATTATCATCATCATCATTATAAACATCCCACAATTTAAATTTTTTTACCCCTATCATGTCCATGCCTTCCTGTGCTCCAGATTTGGGGGAGAGGAGGGTAGCTCAGTGGGACGGCTGGACATGTTTTCAGTTTTCAGAGTTTTCTTGTGCCAGAAATGGACATTAATTATAGATTTAGGCAGCCTTGAGGTATCATCTATTTCACGGTCAGTTTTTGAATAAGGACCAGTAAGTCAGATGCCAAAGGTATGTGGCAGAGATGTCCTAAATGCATGGGACAAGAGAATTGTGTAGCCTTTGATGTGGAAAAGAGAAGCTAGAAGCAAAAGGAAGACTGATACAGACCTGGAGGTTGTAGTGACTTTGAAACTAGTGAGATTTTCTGCATTCGTGGATTTATAACTATGCCCTTTAACCATAAGAATTGGCTTGGCATATGCAGTTTCTTTTTCCCTTCCAAAGTCTAGGTTGTATGAAAGTTTAAATTATATGTGTAGCAATGAATACCCAAAAAGTGGAGACTAAAAAACCACAAGGGAATCTAACAATCCTACATTCAGCTGGATATTGTCCAAAATTACAGAGAATGTGTATATTCACTGGTCTGTTGCTGAAGGCTCATTATCAGTATTCACCAGAGTAACCCCATAATTTCAAACGTTTGCCAGATGTTTGCTCATTTGCCAGTGTTAGCTTATGATGGTTGATATATGTCTACATGGCCTTTTCTGAAAACGACATGGCAGTTCTCCACTTGATAATATATATTTCAAGGGAATGGCACATTAAAAGATCCCTGGAGAGTGCTACCAGATCTTTCTTTTTCAATTATTAAGATTTTTAATCTGCCCAAAGATTCAGTAAGGGTAACATTGCTTGAAATATTTCATGAAATATGTTTGCAAGTCTGGCATCAGATAGAGGTATGTGTGCTATTGGAGCTGGGAATTTCAGCAGAGCATGGGGCTACACATGGGAGCTCTGAGCCATGCAGCATCACCAGTTATCTCATTCCCACACCATGCCAAAAGATCAGAGGAATCCTGGAACACTTATAACCACAAAAGCAGTTCAATCATTTTCATTCCATGGTACACTGACAAGGCACTAATTGTCAAGGCATCAGGTTTTTTTGACAGTTGTCAAGTCGCACCATGCTGCTGGAAAGGGTCTCATCTCTTAATGAGACATCTCATTGGGTTCTCAACTCTCCACTATCCTTACCCAAAATCTAAAGGCACACCTGCAGACTATTCAAAGCACACTAACGTGCAATTCACATCAAGTTGACAATCACTGCACTAGGATATAGAAAGGTTTGTATGTTCCAAGATATTTGCTGTTCTCCAAAGAAGTGGAATTCTATCTATCATCCCCTACAATCCAGAGTAACTACGGGAGCATGTAAGAGACATTACGTGCACCCGTAGTTACTGCACCACCTAGTGAAAACCTATGGGAAATTCATATTGCAATCCAGAGCAAATTGTTCTTTCACCGGAGCAAGGACTCTCCGTAGATTCTCTGGACTCTCTGGATTGCGCCCTACATCTATCTACAGTATTTATATTCTGTTCACAGTATAATCAAGTGCACTAGTCAGTCAATGGAGAACAGAACACTTACAAGCGAAAATTAAAGAGAAAATTAAAAACAGTTAGGAACCCATACATAGAGGAGGCAGATCTGGCCTGGTGATAACTGCTGCACAAGTTGCAGGACCATACAGAGTTCTAAAATACAAACTCAAGCACAGCTCAAGATTTTTTATGTTTATATTGCCAGAAGTCATAAACAGTCAGTGAGCTTTTTCTCAGGGAGTCTTGCATTGCCACAAGGTATCTTGGGGAAAGTAAGTAGAGGCAGCATCTACTCTCTTCCTTGTCTGTGGATGGAGAGGCATGCCTATCAGCTAAAAGAGGAAAATGTGGAGGATCCAAATGCACAGAGGACTAGATCTAACCTTTATCCCAAGGCTTAGTGAAACATTAACACAGGCCTGTATGAGCATCTAACCTGAAATATTATATAGCTATGCTATAAACTGCTCACAAGCAAGGACAGCATGGCCTAGAACACTGTCAGACACCATCTTGAGTCTCCAATCAGTATTTTTTTAATCCTTATTACACGACTTGCATGCTGCAGTGAAATTCAGAAGAGTGGGACTTCATTTACGGAGAGAGTGTGAAAGAGTTTGCTGTCTCAAATGAAACTGAACATTTCACAGTTCTTGGTTTCACTCCAGTGCACAAGGAGCAAGGTGAGGGATGATCTGCTTTGCACTGGAGTGAATGTGAAGCAGATCAGTGACGGCCGGAATTGGTGGCAGGGAGGCAACAACAGCAGCTTCAGACTGAAAAGCATCCTGAACCTGACACTCCCCCCGATCGAGCTCTTAAAATCTTCCACCAATGGAGCTCCATTCAGGTGGCTGCATAGATGAGCTGACACTGCTACTAACCCATAACACTATTTTGTCACATATGCACATAGTTTTGATTAACTTCTTTTTTTGTATATTGTTGGTGCCCCCCATTCTGGTTCCTGTAGACTGATGGGGGAAAGCTAGTATGGAAGGGCCCAATATATCTTCACCTCCCAGGGGAGAAAAGCATGTGGTTAGGTCTCTTTGCCAAGGCAGACCTGGCTACTCAGCCTGCAGTGGAAGGGAAAATCTTCATATCTAATTTTTTTCCAAATTAATGTTTTCTTGGCTGCCTCTCTCAGCCAATATATTTCTGTCTTGGATGATTGATAATTGATTAGGAAGGCCATGAAAAAGCTGTGCCCAGCCTGTCATCTATAGGAGCAGAATGTGTTACAAAATAGCTGCAGATCAGCTCCAGCCAAATGCAGCCATCGACCTTGCCACAAAACCCAAACCATCTCGTACCTCCAGCCCCGATACGTGCTGTACATCAAATCTTCCTGTTGAATTAAATGCTGTAGCACAGAGCCACAGAAGCAGTGCAGTAGCTGAGCCTCCGTCTGTTATTTTATTCCCCATTGAGGAGCAAATTCAATGCTGTTCTTTTTACTCCACTGTACTTAGAGACCCAAGAAACTATAATTAAACATCATAAGAATAATGATTTCATTAAGACTTATTGCATGGATTAAGCCATGTACAAAGCAGGGTGTTGTAAGACACCGTCAAACAGTTTATCTTTCTACTATAATTGAAGTTGCAGGGATTACAGCAAAAGAGCAGCAAAAGGTAATTTCCAATTTGGCCCAGGCTCTCCCCAATTCCCTCCAGCTCCCAATTATCATATTTCTTCTCCGAATCAGATCTTCGCCTACATTCACAAGCTGCTTTAAGCTCAAAGCTATTAGCAGACCACTCTAATCCTCGCACATGGCACTGGAGCTCTCTTTTCCTCTTCATATTTCTTCCTATTTACTGCAAAGGGGAAAGAAGGCTGTATGCAGACAGGCAAAGAAAGACATCCACTGCTGAAATACCAGTTTGGCAAAAGACAGGGAGTTTTGTCCTTGCAACCACTTAAAAACTCTGTAACCAATTTCTTCTAATTCCTTGTGGGTCCTTGTGAGTTATAGTGCATGTATGTCCAGGGTGTATCTAAGGTGTGGCAAGCCAGGGCAATGGCCTGGAGTGCCACTAAGGAGAGTGGCATCCCACCCAGGCAGACGCCCCACCTGTCTTTCTGCAGCCTCTTTCTGTGGTAAGGGGGCCTGTTGAAAGGAGGTGGGCCCACCTGCCATCCTGAAGGACATTCTTTGACTCTGAAATGGAGCTCTTCCTGGAAAAATGTGGTCGTATTTAGGGCAGGGACAATGTGATGACATGAGAAGGATCATGTTGCTATGTCACCATCCTAGGCACCCATAGTGATATACACTTGATTATGTGTAAATGTATACAAATTCTAAAATATGGATTTGCTGTCACAAGCCCCATCAACAAAGCTGACTCATGTATAAAACACAGTGATGGGATTCAAAGAAATTAACAAGTGGTTCTATGCCCATCTGGCAGCCACTTTTAAATGGCTATTTTTTAACTTTATATGTTCTCTCTCTTGTTAACAACTGGTTCTAAAGAGTAGGTGCAAACCTGCTGGAGCCCACCACTGATAAAACAATACAATTCTAAAGGACTGAAAACTATTCTTCTATCCCAGACTCCTCTAAAATATAGCTGGGGTGGGGGAGGCAGATAAAGGTTTCGGTGCAAGCCCACCACTCCATGAACAAAGCTTACCATTCTGCCTCCACGCTGTTCATATTCTGAGTAGAAATGAGCACTGAATGCCATGCAACAGTTGCAACTGCGTAAAATGTCCTGGTGCCCAGATCTACTTGGAATAAAAGCAGTTCAGAGGAGGAACTATAATCTCTGGCCCAAACGGGAATCAGTTTTCTGTTATAAAGTGGTTGTGAGTTTGGCAACGTCTATCCTATTAACTTGGAAATTGATATTTTGGCATATATATTTTAACAATACATGTTTTGTAGATTTTTCCTAAGGCAGAAGTACTGTGTTTGATAGGCGACTTTGTTTGGTTTCACCCTTTTGCTGGTTCTTTGGAAAGGGGGAAAATATTTACATAGTCAGAAAACATTTCCTTGTTCTGAATTGACTTCTTCCTTGCTCTGAATTGACTTCACATTTTGGCAGTGACAACCTATAACCAACTCTCATGACATCTAGTCAGAAATGAGATACAGCAAGAGGAAGGAAAAAGAAATGGCATCAAACAGCAAAATGGCAGAAGATTAATGGCAGAAAATAGGATAGAAAAATGTTGGATTCACTAACAAGTTAGTTGTGCTGAGACATATTTCCCTTTCAAAAGGTACACCTTTCAAATGCACCTTTCAAGTACACCATCAGGCAAATAGTGGTCACAGTTCTAGTATTATGACTGAACACAACTTCTTTAGCAACACAGTTTCCATACCCAAATTTATTCCCCTAGAATCCTTATTGATTTTTTTCTCTGTCACTTATTTAAGACCCCAGCTAGGTCATGGTCCTTTAAAGCAATCATCAAAACTTTCATTGATGAGCAACTTCCAAGAGGCAACAAGAACACTGAGCCACTCAGTATGGGATAGCATATTAGAAAAGAGCTTTGATGCAGCCTTTCCAACCCCAAAATAAAGCCACGTTCAACAGAAAGAAGAGCTTATCCACTAAAGAACGTGACACGGATGGAAAGCGCCAGCTTACAATAGAGACAGCCATTTAGTGGAGCCATTTATGACAGACACAATTAGGGCTCAGTTGCTCCTCATTCTAATTTCAAAGCCAAGGGTTGCCAAGTTAGTCCAAATCAGTCTTTGCTTGGCTCCAACATTTGAAGATGAATACTTCTTTGTAAAGATGTTTGTTGCAGTATCTCAGCTTTCTGTAACAAAAATATTCATTTTCCTGGAGGAGCATTAACCTTTGCCATAAAGTTGTTTACAGAGGCTACACTGATATAAAAAATAAGTAGATGGTACATTAACCACAGAAGGAAAACTCATTTGCTCTCTGATTATGACTTTAAAAAATAGTAAGGAACGTTACCAGACCTCTTAGAAACCACATACAGGTAATGAAGTTCTTACAGATGTATTTTGTACTGTTACCAGTATTTACAATGGGGAAAAATGTTGAGAAAGCTAGACTGGTGTGATATATGCTGTATATTTACATATTTTAAGATGCGTTTTAGAGAGCTGGGTTTAGACTCAATTTGTTAAAGTTAGCACACAGTTCCCCTTCCAGTTTAAGATGAATTACCTGAAATATGTAGTATATAGGCAGCGGTTCTCAAACTGAGGCACCACAGTGCTGAGCTTGTCCCTCCTATCAGCTCCCTTAGGTACTACCATTGTAGATCTCATGAAAGGCAATATTGCAGAGTTCAAAATCACAAGAGTTGGGTACCACCATCTTGGATCTTGTGAGAATTGGGAACTGCTATCTTGGATCTCACAAGATTTCATGCGATCCAAGATGATAGTGCCTGACTGAGTAGGAAAGACAAGGCTGCAAATATGCTGTGATCCCAGTAAATTTGTGACCCAATACAGTGATTGCATATGATTGTAGTGCCAATATTCTGTTAGTGGGAGTGAGGAAAAAGGAAGGCTATAGATTTGTTCTCTTTTCATAATTTCAGATAGGCCATTGGAATTGACACGGATGAATATCTGTTCAGCATTTTATTCACATAGCTGCAGTTCAAGAATGTACACTTGGGTCCTAAAGGGATCCAGCAAAGTAAAAATTATAATGGGAGATAAATGCCAAAGGTGAATCTCTGAACAGAAAGTGGTGTGCTAAAAAAATAAACCATCTTTGCCAATGTGGGCCCAATGTTGAAAGGCAACTACAACAACTGACTTGAAATCCTTATTCTTAACAAGAGCATCTCAAGTAATGCAGATGATGCAGTGATGGTGATGCATCTTCAGTGCTGCATCTTCAGTGATGCAGATGAGACGGTGCTATGAAAGCACATAAAATGTGAGCCTTGTTCCCTATAAAACCTATCAATAGAACCAACTTCCACAAAGGAAGGGGTAATGCTGCCACCTAAATATTCCCTTTTGGCAAGTAAAATATTTTCCATGTGTTCAGCACCCATGTGATGAAATCTACTGGTGTGATCTGCTAGACCAGGGTGACCAGACGCCAAACGCAAAATCCCTGAACAGCAAGGCCAAAATTCCTGATCGAAGGTCAATATTCCTACTCCCCATCCGGAAAATGTAGGACAAAATGTAGGGCATGTTAAAATAAGCTAAAAACACTAAAAACAAGCTAAAAACACTGTTATAGCTTTCCTGTACATAATATATTACACTATATTACTTATTTTAAATTGAAAAATGATGAACTCTCTGCTCACCCCATCCCAGTCTGGTTTGGAGGTTGTGGAACCAATTTTGAGGGTTCCCAAAGTTTTCCAAACAACTTTGCCAAATGAGGCATTCAGCTTCATGGAGATTCTGTTCAGGTTTGAATGAATTGGGGAAAAATTGGCACTTGTGTTTTGGCATTAAGGAAAATAAAAGCAGATATTTATTTTTATGCCCAGACACTAAGCTTTTTGCACAGGGTGATCAGATGCCAAATGGTAAATCCCTTAACCCCTAAAATCCCTATGTGCTTAAAAATTGAAGGACACCGCAAAAATGTAGGACATCTTAAAATAAAGCAGAAATACCCATATTGTTTTCCTGTACTTAATTTCAACCCTTTAAAATTGAGAACCTTGTAAAATGCATGATTCAGACCCAGACATTAAAGCAACCATTTGTAGTAGCATAACACAAGCCAGTGACTCCAACATATGTGGTTCAGACCCAAACACACAAACACACAGAGACACAAGCAAGATATCAAGCAGGGAGGGGGATAGAAAGGAGGACATCTCTGCATCAGGGAGGTGGGATCTGGAACCACCTAGAGAAATCTGCAGTGCCCCTGAGGGTGTGCAGAGTGCAAAAGCAGACTGTGGGAAGCCAGAAGGACCAGGATGTAAAGGACTGGGAAGGAGGAATCAGAGCATCCCCAGGCAGGAGTTACCTTACAGGTCTAGAAGTGGAGCACAGCCTGAATTGTTGGCTGAGGCAGGGTTAAGAGGCACTGAAAGGGTTAAGAGCTGGAGTTTTAGGGCTAGGGAAATCTGAGCTGTGTGCATGGCTTGTAAATTCCAGAAGCACTCTTGCATTTCCCTACTCCCCCGGACAAGGTAATAAATACCAGAGGTGTGGGGGGAGAGGGGAAAGACGGATGTCTGGACAGCTTGCTAAAAACAGAATCATGGGATGTCTTTCAACACTCCTGAGATACTCCTTTCCTATCAGAAACATGAGTTGTAAAAAAGAGAAAAAAGGGGGTAGTTACATAAAGACTTAGGCTACAATCCAGAGTAACTACGGGAGCACGTATGAGACATTGCGTGCACCCATAGTTACTGCACCACCTAGTGAAAACCTATGGCAAATTCATATTGCAATCCAGAGTAACTTGTTCTTACTCCGGAGCAAGGACTCCCCATAGTTACTCTGGATTGCACCCATAGTTTAAAATAATTTGTTTTAAAGTGAGTGTTACGATCTAGCTCTTCCTCCACCTGGGAATGCCTTAAGACTGACCCTGAGATTAGTCCCACACAAGCCCCAATTACTAGGGATGCTGACCTATCCAAGGGATTTTTGCTATTACCAAAGGAAAAGAGAGTTAACAAATGCTTGGATGAAGTGCAACCTGTGACCACTCAATAGACACACTATCTTCTAAGTAGTACTTCACCTCCCCTCTGGGTTCTTTAGTAGGGCAAACTGATTCAGCATATAACCATACCAGTAATCCAGTTAAAAAGTTTTATTCAAATAAAAATTCTTTAAAGCTTTACAGCAAATACAAATGCCAAAAGCAAAAATAATAGATACACAAAACCTCCTGCACTATATACTTTTCACTCAACTAACTTGCAAGTTACTTACATACAGTTTATTCCAAAATAGTCCAAATCCATTCTCAAATTACATCATTTGAGGCAGATGGTTCCCTCAGACTTCCTAGAGCATAGTTCTTAGTTTAGGCCTGCTGATTTAGCCTCAGCCTTCTCACAAGTAGAGAATGGACCAAAAAACCCAGCCTTAGTCCTTTGTTAGAGTTTTTAATGTGTATTCATTTCTCCAACCCTCCCTGGCTTATCAGCTCTTAACCAATCCGAGCTAGATTAAATGTTGCCCCCCCCCCCCAGACTAAAGTTTCCCACCCAAGATCCAGCTGCAACATATTTTGCAATCAACATAGGTGATTGGACTCTAAGACTACAATCCTATGCAAACTTACCTGGGAGCAAGCCCCACTGAACTCAATAGGACTTGCTTCTCAGTAGATGTACTTAGGATGGTGCTGCAACTCCTTCGTAAATATTTTTAGGATTGCACCCTAAAACTGCTATAAAATTCAACTTCAGTGGATTTCTAAAAAGTAGATGTTTTTGTTAAATTCTTCTAGCAAACTTCTGGCAAATGTGTAACGCAGTCCCTTTCTATCAGTTCTATATGTGAAGCACCTGCTCATCATTTTAGTCACAGCACAACACCAAGTTTCTGTGCACATGTTGGAATCATGTTTTGCTCCCTTAAATTTCCTGCAATGTTCTCTCCAAAGACAATGGGCAAGATTTGGAAGAAAATCAGGAATTCAAGGAAAGCAACTTTGCCATGACAACACTTCCTATAGAAAACATCATTTAACCTGGAAAACAAACTGTAACAGCTCAGGTAAAAATACAGGGTTAGGCCGGTAGAGAGATAATGCACAGAGAACCTGCTGAGCAAATAACAGCCTTTTGAGAATCAACATTAGCATAATTGTTAAACATGGATAATTGCTGAAATAGCATTTGCTGGCATCGCCGGTTGTGTTTCCAATCGCAATGTTTTCTCCTACCTTGTGCAAAATTATTCCACTAGAGTTTGGAAGCTGGCTCAGCTCCCTTTTAGTGGAAGAGTCATCATGAGGGAATTGGCACCATCTGAAAGCCTGAGGCAAAGAGGGGAATAAACTTGTTAAACAAGTTGCAGTCCAGCCATCCTTTTAGTCCCAGGTTGTCATCTTCTGCATTCTCTGCTTTGTTAAAATCTATACGCAGCACCATCTTCCCAGTCGATACTTGATAAGGCTGGACATTTCTGAATCAATTTCTATTGATTTCCTTCTTCTGAAATAGGATAAGAAAGAGGCAAATACAATGAACATTTAGTAGGGTGTATTGAACCAGTCCAAGAGCTGGCAAAAACTTGGCCGCAAAAAAATAGAAGCAAATATAAAAAACAGGCAGAGAAAGCCTTGGCTACAATTGCTATAATAAGCCAGTTTTTTTAAAAAAAAAGTTGGCTATTGATCTAGTGACAGCCAGTCAAGAGAGCCAACGATAGTGAAATGGCAAACAAATGAGGTTGAAATAGCTAAACATTTCTCCAGAAGGCAGCGAATGACATACAGGGAGTTTGTCAACAAGAATACATGCACAGATCATTGCCCTGCTCCACCCTGCAAGAGAAGCCATTTCCACAGTTCACGCTTAAATCTTTGTGACAGAACAGCTGAGTAAGATGAATGTGACCCTCAGCACAATCCTAACCACGTCTACTCAAAAGTAAACCCCAGTGATTTCAATGGGCCTTACTCCCAGGAAAGTGTATTTAGGATTGCAGCCACCATTTGATAGTTGCGAATGCAAGCAGCCCATGCCATGAATATGCACTTTGGAGGTAGCATCATGTTGGAGGCATCACATGTGCCTCCTCCTGAAATGGAGGCTGGATGGCATGGCACACTGTAGGAAGTCTGCATGCATCGGAGCCAGTTTTGTTTGGATGCAGCATGAACATCATTATGTTCGATGAGAATTCGATGAATTTGGATACAAAGGCAGAAGTGAACAGTCTGTGCATGCAATATGGCTAGTTCCACAAACAACAAACACACTGACTGCAAGCGAGCAACTACTGGTAGTAGTAAATTTGCTGTTCCATCAGAGGCCCCGTGAACATGCAGAAATCCATCAGCCATACCTGTCACTAGGACCTCTGTGCACATGCAGGAGTACAGATTGTAATCACTGGGTGCAATCGAGGAAAAACAATGCAACTTGAGTATAGTCCAAAGCAATCTTGCTCTTATGTTTGCAGATCTGGCAAACTTATGTTTGTGATCTGACACTGTAAATCCCAGCGTGGCTTTACAAAAAGCATGCCACTGTTGTACAGTGTGGGACTACTGAGCAAATGGCAGGGGAAGGGGTCTTGACTTGTGTGTGCCAATAGCTCACTCAGGCCACACCATGACAGGTAAGAGGGCAAGTGGGAAACGTTATAGGCACTTTAGGAGAGGATTAAAACAGAGAGCAGGGCAGGCAGGGCAATTCAAGGGGTGAATTGCCAGGATCCTATTCCCCCTTTCCTGTTGACGCTCCTCAGACTTACGGCAGCTTAGGGTGCACTCCTAACTTAGGCTTGCACAACTCATTGGTCTTCCTGTTTCTGATGTAGGGAAGCAATCTTATATCTAAGGAGAATCATTGGTAGCCTGTTAGTTTATGAAAAGGTAAATTAAAAAGAATTTTGCTTACTTCACCTGGGCCATACAATGCTGCATTGTATATGCTGGTGAGGGATAAGAAGGGGAATAAAGTAAGATTGAAATTACAACCCTAGACTGAGACTGTGAACGTATAGTGGAAGGTAGACTCATTAAATAAAGTGTATGATTCTTAATAAATAAATATATATGTATATATGTGTTATATAGTAAGCCTCATTTCATTACTTTCAAGGTGACCTAGCTCTAATTTAAGCCTTCTTCTTGTACATTTTGACCATATAGTAATTGCTTCCTCACAGTACAGTTCAACATAGCTTAGTCCCTGAGGAATAGAAAATGATGGCAACCATAAGCAGGATACAAAGCTAGTAAATAAAGAGAGCTATGCTGGTGAGGCAACTTGAACCAAACCAGGTGTGAGGATGATGATTGTGATGGAAATGCAATCTGCCTCTTCACTTGGCTGCAGTATTCACACATACTTCCCAGTGGTTTAGGATCACATGAAATGCACGTTATATGTGTCCATACAAAGGGAGAACAACTTTTACTTGACTGTGAAGCTATCTGGGTGCCTCATATGGAACTGTATGCAAGGTAATGAATTGCAAGTACAGTATCCATATCCAAAAAACCAGACTTCAGTATATTTGCAGCTCAATCCTAAACCCTGGTTAAGTCAGCACAAGTCCCAGCACAAGTCCTGTACTGACCTGGGAGTATAAAAAAAGTTCCATTTCTGCACCACTCCTTGGCCATGGCTTACACATGCACTTGTCTCCCCCCAAGACTGTGGGAATGGAGAGATGGGTGGGGTATACTGGCCTAAATTGGTTAGGATTGTTCTCCAAGAGCCCAATCCTACCAAACTTTCTAGCATTGATGCAGCTACGCCAGTGAGATGCATGCTGCATCCTGTAATGGGGAAGCAGTAATGGGGGACTTTTCAGGAGCTGAAGGAAATCAGTCTTTTGCTGTCATTCATTAAAGCTTTACTAGATAGGTAAAGATTGATCTTCTTGTGCCCTGTGATATACTCTTAAGTGTCGCAACAGAAAATCAGGTTGATGCCATACATGACATTTTGTTTCTGAGACTGGCAAAAGGATTACATGAATCATTGGTAGATGATGGTGAGAAAACTAAAGATGAGTGAAACAGCTTTATCTGTCTGCTCTGAATATCCTTGTATTTTCAAAAAGCTCACCTAATGTAAATTTCAAAATCCTATTAATTACTGTTGAAGAATGAATTGTTTTCTCGACCCTTTGGGCTAGATAACACTTATTTTACTTGTTGGGTGACAAGGGGTTTGTGTCTAGATTTGATAACAGATGCTCCCTTTCAGTAAATATGCATGATATCGGAACACATTTCCCAATCTATGGCCCCTAGTCTGCCGTTGTGGGGGTGTGACTCCTGGGAGTAAGTCCTACAATGCAATCTGCTTTGGCATCCCATCTGTAATGATTTTAAAAGCCTGACTGGATTCAGATGAGCTAAATAGATCATGTTGGCAATGTTGGAAGCATTCTCTTGCCTGGAAAAAAAGCAATATTACAATAACAAGATACACAGCCAAAAGCTTGTCTGGAGTTTCTGTGAAATTGTAGGAGTGATGGGCAAACTATTTTTTGATAGCCTTAAAATCTGCTCATTTTTGCCAAACCTTCCTGGAGAAGGTTTGGGAGAAAACAATACACACATTTTCAAGTTTGAGAAAGGACAATAGTGTGAGATTCGTGTGAAATTTGTTCCCCTCCCCCCAAAAACCAGACACCCTAATTTTTAAGAGACAGGAAGAAGTCTCTGATGATAGGTAGGACTTGTTCTTCTGAATTGGCTGGGGAAACATAGGCTTTGTAGTTCCCCAACAGCCCAATCCAGAGCAACTAATCTGTCCACATAAGAGCCCTTAGGTTGCCCTACCTAACACTAGGTTGGAGCAACTGCAAGATGCTCCAGCCCAGTTACTCTGAAGGAGGCTTAGGGCAGAGTAAGGCAAGATAGGGTGCCCTAAGAGAGGTGGACCTGCTCTACCCTAACTGGGGCAGCCTAAGCAGCTCAGGAGAGGCAAGTTGAGGGCATGTTTAGCATTGCCTAGGGCAGAGCAGTTACTCTGTATCCAAAGCCTGTTTCCAAGGCAGAAATGTCCTCTTCCAGCCCTCAGAGTTATACCACCTCAGGAGCAGGTATAGTAATGAGTAGACCCATAGGGGTCCATGATAAGGCCCGAGTAAGAATGGCAGTGCTGACCAAAAATCTGAGTTCTTGGCCAGCCTAGCTGCAACCCCTTCCTCTCAACCTCAGGATATGGAACAAACTACGGCTGCCCACAAACCTCAGGATACAGCAGGCCACTCCAAGAAGCCCCTTGTATTCACTGTAGAATGTACTGGCATCTCATCAGGGACTCCTCATAAGGCAGGCACCCAGTGGCGTCACCAGACTGGTGCGGCTGGTGTGGGCTGCATTGGGGATGCGCTCCATATGGGGTGATGTGCCGGAGGAGTTTGACTGTCCTTTGGCAGGCCCCGGGCGTCAGCATCCCCATTCAGGCCTGCTCCAAGGCGGAGAATCAACCAGAAGCTGACACTTGTCTGAGGAGCTGGCCTGAACGGCCATCTGAGATGCACTGAGCATGCCGAACAGCTTCAGAGGAGACTTCCTTAGAGCAGAGAAAGTCCGCGCCTCGGCACAGCCATTCGGCCTCACTCAGGAGGCGGAGCGGCAGCCGAATGGCTTCAGAAAGAGTACTGCACAGGCACCAACTCTGACGCCTGCACAGTCTCCCCCAAAGCCAAAAGGCTTCAGAAAAGTACTGCGCAGGTGTCAGAGATGGTGCCTGCGCAGTACTCTTTCTGAAGCCAGTTGGCTTCAGAAACAACTGCACAGGCACCAACTTTGGTGACTGTGTAGTCCAGGTTGGGGGGGGGGGCGCACATCCCAGGGATGATGCACAGACTTCTGCACCAGGTGATGTGCAGAGTCATGTCACCACTGTAGGCACCACAGCTGTTCCTTGTTCAGTGTGATCTGAGGGGTGTCTCCTCAGGAGCAAGTCTTCCCCTTGTGTCAATTACTTAGCATGCTCTGGAGCAGTTAGGGCAGCCCAGGCTTCCTGACTCTCTGGATTCAGCATAACTTTCTGCTCTGGATACAGAATAGTTAGGAGAGTGCAGTTAGGTCAGAGCAGGCTGAATTTGCTCTGGATTGCAGCCCAAGTCTTCTGCTTATTGGAACTAAGGAGACAGAGGAAACCGCAAATGGCACATTAGACATTACAAAATGTTACTCCTCTTTATTTTCAGTATTGTTATTTATAGATAAAGAGACTGGTAATGGCTTCTTCTTTCCCAAGGAGATCGCCTCCTCCTTCCAAGGAGATCTAAAGAAAACATATCAGGTATTCTCAATTGCAACATTTTGCTTGATAAGATGGGGGGGAATGTGCAGGGATGGCTTGCTAGACACAAGGGCAGTGATGGGATTCAAAAAAATTAACAACCGGTTCTATGCCCATCTGGCAGCCACTTTTAAATGGCTATTTTTAAACTTTATATTTCCTATCTCTCGTTACCAACTGGTTCTATAGAGTAGGTGCGTACCTGCTGGAGCCCACCACGGTACATGGGTGAACGCCTTAGTAAGCCAGATTCAAATTCAGACATGGCCAAGTTCATAGCAGCATTAGGATTTCTAAGTGGGGTGAGTTCATATTCCAAACTGCCTCAGTTTTCAATTTCATCATCATTATTAATTTGCAGGAGGGTAATGTACAGCCCAATCCAAGGCTGGCCCAAGGTGTGCACCCGCTCTGAAGAAACCTCTACAGCCAGATTTACATAAACTGCCTTCTACCAAATACTGAGATACTCTACTTCTGAATATAATCTACCAATCACTGTCCAATTCAAAACACCATTTTATGACAAACAGCAAATGGTGTCAAGTGCAAGTAAAGATAGATGAAAGCATGTCGTGTATCAAACATATTCCGTTCGAACTGTCAGATCAATCAAAATCAAATATAAGTATCAAGACATTATATCCAATATCAACAGTAAAAATTCAGATAATATACAATGAAGCTAAAACCTAGCTTATATCATTTTAATTTTCAGCAATTTCTGTGGGAGAGATTAAAGGCTGAACAGCCCAGTCCTAACTAAATCCTTCCCATTGGTCCAGTTGTGCTAACAGAGCCTACTCTGTATTCTACTAGGAGGGTAAGCTCCCTAGAGGTTGGCCTATGTGGACTTGGACCATCACTATGAGTGGACTCGGAGAGATAGAACAAAGCCCAGGAGGAAGATCAGATATCAGTAGAGCCACTGCTTATGAAAAAAGTGCCCCTTTTCACTCTCTACACTTCATCTCTGCCCATTTTTGCCCTAATCTTCCATCTTCCTATCCTCTGGCCACCATCCACTGCCTGCCCCACTTGCCAACTCAGTAGCAAAATCTCCCCTCATGCTCATACACCCACACATACCTTTCCAAAATTCTTTTTCCATTATTTAGTGACAAGGTACCTTTCCTATCTATTCTAAAGCACTTCATAGTAAGAAGTAAACATACCCAACTTATTGATGAGAAATATGTCAATCAAGTTGTTGATGTGCCTTCTGGAAACAATTATCATGAGATGTTTTGACTCAAGATGTCTTCTGACTTAAAACTCTCAGGCAACTTCTTGCTAGGTTCAAAAAAATAAATGCACAACCTGGTTCTATATAGAAATGTTGCTGCAGTGATGCACAAAGGAGCCAATGTAGCCACTACAGATGAGAAAAATTTTATTGGCATCCATCAGTCTCGAAAGTCTATGGTATAGTGCTCGATGCTGTATGCAAAGCATGAAGGCCTGGGTAGATTAATATGGAGGATAGACTGTTACCCAAGCAGCAAATCCCCCCTCTCCATGCCACTGAAATAGTCCAATGGAATGACAGAGCCGATACGAATGGTTCCAGCTGCATTGCAGAGCTGGGCTAAGGACAGGAGCTCACCCTGTCTTGTGGGGCCAACCCGGGTCTCGAACCCTGGCCTACTGGTTAACAGGTGCAGTATCTTAACCATTTGCACCACCCACAGCCCTATGAGACAAATAAAGCATCTTTACAGGTCTGTATTTTGTACAGTCTGATTGTTCTTTTTATATGATGTGCTTTTTCTAAAGGGAAATTTACATGCAACAAAATGCATGACTCATATATGTCAATATATACATGGATTTTAAGTATTTTGTCTAACACGGATATTCTTTCCATATAGGAAAACTCAATATGCTTTTAGATTAGCCCAGACCAAAACTGCTTTTCATCAGCAATATTGGTCCTGCTGATTTGCTGCTATTCTTTCCAATTGAGTGAAAAAGAATCAACAGCACAACTCATTAATAATGAAGTGGGGATCACAAGTACTGGTCACTAAAAACACAGGAATGAATCACTAATTGTATCAATGAGTGGCTTTGCATCTCTCTCTCGAGAGCTCTTACAAAGTACCTTCCCTAAGGCACCCGAAACCTAAAGCAATACACCATTAGGGACCACTTAGTTATAACAGATGAAGCCAACCACATACAATTACAAGGTTACGTTTTTAGGTTGGGAACATCAGATGGCTGAGGCTTGGTTACAAATAAGGATAGACCTGTCCAAAAAGGAACCATGTTTTATGTATAGCGTTTCTACATTGTTGGTTGTACTTATATAAGAACATAAAAATAACCTTGCTGGATCAAGCCAATGATCCAGCTCCCACAGCTTCCTATAGCTGACAGATGTCTACCAGATGCCTCTGGGATGCAAGCAGGCCTCCGTCAGTCTTGAAAGACTATGGTATCGTGCTTGGCGCTGCATACACTGCATGCGAAGCACAAAAGCCTGGGTTGGATTGTTATGGAGGAGAGGCTGTTACCCAAGCAGCAAATCCCCCCTCTCCACGACACTGAATTAGTCCAATGGAAAGGCAGAGCCGATACAATTGGATCCAGCTGGCGTCGCAGAGCTGGGCTAAGGACACGAGCTCACCCTGTCTTGTGGGGCCGACCTGGGTCTCGAACCCTGGCCTGCTGGTTAACAGGCACAATGCAAGAAATTGCAAGATTACAAGATACCTGTATTATGTTGCCATTCCCTTGCACTTGCCATCCCCCTCTTAAAGACATATAGACTCGGTAAGGATTGCAGCCCTAAAGGAATATTTTGCACGAGTCTCACAGTGCCATGCAGGTAGCCCCTTCCCTTCAGAGCCAGTCTGAGTGGTTGGTGCAAAGTGGAGTTGTATGCCTCCATTTTGCTCTCTCTACCTGGAATGGTTGCAAAGGGGAGGTAGAGGGGCAACGTGCATGGCACAGTGAGGCTTCCTGCAAAACAAAGCACTTTGCACCCCTACTGTAAGCTATCTACTAGCCTGTTGTGTGGTTGAAATGCCTTTTAGGCTACAATCTAACCTTCAGTTAGGCCAGTCTAAGCCCCTTACATAAGTCTTATGCTGACCGAGGGGTGTCACAAAAGTGTGGTACTCTTCTGCTTGCCTCCCTACATCACCCCAGGAACAAATTATGAGTTATGCTGGCCTAGTTTAGGACTGCACAGTTTAACTTTAAAAATGTGTCAAAAAAGAAGGGCAGACATGGCTATGTCATGTACTACATGATTGCTCCCATGATTAAAGAAAGATATATTACATGTGCCTGAAAGCACCTAGAGAGAGAGAAGAGCCTTTTCTTTTCTTAACTGACCTGGTATTCATGTTGGTTCCTTGTCTGATTTTACAATAATTTTTCAGGTTTGGTGGATGCCATGTAGCCTTCAGAAAGCATTGCCCAAGATTTGACCTGTTTCTCCAACCCCGCTGCAGTAACACAACAGAGAACAATTGGGAAAATATTTTGGGCAGGTATTGACTGAGTTCTCCAATAAGAAAGTAACAAGCTGCTGTTCACTCCTGATTTTGCTCTTATTGGAAAAAAAACAACCTGAGATTTTAGTCTGCCTTTTCTTAAAAAAAGCAAAAAAATTCATAGCTTAAGTGGTTCAATTGTTAGGTTTTTTCCTATTGGAATCCCAGATATTTATTTTGTTGCAAATGATTCAGACTGCAAAGAATCAAATTAATGAAAGGACATGCACAAAAAATCTGTATAGTTACAGGAATTCAAGGAGAATATCTAATTTTTTTGAATCGGGATTTATTAAAATGCGGGAAATCTTCAATATCATCTTTAAGCTATCCAACATGTACATTACACTAGTTTGCTTGAAAGTAAGCTTTCCTCCCCACCCACCACACACACTTATCTTGGACCTCAAACTACCAAACTACCAAACTTTTCACAACCAATAGCATACAGGAGGGTATACTTTCGCCTTTCTACTTGCAACAGGCAGCATGCTACTCGTACACTGCCAAACCATGTAGTATGGTACTTAGCAGTTGCTGCCAGCAGAACATTGCTTTGTTGGCAACGGAGCTCCATAGTAGTAATTTGCAATGGACCATTATAGTCTTTGAAGGCCGCTTGTATGTTGTTGTTCTGCTGTCTTTAGTTTGTCCAGTTTCTGTCCATGAAATTAATGAAAATAAACCCTTGCAAAGCCAGTGGGCACAACTGAAGGAATCTATTACAGAAGAAGTACAAATGACACAAAGGAACACTTGTGCACAGCTCTCTGTTTCATTCAGATTTGTGCACAGTCTCTGTTTCATTTCTAGTAATGAAATGAATGGACCTCATTCAATTTCATTGGTTGCAAAACCCCTAGCCATGACGGATGCATTGGAGTTCAGCACAAATGCTTTGCAGGATATTGCAGTTGGCTTGTCTTCAATGTAGGAAAAGGGGTTGAGAAGTTAATCCTGTCCAAGATATCTCATACAAGAAAGCTTATCATATAATATGTGCAGAAGTATACTGTAATTAATTCAAAAGTCCAGCTTAAGTACATTATGGTAAAAACCACAGGACACAAATGTGGACTTTATTATATAAGGGGAATGACTAATTAAAACCTGAATGAGGGGGTTTGGTATTGCTGTATCTGCAGTGGAATAAGTGTTTTGTGAAATAATATTCTACTCAAGCTTGCAGAACTTCCAGCTGCTCTGCTCACTTGTATGCACAGTGCTCTGCCCATCACTCCATCCTGCTTGTCAAAATAAATGATGTGTCATCTGCTACTGATTATATTGTTTACTTCAGTAGACCAGATCTGGATAGGCAAATTGCACATGCTGCTCTTATAATCTCAGCTGAACCACAATTCATTTGTTTCTGAGTAAAGGTTTCAGACTTGGGCTAAGAATATGGTTGTGAGCTTGTCACTCAAAATAGTTTAGGTCAGTGGTCTTCAAAGTGGGTGTTGCAGATCCCCACAGGGGGGTCGCAAAGACTGAGGGACCATCTTGTCCTGGAGACCCCTAAAAATCAACTTCGCAATGGTGTGCAATACCTCATCATGTCATATGTTGTTGGATTCATCTTGAAGAGATGAATCCAAGACAACAATCTGTTTTGAAATATCTGCTTCCTATCAAACGTTATGACCAAAAAAAGCAAAAATATGCCTAGAAAATGCTTGGGAAAATGAAAGTAATTTATATCATGGCTTTATTCACAAATAGGCAAATGTGCCATAGTCCTAAGGTCCTAAAAAAATGAGCGCAGCCCCCAAATCACCCTACAAGGAAGTTCCCTCCTCACTGAACAGCTGTGTTTCCTCACGAGTAAGCAAACACTTTGGCTGGTGTGGAAGGATAGTCCAGGGGGAACAAAGCTTTCCAGGCATCTGGAGCTTACAAATGCCCCGTAAGGCAGCCCCCATGCTGAAAATGATAGAAACTGGCTCTACAGGTAAAGTTTCTTTTTAAAACTTTTTTAAAAAACTTTACAGCGGCATCTCACGTAACAAGTTTAATTTGTTCTGGAAGCATGCTTGTTACGTGAAATGCTCTTTATGTGAAGTGGATTTTCCCATAGGAAATAGTGGAAACTCAGATGATTGGTTCCAAAACCCAAAAAATATTCATATAAAAATATTAACTGTATATAAAAATGATTACAAAACACTGTAATATACAGTAATACAAACACACTGCAATAAAGAAAATACTGTACAATACTGAACTGTACTGTATCTTTGAAAACCTTCATGGCTGATGTGAGGGTTATAGAGAGGAGGATGACTTTGGCTGCAATTGTAAAGACACTTTCCTGGGAGTAAGACCCATTGGACACAATGGGGCTTACATCAGAGTAGACATGGTTAGGATTGTGCTCTTTCACAATCACTAATGGAGTCTCTGCTATCCATTGGCTCAATGGAATCTTTAACTTTTTGTACAACTTTAACATTTCCAAGCTGCTGATGGGGAGCAGCACTAAAACATTGATAAAGCACACCTTCCACACTGCCACACACAGATCCCACATACAAATCTGGCTCAGGCTGCTCCCCCGAGACCCCCCATGAGTTCCCTGGCCATGGAAGCCTATTCCAAACTTTGCCCAGGGCCCCACTGTAGCTCAAGCTAATCCCTTCGCCTCCCTGTGGGTTCCCTTGCCATGGAAGCCTGTTCCAAACTTCCTCAGAAGTGCTCTTTACTCAAGACAGTGCTCTTTATGCAAGTCAAAATTTCTGAGAAAATTTTGCTCTTTACCCAAAACGCTCTTTATTCAAGTCACTCTTTACTCAAGATACCACTGTATTTGTACAAATAGTCCAAACTCCTCTTTCCCCTCTCCCTAAGTTAATTTCCTGTCCCTATCCCTCTGGGGTTTTAATGCTTTGGGGAAGGGTGTTTAAGGCTATTTTTATATATTTTCTAATCAGATGTCCTCTTTCTCTAGGACAAGTCCTCTTTTAATCCATGTATCCTGGAAAAAAAATCTTCATTGTCCTCCTTTTCCTTGTGATCAGGCAGCCAATAGCCTGCTTGGAATTAATAAATTATATGTAATAAATTGTATATGTAGTAATTTTAAATATAATATACAGTAATATAAGATTTAAATTAAGCACATGAAAGCAATATACACATGAGCTTTTATTTTGTTATGTTCTACACTTTTCTTGGGTGTCCTATATTTTTGGGGGCAGCCAGGCTTGGGGAGGGTGTAAGAACAACTTACTCTGGATTCCAACCAGTGGTGGGCACCAGCAGGTTCGCACCTACTCTATAGAACCGGTTCTTAACAAGAGATAGTACATATAAAGTTTAAAAATAGCCATTTAAAAGTGGCTGCCAGATGGACAGAGAACCGGTTCTTAATTCCTTTGAAGCCCATAACTGATTCCAACATGAATTTCCCATAGGTTTTCTCTAGGTGGTGCAGTAACTATGGCTGCACGTAGTCTCTTGCGTGATCCTGTAGTAACTCCGGATTCGGGGGTATGTTTCATGTTCCAGGATGGGAGTTGGACTCCTGGAAGATCCAGTCATAAAATATCCTAGGTTACATTGGGTCAATCACTCACTCTGAGCCTCACCTACCTCACAGGGTTGTTGTGAGGACAAAAGGATAAAAGCTGTGGATAACTGCCTTGGGCATTTGTGCTGGCATGGGAAAGGTAGGGTTTAAACCCCTTAAGTAAACAAGTAAACAAACTCATTCTACACATAGCCTGAAGGTAAATTTAAACAAACTTTATTTTATTAAATAAAATATTAATTAAAAATTAAAATATAAAACATAATATATAAAAATCTAATAAAATAAAATTTAAAAATTTAATAAAAGTTTATTTTGTTTTAAAATTTTTGTGCTTGAAGCAAGTTTTGTACATGAAAAACAGCTGGGATTTAATTTCTTTTGGCAAAACATTTTTAAAACTCATGATGACTTTCAAACATTCTGCAGGTCCAGCCTTGTAATCTGCACATTTTTTTTATACATGATACAACACAACACAAATTTATACATGACACAATTTGACACATGTGTCAAATTTATACATGTGTATACATGACACAATTCGACACAACACAAATTGTCCATTGCAAATCAGTTTTACAAACTGCTTTTCTACTGTTGTAGAAAGGCAGTCATGCAATAAATCATTCATTTTTTCAGCTGAGCCAGCAGTGGGTCCTTTGCATTTCTAATTGCTGACTGCCTCTCTACAACAGTAAGAAAAGCTGTTTTTAAACAATTGCAAAGTGATGCACTTTGTTTTTTTAATACAGTACTGCTTTTATTTTAACACATTTTTTGGTATCAGCAGGGAATCCCAGAATCAAACTTTATTAATGCAAGACCTTATTTCATTAGGAACAAAATGGGTCTTTAAATCCATTTTTCTTTTGTTTTTCTCTATATGCTGATTTTTTTAATCCATGGGAGGTTCTGAAACAGAACCATAGTGGATAATTAGGGACACCTGTATACTAAATACACATAGACAATGAAGAAAACATAAATTTGCCCTGTGGATTTTTACAAATCATTGTCTACTGTTTTACCTGCTGCTATAACACTGATGGGTGGGCTGGAAGAAACGGCAATGGCTTTGGAAAGATATTCCTTATAAGCACCATGCACCAATATGAATGACATTAGTTACTGAAATCTCCAGGCATTGCTTTTTCACTAGGGAGAAAAAAGCAAAAAAGAAGAGTTCTCTTTAGCCTGATTGCCATTATTTAAAAAAAAAATCAATGCAAAAAATTAAATCTCAGTTTTTCTGTAGACTTTATTGCCTTGGCATTCTACCTGACTTCTGATCTTAAGAACCCAGACTTGTTATGAGAGCTCAGCTCAGAAACCAATTGCCAGAGAGTGAGAAAAGAAGCAATTCCCAAGTGGTAATTTACAGAGGGAGGAAGGCGATATAATGAGAGAATGGTTCGATATTGGTAGTTAAGTCATTAAACGGCTCAGAAGATGGCTTGATGGGGATAAATAAAGAGCATTTATGGCAGGTGGCTTTGATGACAAAGCTCTGCATGGAATATTGATAACAATTGGAAATGGGTAGAAAGAAACCTAAGAGAGTCATCCAGTTCTAATGCTGAGGAATGAAGTTTACCTGTCACTCTTCTTCTAGTTGACTTCAATCAGAGGACTACTGTAATCCTCACTCTGATAGAATGGGGATCTCTGTAAGAATCCACAAATGTCCCTAACAATGTTGTCAACACACATGTATGCACACACACTGACTAGGTGGCCTGGCTGTGGGCATCCAAGCTAAACTTTTTATTCAGTTGCTTCTGCCTGCAAGCAAGATTATGGCTGCAAACCTAAAGACACTGGGCGTAAGACCCATTGGACACGATAGGGCTTACTTAGAATTCCATGGGGTGCAGTGCACCCCCTTTGAAGTTTGTGCTGTGGTTTTTATGGAATTTATTACTGTTACTTGACAAGAGCTTGTGACTTTTTTACTGCTAATTAATCAGTTATAAATCCAAAAGCAGGAATTCTTTGAATTTACATTTTTGTGTGTGTGTGAATTCAACTTCTAGCATCCAGTGCCAAGGGGTGTAGTGCACCCCCTGCTGCTCTTCATAGTTTATTTGCAGTTGTTCATAGAATCATAGAGTTGGAAGGAACCTAATTGGTATTCTAGTCCAACCCCCTGCCTGCAGCAAGAAATCCCCCTAGAAAAACCTGACAGGTGCTTGTCAAGCCTCTGCTTGAAGATCCCCAGTGAGGGAGAGTCCACCACCTCCCTTGGCAATCTGTTCCACTATCGAACTGCCCTCACAGTCAGGAATTTTTTCCGGATATCCAGCCGGAATCACCTTTCTTGCAGTTTGTACCCATTGGTTCTAGTTCTGCTTTCAGATGCAGCTAAGAACAAATGAGTCCCTTCCTCCCTATGACAGCCCTTCAGGTATCTGCAGAGGGCAATCATGTTTCCTCTCAGCCTTCTCTTCTCCAGGCTGAACTTCCCAAGTTCCCCCAACCTTTCCTCGCAGGGCTTTCCTTCAACCCCACTGATCATTCTTGTCGCTCTCCTCTGGACTTGCTCCAGTTTGGCTGCATCTTTCTTAAAGTGAGGTGCCCAGAACTGAACACAGTACTCAAGGTGAGGTCTCACCAATGCTGAATAAAGAGGAACTAGAACGTCTGGCAACTTGGAAGCTACAGTTCTCTTAATGCAGCCTAAAATGGCATTTGCCTTCTTTGCAAACACATCACACTGCTGACTCATGTTCAGCTTGTGATCCACAGCAACTCCAAGATCCCGCTCACATGTTGTGCTGCCAAGCCAAGTATCCCCCATTTTATACCTGTGTTTTTGGTTTTTATTGCCTAAGTGCAGAACCTTGCACTTCTCCCTGTTGAAATTAATTCCATTTGTTACAGCCCAGGATTCCAGTTTATCCAGATCCTCCTGGAGGTTTCTCCTGTCTTCTGTTGTGTTTGCTACTCCTTCCAGCTTGGTGTCATCTGCAAATTTGATGAGGCTCCCCCATACCCCTTCTTCCAAGTCACTGATGAAGATGTTAAAGAGAACCAGGCCCAAGACAGAGCCCTGGGGAATCCTACTTGAAACCGACCTCCAAGTTGACGCGGAACCATTTACTAAAACCCTTTGAGTGCGGCTGTCGAGCCAGTTGCAGATCCACCTAACAATTGCCTCGTCTAGCCCATATTTTCCCAACTTCCCAGTTAAGATGTCAAGTGGGAGCTTGTCAAATGCTTTGCTGAAGTCAAGATAAATGACATCCACAGCATTGCCACTGTCCAGTACGCTCGTAACCTAATCAGAAAAGGAGATCAGTTTTGTCTGGCAAGATTTATTCTTGTTTTCTGTGGGAAAACTAGCAAAGCAATACTCTGCTGTGTTGTGGTATTGTTCACGCTGGGAAGTCATGCTGGGAGCTATTGCTGATACATCCCTGCAAAATTTCTATGTAAATTTCCTTGCGCATCAATACAGGGTGAAGCGCACCCAGAAAGTACTGGGTGGTAGGAAAAACAGTTGAATTTCACCCAGTAGGAAGTTTGTGCTGTGTGTGTGTGTGTGTGTGTGTGTGTGTGTGTGTGTGTGTGTGTGTGTGTGTTTGGAATTTATTATTTTATGGAATTTATTTATGGGTGGTACCCAGGAGTTGGATTTCTAAGGGTTAAGTAGACGTGGTTCTGATTGTGCTTACAGTTGCATTGCAATGAAATAATCTTCCATTCTTATCAATGGCTCTTTATTAGTGAGGATCCTGATTAGAGGGAGCTTTGGCTCACCCCCTTCCATGGCAAAATTCTGGCTGACTCAGGAATGTCAGCCAAGGAAACAAAACGGACTTAGGGGAGACTGTGCACATTTAGAGATCATCAATGGCAACTCAAAGACAGGGCCAGACTCTGAGCAGATTGGTCATGCTTGGATATTTTACAGGGCCATGGAGGATGACTGTACAGGGAAGACCCTTAATCCATGTATTCCATATCTATAGTTCCACCTACCAATAGAGACAGGGGCCCCAAATTCCACTGCATGAATTAATGTTATTTAAAATCTTACTGGGGTGGTGTGTATCTTGCTTTAAAAGGTCATTTTAAGTGTTTAAGCTTACAGTGTGGTGTGAATCTGGACCCCAGATTATCCCATTTCACAGACACCTCCTCTCTGGATATGGGGACATATCTATAATCAGATTACATAATTCTTTTTCCTTTCAAAGGTGCTAAAATTTGGAGTAACCAACTTTCTTAGGCCTCTTAGCTCCAATCCATAGATAGCGTATCTATCTGAAAGCCATACATACATCCAGTGGTGGGCTTCAGGGGGTGCTCACAGGTACTATAGAACCCTTTGCAAATGAGCGCCTAGTTCTGAGAACCGGTTTACTAATGGGACATAGAATCTGTTGTTAATTTAGGTTATTAGGATATAGAACCTGTTGTTAATTGAATCCCACCACTGTACATACCCCTATACAATCCTTCTTCCTGCCTGTCCCTTTCTGCCGTATTGGGATTATATTAGACTGGTGATGAATTACAGAATGTTTTCTTCACTGAATGATTTTCCTGCCTTGCAATATTCAAAAATTTTGAAAGGATTCATATTGGGTCCTTTGTGGGTAAGGAAAAGCATCACTTGGAGTGCCATGCAAAAGAATGGTTTCACATCAGAAGAAACCCATGGTTGGACTGGATTTGGGATATGGCTTCTGATCAGGCCCAGCAGGAAGATAGGAACATAGAAACCATATAAGAGACCACAGCAGTAAATGAAGAAGTTTTCACAAAAGGGAGTACTGGTATTTCCCTTGAACACAAGGAGGATCTATGCCAGCAGGTTGACCAGCTAACTAAGGAAGCAAAGCCCATCTGACAGCTTATAGTCCAGGGTGACCATATGACCAAAAATTCTCAGATTTGTCCTCTTTTTAAGGCTTGTGTCCAGGTGTCCTCTAAAAGGTCTTCATTGTTCTCAATTTTGGCTCCATTTTGGAACTTTGCAATGGTGTGAAGTACCCTATCATGTCTTATGATGTTGGATTTGTATTGAAGAGCAAGATCTAATGCAAGAATCCATTTTGAAATATCTTCTTCCTATCAAAAGTGGTGGCCAAAAAACCTAAAAATTAAAATATGCATTGACCTTTATGGGAAAGTGAAAGAGCTCCATGTGGTTTTACTCATGAGTAGGTGAATGTGCCATAGTACACTGGAAAGGCAGGCTGAGAGGCGTCAAATTATGCCAGAATGGTCCTGAACCAGTGAATGCAGCCTCCAAAATAACTCCAGAAGGAAGCCCCTGATAATTGCATTGATCTCTATGGGAACTGAAAAGGAGCCATGTCATGCATTTACTTGCAAGTAGACAAACTTGCTTTAAATAATTAGAAAGGGCCGTCTGAGAGGACTCTGGTCCTGATCCAATGAATGCAGCTCCCACTAATCCCCCACAAGGAGACCCCTTCTCCAAATGCCACTGAATTAAACCTGCACAGCTGCTTTTACTCATGAGTAAAAACATGGTTGGGGTGGAAGGTCATTCCAATGAAGCTGGTGTGGAAAGTCATTCCAGAGGAGTGCAAGGTTTCCAGAATGATGCACTGTTCACTCGCACCAGGTGATGTGAACCCTAGTGACATAACTTGAGCATGTGGCTTTTTGTAAGGTCAGGTTTTGCACAGAGTGACCATATGTCACGCCTTTTTATAGGATATGTCCAAGCCTTGTTTCCTGAAAAAAAAAAAATCTTCAGTGACCCCCTTTTCCTTGTAAGTGGGCAGCATATAGCCTTCTTGTCATTAATAAATTCTATATGTAATTGTTTTAAATTTAATAAGTAATAATGTGTTTCATTTAATGAAGGCAATATATATGAGTGTTTTCAGGTTTTATTTTCTCATGTCATACATTTTGCTTGGATGTCCTACTTTTTGGGGGACTTTGTCCTCTTTTTTGATTATGGCATATGGTCACTATGTTCTAGACCCATTTGCCTATAGGACCCACATGCTCTGGTACATTCATGATAAGAACTGGGTCAACCACCAGGACCAGAGAAGATCTTAGTGCGGTCCTTAAAGTCCTTTTTGTTTTTGGCCTTCTATAGCAGCGGATGCTTCATCTCATGGCCAAGAGCATCAAAAGGCCAGAGATAAGAAGCTCCCCAAAAGCATCCCTGAATCTGCCACCTATGGTGGGAATCCCATATGAATTATTGGCCATGGATTTCATCACACTCTTTGCTCAGTCAGCTTTGGGCCATCAATGAGTGGCCTTAATGGAATATGACACTCACTTCCCAGAAATAGACCCTCATAGGAAATATGTGGGCCTCAATGTATTTTTCTTTCCAGGTAGGATTACTCAGGGAGATTCTCACAGAGCATGCCCTTGTCAAGCCTATGCCAGTCATTTAGTGGGTGGCAGCAACTGCACCTCTACACAAAGTTAGTTCATTTTTATGTCACTGCAGTAAGTGTGTATTTTCGTTCTGTTGTCAATATTGCATTAGAGCATACAAATTCCCATTTTACTGAAATATGCTCTAACATTTCCTCCCTCAGTACACTATGACAGAGATCAATTACAAAACCATTAAACATCAATTAGTGTCTTTGGAAACTATGTATGAAATGATCTTGCAAAAGCTACCTTGTTATATGCCATTTGTATGTGGAAATGGTGGTTAAATGTTTAATGAACGAGGGGGAAAAGTAATTAGCAATAGCTCTGCTTATGGTACGGAGTTACAAATCCCATTATGGTTTGTTTTGATTGCCAAAAGATAGGGGCTAGAATTTGTGTCTCTGACAGTGGTGAATGATGCCTGGAAAGAATGATGTATCTTGTGCTTCCTTTTGCACTCTGATTCCATCCCAATAACCTGCAATGTTTATCCTCAATACACTACAGCCCTGTGAATATGATGAGCCAAGCTTGAGCAGCATATTTCTAGAGGCATAGGGGATCACTAAAATATGATCTCAGTTCTCAGCATCCAAAATGAAACTGAAACAGATATGTACAAACTTTACAGGTTATAACTGAAGACTCAGATATATACTGTATTTACATGAATCTAATGAGCCATCAAATCTAATGCGCACCCTGTTTTAGATTTTTTAAAAAATGTTTACAGGCAATTGCAATCCACAGCTGCAAAGCAGGTACATAATTTAATTTTACTGCATACAATAATGAGTTTTATGATGATAAAAATAAAATGGCAATGGGTTTATGTTGTGATTTTTACCTACAACAATGGGTTTATGTTACACTTTAATTACAATATAGTAAACTAACTAACTAAATACTGAGCTAAACTTCTAATCAAAATACTTTGCTGTATTTACTCAAATCTAATGCGCCATAGAATCTAATGTGCACCTAGATTTTGGACACTAAATTTGTCAGAAAAAGGTGAGTGTTATAGTCAAGTACTAAGGAAGCAAAGGGTACTAAGGAAGCAAAGCAAATATGCCACAAGCAACATGCAGACGTGCAAGCATGTGAGTGCAAGAGTATAATTAGAAGTAGACTGGTATTGAAGAGTATAATTAGAAGTAGACTGGGATGAAATGAAGGTCAATTCATCATCATCTTAGCATTTGAACTTAACATAGCTTGAGACACGAATAAAAGTAATGCAACTTATTCATTAGAGAAAGCTGGAAGAAGAGCTGATTAGGTTAAGGCCAAACCAGGCACTCACAGGCAATTTCATAGTCAACAGATCCCATTGGTCTGCCTGATGCGAGTTCAAATATCCATATTTTTCAAAGGAAGTCATAGCCACATTTGATTTGTGAATTTGAGAAGCACTATTCATTTCCACAGTGAATTTTCTAGTATGATGAATTTCCTTGGTATGCACGGTACAAATCTGAATTACGGAATTCATCACTTCTTCCTGCAATTATATGGCTGAAAAGAACCTACCTAAATGTCATTTAGTTCAATCTCCCAAAGTGACACCAGATCTCTCATGCCAAAGACTTTGAACATATTAAACCATGCAGTTAAAAAGAAATATGCCTTTAAAGGCAGAAGGCCAAAGGAAGAATTGTGAGGGTCAAAATAAACTATGGATCCAATAATAGCTGCGCAGTAGTCTTTCACAATTTTAGGATGAAAATCTGATATGAAAAAGAAGCATAAGATCAAGAAATATCAATAATTGTACAGCAGAAATCCAGCAGAAATAATTGTACACCAGAAATGTGTGATACAGACAAATAGGTTTATTGCAGCATTAGGTTTCATGAACTACATTTGATGAATGTATTGCTATCTCCAACAAACCCCTTTCAGGCATTATTATTGCACACAATATGGTTGTGTGAGCTAACTCCACACCCAGGCCTTACAATGAATGCGAAGATGCTGGGTGTACAGTTATCCATACGAGACCCATATTTTTCCCATCAGTCTCCCACCTCAGACTCCAATGTCTCCTGGAGCCCATTGGCTTCTTCCACATTGTGAATTTTTTCTCCCCTTCCTGTTTCCTAAAAACTACTTTCCGGCAACAGTAGTGTGGGATTTCTTCTCACAATTTTTTAAGTAGCAGCTCTTCCAGGTACAAGCAGAACCCCATCAGCTTTCCACTACACACAAGTCTCCTTTTGGTTGTCAATTTGCCAGTTTGTGAGTCAGTCCAGTTGTTTTTTAGTCCATCTGCCAGACCATTAGTCAGTCCATTTATCAGTGTGCTCATATTAAGCCAATCACCCTGCCTATCAGTCTATTAATCTATCAGCAGGTCCATGAGTCAGCAAGTTAGTCCAAAAAACTAGCAAGTCTCCTCTTCTACTGCCTGTTCAACTACAACCCAATCAGCTCTACCTGCCCAGGTGCTGCTTATTTTATAGCCACCTTAGATCTCATTCGGCTAATATAACACTGAACATTAAAAAAAAATCCATGCAGGGACAGCAGGGAGCTGTCCAGCAATTGCCCAGGACTTCAATTGCCCCAGCTAATTGCCCTGTGGCCCTTGGTTCGGCTTCTACACATTTGTGTAAGGAGGTTCTCAGCCAGATTCTAGGGTCCCGGAGCTCAATAGCTGCAAACTGCTGCCTCATGGTTCATCCAGAGGACATTGCCTTATTTGGGAAAAATCATCAGACTTGCTGGAGCCACATAAATTGCAGGATGTTCATTTGAAGGAATTATTTTTACGGAGCCTATTTGAGCCATTCAAACTGTGTTCACAAAATAGCCAAGGCAATCTTGCCTTCTGCTGGCTCTTCTGAGGAAGCACATGGGCCTTTTTAATACCAGGAACTTTAAAGTGAATTGAAATTTTGTTCCTAGCATTTTATATGAATTTTTATCTATGCGTACACAAATGTGTTTTCACCGGCTGAGAGGGTTTAAGGAAGAAAGGCAGGATAAAAATCTAATAAATAAATAAAATAAAATCCTGTAATGGCTCCTCTGGGGGAAATCTGCAATTCCACCACTACACCAAACAGGAGGGCCACATTGTCTCTGTGTCGGAGCCAGAAAAGAAAAATAATTATTTACATTTCAAATTTGAATAAATTTGCATACATTTACATAAGTGAACATTTTAGAGACAGAACTTATGAATAAGTGAATGAATTCAAATTAGTTCATAAATACTTTCTAACACAGAGAGGGGGTGATCACACCATCAACGCAACCAATTATACATGAAATTCTTTTTTCCCCATGTGACAGGAGCTGGATTGGGGCACTTCTGTTTACTCATTGGGGAAATGGTGAAGATATTTTATTTTCCTTTAATGGCAGTAGCACAAAGAGGAACTTTTCTTTAGTTGTTAGGTTGCTGTGAGAGGAGATTTTGGTAAGTCAGTCGCTTATCTGATAAATGCCAGCCTCATGGTCCCAATAAGGAGAGATTAAATGAAATGTTACTTGCTTTGACAGACAAAATTTGTTTATGAGTCTCAAAGCACATTTAAGCAGCCTGGAAAAAAGCCTTACTGCAATTTAGAGTCATATTCCCCATCTCCTAACAATACCAAAGTCGCTGGAAGCTAGAAATGAACACACCAATGAACATACCGAACAGCTGTGGCCCACAGCAATCAATGACCAATGAGAGAAAACTTTTCAACTGGAAGCCAGGGGAGCTCTCACAGAATTGATGTGAACAACCACATCTAACCACAGCCACGTCTGAATGCTGTGCTGCCACATTATGGACCAGTTAAACTTTCAAAGGCAGCAATGTATAAAGCTATGTTCAGAAGTTAATAGACATATAATTCAATTTTTTATATTTAGAACATTGATTATATGAAATAGCTCATTAATTAATTTAGCTAAGTATTGTTGATAACAAGGTTTCTCAAACTTTGGGTTTGATATGTCACAGTCTGATGTCTGGTAGGTCCTGACTTGGCCCTTCCACCTGCCCATGAGTCTGGTTGTCTCCAAACTAGAGCTTGCTGAGTGCAATTGAAGGTCACATCGGTCTCCACAGGCCTCCACCAACAAATGGAAAGTTACTTCTGGTTTGTGGTAGTGACTTCCAGTTGCTTCCAGAGACCTGCAGAGGCATTTTGAGAAGGAGGCATCAGAGAACGAGGGGAATCACAGTGCCCTTCACCACAGATGTGGTTGCGGCAGTGGACGTTTGAGAAGCCCTGGTCAGTTTACTGAAGAAGCATACTTATAAAGTGCTCTCTAAGCAACTTAGGAAGTTGTATCCAGATCATTGTTTTCAGATTGCGGCTGCAATCTTAAAGATACTTTCCTGGGAGTAAGACCCATTGAACACAATGAGGCTTACTTTTGAGTAGACATTGTTAGGATTGATCTCTGTGTCGAACTTCAAGAATTGTTTTGCTTATGAGAACAATATCTGTTTTGTTTTTCCTTTTTCTTTCCCCTTTATTTGTGCTATTGTTTAAAAGATAAACCTCTTCTTTTTTATGGTTTCCCATGTTTTAATATTCAAAGAAAAGAGCTGCCTCTTTCACTCTTGACAACTCTTTAGAACTTCTACTATCCAGGCCAAGCACTTGCTCAGGGTTAGGGCCAGCCAGTTCTTGTGGCTCTCCAGATAATCCATTAACCCTACAATCCAGAGTAACTACGGGAGCACGTAAGAGACATTATGTGCACCTGTAGTTACTGCACCACCTAGTGAAAACCTATGGCAAATTCATATTGCAAACCAGAGCAAATTGTTCTTACACCAGAGCAAGGACTCCCCATAGTTACTCTGGATTGCGCCCTATGTCCCTGTCTTCCCCAGGGATTTGGGGATTCCTTAAGAGTGAAAACGGGTGCCCTGGTTCTACTCCAGTTTGGGACCAAACTCCCTGTCCTATGGCAGTAAATCTTCAACCATTATGTTCAAAAGAGACCGAGGAATTCTTCTCAGGATCATCATACCAAAGGATGCAAGTCCGCATCTGAATCACTGACAGATTTATCTAGGTGCATATTGATTATTCAGTACATTTATGGCCTCAGTTTAGTTCCATATCAGTTTCATTTCGGTGCTGAATGTCTAACCCGAAGTGGAAGGAAAAATGAACAAGTTCTCAATTGGCCATGTTTAAGTAAGTAGGGGCAGGAGAAAGAAAGTGACAAGGGAGGAAACGAGTGAGCGTGTCTGCTGAACAAACAGGCTGATTACGTCAAGGGACAAGAAGAGCAGCACTTGGAAATCAATACAGATGAGGCTTTGAAAAGGTTGACTGAGTGCACTGGATTAGCTATTGATTTTTGTCATTTTCACAGCTAGTGCTGCGCTCTCCACCCGCTGAGGCCATTAAACACAGAGACCTTAAACCTCTAATCCCTTGCTAATAACAAACAAGACAATGGCCCTGAAAGCTAAGGATCTAACAGAATGTCCAATAGCTTCAGAGCTGTATTGAGTGAGTGGTCCAGTGCCTGGAAAGCAAGCTCAGTGACACTGGTTGGGAGCGGAATGCAGCTGCAGATGGAGACATGGATCATTAAGCTAGAAATTGGAGCTTACAGTTTCTCTGTAACCAGCTGCGATCTGTTTCCCCTCAACGTACTTTTGAGAAGATGGGATATTTCCTGTTGTGCTCAGTCTCTGGCTGCCAATAGGGTTGCTATACCCTTCTGGTAGCTGGACGAAACCATGAGAAGGATTCTGGGGGTCTTGTGGGTGGGAGAATCAATTAAGTTAAAGGAGTGGGCATGGGGATAGAATCCAGCAGTCCTTTCCAGGCCTGATGTGGAGTCCCATAGCTGTTGGTGGGATATAAAAGCAGAACCTGATACAAACCTTACTGATTTACTACAGTTTAAAAAAAACTTAAATTTAAAAATGATACTTGCCTATTTTCCTAACTAATTTTACCCATGCAAAAATAATTTTTAAAAAATGCATCCAAATTAGGGTGACCATATAGAATGGAGGACAGAGTGCCTCTTCCTTTATCCATTGCATAGAAAAGAGAATTGAGGCAGGTTTAGCTTATCATAGAAAGGTTTAGATAGCAGCAACTGCCTTAATTCCCTCTTCTGTGCATTGTTTATAGGTAGAGGCACTTTGAACCCCATTCTATATGGTCACCCTGATCCAAATGTTGCTACCAGTTTTTGATCTTACTGATTAAGGATTAGTTAGACAGATTAAGGAATAAGACGCAGTGGTGGGCTTCAGGGGGTTCTCACAAGTTCTATAGAACCATTTGCTAATGAGTGCCTGGTTCTGAGAACCGATTACTAATGGGACATAGAACCTGTTGTTAATTTATTTGAATCCCATCCATCTCTTACCACATTATCAGTGAGATCCTGCAAGAAATAGAGAGAGCACTTGAAAGCTGGAATTATAAAAGACCTTAACGCTCTACCTATAAACTGTGTTTACACAAATCTAATATGCCATCAAATCTAATGTGCACCTCATATTTATAATCAAAACACCACATTCACTCAAATTTAATTAACCATAGAATCTAATGTGCACCCTGATTTTGGAGACTGAATTTGGCTGAAAAAGGTGAGCGCTAGATTTGAGTTAATACAGTAGTTGTCTGTTAACATGACACCTCAGCACAGCAGCCACTCCCTCCATCCACCTCTTTTGGCCCAAGTTTGTAACTCGAGGATGACATAACAGTACAAGGCAGTGGCATAGCTAGAAGGGGTGCAAAGCACTAAGTTTTGCAGAAAGCCTCACCACACTATGGAAGCAGATCCTCATTTCCCTTTTGGAGATATTTGAGCCCTGGAAGCTGTCAGAGATGGCAGCAGCCTCTGCCTCTGCCTCTGTTGCCATTTCCTATCTTCCCAGCCCAAAAGTGGATACAGAGCCAAGGAGACGAAAGAGACCTAGCGCATTATCCTGGCACCCACAGGTCCAAGTGGTCACCATTTTGGCACTGCGGGGATCATGGGTGCCAGGATCATAGGACTGGGCTGTGAGTACCACTGAAAGAGTCTGTAGTTGAAATCACTGTTGCCATACATTGATATTTCTCCCTGGCATTCAATATTTTGTCATGTCTTCTCTCAAGCACATTAAAAGAGAAGGAAAGAAAGCAACAGCCTATGCTCTTGCTTGCCTGTGATGTTTGCATTTATGAGAGCCTGACTGTAAATGATGACAGTTTTGATTTCTCTTCTGTATTCATATTTTTCGTAAAGTCCTCTGCCGCAGAACAATAGAAAGGGATTATTGCCAGTATACAAAACAAATAGGTTCTGCTAGAATTCATCATCCTTTGGAATGAGGGGAGTTAATGCCTTTGAAATAGCAAACATCCCTGGGTACCCGCATGAACGGATAACAAAGGCAACTGAAATGTATCAAGTGGCAGACAAAACTGCCTCTGTGTTCACAAATTACTTTCACATCCATACAGTATCTGGGTGCCTTGTCCCCAGATTTGTATTCAAGCAGGCAGGGCAGCCAACAGAAGTTAGATAAATGGGAAACACTCTTAAGCCTCTTTTATTCCCCTTAAATGAGTTTATAGAACTCTAGCCATTTCATATAACTGACTT